>QXEO01000402.1:6765904-7365904 GCA_007115705.1 Dactylis glomerata | reverse complement strand
ACATGAGATCATCGTCATCGTCCTCCCGCCTCTTCCTAATACGATCTCTAATGCTCATATCCATTGCAAAGCTAGAAATAATTGGTTCAGTTATACTTATCACAAAATAATTATCACATGCGTAGACATAGTTTAACTAGCAAAGATGAAAGAAAACAGTATGCGTGCTACTCTAACAAATATACCTTCAAGAAATGGACCGGGAACTGGATCCCAGGATGGAGGGGGCTCGTCTTCTCCAACTCTCACAGGGGCTGGTATGATCTGAATAAGAAAGGACACTTGATAAGTTGGGACAACACTGTTTCTTAATTCAAACATCATCAGACAACTCAACTATATAAAATGACCTGAAACGAAACCTACTTTGGAAAGTACAAAACTATACTGTATTAGCTTGCCATATTATAAATGCACTGGATACCATAGTGTATCAGCTTACCATACGAAAACAAGCCAGGCAGCATACAGTAAATCACTACCTTCATAAGCAAAGAGGATGCTGCAAATTCATTACCATCAAGGCAAGAAAATTACAGCTTATCACTAATCAATAATTAAAAGCAAACCCAAACGTCCTTCCGTCCTTGTCAGGACTCCACACGAGTTTGGATCCAATCGACCGACCGGAGCGGACTGGCCGGCTCCTGCGCGCATGCATGCGCCAAGGAACTAAATAAAAATCAACCAGCGCATGAGGCGTTGATCTGCCATATATAGGAGAGGAGATCGAATCCACTACTGAACACACAATGGGCGTCCTCCTGCTGCTAGCTCTTCCCCGTCGCAGCCACGGAGTGCCAAGATCTCATCGCCGACCAAGATCCTACCGAGCCCTAGCTACAAGACGGGAAGGATGAGAAGTGGGACGGGGCGTACCGGAGAGAACGTCGCCGACGGAGGAGAGATCCGGCGGTGAAGGGAAGGGCGCCTCGACGCCGTCGCCGCCGTCGTCACCGAGATCGACGCGTCGCAGTCGCCGTCTTCGCGTCCCTTGCTCTCGCTCGCGTGGTGGAATCTTTTCCACGGGGTGGGTGGGGATGATTTTTTTCCAGATCGTCTGAGTAGAAATTAGAGGGGATAAGATGGGCTAGAATCCCGGACGGGTATAACCGAACGCCAAATTTTTGTTGGGCTGGATAATTTACCTCGCCGGGCTGGAAAACCAGGATCGGGCCGAATCCAGACCAATCCCGGCCCCCTGCGGATTAAACGAACAAGGCCTGAGGTAGACCTGGATGTTGCAGATGCTCAATGGAGTAATGTATCTTGCCTTTGTCCGTCTTGACTGCAGTTCGCTCACTCAGCTACACCTCCACATGAGGAAGGACTAGGTGAATTTCGTTTCTTGCGTTGATTCTCCTGCGAGCTTCTTGCTTGCTGTATAGGAGAACAATGTTCTCCCGGTTGTAAGTTTGCACGTTCTGAATTAGATGTTTTATTATGTGAGTTACGTAACCAGATATTTTGGATTCAGGGGCTGCGCTTATTTTTAGACACGAGATCGACTCATGGCAGGATGAAGAAGCAGAGTACACTACAGATCATGAACTAGAGATTTCAGATGGCCCGTGCCTCCTTGGTATTTGCTCCTACGATTTGATGGCAGTGTACACTACAAGTCTACAATTCATGCCATGGTTATATGAATCTGCTATCTGATGCAGTAGTATGTCATTCGTTTTGGTATAATACTAAAAATGATAAATGTGACTAAATCTGTCTTCAACTCACGTCCACTTTCTGTAATTTTTTTTTGGTAATCTAACAGTGTTTCATACCAATGATTGTATAAATTCCTACGATTTTCCTGGCATGTATATGATTCCTAGATTTACTTGCATCCTACAGTTTTATCTATCGTTGTTCCCCACATATTTCCATGTAACAGATTATGTTTTCAGCTTCATAATTGTTTCTGTATTGTTAAGGCATCTAAAAAACAAAATGCTAACCTCCTAAAGCATCTAGATGTACACTTGGTCTTATAAATGGTGAAGTGGTTTTAGAGCCTCCTAAATTTGATAAATTATCATTGCACATTATCATTCCTACATTTTCTGGCAGTTACGGAAATCATACAGCCAACTTAAACACATTTTTCTGGATTTCACTTATATGTGGAATTAATATAAAACACATGCTGCTGTACATGAATTTATTTTTGGAAAATTATGCATGTGTCTTGTGCAATTGCCGTCCAAATAGAAACAGGGGATCATTTATTCTTTGTATGTTAGTTTCAATGGGAATGCACTCAAATCAGAATATGTAGCTGTCTTCAGATTTCACAGCTGCGTGTGTATTCATCTACACCATGCTGTCTTCAGATCCTATTTGCAAGCTTTGTAGGATTCATCAGGAAACTGTGCAACATCTCTTGCTTGATTGTAGCTTCTCGACAGCGGTGCGAGAGAGGATTTTTGCTTGGAATGGTTCCATTGGCGCAGCCCCACCTCCCTTGGGACGGACCATTGATTCTTGGTGGGACGGTACTCTTGCGGGTATTGTCAAAGAGAAAAGAAGAGAGGCAAATGGCGCATTCATCTACACCATGTGGGGAATTTGGAAGGAGCGAAATAGGCGGGTGTTCCGTAATGTGGCGCTTCACCCAGAGGCGGTCGCTCATTTGGTTTGGGAAGAGATTGAGCTACGGGCTCATGCTCACACCCAGGATCCGGGAGACGCGGTGTAGCGTGAGTAGTGTGGCCTATTCTTTGGCCAAGATGGGCATGTAATTATTTGGCTAAAAACCTTGTACAAAAAATTCTATTCTATCTAATCGGACGGCAGAAGCGACTGCCTTAAAACTCAATTTTTTTTTTTGGTCATTATCCCTTTCCTATGAAAACTATTGCACTGATGGCGGAGTGTCTGCTGCTGCAGAAATCACTGTTTGTTCACAGAAACTGAATCAAGTCTTTACTGATGCAGGAGAATCCTTGAAGAGTTGATGCATAAGGGTCTTCTACTAAGTGGAACGAAGAGCATACGATGAGCTACAGGCCCGGATAACAAGATATAGGTAGCCTTTTCTCTTTCTTTTTTGCCTCTTTCATGCATCTCTAGACACCCTCCCAAATTTCCAGTATAGTTAATTTGTACCCCCATCTTGGGCTCCTGTCCGTAGGTCTGAGCTTGGGTCACTGACGCCTACCTCTGTTGGTTCATGTTGCTTCTCACCGGCTACGCAGGCGCCAACGCTGCTGAGCTGATATGTTCCTGGTTATTGGACTTAATATGTTTTCTGGTTTACCTCCTTATCTATTTCCCCTTTGTAAATTGTGCACCGCCTTCTCAGTTTCAGGTTATATAAATAGAAGATGGAGACATTTCCAAAGGTCCCAGAAGAACTGCCAGAACATGTGGTTTTGGTTGGGGAAAACTAAGGCACGGGACTCTTCATTTTTTAGGAAACAAGGTAATATCTCTTGGCAGCCGGTGATGTGTTTTTGGTGTGTTGCGCTCGCATCAATGCCTTATACATATGTACTTCTTAATTTGTTCAAAAAGAATTATACGGGATTCATATTAGTGAGGATGAAGAAAATCCAGTAGCAAGATAGAGTACGTTACAGCAGTTCCACTTTACATATGTTTAACATCCCTGATTTGTTTAGTTGACTCATCAGATAAATGCACTTTATTTGTAGGCTAATACAAAAGTAGCAGTGAATAAGTAAACTGTGTTGTTCTTTTATTGTATAAATTGGTTTGCAAGATAGTGATTTGTCACCAATAGGATGGCCACTAATTTGCAGTATAGACTCTCATGTCTACACAACTTGCTTACCTTATTGAGCAGCATCAAGAACAATCTTTACTGATAATCCAAAATGTACAACTTTGTTTTCAGTTTTAAGTTTACACGTAGTCTTTATTAATTCGATCACCGTAGATGTACTGTCCTGAATATAGTGTAAATAAGTAGTCCTCTATCTTAAAAAGCAAGCTTGGAAGGTCACCCCTCTTCTTCTTTTTTCTCTGGAATGACACACGGTGGTGTATGTGTAGCAGATGGGCACTAATTTTGGTCTGAGCTATGAAGCGAAAGAACTAACGGGAAAAAGGAGAAGATGTCACCTTTAATTATGTTTTGACTGCTGAAAACTCCGGCGATTCAGAGCAGAACTGATAGCATGGCCACGGCATCTGGAAATGCTCACTTCCCAATGGCTTATTGCTGATAATGAGAAGGACGCCGAGCTGGTAGTCAGTCGACTCAGAGAAGATGGAGAAAATTTGCTCTTTTCTTAACATAATGGGGAGTAATGTGTGCTTGCCCAACGCCGCTTGAACTCCGACTGCCAGTGCTTGCATGGGCACTTCAGCATCCTCCCAAATTCTTAGCCATCGGGCCAAGGGGAGAAAAGGAGATTTGGAAGAGAGCTAACCACAACCCGCATCTCAGTGGGACTTCACTTACAGTGTCGTATACATGCGTTGGTTGTTGTTTTCTGCGTCTGTGTGCTGCCGGGCTGTGGGTAAGATGCGTGTGTAATTTGTGTACTCTTAACTTCCATACAGGAAGTCCTCTCCTTAATTTCCATACACACAAACTAGAAGTGTAAACGTTCTATTTTGACAGATCTGTAAGATGATTAACTACAGATGCTAGAAAACTACCATCAGGGCGCGGCGTGCCGCCGCGCCGAACTTCCTAGTACATATATAAAAGTTACAAGGTTTAGCAGCCTATTAGCTATGACACTTGGCTGATGGTACTGTAGATGGAAATTTGTAATCTACAGTGTTAATCTGATGCGGTTAGTAGAAAAGTTTAAAGCGGTTTAGTCATGTCAGCATCGGACACGCCCCACCGCCTTCTCACTTAGTCCACCTTCACCGTTTTGACCAAATGATCCAGAGCTCTGCGTCCACGCGTCCTATGCAACTTTTCTCTCCTGAGTCTTCTCAATTTCCGCCTGGCTCTATCTCCGATTTGCCGTACTTAGTTCGTCGATTTGAGATTGCTTGCCACCACAATCGACGACTCAGCCGGCTGGTGGTGCTCAATATCATCCCACTCACTGGCGGCGGCGAGTAGCCCTAGGACTAAGGGATTACCCCAACAGAGTCCTCCCTACCCCCACTGCTGTCGCCGCGATGAAGGTGTTCAGCGCGCCGCCGGAGCTGGGGGCGATGCTTGCAGCGGGGCCTCCCCACGCCCCACGCAATAGACGTAGGTCAACGCCCCGGATAATTTACAGAAGCAGCAGGAGCGCACGCGGCGGCGGCTGGCCGGCCCGCGCGGCCAAGTCCAGACTGCCGGCCGCGGGGATGCTCGCCGGTGCTATCCACGAGGTACAGGAGGTCGGGGGTGTGCGGCTCCGCCGGTCGAGCGGGAGGCAGGGGAGTGGAGATAGGCGAAGTCTGCAGAGGGGAGGGGCCGCGCCACAATTGGGAGAGGCACAAGAGAGTGGGGCTGCCCCAAGTTAGCCGCTCCGGCGCCATGGCTGCTGCTTTTGCCAAGAACTGGCCACTTCCGATGCCAGCCCGTCAAGCACCGTTGTGCCGCCGCTCCATATCCCCGTCTAGGCGCTCTGCCGTCCTCGCTGTCGTCGCAATCGAGCAGGTTGACGACCGGACAAGGCTCTGTTTTTTCACTCTGTTAGAGAGCTGGTTTTGTCCCTTACAGTTTAGGCGTTTGCTCCAGTACACCCCCCCCAAACTCAGATTAAAATGAAACACAAAGACGGCTGAGATCGTCCCATACCTCTTCGTTATTAAAAAAACCCAGATATACGAAACCCTATACAAAACCCATATTACCCAAATAAATTAGTATAAAACTGATCTACGTACGTATATACATCCACCGGCTCATCAAGGAAAAAAAAGCATGCCGCACGGTGGCTTCCATGGCCGGTGAGAGCTTTGCTGATAAACAATGGTGGCCGGCCATGGCGACGGCTTCGTAGTGCACGGAGCGGCTTCGTAGGGCACGGGGCGGCATCGTAGGACACGGGACGGCTTCGTAGACGATGGTGGGGTGGCGACGAAGGCGGCGAGGAAGCCGGCGGCGCGCGGGGAGGCGGCGGAGGGAGCGGCGCGTGTACGCCGGACTGTCCGGCCGTGAAGAAGAGACAGTCCGGCGGGGTAGCGGGAGATGATAGGACGAGCTCGCCAAACTATCCGTCGACGATGACAAGACAGTCTGGCGGGGTAGCAGGAGATGACAGGATGAGGTCGCCGGACTATCCGTTGACGATGACAAGACAGTCCGGTGTAATGCAAGGTGAATAAAATATCGTGAAGTATCGACTATCCGGCTTGTCCGTGTTATATCGCCAGACAGTCCGGTGGTAAACGAATTTTAGATAGAACCATCTGGGAGTAGCCGGACTTGATGCCGGACAATTATGCAAACTTGTCCGGCGGGCTGAACCCGTGTCGAAAACTATGTTTGAACGTCCGGCCTGTCCGTAATATATTATAAGACTATTCGGCTGTGAAGTACGAACGTAGTAAAAAGATTGCCGGACTTATTTGCGGAGAAGTACTAATAATTGTGAATTGACATATAAGTCGGCGCGCTTACATAAATATGAAACGAATCACATCTTATTGTGAGTCCACAATGCAATAATCATAGACATTGGAAGGTACATCAACATGACATTGCAATATAGATAAATTTCACTGAAACAAAGACTTGCAAAATATGGTTTTCGATAAAACATAGTCGATAGCTATAAAGTATGCTGCCTCACTTATTACACAATAAACTGAACTTTAACAAGGCGAAATCATTCTGTTACAAAAAAATAAACCTAGACTTGAACACGGCCTGGAAACCTTCTTCGGGACTAAAACCCGACCATGTCCAAAAGAGCTAGGAGCTAAGCATTATCTTCGTCACCATTGGGATTAACCAAGTTCTCCCGCTTTCCAACTCATTGCTAGGTGAAAAAATAATCTCAGCCATCATCACTTCCCTGGTCGAGTCAACGACTGTCTGGAAAATAAAGGTAAATATGTTATGGCATGTCCTGGTAGTTTGATAAGTAACAAATACTTGCAACATACCTGTGATAGAGTGGAGTTGAACTCATCTCTGTCCCATTCTTCTAATACTTTGAGGACCCAAAGTCCACATGAGTTTCTGTTACCAAAAAGAGAGTTTAGGTGACATTGCAATGTATACAAATATAACAATGATGTAAGTTGCCCCTTGTACTCACGCATCCCTTTGTCTTGGCATTTTGTATTGTTTGATAGGCCACTATGAAGGATCGGGAAAATTGTTGTCAGACTGATTTGCTTTTGCTATGTCATAAGCAATCTCAGATCTCTGAAGGAAAAAATGTATATTTAGTGTATGTAGGACAGAGCGTGTGTAATTAAGTAATATTTTAACAAAAAACAAATGACAATAGTAAAGTAAGATTAAAACATACCAATGCTTCGATGACACCTATATAATTATGGAGAGCAGTGAGGGAATCTAGAACTTGAAATTCTTTTTTAAATGTATGCATCACAAGAGTGATCCAATGATTATCATGAACATTAACAGGAAGATAAAACTGCAATAATAAAGCATGGAGGGCATGAGTATGTTAAAGTATACATTCAGTGAGTTATGCGAAATATTGCATGTTGTTGCACTCACCTTTGGTTTGTGGAAATACTCAAACTGACATCTTCTTATTGCTTGCTTCTTCTCTATTTCCACCTGAGGGTGCCCGGGTGGATGATAATCTTTACCCCTGGACTTTCCTTGTATAAGCCAGAGCGCCCTCCATGTTGAGCCTAGAACACGATCATTCGGAACACGACGCAACAAGTGTCTTACATAAGCATTGATGACATGTAAAATTAAGAGGAATCTAAAATTAATTAAGAGATAGTTGCTGTAAAATATATTAGTGATTAAAAGTAATGAGAGTATTGCACGTACATCGCCCATCAGCCAATCATGTTTTATGATAGGTGCAAGGTGGCTTGCAGTCATGTAACACCCACGAATTTATAACAAATTCGAAGTGCCCGTTATGTAATCCATCACAATCCCAGAATCATTGTTGTGATTTACGTAACATAGTTGATATCACAGTCATAGCCATTCATAGTAAATAAAGGGAATTACATAGGTGGTCGCACAGACCAAACCTTATATTACATCAACAAGCAGCGGAATAACACTTTGGGTCCATATTGTCAAGCTTCAACCGCACAGGCAAAGCGGACAGTAGGAAACGAGCCTAATTCGCAAAGCCGTCAATGAGTCCTTCCTTCTTGATCTTGCTCCTTCAAGCCTGGCCAAGTTAATAGCCAGGGACACAGCCATGAGTACATTGGATGCACTCGCAAACCATCTTATAAACAAGTGATGAAAGGAATATGCATGGTTGATATGGTGGACTAAGCACTAAGTTTATTTGCAAAAAGCTAGTTTGTTTCCCAAGAATTTTCATTAGTAGGGAAGAAGATTTAATTCTCTAGGTTAAATCTAAAGAGGAACTTCAAGTGTTGGTCACCTTCAAAGTTCAAGTCAAGTCATTCACCAAGTTCAACTTCAGTTGTTAACATTCTTGACCAAAGTCAAGTACAGCTTGCCAACTGTCCATGACCGCGGACGCGGCTATTCGAATAGTTTTGAAACCTCTGCAGAGGGGTACACTTTACCCACAAGATTCAATCCATCTGCCGGGAACAATCCACGGATCGTCATACACAAGTATGAGGGGTTCAGATGATCAAACAAAATCTTTCACTTGCCTACTTTAGTATAGGATCCTCCCTACGAGTCCAGATACGGAATGGAACTCATAGTTTTTCTGGCTACAGGATGCTGTATTTTGGACTCCCATAGTCTGTGGTATCCTCCATCACAGCTATGGCAAGTCCCGGCTTCGGAAGCGTCCCTGTGGGATTCACGCTTCTATAAGTTCAAATGAGGTCTCCCATACTAAAGAAAACAAACTACGGACTAAGCCCCTTCCCATATAGGGGTAATGTGGTTGTACGGTATGGTTGGCTCACATAGTACATCACTCATTATCATTTCAAAAATGCATTCCATAGTCCTTACTCAAGTTTGTTTTCTTTCAGAAATCACACAGAGATGAACAATCTCCATTCAAGCTTTCAAGTTCAATTCACCTCTTTCGAATATGGTTCCCCTATAGATGACTTCAATTTTATTAGCGACTAAGCAACTACTATGAGTGACACTACCACTAAGGAAGTGTTGGATAAACTCAGTTTGATACTCTTGCTAAGCAAGATATCAATACACAACTATTACTCTATACTAGCAATTCAATCATGCAATTTAATTTGAAAACAAGTAAATATGCAAGTTGGAAATCTAGGTATCAGGGTATGATTCAAAAGATGGCTTGCCTGGCTTGGCAAAGTCAAAATAGTCTTCATCTTCATCTTTGATTGATTGATCTCCATCTCCATTTCTTGGTGGACTTCGGGATCCATTCTCCTTACTCTCTTTGTCGTCTAATCGTTGAAAAATAAATACATACAATCACCAAGCATTTCACAAACCACGCATATTCAACAATCAAGGATACTAGGATAAGGAAAGTTATCTAAGAATGCGATGGAGAGTGGCTTCAACTTAATTGAGTTCATATAGATGGGATTATCACTTTCTTGACTTAAGTGAGGATTTAATTTACTTTGAATTGTGAAATATCTCTTGCAAGTCCTTCTTGACCATAGTTCATATACTACTAGTAGATATTCAAGATTATGGTTCAACTAAAGAGGCTTCATAGGATTTGGAGTACTTTTCTTTTATTGAAGCCATTTCTAGTTTGCAAAAATTTAGTGATCAAGTTTGAATCTACAAGTAGGGTATATAGATCCTAGTTGACTTGGATTAGGGCTTATAGATGAGTATCTGAAAATGGGGTTGATTAGAATTGGTTTCATAACATTTTGAATATTATTTGTTTTTATAAGATATTTGCAAGGTTGCAAAGCTCCTATTTTGTCCTTTTTACTAAAGTTAATATATAGCTATAAATGGGTTAAAAACCAATTTCAGAGGCTAGATAAAGTTATAATATTTCCATACAGTATTTATTTGCTATATTTGAACATCTAGATCTCTGAAAATTTACATGTTTCTATCAGATCTGAATCATATTTTAACTAGTATTAGAAATTGGAGTTTCCCCTTTTTTTTTCGCAATGGGCCGGGTGCGCTATTTCAAACGGGCCGGCCTAGCTCTTATTCCGTGAGCGGAAAAAAAGGCTTGACCGAACCGGTACGCAACCCCAGTCGTCTCCTACATCGCTACAGGGGCGCGCTCGACGGAGAGGAAGAGAGGGCAATGGCAACGGGACTCACCGGAGAAGTGTCGAGAAGGTCCGGCGAGGACGCAGGGTGGCGGAGGGTGCTCTTCTCGTCCACCTAGGATAGCCGGCGGCCCGGAGGAGGCCGTGGTTCGGCCGGACCGAGCGGCGGCCAAGGCGGCAACACGGTGGCGGTGGCAAGCTCCAGTGGAAGAGAGGGACCAGGGGACAATGTCTGAGAGGATGAGGGTGCTCTACTCGATCACCCAGTCCAAGAATGGCGACGAATGGTGCTCGGGAACGACGGCGATCGTCCGCGTCCAGAGCTCACCGGCGGTGAGCTCGAACTTGAACCGGGAAGAGGGAGAGGAAGGGGAGATGTCTAGGAGGTTCGTGGGAGTGGTGCGAGCTCTCTGGCGAGATCCCGGGTGCCTTTTGTAGGCCGAAGTGGCGGGGCACGGGGGTGGCCAGTGTGGGCGCAGGCATGGTCTCGGCATGGCGGTCATCGGCGTGCTTCCGTGGCTACAGTGGCTCTGGAGCGGCGTGGGCATGTCCGGCGGTGCTGTGGTGACGTTAGGGATGCGATGGCGCAGCAGGGTGATGAGGGGAAGAGCGAGGAGCAGTGCATCTGGAGGTGACCAGCGGAGACTTCCTCCGTCCTATCCTTGTCGGGTCGTGGCACGGGCTAGGGCAGTGAATGGGAGGAGGACAGTGGGGCGACGCTGGCACGGACTCGGGAGGGAGTGGGCGTGCAGGTGAGTCCATGCCTCCACTGTTTGCAACAGTGCCTTTGACTTTGTGTAATTCCTGCACACAAGGTGTTTGATCAAATGCTCCGAAGAGTTCAAGTTTCTGATTTTTGAAAATTTCGAGTTGCGGTGGAACAAGTACTGGATAAGGAGGCTGGTCATAAGTTTCTTTGGTCCAGGGGTGGGGGTTTGGTGTCATTTAAAATTTGAATTTGAAATGGCATACGTAACAGATTCAAACTTTGGCAGAATATTAAATAGAGTTCCAAGTTGATTTTTGTTTCAACTTTATTGTATTTGATTCTTTGTAACTTGTTCTTAGTTGTGGTGGAGAGATGCATGATGGTATAGTTCAAATATTGCTTAATATATAAGGGCAAAGTAGTGTAATCAGTAATTTTTTTAAGATCACTACTTCCTCATTTCTTACTTAGGTTTTTGTGTTGCGGTTTATTTTCTTGATTCTTTTCTATTTGTTTGTGATTGCTTGACTTAATTTTGGTTTGGCAATTGACCCAAATGGGTTTAGCATGTAACCATGCACAAAATTTAATAGTTAGCAAACTATTTCAATTCAACAAAAACATTTTACAGGTATAATTATTTGTTTTCCAAAACATGGCTAAAGAAAACATTTGGGAGTTTTTCAAAGTTTTGAAAATAAGTTTTCGAAATGTTGATTCCAACATTTTTGGAAATGTCAACTTGAGAAATGAGAAATAGTAATTTTTGAAATGGGATATTTTTATTCTCCTCTTTTTTAAAACAAAGATAGGTTTCTTGAAAATAAAGGTTTTACCTCTATTCCAAATATTTCCTTTCTAAACGATTAAAAATTTGGGCTCAAAGGATTTGTTTTAAAACCCTTCTCATACTCTTTTTATTTGAAGCATGGGAGCAAATGCTCAAATTCACAAGTTTTAAAAGACAAGAAATTAATCTTGTATTTAAAATAAAAGTTTTTGTTGTCTCCAAAATTTGGTATTTTAATAAATCCATTTATTTCTATTTCCCAAAAATTTGGGTTGTTACAATCTTCCCCCCTTAAAAAGAATCTCGTCCCAAGATTCACAAGTTAAGATTGAGATAGATTGGGAAATGAGATTACTAGATAGAGTGTGTATTAATTTATATCAAGATGGAAAGAATGTGGTACACCCGAAATGTGATGTGGCCAGATGGGCCAAAACCCATATCAATCACATAGCATTTTCAACAAACAATCACACTTTTCAAAAACAAAATATTTGGCATCTAAACCATAGGCTTTTATTAAAAAGGGTCTTGCAGATTACAAGTCTCGCTCTTGATTTACAAAGAAATAAACAAGCCTACTAGTCCCAAACTAAGGTGACTAAGGCTTCTTCTCGGCTTGGATCCTCACACTTGATTCAACTTGTTCTTACTAACTTTATGGCTAAGAGCGACTTTGGGGTATTTTATGGCTGATTCATGATGATTGATCTTTTTCTTCTCTTCGTGTCTTTAGGTTGCCAAAGTTACTTCCTGGTGGTTTGTAAGGCTGCTTCCTTCCCCTGCGGAAGTTGAGGCTATAGAGTCCTTTGACACCATCTTCAATAATGATGCGGTTTCGAACCCTGCCAATGTTGGTGGTGAGAGGGTTGCCTCCTAAAGATGAAAGAACATTGGTAGGATCTTTAGAGAGACTGGGTTTGACACTATCTTTAGTTTTGACACGTTTGCGAGCATGGGCAATAGGTTTGGGCGCGGTGTTCCTCTTATCTGGGCACTCATTGGAGTAGTGTCCCTTAATTCCACACTCCCAGCAATTAAGGTTAGTCTTCCGTCGTTTAATATGATCATCGTGCTCCTTGCTGGCCTGGACCACATGTGCTGCTAGCTGAAAATTGTTTGGCTGGATCTTGGATATAGCTGATACCAAGGTGTTGATGGGACAGTTGGCTGGAACATGGGTACTACTCTCACATTGAAAGCACGTGATATGACTTGTAGGGCATCCTCCCAATGGATGTTTGTCTTCGCTGTTGGGACAGTTTCCGGGACATTGACTAGCTGGATGACCTTCTTCTCCACAACGACGACAAGTTTCTTCTTTAGATGATCCAGGTTTGCAATCTTCGGACTTTGACATTGGAGTGCAACATGTTGTGCTTCCCCACAAGCATAGCATATTTGTTGGGTGTGAAGATCTCCTTTCCTCTTCATTGGAAACTTGTGTAGGTTTGATGTTGCTTGGTACCTCCGGGCAATCCCTTGGAGGTGTAGTTCGAAGTCTGAGTTGGCTTGACCTCCTTTGGTACATATATTAAAGGGTGGACTTGCGAGCATGGGATGTAGAAGAGGGGTAAAGTCCTGCAGTAGATGAGAGGAAACAACTTCAAAAAGGTTTCTAACGTGGGATTGGTATGGTTAGAGTTTGGTTTGGGTGAGAAAGACAAAAAACATTTTTGAGCAAACAAGTTTTCAAAGTGGTTGCTACATGTTGCCGGATGGCATATGAGCAACACATCTTAAAACAAATCAATCATTCAAACACACAACGCAGTAAGCACACTTAGTAATCGTGAGGTAAGGGTAGCTCAATGAAATCAACTGAGCATTTCCTATAAATCCCGTGGGTCAAAAGGTTGCTGGGTCTTCACCATTTCTGATCACTCTCTCTTTGCTCTTGAAGTCTTTGTCGCACAGGGTTGACTCTTGTCGGAAGATTTTTGGGTAATGTGAAGATTCATCCCTCTTTTTGATGGTACCATTCATAATTGACGTTGAAGGTTAAAGTCTTGGAAAAGATCGAGTGCACAATCTTCTAATCCATTGTTTCTGGGGCTTTATGGTGGTATCTCGTCCAAAGTATAAATTTGGAATAGATAAGGAATAGAGTAAAACAAATATTTGAAAAGACTTTGTAATTAAAGAGGTAAATAAATTCTTTGTCAAAATCTCTTGAGAGTATAAGTTGATAGTGTAAGATATTTGAAGTGAATAAGATGGGAGTATAAGTTGGGCTTTGGGTACCAAAGCAAATAAATTTCTTTTGTAGAAATAAGTTTTTGTCAACATATCACTTTCTTAGCTAACGATCATGCTAACTAAGGTCTCCTAAGGTCATGATAGTCCTGATACCAAACTTGTGATATCAGAGATATCATTTTCTAACGACCATGCTAACTAGGGTTTCCTAGAGTCAGCCTAGGCTCTGATACCAACTTGTAACACCCACGAATTTATAACAAATTCGAAGTGCCCGTTATGTAATCCATCACAATCCCAGAATCATTGTTGTGATTTACGTAACGTAGTTGATATCACAGTCATAGCCATTCATAGTAAATAAAGGGAATTACATAGGTGGTCGCACAGACCAAACCTTATATTACATCAACAAGCAGCGGAATAACACTTTGGGTCCATATTGTCAAGCTTCAACCGCACAGGCAAAGCGGACAGTAGGAAACGAGCCTAATTCGCAAAGCCGTCAATGAGTCCTTCCTTCTTGATCTTGCTCCTTCAAGTCTGGCCAAGTTAATAGCCAGGGACACAGCCATGAGTACATTGGATGCACTCGCAAACCATCTTATAAACAAGTGATGAAAGGAATATGCATGGTTGATATGGTGGACTAAGCACTAAGTTTATTTGCAAAAAGCTAGTTTGTTTCCCAAGAATTTTCATTAGTAGAGAAGAAGAGTTAATTCTCTAGGTTAAATCTAAAGAGGAACTTCAAGTGTTGGTCACCTTCAAAGTTCAAGTCAAGTCATTCACCAAGTTCAACTTCAGTTGTTAACATTCTTGACCAAAGTCAAGTACAGCTTGCCAACTGTCCATGACCGCGGACGCGGCTATTCGAATAGTTTTGAAACCTCTGTAGAGGGGTACACTTTTATTACAAGATTCAATCCATCTGCCGGGAACAATCCACGGATCGTCATACACAAGTATGAGGGGTTCAGCTGATCAAACAAAATCTTTCACTTGCCTACTTTAGTATAGGATCCTCCCTACGAGTCCAGATACGGAATGGAACTCATAGTTTTTTCGGCTACAGGATGCTGTATTTTGGACTCCCATAGTCTGTGGTATCCTCCATCACAGCTATGGGAAGTCCTGGCTTCGGAAGCGTCCCTGTGGGATTCACGCTTCTATAAGTTCAAATGAGGTCTCCCATACTAAAGAAAACAAACTACGGACTAAGCCCCTTCCCATATAGGGGTAATGTGGTTGTACAGTATGGTTGGCTCACATAGTACATCACTCATTATCATTTCAAAAATGCATTCCATAGTCCTTACTCAAGTTTGTTTTCTTTCAGAAATCACACAGAGATGAACAATCTCCATTCAAGCTTTCAAGTTCAATTCACCTCTTTCGAATATGGTTCCCCTATAGATGACTTCAATTTTATTATCGACTAAGCAACTACTATGAGTGACACTACCACTAAGGAAGTGTTGGATAAACTCAGTTTGATACTCTTGCTAAGCAAGATATCAATACACAACTATTACTCTATACTAGCAATTCAATCATGCAATTTAATTTGAAAACAAGTAAATATGCAAGTTGGAAATCTAGGTATCAGGGTATGATTCAAAAGATGGCTTGCCTGGCTTGGCAAAGTCAAAATAGTCTTCATCTTCATCTTTGATTGATTGATCTCCATCTCCATTTCTTGGTGGACTTCGGGATCCATTCTCCTTACTCTCTTTGTCGTCTAATCATTGAAAAATAAATACATACAATCACCAAGCATTTCACAAACCACGCATATTCAACAATCAAGGATACTAGGGTAAGGAAAGTTATCTAAGAATGCGATGGAGAGTGGCTTCAACTTAATTGAGTTCATATAGATGGGATTATCACTTTCTTGACTTAAGTGAGGATTTAATTTACTTTGAATTGTGAAATATCTCTTGCAAGTTCTTATTGACCATAGTTCATATACTACTAGTAGATATTCAAGATTATGGTTCAACTAAAGAGGCTTCATAGGATTTGGAGTACTTTTCTTTTATTGAAGCCATTTCTAGTTTGCAAAAATTTAGTGATCAAGTTTGAATCTACAAGTAGGGTATATAGATCCTAGTTGACTTGGATTAGGGGTTATAGATGAGTATCTGAAAATGGGGTTGATTAGAATTGGTTTCATAACATTTTGAATATTATTTGTTTTTATAAGATATTTGCAAGGTTGCAAAGCTCCTATTTTGTCCTTTTTACTAAAGTTAATATATAGCTATAAATGGGTTAAAAACCAATTTCAGAGGCTAGATAAAGTTATAATATTTCCATACAGTATTTATTTGCTATATTTGAACATCTAGATCTCTGAAAATTTACATGTTTCTATCAGATCTGAATCATATTTTAACTAGTATTAGAAATTGGAGTTTCCCCTTTTTTTTCGCAATGGGCCGGGTGCGCTGTTTCAAACGGGCCGGCCCAGCTCTTATTCCGTGAGCGGAAAAAAAGGCTTGACCGAACCGGTACGCAGTCCCAGTCGTCTCCTACATCGCTACAGGGGCGCGCTCGACGGAGAGGAAGAGAGGGCAGTGGCGACGGGACTCACCGGAGAAGCGTCGAGAAGGTCCGGCGAGGACGCAGGGCGGCGGAGGGTGCTCTTCTCGTCCACCTAGGACAGCCGGCGGCCCGGAGGAGGCCGTGGTTCGGCCGGACCGAGCGGTGGCCAAGGCGGCAACACGGTGGCGGTGGCAAGCTCCAGTGGAAGAGAGGGACCAGGGGACAATGTCTGAGAGGATGAGGGTGCTCTACTCGATCACCCAGTCCAAGAATGGCGACGAATGGTGCTCGGGAACGACGGTGATCGTCTGCGTCCAGAGCTCACCGGCGGCGAGCTCGAACTTGAACCGGGAAGAGGGAGAGGAAGGGGAGATGACTAGGAGGTTCGTGGGAGTGGTGCGAGCTCTCTGGCGAGATCCCGGGTGCCTTTTGTAGGCCGAAGTGGCGGGGCGCGGGGGTGGCCAGTGTGGGCGCAGGCATGGTCTCGGCATGGCGGTCATCGGCGTGCTTCCGTGGCTACAGTGGCTCTGGAGCGGCGTGGGCATGTCCGGCGGTGCTGTGGTGACGTTAGGGACGCGATGGCGCAGCAGGGTGACGAGGGGAAGAGCGAGGAGCAGTGCATCTGGAGGTGACCAGCGGAGACTTCCTCCGTCCTCTCCTTGTCGGGTCGTGGCACGGACTAGGGCAGTGAATGGGAGGAGGACAGTGGGGCGACGCTGGCACGGACTCGGGAGGGAGTGGGCGTGCAGGTGAGGCCATGCCTCCTCTATTTGCAACAGTGCCTTTGACTTTGTGTAATTCCTGCACACAAGGTGTTTGATCAAATGCTCCGAAGAGTTCAAGTTTCTGATTTTTGAAAATTTCGAGTTGCGGTGGAACAAGTACTGGATAAGGAGGCTAGTCATAAGTTTCTTTGGTCCAGGGGTGGGGGTTTGGTGTCATTTAAAATTTGAATTTGAAATGGCATACGTAACAGATTCAAACTTTGGCAGAATATTAAATAGAGTTCCAAGTTGATTTTTGTTTCAACTTTATTGTATTTGATTCTTTGTAACTTGTTCTTAGTTGTGGTGGAGAGATGCATGATGGTATAGTTCAAATATTGCTTAATATATAAGGGCAAAGTAGTGTAATCAGTAATTTTTTTAAGATCACTACTTCCTCTTTTCTTACTTAGGTTTTTGTGTTGCGGTTTATTTTCTTAATTCTTTTCTATTTGTTTGTGATTGCTTGACTTAATTTTGGTTTGGCAATTGACCCAAATGGGTTTAGCATGTAACCATGCACAAAATTTAATAGTTAGCAAACTATTTCAATTTAACAAAAACATTTTACAGGTATAATTATTTGTTTTCCAAAACATGGCTAAAGAAAACATTTGGGAGTTTTTCAAAGTTTTGAAAATAAGTTTTCGAAATGTTGATTCCAACATTTTTGGAAATGTCAACTTGAGACATGAGAAATAGTAATTTTTGAAATGGAATATTTTTTATTCTCCTCTTTTTTAAAACAAAGATAGGTTTCTTGAAAATAAAGGTTTTACCTCTATTCCAAATATTTCCTTTCTAAACGATTAAAAATTTGGGCTCAAAGGATTTGTTTTAAAACCCTTCTCATACTCTTTTTATTTGAAGCATGGGAGCAAATGCTCAAATTCACAAGTTTTAAAAGACAAGAAATTAATCTTGTATTTAAAATAAAAGTTTTTGTTGTCTCCAAAATTTGGTATTTTAATAAATCCATTTATTTCTATTTCCCAAAAATTTGGGTTGTTACAATCTTCCCCCCTTAAAAAGAATCTCGTCCCGAGATTCACAAGTTAAGATTGAGATAGATTGGGAAATGAGATTACTAGATAGAGTGTGCATTAATTTATATCAAGATGGAAAGAATGGGGTACACCCGAAATGTGATGTGGCCAGATGGGCCAAAACCCATATCAATCACATAGCATTTTCAACAAGGCGACGCACGTGTTCTACAAGTTGGTGCACGTAAGCAGGGGGATTTACAGGAGCTTTAGGTTTTTTTGAACTAGGCGTCTGTCTTCCAGAATCATTTGCTTTGTTTACTTTCGAACGTCTATGGTCCATAGTAATATCGTTTTCAACCTGCAAGTTAGAGAATTAAACATGTTATTATTGTTGAACATCAGTTGTTGAATATGGACGAGAATAATTTTCTTACTTTGCCCCTCCGACGTCCATATTTCATGTCGCAGTCGTCTCGCTTCACCGCATCTTCTTCTGTCCAATTCCTCATCAATGGTGTCATAGATAGCAATGGGCTATAGGATGGAGCAGACATAGGTTGCACTTTCTCCCAATACATATACTGCGGAATAAAACATACAAAATCTGAGTTAGGACAAATAGAGATGGAAAAACTGTAGTTAGATATAGATGTGTACCTGTATCGCCGTCATATTTCCCTTGGGCCAGTGCCTCATTACGGATCCATGTTTACACATCCTTATGGCCTCCATAGTATAACGGAGTGTGTATCCATTCCAATTTAACCTCGGAAGACGTTCGAGGTCCTCTACAAGTGCGTACGTAGACTTCGGGATAGTTTGGGTAGAATATGGAGCAATCACAGTTCTGATGAGCACCAAGATGGCCTTCTGCACAAATTCATCATCCGCGGCTCCACGCTCGACAATATCTTCTATTAAGTCATCAATTAGAAGATTTTCCGTCTTTGGATCGAGCCAATCTGCCGGTATCCGTTCTTTAGCATCCATTCCTTCTTGGCCCAATATGGCTATTATATCCAATCCACGGTCTTCTAAACCAAATAAGGTGTGTATGTCTTCGGTAGTGAGGTAAATGAGGTCCTTCTCATTTATCAAGAAATTTTCCGTGGTAGGATTGAATGACTGAACTAGGAATTTGATCAGACACGTACGCATCTTGGTCGGTGGAATTTGAATCATACTATGTACGCCGGTCGGAAAGAGTCTACCGCGTTGTTCGTTTGTGAATCTCTCGGCAAGAGAACACCACTTTACAAGCGAACAACTAATTTCGTCTATATCTTCCATCCTGTTAAGAACATATAAAAAAATCATGTAAGTAACCGTAAAAATTGCATGATTCTTAGCGTATGGAATTTATGTTAAAATTGGGAACCGGACAGGCCGGCTTGTACCCGCCGGACTGGCCAGCGAGGACATCACCGGACAGGCCGGCTTTTGCGACACCAGACTATGCAGCATGTAGGCAAGCAGAGAATGAACCCTAGATTTAATCGAAGAGGTGAAGACACAAAATTCATTGACGAACAAGAACCGTAGCATTGATGTATAGAACATCACTGAATACATAATTTTTTAAAAAAACCCTAGATACATACATCCAGATGTACACACAATTGAGGAACAAAAACCCTAGCATTGATGAGAACGAACCGTGGCATTGATGAATATTATCAATTACGAACCAGCATCGGTGTGTAATACCTCGTTGGATGAGATTGGCGTTTAGACGATGTAGACTTCCTTGGATCGGTAGCTCCTCGTCGAAGCGGCTCCCGCACCTTAGTCATGCGATCCTATAGCCGGCGAGGAGTCGATGCCGGCGGGTTGAGGTAGGATATGCTGAAAAAAAGGTGTTTGCAACAAGGAGATGGCGCTTATATAAGCGCTTGAGGCGGTTGTTACGTGAAAACCCTAATCGCGGCCGTCGAACCGATCACCGGACAGTCCGGCCCTGAAAGACAAGACAGGTATGTTGTTGATTGATGCCATGGCCAACGTGCTTTTGGTTGTCGGCAGGCAGGTTGCGTCTGCCTCTATGCACTGGATGTCCACTTGGAAGATGTTGGCGTCATGTTTTCTCTTCTTCCTTGCATATAGACCTCCGCGCGGCCGTGCCGAATGCTGCCTCTAACCAGTACTGCCTCTAATATAATGTGATAATTGCCTCCTACCTTCCCATGCTACTTGTGGATCAATTGCTGGGTCTTCTTTTGTTACATAAGTGTCTTCTTCTGCTAGGGATGCAGTTTCAGCTAGATATTCTGTATAAGCATATATTGCCCTAATTTTGAACAATTGCAGATTTTCCTATCAACGTGACATACCTTGGGTTAATCTAATTTTAGAGTCATATTGGCGGAGGGTTTTCCAGTCAGCCCAATGAGCGGAGAGCCGTTAGGGCGCCTCTCCGGGCGATTCTGGGCGACCTTGTCGCCGGCTGCGGATCTCGCCTGGGAGGACAATGCCTCTCTTCTGGCCGCCAGGATCCCCCAAGGTGCATCTCCCCTCGTCCCATCCCCAATCTCTCCCTCTCCAAGCCGTTCTCTCTCTTCCTTGGCTGAGTCCCGAAACCTTAAGCAATGGCGGAAAAAGGTTGCTCATCGATCGATCTCTCGGGAATGTGAGTCGATCCTTCGCAAATCATGGGTTGCGACTTCTCCATCGCCATCCCCGAAGAGACCTTCGCAGCCAACCTCCATAGGGAGCTTGTCCGGCGTCAAAATACCGGTGCTGGCACTGACGAACTTCATTGAACACGCCATTGTCGCAAGCGAGTGGACCCGCGTTCAACCACGGCGTCGCCGTCCATCTGCTGTGCTCCCGTCTCCGACGACGGCTAGCCGGAGGAAAAATTTCAAAAACGACACATCCTTGATGTGGATCAAGAAGTGTTCTGCCTGGCCCATCCCTGGCCCGCCTGCCCCTAAGCAGCCCAGCGTGTCTGGTCGAACCATTGATCTCCCCAGGCGATCGGGTCTTCACCGCATCCTAGGGTTCCACTGGCGAACCCAGCGCGGCTCCGCTCCTGTATCCCGTGGCGATCTCCACAGCGCCATGGCCGGCCGTCTCGATCCCGCGGGCAAGCCTCCTGGCCTCTTCGGCGCGGTGCGGCAAGGTGGCGGAGGCAACATCGCCGGCCCGAGCTTTGGCGGCGGCGGCAACTCCGCCTTCTTCCCGCAGTGCGGGAACCAGGACTCCATCGCCCCTGGGACGTCCACCGCTGGGTTCAGTTTCAACGCTGGCCCTCAGGGCAACCCGTTTCAGCAGCTCCAGGGGGGAATGGCAACGCTGCGTTTCCGCAAACATCGCAGGGCGGGCTAGGGTTCACCTCGCCTCAGAATAATCCCGCCTCTGGCGGAGGCTTCGCCGGGAATGGTCCTTGGCGTGCTGGCCAAGGCAACGGGAACCAGCGCCAGTTCAGGAGTTCCAACTATCGTGGTGGGCGAAACTCATTCAGGAACAGATCATCAAGCAACAGAGGTGCCGAGTCGGGGGACTCCGCCGGCAACTCTGGCTTAGCCCACAAGAAGGCTAACCCAGGAGAAAGTTCTTCTGCAGCTGCATCTGGTGGTTTCACCGAGAGTCAGGCCGAGGGCAAGAAAAAGGCGAAGAAGGAATCGTGCTATCGCTGTGGCAGCAATGGGCACCTCTTCTTCGAATGCACTACTGTCTTGTGCGAATACTGCGAGCAGGTCGGTCACAAGCCAGACGATTGCCATCTCCTTTCAGCTCCCAAACCTCAGCTGATTCTGCATGGTATTTCTGACGAAAAGCTAATGTTCTTCGAGTGTCCAATCACGAAATAGTATAGGCCAAAACTTGAGAGCACAAGACTCGGGCTTCTGTCGGTTACTGGTGGGGAACTATCCATCCCCGGCATCATTGCTCAGCTTCAGAGGCTGGTTCCAGTTGAAAATTTCCCATGGGAGTGCCGTCAGGTCGGTCACAATGTTTTCAAAGTCACCTTCCCAGACAAAGAGGAGATAGAGAGGCTTGCCAGGTTTGGCACCTTCCATGTCCCCAACAGCAGCATCAAGCTAGACTTTGAGCAGTGTGTCTCCTCCATGGGCATTGTCGGGGATAAACCTCGTCAATTGGCGCCGTCTGTGGGGACGACAGGATCTGGATCTACGGATTCGCCGGCTCCATCACCCACCACCTCCAAGATCGACATCGACACCATCATTGGCATCGCTGCGCCGACCAATGTCGACACCACCTCCAAGATCGACATCGACACCATCGTCGGCATCGCTGCGCCGACCAACGTCGACACCACCGGCAAGATCGACACCGACATCATCGTCAACATCACTGCGCCGGATGTCATCAAAGCCAACCCAACGGAATCAGGCGTCGGTGCCGCTGGTTCGATCGCCATCATCAATGCTTCGCCAAGTGCTGCGAAGCCCACTCCAGCGGCGAGCGTCATCGACCCCGTCCCAAGCACGGCAGGAGTAGCGCCCGAAGGCTATGACATGGCTTTCGGACTGTTCAACTTCCATGTGGACAGCAATGAAGCGATGGAACTGCTCGCCATCGGCGAATCGGCTCCGCTCGTGGCCGAAGCGACGACACCACTAGCCGTCGGGGGCAAACCCTCGGCAAGCGCGCTACTAGCGCCATCGGAGGAGGAACCGAGGCTGAAGATTTCGACCCCATCAGTAGGGTCGAACGATTTCGAAGATCCGCCTCCATCCCCGACCACCGCATACTGCGTCGACTGCGACACATACCACTACGTGGGCGCCGGAGATTTCTCATTCCATGAGATCGCCGGCTGCGAAGATCCGCGGGGAGGCACAGCAGCCATCTACCCAACGATATCTGAGTGCGATCGGGCTCTCAACTCCCTCACGCTTTGCACCGCACCATATGACCCTGACTACGTCGAGGGATTATACTCGGACTACACGTGCTCCGATGATGATGACGACGTCTACCCCAAAGCTAAGGGGAAAATAGGCAACTCAGCAAGCTCCGCCTCACACTGCGAATCTGCCGCATCTAGCGATGGCTATGTGGCCGATTACGATTCTGACCTCATGGTCGAAGTCGAGCCCTACGTCGAAGGCGACGACGTCTACCCTCCAGCGCTGGGCGAAATTAGCGATGATTCGACCCCATGGACCGGAGGCCATTGCATGATGGCATCACACGGCGACGGAAACGAAAATAGAGACAACGATGGCCGAAACCGGGCAGACAGCGGCCGCCAGGTGGTCACGCATGACCAGATCCGGTTCGCAAGAAGGGTATACGCGGGCGAGGTAAACTTCGGTCCCAACCCAAGCCCAAGCGATCTGGCTGCACTCCGTTTCGTCGTCCAGGAGCAGAAGGACCAGATCAGTGCTGACAGGCGAGTACTGGAACGGCGAAGAGAGGAGGCCGATGCGTCCAGCAGAAGACGAGCCGAAAGCTCATCCCATTATTCATCGAGCGTTCAACGAAGATTGAGATCGCGCACTCAGCCAGGGGCCGATATGCACAATATCACCCGAAACCTGGAGGCAGAGTTCAATGAAGCCGAATTGATGCCCAAGACTAAGGAAGCAGCGATCATGGCCGCGGCAGCATACATTGCCGCGAACGCATCTAACGGTGAAGAACATATGCGACACCTGCGAAATTTAGCGCTCGAAGGAGTAAGGGTGCTGCAGGGCATGCCTGGCTCAGTGCATGGCGCGACAACAACAAGAATCGCTCCACCTCCGGAGCAAGCCAGGCACCCAGCACCGGCGCCAGCCGTAGCGCCTCGGACACAAGTGGTCGAACCTCTCAACGGAGAGCTTCGGCACGGTCTGGCCCAGCATAGAGTCGACCAGGGGCGAGCACGGCGCGAGGCTGAAACGTTCGGCGGTCCCAGCGATGGACTCTGCGGGGCAGAATGCTTTAGCCTCCTGATCCGTTCCGCACCGTTGCCGAAAGGAATCAAACTCAGCGACGGCATAGTCAAATTCAACGGGCAGCAGGACCCCCGAATTTGGCTAGATGACTTCATAACCACTGTCAAAATCAGCGGCGGATCTAGGGACAACGCCCTTCAGTTGTTATCGCTGCACCTAAAGGATAACGCAAGGGCATGGTTGAACAATCTCGCCTCAGATAGCATCCGCTCCTGGGAAGAGTTTTGGCAAGCGTTTATCGCAAATTTCCGAGGCACTTCACGACGACCAACGTCATTCGAAGAACTCCGCCTATGCGTGCAGAGAACTGGAGAGAACCTGAGGTCATACATATCACGGTGGATCAGCCTCCGGAACACGACGGAAAACATCTCACCCGAAAGGGCTATCGACGCCTTTCGGGATGGTCTCTTTCGACGTGACTTCAAGGAAGAGCTGGGGCGCTGCAAGCCTAGGACCATCGACCACCTCATGAGTCTGGCAAACGAATGGGCTGATGGCGAAGACTCCATCTCGGCTCCCAGAAGCCGCCGTCGGTCAGCAGAATGCGACGTCGACGCGAAGGACCAGTTCCATCCCGGATCCCGGAAGAAAGGTCGCCGAAGCCGCTACGACAACGCGGAGAACGCAGACATGGTAGCAGCTGGCTACGTGCATGAGGACCGCGACGACAATCGCGACTTACCGCGCCGAGGAAACAATTACTACGGCAGTAGCAGTCGTGATTCGAAACCCAGCAAGGAGTGGCGTCGACGACAGCCATAGCTGTCGGCAGAGGAGATGCTTGATAGCGGATGCCCGAGGCATACGTATCTCGATAAGGACGGGGTACGAAAACCTGCACACCTCCTCATCGAGTGCAGGGAATTCCTTCGTCTCAACCGGGCACTTCAGGAGAGGATGAACACTGAGCAACCAGTGGCAGGGGCGATAGCCTACAACGCTCCACCGCCACCACCGAACCCACTAGCAAACGTCATACAGCAAAGCCACCAGGCCGCTACGATCCAGCAAGTCGAGCAGCGACAGCCGGCCAACGAAGAAGAAGAGTTCCCGCTGCCAAGGGGTTTCATGCCCATGATCCAGAGAGGGCGCCCGACGAATAAAGTGCAGCGAAAACGCGCAAGGGAGGTGTTCCACGCCGAACACGCACCACCGGCCACTCCCGAATACCTGAATTGGTCCGAACATCCGATTGGTTTCGACCGGTCAGATCATCCACCGAAGATCCCACGCCCAGGACACCATGCTTTGGTCCTGGAGGCGCAAATAGGGGGTTTCACCTCGAAAAAGGTGTTCATAGACGGAGGCAGCAGCTTGAACCTCATCTACGCAGACACACTGCGAAAGATCAAGATCCCGCTAAATAATCTCCTGCCAACGGAGACTTCCTTCCACGGAATCGTCCCAGGGAAGCCGACGTATCCACTGGGAGCGATACATCTCGATGTCATCTTCGGCACTCCAGCAAACTTCAGAAAGGAGAAGATCGAATTCGAGGTGGTCGACTGGCCCTCGCAGTACCATGCCATCCTCGGGCGACCAGCGTTTGCCCGATTCATGGCGGTACCCCACTACGCCTACCTCAAGCTGCGGATGCCCGCAAACAAAGGACCACTGACGATCAGCGGCAGTTTCGCACGTTCAGAAAACTGCGACAAGGACTTCAACAGCATGTCCCAGACCTTCGGGGTACATGAAGAACTGTACCACATTCGGGAGGCCACCGTCATGGACATCGATCCACCGGCGCAGCAGAACGCCCCAGAGCTGTCTTTCGATGCCACAAAAGACACCCGAGAACACCAGATCCACCCGACTGACCCAACTAAGACGGCGCGGGTGTCGAACTCTCTCTCTCCCGCATAGGAAAGCGCGCTTGTCGAGTTCCTCCGTGAGCACTGGAGGATGTTCGCCTGGTGCCCAGCGGACATGCCAGGCATCCCCAGGGAACTCGCCGAGCACGAGCTTAAGATATTTCCAAACGCGAAACCGGTCAAGCAGTCTATGCGACGGTACAATCCAGAGAAGGCCAAGTCGATGGGCGAAGAAATCAACCGCCTCCTCGAAGCCAAATTCATCAGAGAGATCAAGGAAGCCACGTGGCTCTCGCCACCGGTCATGGTGGAGAAGAAGGACATGAAGATCTACAGGATGTGCATCGATTTCACGGCCTTAAACAAACACTGCCCGAAGGATTACTTCCCCCTGCCCCGAATCGACCAGATCATCGATTCCACGGCAGGATGCGAACGCCTCTCGTTCCTCGATGCGTACTCCGGGTATAATCAGATACGGCTGAAAGTGGAAGACGAAGATAAGATGGCGTTCATCACCCCGCACGGGGTATACTGCTACATGACGATGCCTTTCGGGCTCAAGAACGCCGGAGCCACCTATCAACGGTGTATGCAGGCGTGCCTGAAGGAACAAATCGGCCGCAACATCGAAGTTTATGTCGACGATATTGTCATCAAGACCGCAAAAGCAGACAGCTTGCTCGACGATCTTCGAGAAACCTTCGCTAACCTCGACAGATATAGCATCAAGCTTAACCCGAAGAAGTGCTCTTTCGGGGTACCCACTGGCCAACTGCTGGGCTATCTAATCTCTGAGAGAGGGATCGAAGGCAACCCAGAGAAGATACATGCCATCATCAACATGCAGCCTCCGAAGACGCTTCGACACGTCCAGCAGTCGACAGGTCGACTCGCAGCGCTTAGCCGCTTCATCAGCAAGCTTGGCGAAAAAGCGCTCCCTTTTTATCGGCTGCTCCAGAAAACGGACAACTTCACGTGGACAGAAGAGGCGCAAGCCGCGTTCGAAGATCTCAAGCGCCGTCTATCGACCTCCCCAGTTCTCGTCACGCCTCGAGAAAAAGAGCCCATGTTGCTATACATTGCAGCTACAAATCAAGTCGTCAGTTCAGTACTTGTGGTCGAACGCGCAGAAGAAGGCAAAGAGCACGGCGTACAGAGACCCGTGTACTACCTGAGCGAAGTTTTATCGCCGACCAAGCAAAGATACCCCCATTATCAGAAGTTGGCATACGCCATATACATGACGGGGAAGAAACTGCCACACTATTTCGAGTGCCACTCCATCATAGTAGTGGCCTCGAATCCAGTCTCCAGCATCCTCAATAACCCAGATGCCACAGGGCGTGTGTTGCTATGGGGAATCATGCTAGGACCTTGGGAAATCACGTACCAGCGGCAGTCCGCGATCAAGTCACAGGTCCTACCGGATTTCATAGCCGAGTGGACAGAAGCTCAGATGCCCGAGCTCCCAGACCTGTCGAACAGCTGGACCATCTTCGTCGACGGGTCCAAGCGAGTTTCGGGGGCAGGGGCAGGAGTGGTCCTGGTATCACCGCAAGGGGACAGGATGCGCTACGTCCTCCGCATGCGCTTCCCGAATCCCTCCAACAACGAGGCGGAATACGAAGCCGTCCTTCACGGTATGCGCATGGCGAAGGCCTGCGGGGCCACCCGCATCAAGATTCATGGGGACTCGAACCTCATCGCCTAGCAAATCATGAAGGAGTGCGACGCAACCTGCGTGAACATGATCGCATATCGCGCCATGTACGACAAGCTCGAAGGCGAATTCGAGGGCTGCGAAGTAACGCACATCGGCAGGGAAAGCAACGAGGAGGCAGACAACCTGGCCAACGTCGGCTCAAGGTGCCTACCAATACCGCCCGGAGTCTTCTTCGAAGAGATATTTGAACGCTCCGTCAAGATCAAACCAGCAACTGACCCGGCGTTAGCAACACGTCCGGGGGCTCGGTCGGTCAATACCGCTCCGGCAGCAGGAGCAGCAGACCTCCCGAAGGATGCAGCCGCGGTCATGCTCGTCGAAGCAACATGGACAAGACCATATTTGGCATACCTAACGCGGGGCGAGCTCCCAGAAGATCCCGTCCATCGCCGACAAGTCATGCGGCGCTCCAAGGCCTTCACGATAATCAACGGGGAACTCTACAAGCGCAGCACCACAGGAGTGCTCCAACGGTGCATAGCGCAGGAAGACGGGATTGCTCTCCTTCGAGAAATCCACGAAGGAACCTATGGACACGACGCTTGCAGTCGAACCCTCGTGGCCAAGGCTTTTCGATCCAGATTCTACTGGCTATCCGCCCTCTACGATGCCAGGAACATCGTCCAGCACTGCGAAGCATGCCAGTTATTCGCCACCAAGCCGCACGCGCCGGCGTCCGAGCTGCACACCATCCCCGTGGCCTGGCCCTTCGCACAATGGGGGCTCGATCAAGTGGGGCCTCTCCCCAAGTCATCCAGAGGAGGTCATACCTACCTTCTAGTCGCAGTGGACAAGTTTTCCAAGTGGATAGAGGCTGTTCCGGTCACCAATCAAGAGGCGACCATGGCAGTCAAATTCTTCGAGTCCATCGTCTACCGATACGGCGTCCCGAACAGCATCATCACCGACAATGGCACCAACTTCACTTCGGGCGAATTCCAGGACTTCGCCAAAAACCTCGGCATCAAGCTCAAGTACGCTTCGGTGGCGCACCCCAAGTCTAATGGACAAGTCGAAAAAGCCAACGGACTTGTATGCGGAGGCCTGAAAAAGCGACTGCTTCGACCCCTCAAGCGCGCAGCAGGCGCCTGGGTCGAGGAACTGCCGTCGGTGCTATGGAGCCTGCGAACAACGCCCAACTCCTCGATAGGCTACACACCCTTCTTCTTGCTTTTCGGAGCAGAAGCAGTGCTACCCACGGACGTACGCTACAGCGCGCCCCACGTCGCTGCCTACGTCGAGGAAGATGCGGACAAGGCGTTGGCAGACGCCCAAGACCTGCTGGACGAAGCTCGAGACGTCGCCCTCGTTCGATCGGCGGTCTACCATCAGAGCCTCCGCAACTACCACAGCAGACGGGTACGCGGACGCTCTTTCGAGCCGGGCGACCTTGTGCTCCGACTCAAGCAGACAAGCACATCGAAGCTGGAGCCACCATGGGAAGGCCCGTATCTTGTCCACGAGGTCATTCCGGGAGGAGCATATCGTCTACGCAACCCGAAGACGGGGAAAGACGTAGAGAACCCATGGAACGCCGCGCAATTGCGCCGCTTCTATCCTTAGCTAGCAAAGCTGTCTCCTCTACCCCCTCTAATATGTAATCAAGTGTCTGATGGGTTCGTAGCATAGAAAACAAAAAATTTCCTATGCAAGAACACATAAACTAGCCAAGATACTCTACGAGGTGGTAGCAACGGAGACTAACCCTTGACGACCGTAAGCGGGGATTACGTTCCCGCACAAACGTTGACGATGGAGAGTCGGTGAAGACGCATGTAGTCGACGTAGTTGTTCACTTGACGTAGTCGACGTAGTGGTTCACTTGACGATCACAAGATCGTGTACACGGCGCCACAAGTGGCAGCGCCCCCGTGCTCGGTCACACGTACAGCTCGACGTCGACTCCTCCACGCCCTCGGTCCAGCGGGGCAGCGGAAGAAGGGATCCGCCGGACACTCCTCCACACACTTCACCAAGTGTATGAACTATGAACTACAATTCCGGCAGAGCTTCGCTAAGCCAAGACGGAAAGTGGGCAGCAACTATGCAAGGGAGGGGAGGATCAAGAAGTGTGTGTCAAGGGAGAGAGGGAGGGGTTTATATAGAGGAGGAGGGGCAGCCAAGGGGTGGCCGGCCAAGGGGTCTCCTCCTCTTCATTGTCCCCTCTTCATTCCCATTATGGTGATAACTCCCTCATCAACATGAGGTAACCCCCATTTTAATGCATGACATTCATGCTAACTAAAATTCACACTTATTGATTTAATAAAACATTTTTGTTTCTTTAATATTTGTTAATTCATTCAATTAACAAACATTAACAAATACACCCTCGAGTTATTTCGATATCCGAAACAGTTTTGGTGCTTTTCTGAAATAACCCTCATGCTATCCTGTAATTCAATCGGAGTATCGTATCCACTCAAAAACGACGGCGAACCTTAAGTGTGTCACCCTACGGTTCGTGAATAACGTGGACATGATCGAGACTCCTCTCCGATCAATAATCAACAGCGGGATCTGGAAATCCATGATGACTCCCACTTACTCAACGATGAACTAGTGATCGTGTGAACCAGTAACGAACATAGTTAATTCCTTTTGTCTCGCGATATTATTACTTGTCCGAGATCCGATCATTTGGTATCAACCATACCTAGTTCGATCTCATTCCCGACAAGTCTCTTTACTCGTTCCGTGATAATGCATTCCTGTGACCTAGTCACATGCTTGCAAGCGATTCCAATGCAATATCACCGAGAAGGGCCCAGAGAATATCTTTCCGTCATCCGGATGGACAAATCCCACTCTTGATCCATGAGCCTCAACTAATACTTTCAGAGTACCCAAATCAACCTTTATAATCACCCTATTACGGTGTGACGTTTGATATCATCAAAGTACCCTTCCGGTATCAGTGATTAACATGATCTCATGGTCTAAGGATTAGAACTACTTCGCATGAGTTTGATATAGCAATGAACTTGATGACTTGATCGTATTGCTATTCGTACTATGGGTGTGAGTGTTCATCATATCAGTCTTCTAATGATATGACCCCGTTATTAACAACATCCAATGTTCATGATCAGGAAACCTTGATCATCAGTTAATCAACGAGCTAGTATAAAAGAGAGGCTTTACTAGGAACCTTTTTAGTTTATTAATCACACAAGTATTAATGTTTCCGATTAATACAATTCTAGCATGAGAAATAAACATTTATCATAAACATGGAATATGATAATAACCACTTTATTATTGCCTCTCGGGCATATTCCCTTCAGTCTCCCACTTGCACTAGAGTCAATAATCTAGTTGATACTTGCGTATATATAACACTTATGGCTTTCACGTGTTATCCGTACGCGTTGCAGTGGTTAATCTGATCTCCAGATCTGACACTTTCAGTTCTGTGTGTATTTGCATGTCTTTGCGTCTCTACGCATCACTCATTCTCAAATGAGATAGCTGGGTATAAATTTGGTCCTTAGGTGAGACCTTAGTTCCTTTAGCTAAAATCATGTTGTCACTATTGTCGCACAATAGCTCTTCACAGTAATATCCAGCTTGGAACTACACCTAGTTTGATAACAAACTTCTTGACACAAATGCCCTCTTTTGCTACTTCTAAAGCAGCCATATACTCAACCTTTGTTGTAGAATCCATTACAATGTCTTAACTTTGGAACTTATCCAAATCCATCATGGAACTTCCTTCCATTACATTGTGCCACCTAAACATATAGCTAAAATTGAGATAAACTTAATTTGTATCTTGTGACAAACTTAGTATCAATGTAACACTTTACAGTGAACTATGTGTCACTTCGTCATACATAATATATATCCTTAGTCCTTCCAAAGCACATAAGGATATCCTTACTATTGTCCAGTGATCATCTTATGACATTTATCACTCTGGTATATGCTCATAACATTTAGAGCACAGGACATATCTGGATATGTACATATCACGGTATACATGATTGATCAAATCATTCATATGGCTTCACTCATCAAGTGTCAAAAACACCTGAATCTTGTTTCAACCTCTTCCATGCGGCAAGAACTTTTCTTGTCGTTTCCATATTGAACTTTATTCAATATTTCATCTATGTACTTTGGCACAACCATATTGGCACCTTGATCTATCTACATAGACATCGAGACCCAATATTTTGGTTTTGCCTAAGTCTTTCATTGAAATCTAATTTTAATAAAATTCTTAACCTATGTCAATACATCATTTCCAATTAACAATATGTCTTCTACATAATGTACTGAAAATATGTCTCAACGCTCCCACTTAATTTCTTGCAAATGCAAGCATATTCATCGTATCTGGTGAAACTAAACCTTTTTAATTATTTCATCACGGTGAATATTCCAACTCCGCGATGCTTACTTCAACCATTGAAGTTTGCATGCCTTTTTAGCATCCTTTGAATTTACAAAACCCATTGGACCATGTCATGTACATGTCCTAGGTAACCATTCTATTAGAAGAATGTTGTCTTGTTTGTTCAACTAACATATACCAAACTTGGCATATGTAGTGGTTGCTACAGTAATCCGTCCAGACAAAATATCACTATGAAAGATCAAATCTTGTCATAGTCAACTCATTGAACACAATCGTAAACTCTTTTAACGATGTGTCGACTATTTCAAAGATGTCAAACATCCATGTCTGTCTTTATAGATCTAAATACGTTCGTTAGGCTTCATGCCTTTTGAGGGTCTTCCAAGTTCATAAACTTGATTTCTCGTGTATGGAACTATCATGGATTTTATAGCTTCTAGCCATTTGACGGAGTCAGGGCCCATCATTTTTTCTTTGCATGCAATCGGTTCATCATTGTCAAACAATAATGATTCATTCTCAAATCTAACTATTTGATTGTTACCCGACTCACGCGGTTCAATAGGAACTTAGATCTATGTGACCACAACCTTTGAGGTACGATAGCCATGCGCATTGTGGCCGCCTCCGGGACACTTCCCAGCGCTGCGCTACTCAGCACATATAGCTTAGGTTCAACAACCTAATCAAAGTTCTATTGTCCTCCCACTTGACTTTTTGCGAAAAATTCCTTCTCAAGAAACTTGACGTTTTTAGCGACAAACACTTTTGTCTTAGGTGTTCTGGAGGAATACCCAACATTTACTTTGGGATAACCTACAAAGACGTATTTATCCGACTTTGGTTGTAAACATTTTACATATGCACAACATACCAAAATTTTAGAAAAAACAACTTGGGTTTTATCCCATGCCATATCTCATATGGTGTCATTTCAACGGATCATGATGGCGCTCTTTTCAGTGTAAAAGCGATAGTCTCTAAAGCTTTTATCCTTCAAATATAATGGCAGTTTTATAGATGACACCTTTGATCCAACGATGTCAAACAAAGTTTGATTTCATCTCTCGAACACTCCATACTCCTATGGTGTTTCAGGAAATACAAGTCTATGGAACGATTCCTCAACTTTTAGGTGTTTGCTAAACTTGTAACTCAAATATCTTCCTTTATGATCAAATCATAAATTCTTTATTCTCTTGTTATAATGATTTTCAACTTCATCTAGAAATACTTTGAACAATATTCAAATATTTCATGCTTCTTCCTTATCAAGTAAATATACACATATATCTACTCAAATCATCGGTTAAAGAAAATGAAGTTCAAGAATTCACCACACACGGCTATACATAATGGCCTATATACATCAACATGTACAATATCCAATAAGTTAGTCGACCGTTCTTCTTTGGCATATGAACGGAGTTTTAATCATCTCTTGGAAATTTTCACCAGCGTCAATTGATTCAAAATCAAAAGACTCCAAAATTCCATCAACATGGAGTTTCTTCATGTTTACTTTCCAATATGATTTAAATGGTGATGTCACTCATAAGTGATCTTCTAATCATTTGTCTTCAGACACTTTTAGCATCAGTGTAATGGATGTGATTTCTCCAACAAGATAAATGTTCATTCATCTTTTATGAATGCGGTAATAATTTGAACAACCATTGTTCTCATAATACCATAACAAAATAACAATTATTAAAACAAATCTTGAAGGCTAGGTTTACTTCCAACGAAACACAATAACACTTTATTTGTTTTCGATCAGAATCATCCGATATTCATTTGCTAGTTAATTAGGCCACTGTAGTTCTTGTATTGCGTTGTATGATAGTTCATACCAACCAATTTAGTATCAAATACCCAAGAACCACATTGTTTTAACAAGCAACGAATACAACCATAACATGTATATCTTCTATATACCTGAGCTGGACATTTCCAGTCTTTTCTTTTCGGCCAGAATAAATTTTGGATTCTCTTTTAGCAATTCTTTTTCGTCTAGAAGAATCTATCAACATCAATAGTGGCACCATACACATGGCACATAGTTCAAGGCATGATTAGTCAAACACTAATACCCTTGGACTCGCACTTTGAAGTAGATCACCATTATCAAATATTTGGCATTCTTCCAAATTCCATTCTTTAGTAATCTTTTAGTGTAGTAAACATTTTACCTACATCTTCCATTCATCCTATCATGACAACTTTCATGATCAAGCTACTATAGCTCATGAGGACGAATTGCGCGTATAATATTAGTTCCTAAACCTTTTAGGAGATCTGGACGCCTGGCGTCTCTAATCTTCGCAAATTCTCATACAATACGAGAACATGTGTCTTACTAAATTATACTCTATCACTTTGCAACCAAACATTGTTTCAGATATCACAATATCTTCCACACATGATAGTTTATGAAACAATTCTTTCAACTCCTAGATAACCTTGATACTAAAAACAATTTTTGAATATCAAGGATCATGGAGGCAAGTGTGATACTTAGATACTAACATTGGAATTGTTACTCTTGATTTAATACTACTTATTAAATTTTATCGAGTAACAAGGGTTTGCTAAAAGTTTGCAATAGGACTTTAAACTTTAGATTGACATTCAAACAATACGATACCAGTTCGTAAAGTCAACATCCAGAATTCTATAGTTCTATTATCTCAATTATAGCTAATTGCAAGGTAGTAAATGGATGCCAATAACTACAACAAACTATGCAAATTCACTTTGATTTAGTTCATGATAAATTGAGTTCTATAATTCAAAATTACTAAATGAATTCCCACTTAAAAACAACATCCCTCTTAGTTTTCTTAAGTGATTACACGAACCAAATTCAATATACCGCAACCGATCATCACGTGCAACGGCATAGTTTCAAAGGCGAACAACACCATGTTCATCATATCAACCATATGACTCATGCTTAACCTTTCGGTTCGTGTTCCGAGGCCATGTCTGTACATGCTAGGCTCGCCAAGTAGAACCATAGCACTCGCGTGTGTAAAACTGTCTTACACCCGTCGTATGTGAACATAGAGTCTGTCACACCCGATCATCACGTGGTGTCTCGAAACGACGGACTTTCTTGACGGTGCATGCTATGGAAGAACACATTTTATCTTGATATTTATGTGAGAGGGATCATCTTATAATGCTACCGCGCGATCAAATCTAAGCAGAATAAGATGCATAAAAGGATAAACATCACATCCATATATAATGTGATATGATATGGTCCTTCACGCATTCGATCTCCATCTTGTGCGTCATGTTATGATCTCCATCATTCCACCGGCATAGCACCAAGGTCCATGGCGCGCCACCTTGGTTGTCTTCCTCCATTACAATATATCACTTGGATATATATATTTGGCACGCAGGCCATTTAAATGTAAAGACAACCATATGGCTCCTGCCGGTTGTTTATAACTTACAAAAAGGATCATCGCATACAATTTGTAACATAAACAATTTAACCATATCACATCACATGCCCTGCAAAAACAAGTTAGACGTTTCTAATTTGTCTTGCATATTTTACGTGGTTTGGGGCTTTCTAGGAAGAACCGTTCTTACCTACGAACATGAAACCACAACGGTGATAAAAAATATTATTAACAACTATTTGTAAAATAGATCATAACTATAGTGGGAGAAACGTACACCCGCAAAGCCACATATGCCGAAGCATGTCAAGTGTGGGACAAGTCTCGTGAACGCGGTCACGTAAGGTTAGTCTCGGGCAGCTTCAATCCCACTATGCCACTATGATCTAAAATACAAAAAAAATTGCAATAACATGATCATCAACGCCCACATCTACATGTGTTCTAGCCGTGCATACCAACTACGCATAGATATGGCTCTGATACCACTGATGGGTTCGTAGCATAGAAAACAAAAAATTTCCTACGCAAGAACACATAAACTAGCCAAGATACTCTACGAGGTGGTAGCAACGGAGACTAACCCTCGACGACCGTAAGCGGGGATTACGTTCCCGCACAAACGTTGACGATGGAGAGTCGGTGAAGACGCACGTAGTTGACGTAGTTGTTCACTTGACGTAGTCGACGTAGTGGTTCACTTGACGATCACAAGATCGTGTACACGGCGCCACAAGTGGCAGCGCCCCCATGCTCGGTCACACGTACAGCTCGACGTCGACTCCTCCACGCCCTCGGTCCAGCGGGGCAGCGGAAGAAGGGATCCGCCGGACACTCCTCCACACACTTCACCAAGTGTATGAACTATGAACTACAATTCCGGCAGAGCTTCGCTAAGCCAAGACGGAAAGTGGGCAGCAACTATGCAAGGGAGGGGAGGATCAAGAAGTGTGTGTTGAGGGAGAGAGGGAGGGGTTTATATAGAGGAGGAGGGGCAGCCAAGGGGTGGCCGGCCAAGGGGTCTCCTCCTCTTCATTGTCCCCTCTTCATTCCCATTATGGTGATAACTCCCTCATCAACATGAGGTAACCCCCATTTTAATGCATGACATTCATGCTAATTAAAATTCACACTTATTGATTTAATAAAACATTTTTATTTCTTTAATATTTGTTAATTCATTCAATTAACAAACATTAACAAATACACCCTCGAGTTATTTCGATATCTGAAACAGTTTCGGTGCTTTTCTGAAATAACCCTCATGCTGTCCTGTAATTCAATCGGAGTATCGTATCCACTCAAAAACGACGGCGAACCTTAAGTGTGTCACCCTACGGTTCGTGAATAACGTGGACATGATCGAGACTCCTCTCCGATCAATAATCAACAGCGGGATCTGGAAATCCATGATGACTCCCACTTACTCAACGATGAACTAGTGATCGTGTGAACCAGTAACGAACATAGTTAATTCCTTTTGTCTCGTGATATTATTACTTGTCCGAGATCCGATCATTTGGTATCAACCATACCTAGTTCGATCTCGTTCCCGACAAGTCTCTTTACTCGTTCCGTGATAATGCATTCCTGTGACCTAGTCACATGCTTGCAAGCGATTCCAATGCAATATCACCGAGAAGGGCCCAGAGAATATCTTTCCGTCATCCGGATGGACAAATCCCACTCTTGATCCATGAGCCTCAACTAATACTTTCAGAGTACCCAAATCAACCTTTATAATCACCCTATTACGGTGTGACGTTTGATATCATCAAAGTACCCTTCCGGTATCAGTGATTAACATGATCTCATGGTCTAAGGATTAGAACTACTTCGCATGAGTTTGATATAGCAATGAACTTGATGACTTGATCGTATTGCTATTCGTACTATGGGTGTGAGTGTTCATCATATCAGTCTTCTAATGATATGATCCCGTTATTAACAACATCCAATGTTCATGATCAGGAAACCTTGATCATCAGTTAATCAACGAGCTAGTATAAAAGAGAGGCTTTACTAGGAACCTTTTTAGTTTATTAATCACACAAGTATTAATGTTTCCGATTAATACAATTCTAGCATGAGAAATAAACATTTATCATAAACATGGAATATGATAATAACCACTTTATTATTGCCTCTCGGGCATATTCCCTTAAGTGTCGGCAGCAGTCCGCACCCAACACTGTGCCTTCGGCACCAAGCAATAAATTCAAGTTCCTCACTTCATGAGTTAACATATCTGCATACCCACGCTCGGGGGCTCAGCCCTTCGACCCACGCTCGGGGGCTCAGCCTTTCGACCCACGCTCGGGGGCTCAGCCTTCCGACCCACGCTCGGGGGCTTTGACCCACGCTCGGGGGCTTCGACCCACGCTCGGGGGCTTCGACCCACGCTCAGGGGCTCAGCCTTTCGACCCACGCTCGGGGGCTCAGCCTTTCGACCCACACTCGGGGGCTTCGACCCACGCTCGGGGGCTTCGACCCACGCTCGGGGGCTTCGACCTACGCTCGGGGGCTCGGCCTTTCGACCAACACTCGGGGACTTCGCCCACGTTCAAGAGCCGCGTTCTCTCGACCTACGTTTGGGGACTTTTCGCCCTCATAATCTACACTCAAGATCTTAGTCCTTCTGCTACAGACGAATGACAATATACAAATGCATACACAGAGTAAAGATACAAGCATGGCTACAGGGCTAATTCATGGTGCCGAGGCACCCTGGTTCGCTCTCTGTCGATCACTCTCGACGACAATCTGTCGAGCTATACAGTCGCCTGTACCTCTACAAGCAGCATAGTGATGCTCCATATCGTAGCGACCACTGGGCGACGGAGGAAGCGTCTTCAGAAGCTCCAGATCAATCTCAGGGTAGTGAGCACGCACGAAAGCAAGTGCGACCACAGCCCCGCAGCGCAAGTGCTCCCGGACAAAGGAGTACACTGCATTCCCATTCTTGAATCGATCAAGTAACGCCGGCAGGCCTTCGGGTTGATTGTTCAAGGGGAACATCACCTGGTGCACCAGCGCAAGGGCGCTTCGGCTCGTCTCAAACAGCACACCAGCTTGAGCAATCCTGTCCTGAAGAAGCGTCAGCTTCATTGCTTTCGACCGATCAGCCCAGAAGTTGTCAGCAACAGAGTTGGCATGTGTCTGAGCAGCAACAAGATGCGCGTTCACGCGTTGGGCTTCAGCTGCACTATCGAGGCACACATCTGCGAAAAGGGCCCGAAGATCAAATCTTGCACACCCAAGTCACAATACAGAGCGAAAGAGGTCTAAAGACTCACACTTCAGAGATTTTCCAAGATTCTCGATCTCGTCGAGAAGAAATTTCTCGCAGTCCGCAGCATGCGACGCCTTTGACAAAGCAACGTCGACCTTGGCAGTAACCACCTTCAATTGACGTTGAGTGTTTTGGAGTTGGTCGCGCAACGATCGAATCAGCGACAATTCGCTTGAGGAAGGAGTTCTTCGCTGAACGGCACCAGAAGTACTGCTAACCGTTTCGTACGAAACAGGCCAAGCACCAGAAATCAGCGAAGGATCCTGCACGAGGAGTCGAGCATCACATACAAGCATTCGGCAGCCAAATGACAAGCAGATAAACATAACAAAGGAGCAATTTTTACACCAGCCAGAAGTCCTAGTCAGGATCATTGCCCTCGGCATTAGACCACGACAGCTAATTACAAGTGAGCGAGAAGCATTGCTCGCACTACGCTGAACTACCAGCCTTGCTAGACGGTGCGCCGGATGCGCCACGCCTCCGAGCCCTCGCCACTGCACGCTTCTCGTTCCTCTCGGCCAGAAAACTCATCATTCGGGCAGCCAGTTCTCGAGCACGGGCAACATAAGTCTTGGCGGACTTGTCGCGTCCGTCCTTATCTTTCGGGTACGTGCTCGTGACCTTGTCAGCGTCGAACTCCACGTCGTGCATCATCATCATGGAGAAGACAGACTCGGAGCCAATAGTTACCTGTCGGCGTACCGCGGCAAGTAAAGGGTCTTTGCCGTCCGCCTTCACTGCCAGAGCTTCGAGGATCCCCGCCATAGTGTCGCTGGTCGAGTCAGGTATAGACGTATCCCGAACGCGAACAAGTGTCGACCGCACCCGCGCTAGGAGGTTAGCAACCTCTCGACCCAGGTGTTCGACGACGCCGACACTGGATTCGATTCCAGCGGGCTCCTTCATAGCTCCGACATCCAATTCGGCAGCAGCTGCAAGTGAGAGCAGACCACCAGGTCAACAATGGGACTGTTCGGCATGAAAAGTAATCCAGACAAAGCTCGAGAACTCACCACGCAAGGCACCAAGAAAAGTTTGCAAGCGCTGGTATAGTTCTCCTTCTCTCGTTTCGACGTCCAGGCGGCTTTTCTTCGCGCGCTCTTGAGCTTCAGACGATTCGACCTTCAGTCGGGCGATTTCGTCGTTCAGCTCAGTGACTTTAGCCTTCAAACCCGAATTTTCAGTGGCAAGGTTGTCCAGCTGAGATTTCAGGGAAGTCTTGTCAGCAGCAGCCTGAGCTCCGATCCCTAAACAATTAAAAGGGTGTCGTCAGAAGCGTCATATCATACACAAAGCAAAATTTTACAAGTAAGGTGGCAGTACTCACGACGAGTTTCGTCGATCTGCTCGGACAGCTTTCGGTTCTCTTCCTCTAAGGCGAAGAAGCTCCTACAAACCTTCGACAGGTCCCTAACAACAGGCTAAAGAAGGCAAGGCAAAAGATTAACCTTCGAGTCATGGTTTGGAGGGCAAGCCTAAGTGTAAACACTTAGACTCACCCTCGGGGGCTACTAATGGTCAAACACGCGAAGCGCAAGCGGAAAATCTTCGAACTTACATGGTTGCTGGGACCAGAAGGCCCGTCAGACGAAGAGATAAGCACGAACTCATGTTCCGATGCCTTCTTCTTGGAGGAGGTCGAAGGCTTCGTCAGAGCGGCTTCGGGGGCGGCAACGTCGGTAGCTTTCTCCTGAGAGTCTGCGGTTTGTTCGAGGGCGTCGTCGTGGGGTCGGACCTGGTATTGGTCTTGATCCCCTGGACAGGTTGACGTTTCCTCGGTAGAAGATCTGAAACAAGCATCAATGTCAGAACCGGACAATCAAGTTGAAATGAGACCACAAGATGCGCGAAGGTAAACTTATGACGCGTCGATCCCAAACTTCGGAAGGGTTTTCCTCTCTGTTCGAGGAGGAGGACGGCGGTTCAAAGGCGAAGCGGGAATCGCACTGTTGCCGTCATCACCCGAAGTAAAACGGGTGTCATCAGGGTCTTCCAAATCTTCGACAACGTCCGCAATTTGTTGTCTCTTCGGGGCCCTCGGTGGCGACGGAGCAGCGGAGGTCGATTCCTCCAGCACTTCGGTAAAATCGCGCCCCGGATATTCGCCCATCTCGGGCTGGGGCGGATAGCATCGAGCTATGGCGATCACCTGCGCGGAGATGTACACTGCATTCGGTACTGGCCGATTCGGCTGTGAAACAAGAAAGGAATCCGATTAAGGTCAAAGTCATACCTCGGTGCGGGGAAAGACCTTGCTGAAAGCCACTGCGCCGAAGATTTTCGGCACAGGATCTTTCTTCTTGATGTTTGTAACGGCGCGTATGCATTCGTCGATCTCGGCCTCGTGCAGCTCGTCCTGGGAGACGCGGGTCAAATCCCGACGATCGCTGTAGTCCCACATGCAGTGGGCTCGAGCAGCGAGCGGCTGGATTCGACGCTCGATGAAGGTCTGGATGAGCTGGATCCCCGAAAGCTCCTTCTTCGGAGTAGCCCGAAGCTGTTGGATCTTCTCCATCAGCGGCTCCGTAGTCTTCAGCTCCTCGTCCGAAAGGTCGTGTCTCCAGGAGACACGAGGTCGAAGAACGCCGGTGGGATGGAATTCCTCAAGTCCGAAGTTTTCGCCGTCGGAGGATTTGTCCTTGGCGTAGTACCACTTCGTCCTCCACCCGGGATTGTTTTCGGGCGTTTGGAGGTTGAAATATTCGACGTCTGGGCGCACTTGGATGCCGAAACCGCCGGTTTGATATGGCAGAGGGTGCCGAATAACGAAGATTCGGCGCCACAGTGCCCAGTGGGGTTCGATCCCCAGGAAGCATTCACAGAGCGTGATAAAGCACGCAATGTGAAGGATGGAATTGGGATTCAGGTCGTGGAGCTGAATCCCATAAGTGAAAAGAAGACCGCAGAGGAAGGGATGCGGGGGAAGAGACAAACCCCGCAGCAGGAAAGCGATAAAGATTACCCGGAATCCGAGAGGTGGCCGGGGGACGATCTCCGGGCCGGCGGCAAGCAATTCCGCCGGTGCGTTCTTCAGCAGGCCCATCTTCTCGGCCTGGGACAACTCCTTGTTCCCGACCTTGGTCTGGACCCAACGGCCAACGGCGGAGCCTTCGGCGTCGGCCGTCTTGGCTTTCTTGGCGGCAGCAGCGGCGCCGGCGGCGGTGGAGCTCCTCTTACCCATGACCTCAGGGCGCAGCGAGGGTTGCGGAAATGGAGGTGAGGAAGCAGAGCTGCAGGAACAATGCGCAAGGAAAAAGACGGTGGCGGCGGAGTAGGACGGACTGTTTACCCTGCTGCCGTTATTTATTTCACCTCTGGGAATCTGCGTCAAATCTCAGCCGTCCACGGCGAAGTGGAAACGACTGAGGTGATCCACCCATCCACGTGTCAGCACGAGGGCACCGCGGCGTCCACTACGCGCGGTAATCAAGGAAACCGCGCCGGTTATTTCTCACCCACGCGCGGGACGTGCAGTCAAATTCTGTCAACGGCCGAGACGCGCGGCCGGGGGGCCCACCATACGTCTAGTCCTGGCAGGGTCAGGTCATTCCTGCAGAAGATGATATGACAACGCGACGAGGCGTATCGTCAGTGATGACGCGTTTCTTTGGGTAGGTTGATTCTTTCCGACTCAAAGGGCAAAGAATGGTGAAAGTTCTTTCGAATCTCGAAGGTACGCACCTCTTGCACTCGGACGGTCTTTCGACTGGGTTTTCTTCGAGGTCCTTTGTTCCTCTCTTCTGTGCCATCCGAATATACACAGAGTTTTTCGACGATTCTGTCTTTTGCCCCTTCGAGGGAATTTTTTGGTCGAAATCGTATTCGAATCGTCTTTTCGGGTCGGCAGCGCCCTCAAGATATTCGAGGAAGGACTTTGGTCCCTCGAATTGCTCCTTTCGGGCCGACAGCGCCCTCAAGATATTCGAGGAAGGACTTTGGTCCCTCGAATTGCTCCTTTCGGGCCGACAGCGCCCTCAATATATTCGAGGAAGGACTTTGGTCCCTCGAATTGCTCCTTTTGGGCCGGCAGCGCCCTCAAGATATTCGAGGAAGGACTTTGGTCCCTCGAATTGCTCCTTTCGGGCCGGCAGCGCCCTCAAGATATTCGAGGAAGGACTTTGGTCCCTCGAATTGCTCCTTTCGGGCTGGCAGCACCCTCAATATATTCGAGGAAGGACTTTGGTCCCTCGAATTGCTCCTTTCGGGCCAGCAGCGCCCTCAAGATATTCGAGGAAGGACTTTGGTCCCTCGAATTGCTCCTTTCGGGCCGGCAACGCCCTCAAGATATTCGAAGAAGGACTTTGGTCCCTCGAATTGCTCCTTTCGGGCCGGCAGTGCCCTCAAGATATTCGAGGAAGGACTTTGGTCCCTCGAAGTGCTCCTTTCGGGCCGGCAGCGCCCTCAAGATATTCGAGGAAGGACTTTGGTCCCTCGAATTGTTCTCTTCGGGCCGGCAGCGCCTTCTAGATGTTCGAGGCAGGGCTTCGGTCCCTCGGATTATCCCTTTCAGGCCAGCAGCGCCTTCGAGATATTCGAAGTCAGGCTTCGGTCCTTCGAATCGCCTTTTCGACCCAGTGATGACTTCAAACAATTCGAGCACGAGTTATAGACCGTCGAATCATCCTCTTTCTGAACCTTTCTTTCGAGCTATCAACGCTCCTCAATCAACATGCCCGAATCTTGGTGGCAATATACCAGTTCGGATGCCGTATGTCAAATACGAAGGTAAGTCCATGGTTTGCAACACCGGATGGCCCGGTATTCGTATCAAACGCGCTCTGCCAGAAATTTTCCATACCTACAGTATGAAGCTTGCACCGATGGACGCATCGGGTGCCTCACAATTGAACTGGGCTCCGACTTGGTAAGTCCAACGCGGCTCAGGTCGGGGTAGCACCAGCCCACGCGGGTTCGAGTCGGGGGACTCGAATCTAAGTAAGCTAACCGAATGTCTTTGCAACAATGCAATTAACTGAGACCCGGCGTGAGTCTCAGGCCGGTTATGCGCATCCCTCTGCAAACCCAACTTAGCACTTTCGAGGCTCTAAATGAGAGTGGCTCGAAAATCTCGCATCAAAACAAGCATACTACTTAAATGACCTCTGTACATTTGTAGCTTTACAGGCCAAGTGTTCATATCGGGGGCGGCTAGGAAGACTTTTGGGAGGAGTCCCTGCCATAGTCTTTGGCTATCCCAGGCACTCGGGGGCTACTGACGAAGGAATGACAAACGGGCCCCCGATATTCGCCTACCTGGTTTTCGGTCCAGGAAGGGTGTCTCACGAAAGGCTTTCGAGGCCTATCAAGGCAGTGGCCTGGCGCGGCCCAGGAGCAATATTTGGTGCACAAGCAAGATTTCGAGGAGTCCAAGTTAGACTAGTCCCCAGTTGATCCGATCTGTACTTGGCTTGAGACACTCCTGAGACCTAGCCTTGCCTTATAAAAGGCTGGGAGGGAGGTCTCGAAACCCTAGACGCTTTTCCACCCACCTCACGCCGGAGCGCTCGACAACTTAGAGCTCTCCGTTTTCGGTTAGATCCAATCTACGCCGCCATTGTAACACCATCATCGTAACCACACCATCAGTAAAAAGTCAGACAAGCAGGACGTAGGCCTTTTACCTTTCGAGGGGGCTGAACCTGGGTAAATCCTCGTGTCCCTCTGCTTTCGTCTGATCGCCGTCGAGTTCGCCAGGTCCCCAACACGCTTCCTAGATCGAAAGCCCTTCGACATGGGCATTGCCGGGGATAAACCTCGTCAAACCCACTAGCAAACTACCAGAAATTTGGATTTTGATGTCTGGCATCCCCCAGAGGCGAATTGGCGACTTTCTAGCGATGTGGTCTCTAGGAACCCTGTTTGGTAAGACACTCAAGGTAGATATGAAATTTACCAGAGAGAAAGGTGTTCTTCGAATCCTTGTTGGCTGTCTGGACTTCAGAAGAATCCCTGCAAAAGAGAGGATCTTTATTGCTGATGGTTTTTACGATATTTGCTTTGAGGTGGAGGCTCAAAGGGAGGTCGTTACGAACATGGAGGTTAACCCTGGGGAAGACCATTCTGATCACGACGGCCACGACAACAATGAGGATAGTACATCTGAAAATCAAAAAAACCTCGACGACATGGAAATGGACGTTGCTCACAATCGTCATGAGCTGAATGGGTCGAAGAACGATGCTTCGAACGGCCCCGACATCAATAAGCTGGCTGGAGACTTCTCTTCAGGAGTCAAATTCTCTCCTAGAGTAAAGCTCATGATGGAACAATCGAAAAAAGAAATCGCTATCTTCATCAACTCGCTGGTTCCCGCGGCTGCCACGGCAGAGGAACATCAGATAGTTGCTGCCGCGGCAGGGGATGTTGGCTGCACGGAGAGTTCCGCTGGTGCTGGTAAGCTTGTGGCCGCGGCAGAAACTTTGCCGTCTGCCGCTGCCGCGGTAGAGGCGCTGCCGACAGCCGTTGTCTCGCCATCTGCGTCGCCCCGCTCTGAGACCGCTGTCGGGGCAGAATACTTACCGAGCCCGGTCCAGCCTGCCGTGGCGCAGCGTGCGCTCGGTTTTGCTGCCGGGGCAGGAGACGACGCTGCTGATCCTGATGCCATGGTGGCGCTGCCCTTCCCCTCTGCTGGGGGCACCGCAGGGGCGGTTTTCTCTACCGCGACTACGAGCCCATCACCGTCTGCAGCCTGTGATCCGGTCGGTCCCAAGGTGGATGGCCCTAGCTTCACCTCACCGACCAAGGATTCCTTTCGTGCCTCTTCAGAAAGCTCAGGAATGTTTTTACATGGACAGAAGAAGATTGCTTCTCCTTTCATCGATGCAAAGAAGACCGCTCCCCTTTCTCCTTCTGCGAGAATCAATGGATGCAGCAGCTCGAAGCCTTCAGAAGCTCCACCTGCGGGATGCGAGAAAGAGACGCCGTGGATAGCTGCGGTACCCTTCTCGCCTTCGACACCATCGTCCAAGCCAAAGAATATCGAAGACATTATCGCCTTTGGGGGGATCAGCGAGAAACTTGCATCGCCGGTGCGTTCTAGCCAGAGGGTGAAGATGCAGCCCACAACGGCGACGCCACTCAAATGGAGCGCGCAACTCAGCTAGCTGAAAGACGCTTCCATGCTATCTCTCCAGGTAGAAAATCAAACCTTTCTTTCTCTAAATTTTTAGACTTCGAGATAGAACATAGGGCTACCACTCTAGGGGTGTCTCTAGGATCAAGTGCTTCAGAAACCAAACAATCTATTGTTGCGTTAAAACAGCTTGAGGAAGATCGTAGGATCACATACCTCCAAAATAATCTAAATGAAAACCTAGGTGAAGAATCGGAATCTAGCATAATATGTATCGCCAACCAACTCTGCTCCGACTTGGCGATTGAGGATAGTGATGTACCCGTAGGGGAGCTCGCTGGCTCTACCCTTAACATGCCTATTAAGATGTTTAGAAGGAGGAATAAAAAGAATGTTTCAACGGTAGGCGTGTCGGTTAGAAGGAGCACCAGAATTAAAAAGAAGTGTTAAAAATGAAAGGGTTTATCTGGAACAGTGATGGGTTTGGAGACCCGGCAAAGCATTTTCTAATTAAAGAAACCGTGAAAACTCATAGACTTGATTTCATTATTATCTCGGAAACCGGGAGAGAAAGTTTTTCGACGCCCTTCCTGAAGAACTTAGCTGCTGGTATGGACTACAACTGGTTTTGCCTGCCACCTAGAGGTAGGTCAGGAGGGATTCTCTCAGGAATCAACAATGCCTCGTTAATAGTGACGAAGGTGATCACAGGGGACTTCTGTGTCAAATTCCATCTTAAGATAAAAAGAGATAATTTTGAGTGGGCACTTGTGGCTGTGTATGGCGTAGCCCAAGATAGACACAAACCAGCATTCTTGGCCGAGCTGGTGAGGATATGCGAAAATGAAACTCTACCCCTAATGGTAAGGGGCGATTTCAACATCATTAGGAGAAAGGAGGAAAAGAACAACGATAACTTCTACGCAAGGTGGCCTTTTATTTTTAATGCTATCATCGAGAGCTTAGACTTGAGAGAGATAGCTCTCTCTGGGAGACAATACACATGGGCCAACAGGCGCACTGTCCCTACTTACGAGAAGCTTGATCGCATTCTTGTAAGAGTTGAGATGGAATAGAAGTTTCCGCTGCTTAGTGTGCTTGCCCAGACTAGATCAGGGTCTGACCACACTCCTCTTCTATTGGACTTTGGGAGTCCGGCGCACGGCGGAAAAAATGTTACCTTCTCTTTTGAACTCTCGTGGATTAGACGCGAGGGCTTCATCGAGATGGTAAAGAATGAATGGCGTTCAGTGCATCATGAATCCTCGCCTATGGAGACCTGGCAGATGAAGATTCGTCATCTAAGACAATTTCTCCGTGGTTGGGCTCGTAACACCAGCAGCGACTACAAGAAAGAAAAGGATCGTCTGCTTAATATCATTGATAGCCTTGATATTAAAGTAGAAACCTCTCCCCTTAGCAACTCTGAAAGATCGTTAAAGAAGGTGTCAGACGAGTGCCTGGCCAAACTAAGGAGAGAGGATGAGTCCAAATGGGCGCAAAGGGCCAAAGTAAAGCACATTCAGGAAGGAGGGGAAAACACTAAATATATCCATCTCATTGCAAATGGCAAACATAGAAAGAAAAAAAATATTCCAACTAGAGCAAGATGAAGGCACAATTATTGGTGAAGAAAACCTTAAAGTATTCATTAGCGAATACTACAAGGGCCTATTTGGGGTTCCTCCTCAAAACAACTTCACCCTTCTTGAAGATAGGACTGATGATATCCCCCAACTATCTCCTGAAGAAAAGAATGAGCTGGCTGCCGATTTCACTGAAATGGAAGTGAAAGAAGCGATAATGCAAATAAAAAAGAATAAAGCGCCTGGCCCTGATGGCTTCCTGGCCGAGTTTTATCAAGTGTTCTGGGACACTATAAAAGAGGATATGATGGCTATGTTCTACCAGCTCCAGTCAGGAGATTTGCCCCTGTTCAGACTGAATTTTGGCATCATAACCCTTCTTCCCAAAAAAGAGGATGCAAGTCGGATTGAACAATTTAAACCTATATGCCTCCTCAACGTGAGCTTCAAAATTTTCACTAAAGTTGGTGCTAACCGCATTACTGGGATGGCCCAGAAGATCATTAATCCCACCCATACTGCTTTTATCCCCGGCAGAAACATTCTGGAAGTTGTGGTAGTATTGCATGAGACTATTCACGAACTTCACTCCAAAAAGCTTGATGGAGTTCTGTTTAAAATTGACTTTGAGAAGGCATATGACAAGGTTAAATGGCCCTTCCTCCATCAAGTTCTCCGAATGAAAGGTTTTCCAAGCAAATGGTGCAATTGGGTAACCAAATTCACCCAAGGAGGAAGTGTGGGAGTAAAAGTGAACGAAGAGGTCGGTCACTATTTTCAGACTCTCAAAGGGCTACGGCAGGGGGACCCCCTTTCACCCATGCTCTTCAACATTATAGCAGACATGCTTGCCATCATCATCAATAGAGCCAAAGAAGATGGTCAAATTGGAGGATTAATCCCTCACCTTGTAGAAGGAGGGGTTTCAATACTCCAATATGCGGATGACACTATCCTCTTCATGGAACATGACCTGGACAAAGCGGTGAATATGAAGCTTATTCTTTGCCTATTTGAACAACTATCAGGCCTCAAGATAAACTTCCACAAAAGCGAACTTTTCTGCTTCGGGAAAGCGAAAGTCCATCAAAACGACTACAAGGAAATATTCGGATGCGCAATAGGTGCACTTCCGTTTAAATACCTTGGTATTCCTATCCACTTCAGAAAACTGCTCCTCAAAGAATGGAAAGTCATCGAAGATAGATTCGAAAAGAAACTTGCCTCTTGGATAGGTAAAATTCTTTCTTATGGCGATAGGCTAATCCTCATAAATTCGGTCCTCACTAGCCTGCCAATGTTCCTTCTATCCTTCTTTCAGATACCCATAGGGGTAAGGAAGAGATTGGATTTTTATCGCTCCCGCTTCTTCTGGCAATGCGACCAGAACAAAAAGAAATACAGGCTATCAAAATGGAACATGATCTGCCGACCAAAAGACCAAGGCGGTCTGGGAATTGAAGTGCTGGACATCAAAAACAATTGCCTCTTGAGCAAATGGCTGTTCAAGATTATTAATGAGGAAGGGATGTGGCAAGAGCTGATATGCAACAAGTACCTCAAAAACAAAAACTTAGCGGAGGTACAAGCCAAACCCACGGACTCCCCTTTTTGGAAAGGGCTGATGAACCAGAAAGATACTTTTTTCAAATATGGTTCATTCCGCGTTGGTGATGGCGAATGAACCCGCTTTTGGGAGGACACCTGGAATGGCGATGCGCCATTAGCCTCTCAGTTCCCTAACTTGTATGCCATTGTGAACCATAAAAATGTCAGCGTAGCAAACACCCTCACCGAAAATGGCTTGAACATCTCATTTAGGAGAAATCTAGCCGGTGACAAATGGGTGTCCTGGCTTAACCTAGTAGAGAGGTTAATGGACATTCATCTCACAGATGAAAAAGACACCTTCATCTGGAAGCTAACAGACTCCGGTCAGTTCTCAGTGAAGTCTCTTTACGCTGAACTCCTAAACGGAAATACAATTTTTCTTAGGAAATATCTGTGGAAAATCAAAGTACCACTTAAGATCAGAATCTTCATGTGGTTTCTAAACAGAAAAGAGATCCTAACTAAGGACAACCTGGCTAAAAGAAACTGGAATGGATGTAAAAAATGTGCATTCTGTGATGAGGAAGAGACCATAGAGCACCTTTTCCTCAAATGCAAATTCGCCACTCTGATATGGAGAGTTGTTTATTTCACCTTCAATATGCCACCCCCTAGCAATATAAAGAATATGTTTGGAAACTGGCTGAATGGGATAGATAAATCTGCCAAGGCACGGATTAGAATTGGTGTCTGTGCCTTGGTTTGGGCAATCTGGAATTGCCGTAATGATATTATATTTAACAATGCAAATTGCTCCCGCTTTATGCAGGTTATCAACAAAACTTCGCACTGGATCACCACTTGGGCGCTCCTCCTTCCAGAAGACCAGTGGGGATATATGGATTCTGGATGCACACGACTGATGGCGGTCGTTCAGGCTATCTTCAGCCAGGGTGGTTGGCGGCATTCTAATAGGATTGAGAATGTTTAGCAAGGCTTTGTACTCCATTTTTAGATGGCTTGTAGCAGAGTCGTCGTTGGCCGATGACTAGCTGTTATCTTCATACTGTTGCTTGACACTTGTAAAACAACTTAAACGCTTCTTAATAAAACGGCTGTGTGCATCGATTGATGCAGAGGCCGGGAACACCCCATTTCTAAAAAAAAAGAGTCATATTGGCAAAAGTTGTCTCCTGGCAGCGGCAGACCATTCCCTACGGTGGACATGTGGAGGGATTTCATCTTGCAAAATACTAAGAATTGCTTGCTTTTTTCAGGCTTGATGTTTTCAATGGACAAATCTACATCAGCGATGGCCTCATCTCTCTTCTTTGTAAAAAGTTAAAGTTTTTCTATCCATTAAGGTCTTCAACTGTGATAACGAGTGATATTTTTCATCTTCAACCAGGATTTTATTTTGCTATAGGGATGCCTACCTCTCTATGGTGAGTAACGTTTGATCTTATAAATGGAGAACACCATGTTTTAGTACTTCTAAGGTGTATAGAGATCTCACTGGACATTCAGTTATCCATACAAGTTCTCGGTTCTGCAAATCATGTAGTGAACTCAAAACACATTATTCCATCTTTTACTTGGGATATGCATAATACTAATACATGAGAACTACTCCAGCGATTTTTTTTTGGATGGTAGACATGTCTTATGCAATAAACTGAAGATAGAGAAATACGATCTTTCATTCTTGGAATATCAGTTTGCCTGGATATATACTGGAAATATCTGTGACCAGATTTTCCAAGCTACAGATTTGTTCATAATGCCATTAAAATTATGTTGGTTATTCTTTTCCGACTTTATATTCAAAAAATTGATCCAAGCTTTTGCAGATGTGTGAGAATCTTCAAGGCTAAGGGGGATTCTTCTACAGAGGCGCCAAGATCTTACCTGACCATAAACAGCTGAGTGTTCATTCTTCTTATAGTGTTGATTCTTCTTATAGAGCAATGTTGTGTTGCCTCCTATTGTAGGAAAAATACTACATGTACCTATTGTTTTCCTTACATTTATATTCTACTGTCTGTATGCTCTTCTATATTCACAACAGAAATACTCGATCTGCTGATTGATTTGTTACGTGCCAAGATAAGTTCTTTTTTGGAAGTTCCTTAATCATTCTGATCTGTTTTCTTTTCCTTACATTTAGTTTCTATGTGTGTCTAATCTTCTGTATTCGGAACAAAAAATATATTTTAGGCAAGTTGCTGTCTGCATGCAGAACCGATGAATCTATATTTTATAAGAAGTTCTAAATACAAGCATTTTTTTTTGTTCAACCTGGAATTTTTTCTATCTGCAAGTAGCCCCAAAATTTGAGAGCTATTTTGAATAAGTTGGACAACGTGCATCAACATAAAAGAAAATGAAAAGTGCATATCAGTTTTCTCTTAATCTGCTTGGTTTCATTTGCAGAAGGCTTCCTGAGAGCATCTCCAGTGGCTAGTCCAAACCGTGGTCTAAGCCAAATATAGACCACCGGGGATCAAAAAACGTCTCCAGCGGCTGGTGCAAAGCGTGGTCTAAAATATAGACATCCTCTAAACCTGCTACCCGTTGTCTACATTTGAAGAACCAAGCGACGACGTCTAAATGAAAAGCTGCTCGCTCGTGGACTTGCTCCCGCCCCAATCCGGAAAAGTTGAGAGCGCGCGGGTGCCTGGGGCTGGGGCACACAGGGGCGGAGAGCGCGCAGGCACCTGGGGCATGGAGCTGGGTGGCTCGATCCCATGGTGGCTGTAGACTGAATTTCTGAACATGTTGCTGATACTGCATCGATACCAAAATTTCCAAACCTTGTTGCTGCTAGTGCTGTAGTGCATGCATCGATACCAAAATTTCTGAACCTTGTTGCTGCTAGTGCTGTAGTGCATCGATACAGAAATTTTTAGGGTGCTGCTAGTACCAAATATTGTATATACATAATATAGATGGGGTGCTGCTACTACTGAATTTTGTTGCCATTGGAAATATGGTAGTTATAGGATATATTAAAATATAGGAGAGAGAAAATAGACCATCTGTAAATAGACAATCCACTGAAAAACTAAGGTTATCTAAAAAGGAATCTTTTTACACCATTGTGTATATGGAGATATAGACTATCAAATTTAGACAAGCCACTGGAGATGCTCTGATGCAGTTTCAACAATGTCAAACTACATTCCGTGCAATATATCATCTACCTATCTTCTCCGCCTGATTGCAACCTCATGGGTATTTGATTCACTTGATCGTCCGGTGGGTCTGCTATTCTGCATAATTTTCTGGTTGTTTATATTTATTTGCAATACACTGCATCTATCTGCTTCAGGGGTTACCACTCCAGATGGACGACTTCACGTGGGCCGATCAACTGTTATCCATTGATTGATTATGCACATCGCTGCTAGCTGGTGGGCTCTTCTTCTGTTCCATGCCTGGAAAGGTCCCCTATCATTTAATCTGAGCAATGCATATACAAAAGCACTGGTTTTTGATGATTTACATAACATTTGGCACAAATCTCATCATTTCTTCAAGTTTAACACAAGTTATATTGGTACAATTTGAACTAACTACATGAGAAATAGCCCCTAGAGACATTATTTCTGGTTGTTGTTAACTAAATTTTCACGATGTGGTTAAGGAATATATCCACAGACTCATTGAGGGGGGCCCCTTTCCAGATTTGATTCAGTTCGGCTACTCTATGAATGTCAGTTTGCATAGCAATATTGGTAAGTTTTTTACTAGACTTTGTCTGTTTTCTTACTTGCGATATTCTCTCTAGCCACTCAATATCTAATTCGTAGTTATATATTTTCCTACTTTAATCTTATGTTGAATGGCTTCAGGACTGTAGATTAGCAGTCTGGCTTGCCACTTTCGGTGCTTGCAGCATTGCAGAGACCTGTAGGATATTTCGATGAAAAATACAGGAATGTAGATAAGTAGTCTGGCTTGCCACTTACAGTGCTTGTGGCGTTGCAGAAACCTATACGATATTTTGATAAAAAAGGCAGCATCAGAACACAAATTTTTTGCCACAATCTCCTCCTCGAGTGGGTAGAACATTTAGAATGATATATGTTAGAATTCATTCATAGTCTTGCTCCTATTTATGATGTTTAGTCTTGCTTCTTTTTTATGCTGTTCATGTTAAATCTCATTAATGATAATATCTTCTTCCGTGGTTCGAGCTGTTATGTTATTGATTTTACTTACAACTCCCTGTTGCATGTATGAAAATATCTGAATCATAACTGCAACTCCCACTTTAAGGCAATATTGTTTCTACCACAGTTGCTGATACCAATACAGCAATGGATAAACTTGACTGTTCAGAAGGTGTTCCATCTGATGGTTCTCCTTCTGCTATATTTGATGAAATTATTTGAGGACCTCAGTAAATCATGCGGAGTTTTACGAAGGCGCTAATTCTTCGGAAGTTAACCGGCTACAATGCAACATTTGTTCCTGCGCTATGGGGGAAGAATCCAGCGGTGTCGGGGAACTCAAACATCTTTGGAGCAGTCATACTGATCCTTTTGCAAAAGGGATGCAATGCAAAGAACAAGCTTCTTATTTGGATAGTTTGACCATGAGCGAGACCTAGGATAAATCAGGTGTATGTTTTATTTCCTTCCATAATTTCAGCCGGGTTGAGTAATTAGCAATGTGCATTCCGTTGGTGCAGGTTTTCTTTTAAGAGTGGGAATGCTAGGATTCATTCAGGTGATCATCTCTAGATACTCATAGACAGAAATGGCAGACCGACAGACCTTCCATACAATGGGAACACGAAGAAAATTCTCATTCCACAAAATTACCAGATTGATGGATTTCTGTACAATCTGAATATCACGAAAATTCGCTCCACCCTCCTCCTTTTAGTGTCTCATCTAGAACACACCATGACGGGCCACAACTATATCTACCACTCGCTGCCAACACAAAGAGCCCAGCCAGCCACCACCTCACATCCCTGAAGAAAGCAACAGACCGCCAGGGGGCGCGCAGAGGTACAAGAAAAGACACACAATACTGACACCTTATTTGATGACGAACCGCGATCCTTTCAGTTAATGGTGTAGAGCCCGCTCCAGTTCTGCAATTTTCTCCCTGTTTTACGCATATAGATCATTATCCTTATTCCTAATGATGACATCGATGAGCCGATCATTGGTGCACCAGAACCATAAATCAAGAAAAAATCATATCTTATCGCTGTAATTTATCTACATTCTGTTGTATCATGTTCAGATCAGACAGTTGCACGAAATCCTGTTTAGATCAGACAATAGCATGAACTATGTAAGGCAAGCCCACATATTATGTAATCACATCTACATATTCTTTATTTTATGTATACATATATTCTCCCATTTCCAAATACTATTTAACAGTACAACTAATTTCATTTCACGAGCGCTGCGTGCCGCCGCGCATAGCCTTCCTAGTATTGTATAAAGCTGAATATTGTTCAAAGAGTGTAGCATTACCTAGGCACTTATCCTCCCATAACCTGATTTCTAAGCCATTCTTAGTTGCAAATGAACAGTATGGGAAGAAATATTTCTTCGTCACCATAAGACCAGCCGAGAAATGCCATTCACCATGTTTCCAAAGAATTTGGGACAAAGCACGAGAGCCTATGTGTTTAGAGACGGGAATCGAACCCGTGACCTCAAGGTTAGGAGCCTCGAGAGCTACCAAACTGCTCTACACTACTCTGGAGTACCAAAAACCGGTGGATAAAAATGATTGAATACAAGCCTTTACCATGTCCAAACAAAAAGAATACTCCTTTTATCGATGCGGATTTGCTACCACCAGTGGTAGCTGTGCATGCATACATCATCCTTGGATTGTAGGATCATGCATTTTGTACCGCGTATGATGTAGGGAGCATGCACTAGGCTGGTTCTAACGGATAAAGAAGTTCTGTTTGTTGCAATGTTGTGTTGCTTCTACTAGGCGGGACAGCTAGGTGTGCTTGAAAGGATGGTCGATATGGTAACTCTGGATGGATGGGCGACATGGTGACTCTGGATGGATGGGCGACATGGTGACTCTGGATGGATGGGCGACATGGTGACTCTGGATGGATGGGCGGCATGGCGTTCTTGGACGGCTGGTCAGAGTGGTGCTGCTGCAAGGTCAGTTCGCATTAACCAGGCATGCTCGCGACGGTTTTTAGAAAACGTAGCGCAATGATGAGATACAAAAAAAATCGTGTATTTTGTGCTTCCCCTGAAAAAATACCGCCTATCTAGTTTTTCCCTTATGTTAGATAAAAACCACGCATTGATTGTTATCTTAGACTTAACATCCTAAAAATTCTCTAATTTGATTTAATTATTTTTCTGTCTTTTTTTGGTTCTGCGTGTACGTGTGAAATCTCAAGAAATATCAAGCTGCGGCGAGATAAATACAAGAAATGAACTTTTAATCCTGTGAAAAGTGAGTAGGAGGAATCAAGCAAAATGATGACATGATGTGTCTGCCACCGCCCGACAGGTCTCTTGATCGGTTCTGTCGATTAATGTTTTGGAGAATTCTTCCTGTTTCTTGGCCAATTTAGCCGGAATCCTTGAGCGAATCATAGTTTGGAACACGGCGAAGGTAGCCGGCCAGCGGCATGCGATGAAGAATGAGATAAAACTACTAGTAGTTAATTCGGGTGGATCGATCCACAAATCTCACTAGCCCTAATCAATTTAGGGGGATTTGGATTGCGAGTGTACTTTTGGTGGTGCGGCTGTCCGGCCCAATGCTAGTGAGAGAACGGGCACAGAGAATTTTTCAGCTAAACCTGTGATTGCTAGATACAAGAAGAAAACAGCAACAAATCGAGCATCGAGAGTACATTGCTGATAAAATATATAAAAACGGAAGAAAATGGGGAACAAAACACAGTTTCACCAAATCTATAGCACAGCTAAATCAAGAAGTGGGCAGCTCCGGTCAATGAATCTTGGCATGCTCATGGAGGTTATCCTCCCTTGTCGGTGATCTAGTCGAGCACGAGGAGGATCTCCATGGCGAAGGCCACGTCGAACCCATCTCCACCCGCACCCCCGCGTCCACCTTCCGCCTGATATCAGTCACCACCATATCCTACCAGTCCTCGCCCCTGGCCACCACGCGGCAGGAGCGCTGCACGAAGGAGCTTACGGAGCTCGGCCACCGCCGCAGCGGAGGCCGGGAGCTCGATGACGACGCTGCTGAGGATGGAGGGCTTGCAGGCGGAGAAGAGGGGGCTTCTGCAGCGACATGCGAGGATGGATGGCTCGCAGTCACCGAGGAAGCCCTCCGAACTGTCACACCCCACTTTTTGTAACCCTGTTTAAGCTAAGTTCGGTAATGCAAACATGAGGGCCAACAAAAACTTTTTATGCAAACCTCTGGAAGTACTATTTCTTGCTTATTTGTCTTGGTTGTTATGCTAATAATGTCTGTTTGAGTTGCTTGTTGAATAATTTTTTGAACCAATACAATCCTTGTGCCCTTGTGATCATGCCTTTATTTATGCTTCTAGATATCTTTCCAAAACCATTATCTTGGCAACCTCTCCTTTCTCATTTTATCTTATTTGTCCAAGGCAAGAGCCAAGATTTACCTTTGAGACAAAGCTTTTATCAAAACCAGTATTTACAAAATTATTGGACCCACAAAGTAGAATGGACCCACTATTTTACTCACTTATATTTTGTTGATGTTTATAAAAGGGTTTCAAAACACCTTTAAGAAAACTTTCTAAGGGAGATGCTATGTCTCCACTAGTTTCTGAAAAAAAAAATCTACAAAAGCTTTACTCCTTTATTTGAAAACTCTTTTCTACTTGACCATGGCATGATCATCACTGAGCACTTGTTCAATCATTGTTTCTGGTGATGCTAGATTAGCTGCAAATGATTAACCTTGTGTGGTGAGTTGATTGTGTGTGACTTTGTTTGACTTTGATGAATTGCTTGTGTGTAGATATAATCCTCATGTAGGCCTGTGGCCTAACCCCCTTTCAACACCCACCAACTTATATTTTGTCCCATGAAGGTTATTCTCATTCTATCTTTTAAATGAAACCTATCTTGTTATTTTCATCTCAAACCTGAATCCCTAACTCTAATGTCTTAGTCTTATCATGAGACATTAGGAGCCCCATTTTGAGGAATCTTAAAGCTAATCAAACTAACCCAAGGAAAGCACCCATGGTGTTATTGAAATCATCTACATCCCACCTTAGAAGGCTCCTCCCAGTTTTCTCAAAATATCTTCTGGCAGTCATTTTATCAAACACCTAGTGTGCAGACTATCTTAGTGCCTGTTAACAGATTCAGTTTTCTGACGCTTATATTAAGCTCATCTATTCTATCCATGGCAATGTACCTTCCTAGAACTCATATTTGGCATGTGATCTTCCATTCTTTCCATTGCCACCTAGCCATTTGAGGCCATCTGATACTTGCTCTAATCCTGTTTCTGACCCTAATCAAATCACTGACCATTTGACTATTATCATATGCACTCTTGCTCACACTTCTAGAATTCGAAATAAATTATTCAGAGACCATTCTTTGACCTATTCCTCTTCCTTTTGATCTACTCTAACTATCTATGCACTTGCATGTGCATTTTGAAGCATGCCACCTATTTATGTGACTAGGTTTTGAACCCTAGTCAAAACTGATTTCACTTTCTAGTTTTCCTTGATCTTTTTGATAATTAGTCAACACTCATCATAGAAATTCCTCCACGGGTTCCTTTTTCTCTCTACTAGCATTGGGAAATGCTATTCTTGCACCATATCACTTTCCCTCCATCAAATTAACTATTTCTCTATCTCATCTTTCTTGCTTAATACAATGCATATGAATGGTACTTATATTATTTCATGCACTTTTTATTCTCATCAAGCATTCTAAAATCTCCTACCATGTTATCCTATTCCTATAGGACCCTATGAACCCAAAAACCCTAGTGGTTCATCTTCAAGTTTTCAAAGCATTGTCTCAAGTAGTATGGTGCAAATCTCCACTTCTCAAATTTTGGTGATCTTGCCTAACATCAATAAAACTCTTCCACATTGGCAATGTTGTTAGTCTCATTAGACCACACCCATATAATCCATCTGTGCATGCCATTGCCTAGTGCAATATGGGTCAAACCCAAAATTCAAGACCTTGTATCATGCATGCTTTCTTCACCACACCCCTTTTTCCTACTTATTCAAATTTATTTGAAACAACACCAAACCCTCCCACTAATCACTCCAGCACCACCACCACCCTCTGGTCGACATGTACTGTAGCAGCCCCTTTCCATTGTCCTTTAGTGTTTGGAGGAAGGAGAAATAGGATGCATGCCAAAATCTTGTCCCTCACCAAAAAAATAGTGTTGCAGCCCTCACCCCTATGTTCCTGGCCGAGCAAGTCATCTAGCTGTCCCCCTCTCACACTCTCCACCGTCCCCATCAGCCAACCAAAGGCCTCCTATGGGCCCCACCTTGCCAAACCGACTTGCCAACATGCCCACACCCCCTCTCTAAAATAAAATGCCACAACCTCTCTCAGCCCTCCCCTTCACCCCCATTCGGTTCCCACACCACCACCATACCCTCCCAAGGCACCCAGAACCACCCCTTGGTCTATAGCAGAGGAGAAAGGAAGAAACCCTAATCTTGTTATGCGAGGAGATGGAGAAGAATGCCGCTGATTCAGACCTTCCCCTTCCCCTATTTCGTTGGGAACGAGCTCTCCTAACCTGCAGTTACCTAACCCTACAGTTCATTTGACCCAGGGACGCTGGAGTAGAGTCCCTGTGAGCCCCGACGTGGATCTCATCGTGGCCGTCGCGCAGATCTGCAACCTGGAGCCAAATCGCCGTTGTCGGACCTCTCCGAGCTCGTCGTCGTCCGCCACGCCTCCTCGTCGCCTTCCCGTCGCCGGAGGAGCTTCCTAGGCGGGCCGCCATGCTCGCCTGGCCGCGCTAGGGTTCCGCCCCTGCTCGCCCTGTGTGACGACCTCAAATTTGATACAAATTCGAAGTGCCCGTTATGTATTCCACCGCAATCCCAGAACCATTGTTGCGATATACATAACGTAGTTGGTACTCAGTTCCATAAACATTACAATACGATAGTTCAAATACAATGGTCATATCGACCAAGTCATATTACAACACAATATAGCAGCGGAAATAACGTCTTCGGCCCATGCCTTCTCCCTACAGGCAATGGCGACTCACGGAGACGAGCTTAGTTCGGGTACTCTTCTTCATACCCTTCCTCCTGGTATTCCTCCCCATAGTCTGGCCAAGTTGATAGCCAGGGACACAGCCGTGAGTACATTGGATGCACTCGCAAACCATCTTATAAATGAAAAGATGAAGTAGAAATGCAAGGTTGGTATGGTGGACTAAGCACTAAGTTGTTTTGCAAAAGCTAGTTTTATTTCCCAAGAATGTTCATTTATAGGAAAGAGATTTAGTTCTCTAAGCTCCATCTAAAGAGGACTTCAAGTGTGTCAACAACATGTCAAGTCAAGTCATTCATCCAGTTCTCCATTGTCACTTTTAGTCCTGACAAAAGTCAAGTACAGCTTGCCAACCGTCCATGACCGAGGACGCGGCTATTCGAATAGTTTCAAAACCTCTGCAGAGGGGTACACTTTACCCACAAGATTCAATACATCTGCCGGGAGAAATCCACGGTTCGACATACACAAAGTATGCGAGGTTCAGATAATCAAACAAACTCTTTCACTTGCTCATCCTAGTATAGGATCCTTCCCTAGAGCCCGGGATACGGAACCCCGCTCCGGCGCCTCTAGTTCTGCCCATCCCGGAGGCCGGGTTAGTGGAATCCACCTGGTCCAGAATTAACCGTTTCGCGGTGTCCTTCCATGAAGATTTGTTACAAGGCCTCCCATACTAAGATAAACAAGCTACGGATTAAGCCCCTTCCCATATAGGGGTAATGTGGTTGTACGGTAAAATTGGCTCCCATGGTACATCACTCGTTGTCATTTAGAAATATGTTTCATAGTTCTTAGTCAAGATTGATTTTCTTTCATAAAGCCATTCTGTAGGAGAAATCTCCATTTCAAGTTTCAAGTTCAAGTCACCAATTTCAACTAGAGTTCCCCTTGTAGATGGCCTCAATATTATTAGCGACTAAGCAACTACATTGAATGATGACCACTAAATAGGGTTGGATAAACTCAGCTTGATGCTCTTGATAATCAAGACATCAATATACTTCTATCATTCTACTCTAGCAATTCAATCATGCAATTTACTTAAAACAAGTAGAATGCAATATTAAAACTAGGCATGGGGAGTATGAATCAAAAGATGGCTTGCCTTGGTTGGCAAAGTGTCCGGGGTTTTCTTCTTCTTCTTGATAATAATAATCCCCTCCAATATCCTCCTCGGCAACACTAGCGTCTAATAACGAATAAACACAAAGCACACCATCACTTCACCAAGCTAACAACACACCAAGCACACATCTTTGTTTGCTAACCAAAGCATTCATGTTGCATTTTTATGGTGTTGGATTGTAAGTCTTTCTTCTAAGTTTTTCTTCAAGTGTGCAAGCTAGATTCTTGACTAAGTGGCATAGGTGGTTTACCTGTGCAGCATTGGTGTTGATTTAGGGTTACTAAGACAAGTTTAAGTGGGCTGGGTCCACTAAGTGAATTGGCATTGAGGGCAAATAATTCTAAGTGTGCACTAGTGATCTATCATTTTATGCTACAAAGTAGGAGTGGGTTAGGGTCTAAATGATCACACTAATATGGTTTGGGGTAGATTAGTGTTGACTAACAGTAAGAGGGGTCACTAGTAAGTTCACATTTCAATTTTCATGATTTTTGATGGCTTAAATAATTTTCTAGAAATCTTTCATTATTCAACAAGCTATGGTCACACTATTCATATCTGAATTTATTCTGAACCTATTTTGAATTCTAACCAGTTCTATTGGGTAGAGTATTTCATAAGCTTTCCAATGCATATTTATTTGCTAGATTTGGATTTGTAAAACTCTAGGAATTAAAGTTTGAAAATAGCATCTGAAAGTTATTTGAAATAAATAAAACGGGCGGGAAATTAATTAAAACGAAACGGACCGAATTCGGAATGAGCTGGGCCCAATTCAGATCAAACCCGAACGGGCCGGCCCATACCGTTTCGCGCGGGGAAAAAGAATTAAAAGGGGAGCTGACAGGTGGGGTCGCGATGTCAGCTCACTTAACAAATCCCGAATCGGTATGCTAGCGTCGGATTAGAATCGGACGGCTCGCGTTCGTCGTCTTCCTCAGCACGGGCGGGAGCTCACCTGCGAGCAGTGACGAATGTTCGACGGCGAGGGCGACGCGTAGAGGAAGCAGAACTCGTCGGCGACGTGCGGGATCGGCGGCGGTTCGTCTCCTCCTCCGATTCCCTGCAGCAGTTTGCCCCCAGGTGCTCGGACACGGCGGCGCTCCGCTCGTCCAGTACCACTCCGGCGAGGCTGGCGACGGCGAACTAGGGCAAGCGGGGCTAAGCGACGATGTCTGGGAGGTAGAGGGGAGTGAGGTGAGTCGTTTCGTTTGATCGGAGGGGGTATTTATAGTCTCAGGAGGCCGGGAGCAAGGCGACCAGAAGCTCGCCGGCTCGGGGGTCCTGGTTGCGTTCGACGGTCTCTCCGGCCACGGCGGCCACGCTCGCGTGCTGGGAGGGTGCTGGTTCGGCCGTGGGGTGCTGTGGGTCTCCTCTGGCGCCTTCAAGCCGGTCGGCATCGCGCAGGGCAGAAGGTTACTGGGAGGGGGCCCTGGGTGCAAACCTCCGCTTCCCTCCGCGTCTCCTGGCTTGGGTCGGGGCTGGGGGCGCTGGAGTCGATCGAGGAGAGGCCAAGGAGCATGGCGACAGTGCTGGAGCGAGCCAGCATAGTGCAGCTCCAGTGATTTGATTTCGTTTTGATTTTTCTTCTGCCAGTGTTCGACGAAATGCCCGCAAGAACTCAAAATTTGAATTTTCAAAATTTTCCACTTTGGGTGCTCATCATATTGGATAAGGTACCCAGTCCTATTTTTGTTATAGTGAAAGGTTGAGTTTTCCAGAAATTTATATTTCAAATTTGAGTATAGTCACTGTTTTGGATTCAAACTTTGGCTCAAGTTTGGGTGATGCTCTGGTTTGAAATTTTGGTAGATCTCTGTGGGTTGAGTTAGCCCATAACTTGGTTAAGCTCAACTCACTGGCCAAACATGAAGGTGAGCTGTAGATTGCTTAATCTAAGGGCTCAAAGTGGTGCAGTCAATAACAATTCCTATATCATATTAACTTTATCTCTTTCTTACTTATTTTTATTTCTAGTTTCTTTGCTTCCTAAAGATCTTCTCAATTGATTCTGTTGGTTCACTTAGATTTATCTAACCAATGCTCAATCAAAAATAACACACATAAAATCATAGAATATAAATAAAAGAAAATGCATGTATGCATACAATAATAGATGAAAAGTTTTGTTTGGGTCCAAATTTTGGCACTTTATTTATTAAGAAGTGGATTACAATTTCTGAGTTGTTACAATCTTCCCCCCTTAAAAAGAATCTCGTCCCCGAGATTCACTAATTAAGAACTGAAAAGATTGGGAAACTCTTTCTGAAGGTAATCTTCTCGTTCCCACGTAGCTTCATCTTCGGTGTGATTACTCCACTGAACTTTCAAAAACTTGATGCTTCGGGTTCGAGTGGTTCTATAAGCTTCCTCGAGGATACGAATAGGCATTTCACGATAGGTCAAATCCTTGTCGATGTCCACAGAACGGTGATCAATGTTCTTGAAAATTTCTGGCTACTCCGGCACTTCAAGACATTTCCGAAGTAGGGACACGTGAAAGACATCGTGTACTTCGGACAATTCAGGGGGCATTTCCAACTGATAAGACACTTCTCCTCTGCGGTCTAGTATCTTGAAGGGTCCAATATATCTTGGTGCAAGCTTTCCTTTTACTTGGAATCTTTGCATTCCCTTGAGGGGTGATACTCTGAGGTAAACGAAGTCTCCACTCTTGAAAGTTAATTCTCTTCGTCTCTTGTCGGCGTAACTCTTTTTTCTTGACTGGGCTGCCTTGAGATATTCACGAATCATGCGAACTTTCTCCTCGGCTTCTTGCAAAATATCTGGTCTAAAAATCTGACTGTCTCCGGTTTCTGACCAATTCAGAGGGGTACGGTACTTTCTTCCATACAAAGCTTCAAATGGGGCCATTTGCAAACTGGCTTGATAACTGTTGTTGTAGGAAAACTCCGCGAAAGGCAGACAATCTTCCCACTTAGCTCCATAGGCTAGAACACAGGCTCTCAACATATCTTCAAGTATTTGATTCACTCTTTCAGTCTGTCCGTCCGTCTGAGGGTGGTAAGCGGTGCTGAAGGCTAATTTGGTTCCCAAGGCTTGATGCAAACTCTTCCAAAATCTCGAGGTGAATTGGGTTCCTCGATCGGAAACGATGGTTTTGGGAACTCCATGCAAACTGACAATTCTGGATAGATACAGATCTGCTAGCTGTCCCGAGTTATAAGTGGTCTTGACAGGAATAAAGTGGGCAACTTTGGTTAGTCTATCCACAATGACCCAGATAGAGTCATTCCCACGGCTAGACCTTGGAAATCCAGTGATGAAATCCATTCCAACAGAATCCCACTTCCATTCCGGAACTTGCAAAGGTTGCAGCAATCCTGCAGGACGTTGATGTTCAGCCTTGACTCTTTGACAAATATCACACTTAGAGATGAATGATGCGATCTCACGCTTCATTCCATGCCACCAAAATTGTTCCTTTAAGTCTTGATACATCTTAGTCCCACCGGGGTGGATGGAGTAAGGTGTCTCATGGGCTTCCTTCATAATCACTTCCTTCAATTCTGAATCAGCTGGCACACAAATACGGCCTTTATACCAAAGAACTCCTTGATCATCCTCTTCGAATCCTGGCACCTTGCCGGAACCAATTCTGCGCTTGATTCCTTCAATACTCTCATTTCCCTTCTGGGCTTCTTTGATTTGGCTCATCAAGGTGGGTTGAAACTCAAGGTTGGCTAAGAATCCTTGACTGACTAGTTCCAATCCAAATTTTTCAAACTCTTGGTGCAACATAGGTTGCTCTTCCTTGATCCTCATATTCAATGAGCATGGCTTCCGACTCAACGCATCGGCCACTACATTGGCCTTACCGGGGTGATAGTGAATTTCCAGATCATAATCCTTGATCAACTCTATCCATCTCCTTTGCCTCATGTTCAACTCCTTCTGGGTGAATATATACTTCAAACTCTTGTGATCAGTGTAAATCTCACAACGGTTGCCCATCAGATAATGCCTCCAAGTCTTCAAAGCTAGGACCACGGCTGCTAACTCTAGATCATGGGTTGGATAATTTTCTTCATGAGGTCTAAGCTGCCGAGAGAGGTAAGCTATGACCTTGCCTTCTTGCATCAATACGCAACCAAGTCCAAGTTTGGAAGCGTCGCAATAGACATCAAAGTTTTTGGTGATATCGGGCATGGTTAGGACGGGTGCGGTCACCAATCGCTTCTTGAGCTCTTGAAAACTCTCTTCACACTTAGGGGTCCATTCAAACTTCTTGTCCTTCTTCAACAATTGGGTCATTGGCCGGGCAATGCTGGAAAATCCTTCAACAAACTTGCGGTAATATCCCGCTAATCCGAGAAAACCTCTAACTTCCGTCTGAGTGGTAGGGGCTTCCCATTCCATGACGGATTTGATCTTCTTGGGGTCCACGGAGATTCCTCCAGCTGATAGCACATGGCCCAAGAATCCAACCTTCTTCAACCAGAACTCACATTTACTGAACTTGGCATACAGCTGATGCTCTCTTAAGGTCTCTAGAATTAGTCTCAAATGGGTTGCATGCTCTTCTTCGGATTTGGAGTAGATAAGAATGTCGTCAATGAAGACAACAACAAACTTATCCAAGAACTCCATAAAAACCTTATTCATGAGATTCATGAAATAAGCAGGGGCATTGGTTAATCCAAAGGACATTACGGTGTACTCATACAATCCGTATCGGGTAGTGAAGGCTGTCTTGGGGATATCCGTTGCACGGATCTTCAGTTGGTGGTATCCAGTTCTAAGATCTATCTTTGAGAACACTCTAGCTCCAGTCAGTTGGTCAAACAAATCTTCAATCTTTGGGAGAGGATACTTGTTCTTGATGGTCACATCGTTAAGCTTGCGATAATCAGTGCACAGGCGGCTAGAACCGTCACTTTTATCCACAAACAGAACAGGTGATCTCCAAGCAGAAGAACTTGGCTGAATCAATCCTTTACTCAAAAGGTCATCCAATTGCTTCTTCAACTCAACTAATTCAGCTGGGTTCATACGATAGGGTCGTTGGGCTATTGATCCAGTTCCGGGGATAAGCTCAATGATAAACTCAATATCCCGATCCGGTGGCATTCCGGGTAGCTCATCGGGAAAGACATCCGGGTATTCACAAACAATGGAAACTTCCTCTATGGTTGGTCCTGAGATACTTTTATGACATCGGGTGGTTTGGGGTGGTTTTACGGACACATGCTTGACTATGATTCCATTGCTACTCTTCATGGTGATGGTCTTCTTGGCACAATCTATCACTCCTTGATGAAAAGACATCCAATTCATACCAAGAACTACTTCCAAACCTTTGGTTCCCAACACTATCAAATTGGCTAAGAAAGCTATTCCATGGATTTCTATGGGCACTGCCAAGCAGGTACAACTGGCTTTGGTTACTGACCCGGGAATTTGCACAGACATGACATCTTTCAAGGGTGTGGGTTGAAGTCCACTTTTATCAACGAATAATTGGGTAACAAATGAGTGTGAAGCTCCGGAATCAAACAGAACTCTTGCAAGAACTGAGTTAACAGGGAACATACCAAGCACAACGTCGGTTGCTTCCTGAGCTTCTTCAACATTCATATGATTCAGACGGCCGTGTGAATGAGGCTGGTTCCTTGGTGGATAGTTCTTGCCATTTCCCATTCGGCACTGTTGCTGAGCAGGGGCAGTGGTCTTGGATGCATCATTCAGCTTCTTGGGGCACTCATTGGAGTAGTGCCCTTTAAGTCCACACTCATAACAGGTAATACCAGATTTGTCACCAGGCTTGGGTAACACAGGGGCACCATTTGGCCTTGGAGTATTGGTGTTGAAGTTGTTGCCACTAGGTCTTGGAGGTGCATGGTTGAAGTTGTTGCCGGGTGAACGGCTGGGATAGTTGGGACGTGGAGCAGGTGCAGACGGCCTCATTGGTCTAGGGGCGAAACCCATCGGTGCATTTCCCCTTGGCTTCTGCGAGTTGCTCGAGTTGCCTTGATACATCATACGACGCTTGCGGTTCTCGGTAGCTTGCTTGAGTTTGCCTTCCATCTGAATGGCAGAGTCAACCAATGACTCCAGGTCGGCAAAGTGGATGCTGACCAAGACACATTGCATCTCATCATGAAGTCCATCCAGAAACCTTTCTTGCTTCTTCTCAGTGGTGTTGGTGTCATCTGGAGCATACCTAGACAAGGTCAGGAACTTGTCACGGTAATCCACCACAGATAGGGAACCTTGCTTCAGATTTCTGAACTCATCTCTCATCCTTTTCACCAATCCCAGTGGAACATGGGCTTTGCTAAACTTGCTCTTGAACTCCTCCCAAGGCATCACATACCCTGGGGCTTGCATTGCACGGGTGCTATCCCACCAAGCTCTTGCTGCTCCAGCAAGATAGTGGGTGGTGTACAAAACCTTCTCATTTTCACCAACTTCGGCGACTGCCAAATTGTTTTCCATAGTGCGAAGCCAGTCATCGGCATCTAAGGGTTCTTCAGACTTAGTGAATATAGGAGGGTTAGTGTTTTGGAAACTCCTCAACTTGGATCGGTGCTCTCCATTGCCATGGTTTTCTCCTTCACCATTGCCATTGCCATTGTTGTGGTTCAGTGCCATCTGGGTTAACTGCTGAAGAGTGGCCAAGTTGGCTTGGCGCTCAGCTCGGGCTGCTTCCCGGTCTTCCATGATCAACCTTAGCAATTCGGCCATTTCCGGGTTCGGGGGTGGGGGTGCTCGCGGCATCTAAAGATAAGGTGTGTAAGACAAGAGGGAAAAGCTAAGTTGCTAAGATTTAAGGGTAACATGGATGATGCAATTTTGTCTTACTAAGGCCTTAAAGGCCAAATTCAAATTTCATTCCACACTCATCAAACATATCATACACACGAGTTCACACATTACAAATGGTTTACATCAAACCATTGCGACTCGTCTACTAGAGAGGGGGATACAACTCACACCTACACGAAGTGAAAATAAAGTGGAACTCAAAGCTAGATAACACGTGGATCTCGGATCTAGACAGCGGGCTCCTCGGGGTCTTCCTCCTCGTCACTCACAATGAATCCATTGTGCCCACCATCCTCCGGATCATCGAGGTCCTCCATGAAGTCATCCTCATCACTAATGAGGGCATTATCCTCCTTGCGGAGATCAATGCCTTCCTCCTCACCAAGGTGATCCTCCAGACTCTCAATGTACTCAGTCAACTCCGCCACATTGGCCTTCAACTCCTCAAGGTCTTGTTCCTTCTCATCGCGCTGGCAACGAAGGCTCTTGCGCTCCTTCGCAAGAATCCTGATAGTGCTCCTCGCCTCCACTAGTGCAACGTGCTCGAGGTTGGCCCTAGTACGGGCACGATCGGCCTCCTGCTGAGTGGAGTACAGCAAGAAGTCCATGTGATCGATGTAGGTACTTGGCTCATTCCGCCCGGGCATGTTGGCGGGACGTCCATCCGCATCACGCCGAGCAAAATCCCTGAAGCGTCCTCCCTGAACCTCCTCAACATGCAGTCCGCACAAGCGGGCGTGCATCCCCTGCATCGCTCGGACCAAACCATCGGCCCAAGTGTTCTCCACAAGCTCAAACTTGACCCTTGGAGAACCCAACATCCCCTTCTTGCCACGGCAACTGGCGCGGATAAGCCACCGTAGCTCTCCATCTGGGTGCTCATTGAGCACGGCTCCCTTGAACTCCGGATACAAACGGTTCAGGAACAAGGTCAAAGTGGTGAGGTCTCTCTCGAAACAAAGGCTGCCACCATGGCCCAACTGGTACTGCTCCGTGAATACCGGGGCCATCTACAAAATTTTAGATTAGTTCAAGTTAGTGATCAACTCAAGTGTGCAAAATTTTAAGTAGGCAAAAACTGAGGTATGTATAAAACTTTGCAACTAGAGAGGAAAGACTAAGCACTTTTTGCAACCGTTCTTGTATCTTTCTTTTATCAAGGTTTTGTTTAACGCCCATTCTAACTAAGGTCTCCTATGGTCAGCCTAGGCTCTGATACCAACTTGTGACGACCTCAAATTTGATACAAATTCGAAGTGCCCGTTATGTATTCCACCGCAATCCCAGAACCATTGTTGCGATATACATAACGTAGTTGGTACTCAGTTCCATAAACATTACAATACGATAGTTCAAATACAATGGTCATATCGACCAAGTCATATTACAACACAATATAGCAGCAGAAATAACGTCTTCGGCCCATGCCTTCTCCCTACAGGCAATGGCGACTCACGGAGACGAGCTTAGTTCGGGTACTCTTCTTCATACCCTTCCTCCTGGTATTCCTCCCCATAGTCTGGCCAAGTTGATAGCCAGGGACACAGCCGTGAGTACATTGGATGCACTCGCAAACCATCTTATAAATGAAAAGATGAAGTAGAAATGCAAGGTTGGTATGGTGGACTAAGCACTAAGTTGTTTTGCAAAAGCTAGTTTTATTTCCCAAGAATGTTCATTTATAGGAAAGAGATTTAGTTCTCTAAGCTCCATCTAAAGAGGACTTCAAGTGTGTCAACAACATGTCAAGTCAAGTCATTCATCCAGTTCTCCATTGTCACTTTTAGTCCTGACAAAAGTCAAGTACAGCTTGCCAACCGTCCATGACCGAGGACGCGGCTATTCGAATAGTTTCAAAACCTCTGCAGAGGGGTACACTTTACCCACAAGATTCAATACATCTGCCAGGAGAAATCCATGGTTCGACATACACAAAGTATGCGAGGTTCAGATAATCAAACAAACTCTTTCACTTGCTCATCCTAGTATAGGATCCTTCCCTAGAGCCCGGGATACGGAACCCCGCTCCGGCGCCTCTAGTTCTGCCCATCCCGGAGGCCGGGTTAGTGGAATCCACCTGGTCCAGAATTAACCGTTTCGCGGTGTCCTTCCATGAAGATTTGTTACAAGGCCTCCCATACTAAGATAAACAAGCTACGGATTAAGCCCCTTCCCATATAGGGGTAATGTGGTTGTACGGTAAAATTGGCTCCCATGGTACATCACTCGTTGTCATTTAGAAATATGTTTCATAGTTCTTAGTCAAGATTGATTTTCTTTCATAAAGCCATTCTGTAGGAGAAATCTCCATTTCAAGTTTCAAGTTCAAGTCACCAATTTCAACTAGAGTTCCCCTTGTAGATGGCCTCAATATTATTAGCGACTAAGCAACTACATTGAATGATGACCACTAAATAGGGTTGGATAAACTCAGCTTGATGCTCTTGATAATCAAGACATCAATATACTTCTATCATTCTACTCTAGCAATTCAATCATGCAATTTACTTAAAACAAGTAGAATGCAATATTAAAACTAGGCATGGGGAGTATGAATCAAAAGATGGCTTGCCTTGGTTGGCAAAGTGTCCGGGGTTTTCTTCTTCTTCTTGATAATAATAATCCCCTCCAATATCCTCCTCGGCAACACTAGCGTCTAATAACGAATAAACACAAAGCACACCATCACTTCACCAAGCTAACAACACACCAAGCACACATCTTTGTTTGCTAACCAAAGCATTCATGTTGCATTTTTATGGTGTTGGATTGTAAGTCTTTCTTCTAAGTTTTTCTTCAAGTGTGCAAGCTAGATTCTTGACTAAGTGGCATAGGTGGTTTACCTGTGCAGCATTGGTGTTGATTTAGGGTTACTAAGACAAGTTTAAGTGGGCTGGGTCCACTAAGTGAATTGGCATTGAGGGCAAATAATTCTAAGTGTGCACTAGTGATCTATCATTTTATGCTACAAAGTAGGAGTGGGTTAGGGTCTAAATGATCACACTAATATGGTTTGGGGTAGATTAGTGTTGACTAACAGTAAGAGGGGTCACTAGTAAGTTCACATTTCAATTTTCATGATTTTTGATGGCTTAAATAATTTTCTAGAAATCTTTCATTATTCAACAAGCTATGGTCACACTATTCATATCTGAATTTATTCTGAACCTATTTTGAATTCTAACCAGTTCTATTGGGTAGAGTATTTCATAAGCTTTCCAATGCATATTTATTTGCTAGATTTGGATTTGTAAAACTCTAGGAATTAAAGTTTGAAAATAGCATCTGAAAGTTATTTGAAATAAATAAAACGGGCGGGAAATTAATTAAAACGAAACGGACCGAATTCGGAATGAGCTGGGCCCAATTCAGATCAAACCCAAACGGGCCGGCCCATACCGTTTCGCGCGGGGAAAAAGAATTAAAAGGGGAGCTGACAGGTGGGGTCGCGATGTCAGCTCACTTAACAAATCCCGAATCGGTATGCTAGCGTCGGATTAGAATCGGACGGCTCGCGTTCGTCGTCTTCCTCAGCACGGGCGGGAGCTCACCTGCGAGCAGTGACGAATGTTCGACGGCGAGGGCGACGCGTAGAGGAAGCAGAACTCGTCGGCGACGTGCGGGATCGGCGGCGGTTCGTCTCCTCCTCCGATTCCCTGCAGCAGTTTGCCCCCAGGTGCTCGGACGCGGCGGCGCTCCGCTCGTCCAGTACCACTCCGGCGAGGCTGGCGACGGCGAACTAGGGCAAGCGGGGCTAAGCGACGATGTCTAGGAGGTAGAGGGGAGTGAGGTGAGTCGTTTCGTTTGATCGGAGGGGGTATTTATAGTCTCAGGAGGCCGGGAGCAAGGCGACCAGAAGCTCGCCGGCTCGGGGGTCCTAGTTGCGTTCGACGGTCTCTCCGGCCACGGCGGCCACGCTCGCGTGCTGGGAGGGTGCTGGTTCGGCCGCGGGGTCCTGTGGGTCTCCTCTGGCGCCTTCAAGCCGGTCGACATCGCGCAGGGCAGAAGGTTACTGGGAGGGGGCCCTGGGTGCAAACCTCCGCTTCCCTCCGCGTCTCCTGGCTTGGGTCGGGGCTGGGGGCGCTGGAGTCGATCGAGGAGAGGCCAAGGAGCATGGCGACAGTGCTGGAGCGAGCCAGCACAGTGCAGCTCCAGTGATTTGATTTCGTTTTGATTTTTCTTCTGCCAGTGTTCGACGAAATGCCCGCAAGAACTCAAAATTTGAATTTTCAAAATTTTCCACTTTGGGTGCTCATCATATTGGATAAGGTACCCAGTCCTATTTTTGTTATAGTGAAAGGTTGAGTTTTGCAGAAATTTATATTTCAAATTTGAGTATAGTCACTGTTTTGGATTCAAACTTTGGCTCAAGTTTGGGTGATGCTCTGGTTTGAAATTTTGGTAGATCTCTGTGGGTTGAGTTAGCCCATAACTTGGTTAAGCTCAACTCACTGGCCAAACATGAAGGTGAGCTGTAGATTGCTTAATCTAAGGGCTCAAAGTGGTGCAGTCAATAACAATTCCTAGATCATATTAACTTTATCTCTTTCTTACTTATTTTTATTTCTAGTTTCTTTGCTTCCTAAAGATCTTCTCAATTGATTCTGTTGGTTCACTTAGATTTATCTAACCAATGCTCAATCAAAAATAACACACATAAAATCATAGAATATAAATAAAAGAAAATGCATGTATGCATACAATAATAGATGAAAAGTTTTGTTTGGGTCCAAATTTTGGCACTTTATTTATTAAGAAGTGGATTACAATTTCTGAGTTGTTACACCCTGGGTCGGAGGTAGGAGACGACCGCTGGCCGTTGATCATGACTTGATCGAACGGCCGGCGTCGCTCCATACCCTTTCGGTCCGCCGCGGCCGCTGACCTATGGGCCCGGCCAAGCGGCCGTTAGAGCGCCTCGCCCACGTGCAGCAGAAGCAGTTGGGCCGGCGCCGGATCGGCCCAGATCCCGTTTAAATCGAGCCCACAAATTTTTTTTTAGTTTATTTAATTATTTGCCTCAGATCTGTGAACTTGCTAAAAGGTTTAAATCAGAATAAAATTGATAATTGCATGGAAATTTGTTTGTCCAATTTTCTGCATGTTCTATAACTATTTACCCAACATGCAGTACAAGTATTTTGCCAAAATTTAGTATAGGATCTTTTTGGCATTTAATCTAGCAGAATGTGTCCTTTCCACTCAAAATTCCATAGCAGAAGATCTATCCAACCTTTTTGGGTAAATCCAACTTTGTATGGAAGATATATTCAGTACCTTCCAAGTGCCACTGGTCCAGATGCAAATAGGATTTTAATTTTGGCATGGTTGTTTTTGCAAAATACTATCAGATCTGACTTTAGGGATTTATAAAACATTTTCTGTGGAGTATTTTTGGGTGAAACCAATTTTGGGTGATCATGTACTATTAATTCTTGCTACTTCCCATAGGATCAATTTTTCTGAGCCTTTATGATTTTCTGGTAGATTTATCTCTGAACCAATAGTTATTTTCTCTATAAAATGCATAGAATATTCTCTGTTAATCAGAAAATTGCAAATCCAATTTTGTTGGGTTTGTATTATTGCTAGCTATCTAATGCTATGTTGGATGACATGTTTTGATCAAATATGATGCCTGCTTGATGTTTGGGTTGAGTTTAGGGTTATTTACTATTAGAAATTGTTTCCCCTATTAATTTAGTAGCTTTACTTTTATAAGATGAAGTATTGGTTCAGAAAACTTGTTGCTTATCTGTAAGCATGCTGAATTTGTTATTTGACCTATGTGGCCACCTGCATGCTTGTTTGATGGTGAAGTGGTGATGTATTTGCTATGTTTGAAAAGCCCTAGTTTTTAATAGGATTAACTTGCTACTAAAAATCTATTGAAATCTTATTTTAGTTTCTAAACATGTTTGTTTCTGATACTCTTTGATTATGTGATGTTGAGTGGTGAGGTGCTTGTGACCTGTGTATGCATGTATGCTTATTGTGTGCTTTTATTTTTTTTCGGCGATAGATTCGAACGACGAGAGTGCGGAGGAGGGGGAAGTGTCTGAGTGCCAAGAAGAAGGAGATCAGGGACAAGCTATTAAGGCAAGCCATCTAAACTTGTTGCATATCTGATCCCAATTTTACTTATTGCATGATTTATTACTGTTTATGAAAATGCATTGTTCTCTGTTGCTATTGCCTCTAAATAGCAATTGTTGGTGACTTAGCTCCACAAGTCAAATGATATCATCCTCATGGATGACCCCTATCTTGACACCTACTTATTCCCCAGAATTAGTGGCGTGATGGTTAGCATCATAGCCTTTGGAAAACTTTGTAGTGGAGCAAAAACTCTAGGTTGGGAACACTCAAATGGGACTTTGAAAAAAAATGGTTTCGAAAACCTTGGAATAGTGATCTATTCCACTGAAGTGATTTCAGGAAAATATATTCTAGAAAATGGAGGAAAAAGGAGATGGTGGGTTTAAGAAAAAGGCATTGTGTATAAGTGTTCGCCAAACCAATTTAACCCGTGCAACCACATTACCCTGGTATGGGACGGGGCTTAGTCCGAATTTTATCTGCCTTAGTGCGGGGAGCCTCGCACTATATAAGGGTTTGTAGGACCCTGAAATCCGGGTTGTCGCAAGTGGTGGGCAATAGTATAGCGGGCCCACCAATAGGCTACCCGCCCGAAAGACACTTGGGTTTCTCCCGCCGTGGCACTGGAACTACGCTCGACGGAGGTAGACGGCCAGGGTTTGCCGGGGATGTATACTCCACAGGGCAGGCACCCGTACTAAGGCGGATAGATGGAAGGCTCTGATCGATTATCCGAACCCCGCATACTTGTCTATGACGGTCCGTGGTGGTATCCCAGCGGATTTATCGGATGGTGTGGGTAAAGTGTACAACCTCTGCAGAGTGTAATCTATTCGAATAGCCGAGTCGTCGGTCATGGACGGTTGGAATGGCCATACTTAACCTATGTCAGGTTTTGGTTTTACAAGAATGTTTTCGAAAAAATGGAGAAAGGTGCGGGACAGAGTACTCGAAGGGTACTGCCATGGCACGGTTATGGTTCGGAGTACTTGCAGGGTACTACCGAGGGAATGGAGATGGTCATGTGTGATTGACCAGGTTTTATAAAGGAAGGTGGTCATGTTTGATTGACCACCGGCTCTCTCTCATGAAAATCAAATGAGTTTCCCCCTTTCCTAGAGATTTTACTAAAATTGTTTTATAAATGTTTTTAATAAGGATATAGAGATGTCGTAGAACATGGTTCTGGACATGCTATATCGACACGAGAAAACCATGTTTTTGAAGAAAGCAAATTAGACTAGAGCCTATCCTTGCTACAGCCATACTGCATATCAAACTCTCTCCCTTAGATGGTTTGCGAGTACAATTCAAATGTACTCACGGCTTTGTCCCTGGCTATTAACTTGGTCAGATTATGAAGAAAGTTATGAGGATGATGGTGAGAAGTTCGACAACGCCGGTGTGGACTAGGAACGTCTCCCAGTCAGTTGCCTGTAGGGTAGTAGGTATGACGTGGGTCATCAACGCTGTTTGGTATCCGCTGCTTAGTTGTAGACTTGCCCTGCGTGGCAATATCATGCTTGATCATGTGACCAATTGTAAGTATATTACTCGGTGATGTAATGGATGATGTAATTCTGTTATCAACGCGGATATGTGGATTCACGACACACTGATCATGGGATCGTGAATTGTTGGCATATCGGGTATTCCGGATGGGTAATCCGGGGTCCCCACAGAGTTGGTATCAGAGCCATCCTGACTGTAGGAGACCTTAGTTAGCATGGGCGTTAGATAAGAAAGTAATATTTTGCTAAAACTATCTGCAAAGGTTACTTCTTCTATGTATCCAATAGTATGGCTTATACCTTTCTCACCTCTTCAAAACTGCTAATCTTATCTCTCTGTTCGCCAAGGTTTTCACCGCTTTTACTATCTCATCTCACCCCCTTCAAAATCTAAATACTGGACGATGTCCCCAAATAGACCTAGAGCTTAGCAGCACAACATGGAGCAAACTTCAGAAGGACGTCTTCAAACCTCTCCAGCTGCAAAGGAAGAAGGATATTGACAAATATTTTGCCCTTGGATGACACCAATGGCTCTGTCAAGAATTTGACCTTGTTCCTCCCTAGACTAGCACTTTTGCAGTTGCCAAGGACCAAGTACTCGATTGCTTGACTAGAAATTTTTCGGCCTGTCAGGAGACATTGCCACACATGGAGAACTTCAATGACCCTTCCGAAGACCTCACATAAATGTGATGCGAGACAAGAAGACCTGCAAATCTGCACTTCCGAACTCTTCATTGTCAGTTCAACAACACTGCAACTTCACCCACAACCGCCATCAAGTTTCAGCTGAAGCCAGAAACCAGAAAATGAAGGAGTCAAGAACTATGACCAACCATGACCCTAGGATGAATAGGACTAACCCCAAATATCGCGCGTTGTTAGGCATCATCGATACTTGAAGTACCTCGTGTGATTTCTGCAATTGTTTGTTGTTTGCCTTGTGTGTTCTTGATAGTATTTGCAGTTGCTTGGAGTGTTTCTTGAGTGTGTGATGTTACATGGTGCTTGTGCTTGTTTTTTTTGGCCTCTCGGCCTTAAAAATCCTTAGGTGCTTAAAAACCCTAAATAGGAAGCCTCTGTAGAATGTGTTTTCTCTCTCCTCGATTTATGTCAGCTCGAGTGGCATAGATCAATTAATAGTAAGACTCTAACTCTAACATTGTTAATGGTGGATAATAACTCTTCTCGCAACACCTCCACAAGATCCGGCGCAACAATTTGTGCTGAGTGTCTCAAGCTTCGTCAAGATCTCTCTACAACATCAGGGAAGCAAAAGATAGACCCGCCTGGACTACAAAGGACTTCTAGAAGACAAAGACTTCACTAACCTGAATCTTCTAACCTTAAATCTAGGGTTTCGCTAACATTGATGATACTCTCTTAACACCCAAACACTTGCTAATCTTCTAACAAGCCAACTAACATTGAGCATAGAAGTATCAACACCAAGCCTAACTTTCGAAGATCAACCCGTTATCGTCACTTGAAGCCTGAAGACTCACGTGCTTGATCTCCACTGAGCTAATAGAAGGATGAAAACTCTCCAAAATCAAGCCATCAATGTCGACTCTGCATTTAGGAGATATCAATGGAGGTAGCAACGAGAAGAAGTGAAGAATTTTCTAACTAACTTGCTCACTCGTTCAAATTTTGACGGTTTTGAAGCCAAAACTGACTTATGCCACGGGTAGAAATCCACATGAAGATTTCTCGGAAGATGAAGTCAACTCAAGGAATCCCAATATACCTCAAGATCCTCAAGGCTACAAGAAGATGGAGAAGCAAGAAAATCTTCACCGGTCTCCGCCAACCCGAAGACAAGAAGGAATAGATCATTGACTATTAGGACTAACCTACGCCTTGGTAGTTAGGAAGCGTAGAGGACTAAGACGACAAATTAGACGTGCCTATCAAGACCGAAGCATAAATGCTCTTGTCTACCATCCTCAGAGGACTGCAAGCTCGAGATTAAAGGTCTACACCAACATCAAGCTTCAAAACACAACACCAAGAATTGAAGACTCCATCAATATACATGAAGGAAACAACAACGACAAGACAACAAAAGCTACCCGAGAAGCCTCGACTCTTCAAGACCTCAATTTGCAAGCTAGAAACCTTCTAACTCTCGAAGAATCTTTTCGGGCATACTAGGTAGCCTAACCCCGCTAACCTTAAAAATGTTCTGATGAGGTTTCGATAGGGTACTTTTGGCAACATCAACTCTTCAGCCATCAACTTCAGCAACTGAAGACGATCTACACCTTCGGCAAAAGAAAGTCTTTGATGCAACTCAAAGTATCATCGGTGGATTGGAAGAGCAACCATGGAGGCCTAACTCTAACTTAGTCTCAGCACCTCTTACTGCTACGCTTAGGAATCTCGGGACGAGATTTCGTTTAAGGGGGGAAGAGCTATAACACCCCACTTTTTGTAACCCTGTTTAAGCTAAGTTCGGTAATGCAAAAATGAGGGCCAACAAAAACTTTTTATGCAAACCTCTGGAAGTACTATTTCTTGCTTATTTGTCTTGGTTGTTATGCTAATAATGTCTGTTTGAGTTGCTTGTTGAATAATTTTTTGAACCAATACAATCCTTGTGCCCTTGTGATCATGCCTTTATTTATGCTTCTAGATATCTTTCCAAAACCATTATCTTGGCAACCTCTCCTTTCTCATATTATCTTATTTGTCCAAGGCAAGAGCCAAGATTTACCTTTCAGACAAAGCTTTTATCAAAACCAGTATTTACAAAATTATTGGACCCACAAAGTAGAATGGACCCACTATTTTACTCACTTATATTTTGTTGATGTTTATAAAAGGGTTTCAAAACACCTTTAAGAAAACTTTCTAAGGGAGATGCTATGTCTCCACTAGTTTTTGAAAAAAAAAATCTACAAAAGCTTTACTCCTTTATTTGAAAACTCTTTTCTACTTGACCATGGCATGATCATCATTGAGCACTTGTTCAATCATTGTTTTTGGTGATGCTAGATTAGCTGCAAATGATTAACCTTGTGTGGTGAGTTGATTGTGTGTGACTTTGTTTGACTTTGATGAATTGCTTGTGTGTAGATATAATCCTCATGTAGGCCTGTGGCCTAACCCCCTTTCAACACCCACCAACTTATATTTTGTCCCATGAAGGTTATTCTCATTCAATCTTTCAAATGAAACCTATCTTATTATTTTCATCTCAAACCTGAATCCCTAACTCTAATGTCTTAGTCTTATCATGAGACATTAGGAGCCCCATTTTGAGGAATCTTAAAGCTAATCAAACTAACCCAAGGAAAGCACCCATGGTGTTATTGAAATCATCTACATCCCACCTTAGAAGGCTCCTCCCAGTTTTCTCAAAATATCTTCTGGCAGTCATTTTATCAAACACCTAGTGTGCAGACTATCTTAGTGCCTGTTAACAGATTCAGTTTTCTGACGCTTATATTAAGCTCATCTATTCTATCCATGGCAATGTACCTTCCTAGAACTCATATTTGGCATGTGATCTTCCATTCTTTCCATTGCCACCTAGCCATTTGAGGCCATCTGATACTTGCTCTAATCCTGTTTCTGACCCTAATCAAATCACTGACCATTTGACTATTATCATATGCACTCTTGCTCACACTTCTAGAATTCGAAATAAATTATTCAGAGACCATTCTTTGACCTATTCCTCTTCCTTTTGATCTACTCTAACTATCTATGCACTTGCATGTGCATTTTGAAGCATGCCACCTATTTATGTGACTAGGTTTTGAACCCTAGTCAAAACAGATTTCACTTTCTAGTTTTCCTTGATCTTTTTGATAATTAGTCAACACTCATCATAGAAATTCCTCCACGGGTTCCTTTTTCTCTCTACTAGAATTGGGAAATGCTATTCTTGCACCATATCACTTTCCCTCCATCAAATTAACTATGTCTCTATCTCATCTTTCTTGCTTAATACAATGCATATGAATGGTACTTATATTATTTCATGCGCTTTTTATTCTCATCAAGCATTCTAAAATCTCCTACCATGTTATCCTATTCCTATAGGACCCTATGAACCCAAAAACCCAAGTGGTTCATCTTCAAGTTTTCAAAGCATTGTCTCAAGTAGTATGGTGCAAATCTCCACTTCTCAAATTTTGGTGATCTTGCCTAACATCAATAAAACTCTTCCACATTGGCAATGTTGTTAGTCTCATTAGACCACACCCATATAATCCATCTGTGCATGCCATTGCCTAGTGCAATATGGGTCAAACCTCAAATTCAAGACCTTGTATCATGCATGCTTTCTTCACCACACCCCTTTTTCCTACTTATTCAAATTTATTTGAAACAACACCAAACCCTCCCACTAATCACTCCAGCACCACCACCACCCTCTGGTCGACATGTACTGTAGCAGCCCCTTTCCATTGTCCTTTAGTGTTTGGAGGAAGGAGAAATAGGATGCATGCCAAAATCTTGTCCCTCACCAAAAAATAGTGTTGTAGCCCTCACCCCTATGTTCCTGGCCGAGCAAGTCATCTAGCTGTCCCCCTCTCACACTCTCCACCGTCCCCATCAGCCAACCAGAGGCCTCCTATGGACCCCACCTTGCCAAACCGACTTGCCAACATGCCCACACCCCCTCTCTGAAATAAAATGCCACAACCTCTCTCAGCCCTCCCCTTCACCCCCATTCGGTTCCCACACCACCACCATACCCTCCCAAGGCACCCAGAACCACCCCTTGGTCTATAGCAGAGGAGAAAGGAAGAAACCCTAATCTTGTTATGCGAGGAGATGGAGAAGAATGCCGCTGATTCAGACCTTCCCCTTCCCCTATTTCGTTGGGAACGAGCTCTCCTAACCTGCAGTTACCTAACCCTACAGTTCGTTTGACCCAGGGACGCTGGAGTAGAGTCCCTGTGAGCCCCGATGTGGATCTCATCGTGGCCGTCGCGCAGATCTGCAACCTGGAGCCAAATCGCCATTGTCGGACCTCTCCGAGCTCGTCGTCGTCCGCCGCGCCTCCTCGTCGCCTTCCCGTCGCCGGAGGAGCTTCCTAGGCGGGCCGCCATGCTCGCCTGGCCGCGCTAGGGTTCCGCCCCTGCTCGCCCTGGGTCGGAGGTAGGAGACGACCGCAGGCCGTTGATCATGACTTGATCGAACGGCCGGCGTCGCTCCTTACCCTTTCGGTCCGCCGCGGCCGCTGACCTATGGGCCCGGCCAAGCGGCCGTTAGAGTGCCTCGCCCGCGTGCAGCAGAAGCAGTTGGGCCGGCGCCGGATCGGCCCAGATCCCGTTTAAATCGAGCCCACGATTTTTTTAGTCTATTTAATTATTTGCCTCAGATCTGTGAACTTGCTGAAAGGTTTAAATCAGAATAAAATTGATAATTGCATGGAAATTTGTTTGTCCCATTTTCTGCATGTTCTATAACTATTTACCCAACATGCAGTACAAGTATTTTGCCAAAATTTAGTATAGGATCTTTTTGGCATTTAATCTAGCAGAATGTGTCCTTTCCACACAAAATTCCATAGCAGAAGATCTATCCAACCTTATTGGGTAAATCCAACTTTGTATGGAAGATATATTCAGTACCTTCCAAGTGCCACTAGTCCAGATGCAAATAGGATTTTAATTTTGGCATGGTTGTTTTTGCAAAATACTATCAGATCTGACTTTAGGGATTTATAAAACATTTTCTGTGGAGTATTTTTGGGTGAAACCAATTTTGGGTGATCATGTACTATTAATTCTTGCTACTGCCCATAGGATAAATTTTTCTGAGCCATTATGATTTTCTGGTAGATTTATCTCTGAACCAATAGTTATTTTCTCTATAAAATGCATAGAATATTCTCTGTTAATCAGAAAATTGCAAATCCAATTTTGTTGGGTTTGTATTATTGCTAGCTATCTGATGCTATGTTGGATGACATGTTTTGATCAAATATGATGCCTGCTTGATGTTTGGGTTGAGTTTAGGGTTATTTACTATTAGAAATTGTTTCCCCTATTAATTTAGTAGCTTTACTTTTATAAGATGAAGTATTGGTTCAGAAAACTTGTTGCTTATCTGTAAGCATGCTGAATTTGTTATTTTACCTATGTGGCCACCTGCATGCTTGTTTGATGGTGAAGTGGTGATGTATTTGCTATGTTTGAAAAGCCCTAGTTTTTAATAGGATTAACTTGCTACTAAAAATCTATTGAAATCTTATTTTAGTTTCTAAACATGTTTGTTTCTGATACTCTTTGATTATGTGATGTTGAGTGGCGAGGTGCTTGTGACCTGTGTATGCATGTATGCTTATTGTGTGCTTTTATTTTTTTTCGGCGATAGATTTGAACGACGAGAGTGCGGAGGAGGGGGAAGTGTCTAAGTGCCAAGAAGAAGGAGATCAGGGACAAGCTATTAAGGCAAGCCATCTAAACTTGTTGCATATCTGATCCCAATTTTACTTATTGCATGATTTATTACTGTTTATGAAAATGCATTGTTCTCTGTTGCTATTGCCTCTAAATAGCAATTGTTGGTGACTTAGCTCCACAAGTCAAATGATATCATCCTCATGGATGACCCCTATCTTGACACCTACTTATTCCCCAGAATTAGTGGCGTGATGGTTAGCATCATAGCCTTTGGAAAACTTTGTAGTGGAGCAAAAGCTCTAGGTTGGGAACACTCAAATGGGACTTTGAAAAAAAATGGTTTCGAAAACCTTGGAATAGTGCTCTATTCCACTGAACTGATTTCAGGAAAATATATTCTGGAAAATGGAGGAAAAAGGAGATGGTGGGTTTAAGAAAAAGGCATTGTGTATAAGTGTTCGCCAAACCAATTTAACCCGTGCAACCACATTACCCTGGTATGGGACGGGGCTTAGTCCGAAGTTTATCTGCCTTAGTGCGGGGAGCCTCGCACTATATAAGGGTTTGTAGGACCCTGGAATCCGGGTTGTCGCAAGTGGTGGGAAACAGTATAGCGGGCCCGCCAATAGGCTACCCGCCCGGAAGACACTTGGGTTTCTCCCGCCGTGGCACTGGAACTACGCTCGACGGAGGTAGACGGCCAGGGTTTGCCGGGGATGTATACTCCACAGGGTAGGCACCCGTACTAAGGCGGATAGATGGAAGGCTCTGATCGATTATCCGAACCCCGCATACTTGTGTATGACGGTCCGTGGTGGTATCCCGGCGAATTTATCGGATGGTGTGGGTAAAGTGTACAACCTCTGCAGAGTGTAATCTATTGGAATAGCCGAGTCCTCGGTCATGGACGGTTGGAATGGCCATACTTAACCTGTGTCAGGTTTTGGTTTTACAAGAATGTTTTCGGAAAAATGGAGAAAGGTGCAGGACGGAGTACTCGAAGGGTACTGCCATGGCACGGTTATGGTTCGGAGTACTTGCAGGGTACTGCCGAGGGAATGGAGATGGTCATGTGTGATTGACCAGGTTTTATAAAGGAAGGTGGTCATGTTTGATTGACCACCGGCTCTCTCTCATGAAAACCAAATGAGTTTCCCCCTTTCCTAGAGATTTTACTAAAATTGTTTTATAAATATTTTTAATAAGGATATAGAGATGTCGTAGAACATGGTTCTGGACATGCTATATCGACACGAGAAAACCGTGTTTTTGAAGAACGCAAATTAGACTAGAGCCTATCCTTGCTACAGCCATACTGCATATCAAACTCTCTCCCTTAGATGGTTTGCGAGTACAATTCAAATGTACTCACGGCTTTGTCCCTGGCTATTAACTTGGTCAGATTATGAAGAAAGTTATGAGGATGATGGTGAGAAGTTCGACGACGCCGGTGTGGACTAGGAACGTCTCCCAGTCAGTTGCCTGTAGGGTAGTAGGTATGACGTGGGTCATCAACCCTGTTTGGTATCCGCTGCTTAGTTGTAGACTTGCCCTGCGTGGCAATATCATGCTTGATCATGTGACCAATTGTAAGTATATTACTCGGTGATGTAATGGATGATGTAATTCTGTTATCAACTCGGATATGTGGATTCACGACACACTGATCATGGGATCGTGAATTGTAGGCATATCGGGTATTCCGGATGCGTAATCCGGGGTCCCCACACGAACGGTGGTGCAGCGATGCCGGTGCACGGTAAGGAGGGACTCGTTGGCGGAGTCGAGCAGTGCGAGCTCACCAGGGGAAGCCATGTCACCGATGTGCCCGTGCCCGTACGTGTCGGTGCGGAAGGCGAGGCCGTCGGTGCGGTGGTTCACGTACGGGCCATGATTGCTGAACTTGCTCGATTCTACATGGATCGGCCTCAAATCTTTCTGGGTGCGACCCTTCCGGCATGCCCACGCACATTGCTGCTGCTCATGGTGCTGCGTGTGACTGCAAAATTCAAAGAAATATACAAAAAAGGAGGGGTTTAGGGTTCAGGCGGGCGATACAAAACTGTCAAAGAAACCAAACTATGAATCAAAAATTGCTTGATTGATACTCACCAGGTGGTTCCATCCAGGTTTGGTGGTTGTATTGGCAGGGGCAACTTGAATCGTGGAAAACAACGCCACAGTGTGATTTGGGCGTGTGTTCTTATGGGGTATGCTAGAAACAGATTTTAAATCCTCTTGAAGTTGGGCATGGATAATGCAGTGCAGAAGATGGTTACTATGCGGCGGTGGTATGAGCTGGTAGATGGGGCAGGTGAGTTGAAACGGATGCATGTGATGGTCGGCTCCATGGATGGGGTGTTGTGGTGCACTTGCATGGTCCTTTTATCAGGTCGACTCGGGCTGGTGACTAGTAACCGGCGTTTGCTGCTTACAAACTTATGCTCTCGGTTTGCGATTTCATGCTCCCTATAGGAGATCGAACGGTTGGATGGGGGTGCATAGCTACCACCGATGGTAGCCCACTATTTTGCCTCCTTTTATAGAGAATGGAGAGGGTAGCGAGAATCAAACCCACATCGTGAGCTTGGAAGGCTAGGGTTATAGTCGCCATTGGTTTATTATTTTTAACATCTCTCATTCAAAAACGAACATCTAATTTGTATTTGTTTCGGCTCCTTTATGGATATTTCCACCACTTAACATAGAAGAGTTTGCTAACCCTATCTTCGATAAGCAGCTTGAAAAACTATGTACTTAGGAGTGCTAAAATTTGACATCGGGGTCCTGAATACCAAGACCTCCTAGATCATTAGGGTGGCAAACTACAGTCCATTTTTCTAGTCAATATTTCTTTTTCTAACTATCTTTGCTAAAAAAAAGAAAATAAAACAACCGCGGCAAAGTCCTTTAGGTAGTTGGAATAAAGAACTCATATACAATACCATATTGTTTCGTACCAAATTAATGAGAACTAATCTTTCGCCAGGAGATATCAATTTTTCTTTTCAACTAATTAATCTCTTTTGTAGTCTCTCCTCGACGTGTTTTCATTTAGCTTTTATAAGTCTTCGATAATGAATCAGAATATCTAAATAACTGATAGGAAACTGGACTAGCCCACGACCAAATAATTCAGCGTAAAGGGATAGCCTCGTCTTGAGCCTCACCGAAGCAAAAGGATTCACCTTTATGGACTCTTTGCTTGTATTGTCTTATTGCAAATATTTAAGTTCGACAAAAACGTGTTTTGTAAAAAAAAAAAACCATCTACGAGGACTGCAATATATGTACCCAAGATGCTTCCGAACTAAGCTAGTTCCATGTAACAACCAACTTAATTATCTCTTAGATACCACAACAACTATGGATGTGATGATGATGAGATTACCGTTAATAGATACTTAATTATGGTGCATGTAACACTGTTTATCTTCAGTTTCTTGTACAAACAGAAGGCATATAGAGCCTTAGTTGGATATGTACATGAATGAAATTGAACCGAACATAGCAGGCATTACCAAAATGTTACAAAGCAGATATAGCACTCCCGAAAGATAACTTTCATTTTCCATATCTAACACAAGTTCTACCAACGTCTCACTGTCTAGCCACAAAGAGATACGTTCTTTAAGTATGGTGTCCGTTTATTTCTGCCCCATAGATTTATGCTCGCGCACGCATCAATCCCATCAACCAACACATGAAGTACGTCTCTTGCATGTATGGTGGCATGCCGCACATATCTGCACGTCCTCGTGCTCTTGTTCTGCGACTTCAAATTTCATATGCGATGCAGACCTTGAGCAGTTTCCCCCGTGGAATGGAGAACATCTTCTCCCCTTTCCGAGAGTTCTTCCTGAGAAAGTTGAAGATGTAGTTTACAGCAATCTTCTTAAGGAGGTTGGAGTGAGGCTTGGCCACCACTTCAGTCTCCCCAAGTATGTAAACCACACCATTATCCACCTCCCTCTGGATCACCTTTTGGTCCTCCTCAATCCTTAGCATCTCCTCTAGGTTCATCTTGGCCGGCTAGTTTATGTCAAAACAAGTACAATGAGAACAGGTCAATGGCATGTGGAATGCATCGACAAGAATGAATTGCATCTGATGCGTGTAACTAAATTTGCTCACCTGAAATAATCCCAGGCGGCTGCTCATACCAACTTGATGCATCGTGAGTTCAGAGAAGGACTGGATCGGGGTAAGCATCTCCTCAGCATAGATGCCGCTGCCATGGCCCGGGTGCTTTCTCTCCCAAGAGAAGCTATCGATTCGAATGCTAGGGTAGCTCGTCTTGAGCGGCTCGGCGGTGCAGTAGAGGCTGAGGTCCCGGACATAGTACTGGAGGTACTCGACGAGCGTCGCGACGAAGTCATTGGCCGTCTCCAGGGTGTCCCGGTACCCGTACCGAGCGACGCACCGGAACACCATGCTCTCCTTGAGCTCCACCTGCCGGAAGAGGAAGCGCTCGGAGACATCGACGTGGGGGATCGGGAGGTGCTTCACGGAGATGAAGACGATGACCGAGTGGACGGTGGGGATCTTCTCGATGAGGTGGGGGAATATGGGCGGGATGCCCTGCACAAGCTCGGTGTAGAAGAGCCCCAGTCCAGGAACCCTCTTCAGGTCATGGCGCTCCAGGAGAGCCTTCACCTCGTCGGGCGACACGGTGTGCTGGAGCTCGTACTTGTAGCGCTTCACGTGCACATAGTGCCACACGATCATGATCACCATGAGAACGGCCGACATGGCCAGGGGAAAGTAGGGGCCCTGAGTGAACTTGTATAGAACCGCCGACAGGTAGATAGTCTCGGTGAACATGAAGACGGCGAAGAAGAGAGCTATCCACAGGATGTTCACCTTCCACACCAGGAGCATCACGATTGTCATCAACAGTGTTGTGATCACCATCACAAGGGCCACGCATATTTCTGTACACAAGTATGTATAAGTAGTTTAGTACTATATAGTACCCCTCCGATCGGAAATAAGTGTCGGTCACTTAGTATAAACTTTATAGTAGGTTAGTATAAAATTACCGACAGTTATTTCCGATCGGAGGGAGTACTTATTGTGTTGAGATAAAAAAAATATCTAAAATTGAGGAAACAAACGTTCATGTATTTTCTTACCATGTGCTTTGGCGATGAAACCAGTTGTCCTGAAGCTTATGGTCACAATACAGGAAGCTAGGCAAAGGAAGAAGTTCACTTCAGGAATGTACAGTTGTCCTGAATAGCGGCTTGATGTGTGCAGTATCTTCACCCTTGGGAAGCAACTGAGCGTCTGTAGATGTGACATGGTCGCGAAGGCGCAGGACACCATGGCTTGGCTTCCGATGACTGAATTTGTAAGCGCCAGGACAAAAGTTGGCCAGAACAGTTTGCCTGAAATTTAAGATCGACGAGAGGGATGTCCGCTAAGTTTACCATTTACAACTTATACAATGGAAAGTATTGAGATATCTTGTAGATTACATACTTGGAATGGAATTGAAGAAAATGTTTGGTATATATTGCATGTCCATGTGCTTCCTCAGGTAAGCTGCCTGCCCAATATAACTGAGCAGCACAGATGGTAGTAAACCAAAGCTAAAGCTCAGCTGAAACATGAAAGAAGTTGTTCAGATCCATCTGCATATGTATTTTAGGAAAATACTAAATTTTCCTACAATTCAGTATGTACGGAGTAGAAAACCTCTTCTTGCATTGATATGCTGATGGTCATAATTATGATAATACGACACGCCACAATATATGGTATACCAACTATATATCTATTAAAATTCTTCTACTACACCATTCTAAAATTGATAAAATTCTAGGAAGCTGCAGTCAAACTTCTCTACTTTTCATTACTGGCATATTATAGATTATACACATGTTATTATGATTATCCATTTTAAATTCTAAATTTTAGTAAACATGTCATGAAAGTGTTATTGTGATTACCCATTTTAAATTCTAAAATTTAGTAAATATTTCAGGAAAGTGTTTTACAGTTCTGCAACTGTACGTACTTAGATATAAAAATATAGCCAACACTGTATCCATGTATGAAAAGCACATGGAGCGTAGGAGTAATCTTCATAATTTGGGCAGTCAAAGGAAACCTTCCTAACAATCTTTACCAAGTCAAGAGAAGGACTTTAAAAGTTGTTGCAGTCAACGAATCTCATGTCTAATCTATGCATTATCCCTGAACATAGTCTAATTTACCTGAATTGACTTTATGCTGAAGTATCCTAAATCAGCATAGAGGGCTTCTGTGCCTGTCACAAGATAAACAACTCAGGTAAGTTCAGCAAGTGGTATAATCTTATTGTGAACGCAGTATCGATCATATACACTACTTATCAGAATGCCATGCTGATTTTGTTTTGTCCCATGATATGAGCCTACCTGTAAAGCAAAGAAGAATTTCACCAAGTGAAACCCATCCTTTCTTTTTATTTCTTCGGAAATAGTCGATGATGTATTTCGGGTTGAACGCTTTGAGTGTGCCAATATCGTACTTGACCAGGTCATAAATCCCGATACCAGAGATGAGGAGGAGCCACACAGCAACAATTGGAGCAAACGTGTAACCAATCTTGACGGTCCCGAGGTGCTGCACGGCGAAGAAAGCCACCAAAATCCCCACTGTGATCCATACTAATTGATCTGTTCATGAGTAACCAAATCATGTCGGGAATTCATAGCTGGAGGTTTTGAACCAAATTTAGACAGTTTTTTATTTGGAGAAGTCAACTTTAAAGTTGGTCAAAGTCATTTCTTCCCAGATTCTTGGGATCTTTTTGCTGGTTTTTTTACTCTACCAACGGTCAGCAATGGGGTGGTTCTCAAAGTCTTATGTCAAGGCGGAGCTGGTAAATATAAAACAATGAAGACTAGTTTTTCGCTAAACGTGGAGAGGAATTAATGGGGCGGTTGAAACAGTCAGCATTTGCAACTAAATGGTTTAAACTGAACTGTCATAACTTGGAATTGTCCACAAGAGAACGTGGTCTGAGAGATACGTGGTGTGATATGTAAGTAGTAGTACCATATAGGGCAGGCTATGGCTGCCCATTTGTTGGCAATTTCCTTGGAATTATTATTAGGACTAACCATGTTGCTGCTGCGCATTTTCCATTTAAAATTGCCAGGTTTTATCTGATTATTACAAACTCGATTGAAAGAGGGAGAAGAATGCATGTTACTACACATTTCATTCATTTGTACCTGTTGTCAGATGAGGTGATCTCAGTTTCAGGCCGTTGACCGCTGACAGTACTGAAACATTCATAAGCAAGAGATAGATAAATAAGAAAACTGAAGAGCAGGAAATTGTTGCTAAACTGTATATACATTGAGTAGAGAGAACAGTACCGGAGATGGGAGGTGTTAGAATGCAGTCGCTAATGGCGAGCGCTGTGGCGAAGATGGTGAGGAAGAAGAGCGTAAGCTTTGCTGGTTTGCTCGCCTCCAGCAGATTTTTCATCCACTGTGCTCTCCTAAATGGCGCGGACGGCTTTCTGTGAGTGTTGTACCTTGATGAAACGAGCTCATCCTCGGCCTGCTGGTTCGGGATGAGGGCCACCCTTGCGTACCGCGAGATGAGCGAGTAGAGAGCAAATGTTCCACCTGATTAGAATATTTGGAGACGATTCTCATCATGTCATATATTCCGACCGAGTTTCCAAATTGACGGTCGACAATCGTCAAAATGTTCAAGAATATGTTATGGTGGTTACGCACCCTCGCCGTCGTCGTTGGCGTAGAGGGCGATGAAGATGATCTTGACCATGGCGAAGAGCAGGAAGCTGTAGATGATGAGGGAGAGGACGCCGAGGACATCGTCCTCGTGGCCGATCCCGTACTTGAAGGTGTTGGAGTAGACATAGAGCGGCGACGTGCCGAGGTCGGCGTAGAGGATCCCCACGCACTGGAACCCCAGCCGCAATGTCCTCAGCCAGCTATCCTGTAACATCGACAGATCAACCATGCAAATAACAAGTCAACAATCGAAAGTGTTGACTTCGATCGACGTGAGAAAGTCTGCCTAGAAGCTGGTGCCGGTGCTACATAATATGAACAACTTGCTAAGTCAATGTTTCCCACTAGGCCACTAGTCGATCACGCGCGTGTGTGGCAAACATTGTACGGCCTAGTTCACTTGATTTGTTCGTCGAAAGAAAGAGCAGTAGGAACAACGTGCGGCGCGCTGCTGCTTGCGTCTCCTCTACCACCGTGCTCGGCCGATCTTCACCCAGCCTCATATCGGGCCAAAGATCTTGGTAACAAGATATTTTATGCCCAATTAAGGGTACCGTCGGCCTTGCTTTCATTTTCAGAGCCGCGTGATGCATGGGGCAGCGGCGAGTCAGTGTTAAGGGTGTTGCAAAGGTTGGAAAAACGATGGCAGGGTGCCGCCGTGCCTTGACTATTGGATTCACTAGCCAACTCAACGAAAAGTTCGAACCGATGAAAAGAGGTTATGAGACATGAACGACATGCAATTCAGAGGTAGATATGACATAGGACTTGCGTGAGGAGTCAGGGCAATGATCTATGTTCTAACGAGCTAAGCTAATGTTGAAGGGCTATGTATACTTACCCGTCCATGGTGGCCGGCGTGGGCAGCTCTGGTGGCGTCGAGGTAGAGGGAATCCTGCCGCTGGACGTCCACCGGCTGCACCGGCACCTCAAGATCGCCGCTGTGGGGCACGATCTCCTGGCTGCTTCTTCCACTTGACATTGCCATCTTCCTCCCAGCGGTCGTGTTGTCAAGCGTCGCAGCTCTCTTATTAGTACCTCAGGGCTGACACCACTCTACTCCGCCATTTATAAGCAGCAGCTCGTGTTCGTGCGTAACTGCGTATGTGGGTACCTTCTTTGCTTACGTCCCGCTTTGAGCTGCTTATACCGCCTTTTATAAGCAAGTCCTAGCCCTGAGCTTGTGCACACAGTTGACTTGTCGTTAATCTGCGCAGCAGCTAGCTCGGAAAGTTCTCGTTTATTATCAATTCTTGGTCGTCTTCCCCAAATCAAGTATGTATTACAGGCAGTATATATTCGCTGGCTGCTTTTGCTTGCTTGCTTGACACAACAGCTTACTATTCCCACACGTCGATGGATCGTCAATCTTGACTTAATCGACGACTCATTAATTTGGGACTCAAAATCACGGGTGCGATGGAGCGGCAGACGCCAGCGCAGGGCGACGTGGCGCTCAATCCACGGAGTGGCCATAGCGCTCGCGCGCCGACTTCCATTTGCATCATCCCTCCCCGTGTGCTTCTGGTGTACCGATCCATCGTTTTCAGTCTAGATCGTTTTCAGTCTACTCTATTATGTTGCCAGGTTCAACTTAAGAACTCTATCTTTGGCGCTATAGACAGGTTGGACTAAAGCTACCGCGTGTTGTACTTGTGGCTGTATATGGATGTGCCCATTCAATTCAACGGATCGGCGCATACTGTCGAGAGAACGTATTTGCGGTAAGGATGGCAACGGAGCAGGTCTGGGCGGGTAGACTAGAACCAGATCCAAATACATGTCCATCAGCCTCACTATTGCCCGCCCATTAAGGTTGTCATGGGCACATTTCCAAAAAAAAAGTTTTCATGGACATGGATGTCGTCCATATCAAGCCTGCCAGTTACCTAGGTATCCATGGATGTCCATAAGTTTACAATTTATACACATCACCATAACAACATTCCAAAAAAGTAGCAACCCTTCCGTAGGAGAAGAAGGGGTGGCCACCGGTACGTTTTCCAGGCTCAAGATGAGGAGGAGGAGGGGTGACGAGGTGAGAGAGAGAGCTAGAGCCAACGCCTGTCGATACATCTTCTACCCAAGAAACTCCAGAGAGGATGGACGGCAGGGAAGGGGTCATGGGGAGGCGTTGGTCTCGATGAAGATGAGGAGTCGAGGTTCCTGGGTCTAGGACACTTGATCAAATCAATGCATTCGTTCCTGTCTGGCGAGTGAGTGGTTTAGAGAATTAGGGTTAGCTGGATAACTAAGCATGATTTGGGTGAGTTGGGCCTGGGCAACAATCCAGTGTTTCGCTAACATGTGGGTCCAACATGGTAGCCGGATATTCATTCGATATCCACAAGAAAAACCTCTACCAGTGCCCACTTCATGAGTTAGCTGATATAAGTGGGCTTAACTAGCCCTCCATACCCTTGCCGAGGGGGGGGGGGGGGGGGGGGGAATAAAATTGTCATCCTTCAATTGTAGCACCCGAGCTCGAGTACTCCCTATATTTGAAATTTATATTTTCTAGTTTCAAAAAATCATTAAAATTATTCCATGAATATATACGCATGCCCTGGATATTATTGTGAAGTTTTGGTATAAATTGCGTTATATTTGAGCTACAAACAAATTCATGTTGTATATATAGGATTTAAAAATCTTTTTTGTTCAGAAATTCCTCCGTGTGGCCCGAAATATAATGTATTTCCCCAAAATTCCCACCATGCCCTCGAAATTTGTATATGTATATGCGTATTTGTTTGTGGGTTTTTTTTGAGTTCCTAAAAAGTGTTTTTTTTTGAAATATAAGGAGCACTGGTGCTCAGGAGCTGCTGGCATATTTCCGTATTATCGGGTCGATTATGGCTGTAGATTGACATCACGGTGCGGTGTGTCTGTGCAGCGTACAAGTATTGCATGTACATGGAAAAGGCTCACCTTCATTTCCTCGTGCATATAGCTTGGGCTAAGCTGCCTGTTAGGTACTTCCTCCACCCAATATTCCTTATTGCCGATTTATTATAAAGTTGTACATTTGTACTAAATCAGTGACATTTAATATGAAACGGGCAAATTAAGCAAATATATAGGAGATCTATAAACCGTTTGGCGAACTTGTGAGTTGTGACTCGGTCGGTCCTGTTCCCAATTACAGTACTAGCTTATCAGATTGATTTATTAAACAACCTTCCCAATCTTATCAAGATCTCTTTGACCACAGCAATAATCTTGAATAGTGGTTTCGTTCAAAGCATGGCTCACCATTGTAGGCCCAAACAGATTTTGTGGTATTTTACAAATGCCGGAGCAACGGCATCTGCATTGGAAGATTTAACAAGCGGACGGCATGCTCCTTGATGTGGCTGGATTCGGTGCCTGCATTTGAAGAACAATTCGGCTTGCTGAGTCATGCAACATATCTTCTCCAATATGTATTGGTGAATCAAATGGAGCCTTGTGGTTGATTCATGTGCTGCTAGCGTGTGGGGCCGCCATGCAATGAGTGAAAAAAGGTTTGTGCTGGCAGGCGGGGGAGGCGTGGCGACCTATCCAGCTAGGTGTGTTGGGGTCAGTATCTTTTACAGCTGTTTCTTTGCCGAGGCCACGGAGTTGAGGTAAATAGAACGGAGCGATCACATTGCTGTCTGTTCACTCTGTTCGATGGTAATTGGAGTGCCATTGTTCGCCACAATGCTATGCGGAGGACAATGCATGCAATATTTTTTGGTGCCCGTGTCTTCTTCAGAAGCTTCTCTTCTTTTCGTTGTGTACGTGTGTGCTGCAGCAGCTGTTTTTAGTGATTATCTAAAGGCTTTATTTATTTGGTTTTTCCTGTTACCAAATCATTCTTGTTTAGCTGGCTATGAGTAGGGATTTGGTTACCGGTCGGGAAATCTGGTTACCGACCGGTAACCGGGTTTCCCGAGCACCCACGGTAAGTATAGTAACTGAGCAAAAAATCCCGAATTTATTTGAAATTTTTGAATTTTGAACGCAAAATACTAGATAAATAGGACATATCTCCTAAGAAGTTCGAAGTGATGACATGGCTCAGTGGTTACGCTCCGCGCGTCCCTGGTTCGACTCCCCATCTCTACCTTTTTTTTTAGTTCAAACATTGCTAGGAATGTAAAATAACATATTTATGCAAAAAATGAGGCTCCACAGGTTCCAACTAGCAACCTAATGGTTCTCCGGTGCGTATATGTCCCAGTACCACTGTGTTACATACTAACTACTACAAATCTCTTGCTTACACGCTTATTTAAATCTTCTGAGAAAATTTGAATTCAAAATTCAGTTTTTGAATTTGCTCGGTAAACCGTCGGGATTTCTCGGTTACCGCGGTAACCGGGAATCCCGAGCCCCCTTGGGAATTTTTTCAATTCGGGAACCAAAATCTTGGCTATGAGTGCTATGGACGTTAGGAAATAGGATAAGCATACTGCACGAAAATGTGTCTTTTCCTATTTTAGGAATTAATTAAATTGTTAGGGGATGCGGGGATTCCATTTTCTTTTCCTACAGATTAAAAGAGAGATACAAGAATAACTGCGCGGTTCAGGTTCTAGTCCAACACGATGCATGGGTGTGGTTCAGTCGTTTATAGTGTGAGACCTACGGGCGATGACAGCGCTCTTGCCAGGTTTTCCAAAGAAAAAAATTAGTGCGATAAGAAACATGGCATTTCATCATACTTTAATTGCTAACCACGTTTATTGATTACCTAGTGGATGGAAGATTCTAGATATTATATAAGTAGTATGTATAGGGTCAGATAAAGGAAGTCATGCGCTGACAGGAAACCCATGAATACAGACAATGACATAATGCCAATATTCAAAGTCTTGCGTGCGAACGGAGAGACGAGTTCTCCTGCAGAACGTACGGCGGACCTTGAGAAAAAGAGATCGGGTCTGTACTCGGGACGAAATATGCACCTCGGAATAGTAGGTTGATGTGGAACATTCGTAACGAGAAACTTGCCAGCCATACCTAAATTTGAGTTGTTGTTGAACACTATATACGCACTTTTCAAAAATAGAGGTTGAAACCCAAAGGCCAAAAGAAGCTTCGTGGGTCTGCTCACAAGAGTTAACTCACTACCATTACTACCGCTAGACCGTGACTTAACTCACTTTTGCTCCTTTGATCTACCGGGATATAGTAGTTTGTATGTCCGTATGTAGGATTCCTGGGTTAATGGATGATTCTCTATTGCTAAATATGCATTATGTCTTACACATCGGCATTTAAATGCCCCGTCAATTAATTTGGCCTGTTGGGTACATTTTTTTAAAATGAATCTAGCAAGAAGTACTATCTGTCTTTATTCGGACTTTGTTGGAGTAGAAGATTGTACTGGGAGTAAATATTTCTAACCTTGTGCATAATGAGCAATCAACAACAAAAATTATTTCTTCTATTTTTAGTTGTTCCCAGTTTGATAATTCAGATTCCCTATTAGTTTGACTAGTCGGCAACCCGTGCAAACGGCACGGGCTAGAATTTATGATGATTTAAAGTTAGTTACCTCACTTATATATTACTTTTACTATTTCTTAGTCAGACTATTAACTTGCAAGCACAATTTTAATTACCTCTCTATTATGTATGGATCTCCAATTTTCCCTTATGTTTGTGAATTTGTGTCATCATTACGCAACCTTTACATGCATTTCCACCTATATTCCACTACCTATAAGTTAAGGAAAATACCAAAAAACGATAATTTCTAGAGATAAGTTATCTCCAGGTGTGACCCCTTCCTAAGTTGTAAAGAAGACGAAAGTAGAAATTATCACAACAAAAGATGCAATAATATATTTGCATTATTTACTTTACCATATGGTTTATCGACTAAGCAACTGTATTTACTTAAATATAAAGGACATCGTGTCTACTAAAAAGTTGCTACATACACATGAAACTGCTGAGTTGTTGTTAACTTGTACTATAAATAGTACTCCCTCCGATCGGAAATAACTGTCGAGGACATAGTACAAATTTTGTACTAAGCTAGTACAAAATTGCCAACAGTTATTTCCGATCGGAGGGAGTAGCTTTCATCAGGACACTGAAATTATTATCTATCTACCACTTAAGTTATTGGCCAACTTCTATGGATTTTATTTGAAGCTATCGGTCATTTCAATTGATCTTATCAATAAGGGAAATAAAATAGCTAAGGAACAAACACTATTCAATGTTTATATTTTTTAGTTTAGAATCGAAGGTTGTTACCATAAAAATATTACTCCCTCCGACCCATAATACTCTTCGCTAATCTAGATGTATCGAGACACATTTTAATAATAGATACATCCGTATTAGCGAAAAGTAATATGGGTCAGAGGGAGTACATGATTTATCATAATGGCACACATTATGGATTATAAACCATGAGAATATCAAGATAGAAACACATCTAGATAATTTTTTGTGTGTCAAAATTTCAACAACTCAAATATTCCAGGCATCTTGCTTAATTTTGCATGCGCTAGAGTTCTTAAATTTGACAACCATACCAGATATTCCAGAAAATGATTTATATACAATTGAATTGAAGAAATACAGGAAATTGTTGTAATCTGAATATCGGCATAGCTATATACTATTCAGATTGTAGGCATTATATGCCTTTTTAATGTTGAAGTTCGGAACTATTAGATATACAACAAATATAAAAAATTAGTGTGTATTGGGAGGAAACAACACAGTACATCCTGTGAAACTCAAGTAGTTCCATTGGCAAAAAGTCCAATTAATAGTAATTGTAAGGTAAGATAACATGAAAAAAATGTGATGCCTCATGTGAACATCAGCGTTACCTAGCATGAAAAGAGAACTTCTTGTCCAGTATTTAGCTTATTGATGTAGAGAACATAGCCCCACTACATAGATTTTGTGGTGCCGCTCTAAACGCCATGTAGACAAAATAACAATTGTACCTGCAGCTCAATCTAGTTAGAAGTATTCGCTGATAAACCTACAAATTCACATAGTTTCTCTACATTAGAGATGGAGCCGATTGGTGGGGGCGTGGGGCTTGCAGTTCGACCGGACGGCAGCCCTGTCGACGATGCCGACTGCTCGATCTGCTTCAGATTTTTACCCGGCCGTATAATCTGGTGCATCAACCATCTGCCTACTTACCTGCCAGCTGCTCGATTTGTTTTAGATTTTCGCTCATATACGATCTATACTTCTGCATCAAGCCTCTATCAACTTACAAAGTTATTCAGTGATCGTTCTAAAGGAGATAGACTGGATGGGAATTGGTGGAGGTTGGATTTGTTATCTTCTTTCTTTGGGATTTCAATTACGGAGGTCAATCTTTAAGTAAGATAGGGAGAGAGAATGTCTGGAGGAGGGGAAACAATCGAACTACCGATTGCTCGACGACGTGCATGTTAGACGGGAGAAAGGAAGATTGTTAGAGTATATCACGTCTTAGGTATATTTGGTAGTTTAAAGTTGTAATCTAGATCTATCTCTACTAGGTTTCTTAGTCTCCAAGTTTGGTACTACTATATAAACAGCCCAAGAGGCTCATTGTAAACACCAATCCAAGTATCAATACAATCATATTCCGCAATCTTACATGGTATCAGAGCGGTTCGTTCCGCCTAGGGTTTAGCCACCACCGCTTCCGCCGCGCCGCCCCCGGCGAGATCGATCTCCATGATCTCTGCCGGGGGCACCAGATCTCGTAGCTAGTTTTTTTCTCCAATCTATAGTTTTAGCAATTTTCGTTCTTCCATTAGATCTGTTTTTATCTTCTGCCACCAACACCAGTTAGCCTTCTCGCCAATGCTTCTGCACCGACGGACTGCCCCAAGCCTCAAGCCCCCGCCTGCACACGCCACAGCCTGGCCATATTGCATGTTACGTGCATGTGCATTAGGCAAGATGCATAGCTCAAATCCACGCCAAGCTGCAGCTTCCCACGATCAAGCCGTTCTCTTCCACGCCATCGAGCACAAGGTCGCACCTACGTGATTTTTGGTCATCATCACCAACAACTATCCCACCTTCCCCCATCGTCGCCGTCACCACCGATCGTCGTCAATGCCAACAGATTTTTTTTCTTTTTCTTTCTTCACCCCAAACAAAATTTTCTTTTCTCCTACTAGCGACGCCGCGCAACTCCAAGCAGAAAATCCGAGTTTAATCCCGCCAACTACGACCACTACAATTCAATCGCCATCGACAACTACCACTTCTTCTTCGTCCATCACGACCTTGCCGCCAGAGTTGCAGTCTATTTTTATTTGCACGTCCGTGCACACGTTTTCTCCTTGCAGCTACTTCGTCTACTCCGACACGGCGGACAACTTCTTCGCACCGACCGTTTACGGAGATCTTCTCTGCTACCTCTACCGGCTCTGGCGGGCATGGCTCATGATGGTCCCTGTCTTCGCACGTCCGGTGCTGGCAACACCGATGCGTGCCTTTGTCCCCGACACGCTCCCGAGTCTGGCAAACTCGGCACTGCGGATCGAGCTCCTTCGACTACCGCCTCGTCTACCTCAAGTACTACTACTACAACTGCAAACACTACGGCGAATTTTCTTCGGCTCAACGACGACATCGACCTCGACAACATCAACCTCATCGACTTCATCTACGGCGACTACATCACCAACGGCATCATCGACCACGACGACAGCACGCTCACTCCCGGCTACATCGACATCGGCAACAAGGGCTACCACGTCACCTCCGGCTTATGCTCCAGTCAGACCGTCCGCTTCACTGCCGATCCGACTGCGGGGGGGTGTTAGAGTATATCACGTCTTAGGTATATTTGGTAGTTTAAAGTTGTAATCTAGATCTATCTCTACTAGGTTTCTTAGTCTCCAAGTTTGGTACTACTATATAAACAGCCCAAGAGGCTCATTGTAAACACCAATCCAAGTATCAATACAATCATATTCCGCAATCTTACAAAGATGACAGCAACATACCTGTGTCTCAGCTCAACGCACCGGCGGATACCTCTGCAATTGATGACGAAGATGGAGCAATATTCGGCCATCCTTGCTCGTTCAGCGCCAAGGATACCTCAAGATTGATGACAAAGAACGCGCAATATTCGGGCTCGGAGAGGAGTTACGCCTCAACACGTCAGGTGGAGGCTGCTTGCTTAATCTAATGGTTGCGGATGAGTTAATGGTTAATCCGATGGACAATATTTGCTATCTTCTAGAATTAACGTGGAGGCTTGTACGGTGCCTCCAATTAGTAAATATAAGATTGGGATTTTCTTAATTTTTGTTCATTGCTTCTGTCTAGAAAAGTGATGATAGTTAAGATAATCCCTTGCAGTTTGCATGTATAACCATGTTTGCTGATTATAATGCTGGTTTTGAAGTAATCCAACTTGATATTTTAATCCTGACATTTCTTCCTAGGCTTTGCATTGCTATGGCATCAATTCATTTTATTAACACAACGTAAACTCATTTTAGTATGATCCAGCCTTTGTGTGGCAGGAGGCAGTAATGAGCCATTGCATTAAAATGGGTCAACAAAATCCAACGTGTTGCATATCATGGTGATCACATGCTAGTTTTTTAGACGATTAGTATCACGTTGTAGTAATAAAGATTAAACAGGTTGCTTATTGTTCCAATCTGGTTGTTGTAAGATTATCAGATGTCCTAAGTTTGCTGCTCTTTTTTTAAACTCGTATTTTTTTAATTTGCAGGTGAAGGCTTTCCTACCCGCAAGTTCAGTGGGTGAGCAACAAGTTCACAGTTGCTTCATCCTTGATGATCAAAGAATTGGTTGCCCTCAACGACCAACCAAACTATTCTCAAGAAAGTGATTGGCATGTGATTTTGTAGTGTATTTATTGAATCGTGTGGCTGCCATGTGGTATGATTATGGTTTGTTAATCTTCTGGATGTGATGCGGAGTTATGTGATTGTTGTGAGTCGCAATTCTGGAGTTTACTGTTTGGTTGCTATGTTTAATATTATTTGTTGTGAGTTGAAATTCTAGATTTTTCTGTTTGGTTGTTGTGTTTTATATTATTCAAAATATTGCTGGGCTACTGTGTACTGGACCCTATAAAGGCTACGGCCCAACAATGGCTAGTTGGAAAATAATCAAAATGAATTGAAAATAGGCCTATGCTAAAAGAAAAAATCACAGTAAAATGGTGAAGGCCCAAAATTTAAATGGATTATAAAAAGGCCGAGGCCCATTACTGAAACTGATTGTAAATGGGCAAGCTGAAAGATAATATGGACTGTAGAAAGGCCAATGCCCAAAATATATAGACAACAAAAAGCCCATGCCTCAAAAAAGGTTGAATTAATGGACTTGGCCCAAATAAATAGTTGCAATGGACTGGGCTGATTTCAGATTATGATATTCTCATTTCGTCATAACCCTTGCCACATTGGCAGTCCGACGTGGCCTGGCCGAGGGGCAAGTGACGATATTGGATCGTCATAAGAGTTATGACGATCCAGAATTGTCATAGCGGTTATGACAATTTCACTAAAATCGTCATTATAGTTCATTAGCGACGCTCAGCTTTTGACCATCCTGTTTTCATCATAAGATCATCATAAACGACCTATTATGACGATCTAGTGACAAAAATGGAGGGTCGTAAGTTAGCATTTTCCTTGTAGTGTGATTTTCAAGTTCATGATATACACCGTTTTCTTCACGCTTTGTGATGATTGTTCAGCTTGATTAAGTTGTAGACTTGTTGTCCAGGAGGGGAGGGGAATGTGTTATACTTTCTTTAAATTTGCAATTCTATTGGGATTTTAGACTAACATATGTTGAACTATTTCCTTTTATGCATATAATCGTTACAAGCAGAGTTTAGTGCTTCACTTTTTTAGAAATGTTATTACCGGCTAGCAGTACAACTTTAGCATGATGGTAAAAAAAGATCACATCCAATATCAGGGTGAAAATAACATAATCAAACATAGTAATACATTACAAGTCCATGAAACTTTGTGTTTTGTCATGGGATTTGTCCGATGATTATGAATAAGAAGCAACGATTCCCAGCCATGTTTGTGCATTTGTGTATTCATGGTTATGCAATCAGTCAAATCGAGGTCGCTTTGTATTTCATGGTCAAAATAATCATGCATGATCAGGTGCCAAAAACAAAGATGCAAACACAAGAAGAGAAGGAGCAAACTGAGGAAGGAGAGCACCAACTAAAAAAGTTCTATTTCGAACGGACAGTAACCGACTTACTCGGTGTCACCACTTGGCACTTACTAGTAAGTAGGCTTCTTCCCGAATTTGTTATGATCGAGCTAGCTCTTGAGCCTTGGTGTTTCTTGCCGGCATTGTGGATGTTTCCCTCAGAGAGACGTGTTCTGTCAACACTTCATTTCCTATGATGTTGTGGTACGCATAGTATTCGGTCCATATATTTTGTGGGCCCTATGGTGACATGATACTAAGGCCTCTTGTTTATTGTGGCAGAGCTTTTCTCTGGCAAGGGGGCCATGGCCTTCCTACACCTAGAAATTACTATAAGATGTCTCTAATATTTATGCTAAATTTTAAAATATTATTCAATGTTTAAATATAATTGGTGTTCTTGGACCCGTCAACAATCTCTGTTAAGATCCTAACTAATTTTTTTCTCTAAAAATATTAGTATTCCACAAGAGATATATTACTGTAAGGCAATAGCAAAATAAATAATCTGTCCATTTGACAAGTTCATTGTGTTGTTCCACATATTTGATAAATTCCTTACTAAGGGTTGGTGTTGTTCTGCATATTTAGAAATATCAAAGAGAAATCATTGCATCGAGAAAAGTATTGGAAATGTTGGTGTACTTTATTATAGATGGGGGAGCCGTAGTAGAGAAATGATAGGCTGCAGCTTAGGCAATCTATATTTTGTAGAATATTCTAAACTGTTGAGCACCAAGGTAGAAGTGTATTAAGACAAGCACACAAACATATCTTAAACTGGGCCCCCTAACTTCTAGGGCCCAGAGCAAGCACCCCTATGCCCCACCCTATGGGCTAGCCCTGCGTCCAATTGGCCATTGAATATCGTATTCTCTTACTTTAGCGAGATGAGTGTTGCTATAAACTGCTACAACAAATGACAGTTAATAAAGTTAGCCACCCAAATTCATTATTCAATCTGATACTTTCAAATACAAAGGCGGGCTATATATTGGCTCTTATTCAGACTAAAAAACAATCTTTGACACTTTTTTTTGCGAATAGGACTCTGGCATTGAAAGAAACAACAAACAGTACAAAGCACCCAAAAAAACAAAAATTACAATGAGATCCTTGAGAAGCCCTTCATCTTCAACCTCCAGACCGTGTCGACGGCGTGCCGCTGCTGCCGCTCCTCCCTGAGTCGGCCTGACGTTGTTGGTTGTGGATAGGAAGTCGTCGAACGGGTCAAGAAGACCACATCCGTCTCGAAGACGAAGAAGGAAGAACTACCGATGAAGCTCCTTGACGATCCAAAGATCCCCACATCCAGACGAAATCCTCAAAGACCACACCACTCCCACATGCTTCTCGGCGTTACCGTCGAGATGGGGTTGAAGCCAGGGAGACCTTATTGCACGAGGTGCTGCCACCACCACCTGAGCACCGTCCCTACAAATTGTGACCCTAAAAACGAAGAACGAAACCCCCAAAATAGGGGGAGGAGCCCTCCCATCAATGAGGACCGAGATCCACTGCGCCTCCTGGCCTAAAGGCCACAGAGACGAGCGATCTGCGGCGCCACCGGTGGGAGGTAGATTGGAGCGGAACGCCGTCTGGGGAGACGCCGTCTAGGGCGTAATCTTTGACTCCTTCAATTTTGTGAATATTTGGAGCACCTTTTGGTACTCGAGTCACATACCACAAAACTAAAAGACTCTTCTACTAGCCAAAAGTGAAATAATTCACTCAAAGAAAAATAGCATAATGTCTTGCCTGTTAGATATCGAAGTGAAAATTCCCGTACCTGGCTTACTTGATTATTTCCAATTCCTACGATCAAGTGATCCGAAATAAGTATAGATTTTATAGAAGGTTTGTCATAAATCCAAGGTTGCATATGTTATTCTGGTAGTGGTGGGCAGCTCACCAAGCAGTCCTATTTCCTTGATTTATCTCATCCCAACACTGCCCAAAAGGTTTCTTATATGTTCATGAATAACAAATTCAAGTTGTGTGAACATGCTACCATGATTACTAGTGGCAAAGATACAATATAGACCAGTAATCTATGGCAAGATATATTCCATCCACTAAAGATTTTCATGGATTTTACTACTTCCTATAATCACGAATCTGATGGTCAAAACGAAAGGGTAAATTAGTGTTTGGAACAATATCCCACATGCATGGCTTTTCTGAACATAAAAATGGAGTGATTGGCTATGTGCAGCTGAATGGTTGATACGTCTCAAACGTATCTATAATTTTTGATGCTCCATACTTGTTTATACACCATTTACTTTGTGCTTTGTTACACTTCGTGGTGTTTTTATGCATTTTCCGGAACTAACCTATTAATGAGATGCTGCAGTGCCAGTTCCCTGTTTTCTATAGTTTTTGTGTTTCAGAAAAGCTACACAGGAAATATTCTTGGAATTGGACGAAACAAAAGCCAAACCTTCTATTTTCCCGAAGCGTCACGAAGTCCGAAGATGAGACTGAGGGGGGCCAGGAGCCAGGCTCACCCTAGGGTGGCGCAGCCCAGCCCCTGGCCATGCCACCAGGGGGTGAGACCGCCTGGTCCACCCTCTGACGCCCCCTTTGACCTATATATTCCCCTCGATGGGAAAAACCTAAAGGATGGATCGCTTTTCCTCGAAACATACTGCAAGCCGCGATCGTCGTCGTCACGAGATCGGGAGGATCTAGGAGCTCTTCCCGACGCCCTGCCGGAGGCCTTCTCCACCACCATGGTCGCCTCCGGAGTGATGTGTGAGTAGTCTACCTTGGACTACGGGTCTATAGCAGTAGCTAGATGGTCGTCTTCTCTACCATGTGCTTCATGTTTAGATCTTGTGAGCTGCCCTACATGATCAAGATCATCTTTATGTAATTCCACATGTTGTGTTTGTTGGGATCCGATGAGTATTGGTACTATGTTAAGTTGATGTGCTGAATATTATCTTTATGTTATCTCTATGTTATTTATGATCTTGCATGCTCTCCATTGCTAGTAGATATCTTAGCCGAGTAGATGCTAGTGACTCCAAGAGGGAGTATTTATGCTCAATAGTTGGGTTCATGCCTCTAGTAATCTGGTGGAGTGACAAAAACCTCTAAGGTTGTAGATGTGCTGTTGCCACTAGGGAGAAAACAACATTCTTGTGTCTAAGGACATTTGCTTTGTTTACATTACACACTTTGCTTAATGCAATTATCCGTTGTTCGCAATTAAATACCCAATGTTTGTTCGGACGACATTCAGAGGGTGGATTATTAGTCATAGATGCAGTTGGATTACGGTCTATGTATTTTGTCATAATGCCCAGAGTGAATCTCATAGTAATCCTCATGACATTTGTACGTTATCTTTACTCTACCAATTGCCCAACTATAATTTGTTCACCCAGCATGTTGTTATTTATCTTACGGAGAGACACCACTAGTGAACTGTGGACCCCGGTCCAATTTCCTTTACATTGCTATTACCATTTACTTTTACTTGCTTATTTACATTCTCGCATACTATTACCTTTTACCACTCGATACGCTCAATCCGTTGTTTACAGCAAACCGGTGAGATTGACAACCTCATCGTAAGTTGGGGCAAAGTTCTTGGTTGTGTTGTGTGCAGGTTCCACGTTGCTGCTGGTGCAAAGCAAAGCCCTGGATGAGGCGCCATATAAATTGTCTGGAGCTGTCGCGAAGCTAGCGTGCATCAACCTTCTGAAGTTTGGCTTTCTTCTACTGGTCTGATTAAACCTTGGTTTCACAACTGAGGGAAACTTGCTACTGTGCTTATCATACCTTCCTCTTGGGGTTCCCAACCGGGTGCCTAACACGCACTATCAAGCATTTTTCTGGCGCCGTTGCCGGGGAGAAAGAAGATTTCTGCAAGGGGAGTCTCTCACGCTCAATCTTTTACTTTGTTTTTGTTTTGCTTTACTTTATTTTTATTTGCATCATTTTATCAAAAATACAAAAAAATAGTTCCTTTAATAGTTTGCATTCCGTTACTTTTACTTTTAGTTCATTATGTTGTTCCCTAAGTATGCTTTGGAGGACCTCTCAATAGGTAGTGGTTCTATAATTAGGAAAGGTAATATCGAGGAGTTCTTTAATCATGTTAGTATGCATAAAGACGTTGAGGATAGATCTTTGGCTGAGCTTGCTCCTAGTTATGAAGTTGCTGCTGCTTATATAGTTCACATGTTGGAGGCTAGGTTTGTTAACCTTAATCCTTTTATGCAACAAATGTTTCTTAAGCTTCATGATATCGAAGACTCCGAAAAGAAAGACTTTATTTTGGAGACTTTGCGTAGAGAATTTAGAGATGTTGTTATTGAAGCTAGGAAAGTTTTTGAGCATTTTAATATGCTTGGCTCACGTGTAGAGTTTGTTGGTACAAACAAGGAAGACATCAAAGTATCAATACCTTGCAAACTTGTAGGACTGCATGAAGCTTTGGAAAAGAATTTTGATTGGATTTGTCCTGAAAACCCTTTCGATGAAAGTAGTGAACCAAAGAGTGTTCATAAGGGATCTTCAAAAACTCATTTGGATACAATTCAATTCATTGTTGAAAAGACTTCTGCAATTGATCTTAATGCCTTATTTGATATTACTTGATTTCCACTTTCTGCGCCTAGCTCAAAGGCGTTAAAGAAACGCACTCTTGGGAGATAACCCATTATTTTCTTTTCAGTAATTTTTCTTTTATTTGAGTCTTGGAAGTTATTACTACTGTAATGACCTCTCCTTATCATTTTTATTTCGTTGTTGTGCCAAGAAGAACCTCTAATTTGAGGGAGGTAAGATTTGGGGAAGTTGCTGTCCTGAAACAGATTTCTGCGCTGCACCGTAAAAATTCGTGAAAATTCTCAGAATATCTTTTTGATCTAAAATTTCTTTTAAATATGCCCCAGGTTATATAAAAACTTTCATTAGTTTTGCACTTTCCGATTTGAGCAACAGAAGGTCCTCGAAAAAATCGACCTTTGTCAGCTGTTCTGTTTTGACAGATTTTGCCACTATTTGTGTTTGCCTCTCGATCGCTTTCTTTTTTATCACAGAACTTTTGAGGAAGTTGCTACAGTAATATATGCTTTATATGTGGTTTTTTTGTGTTTGAAACTGAACAAAAAGGGTTGATCTACTATCATGTTTATGCTAACATTGCTAATAGAATTGTGTGAAGTTTTGTATGAAGGAAGTTTTCAAGTGTAGGGAATGGAGAGTGATGAGATGAGATGAAGTATGGACAAAAGCTCAAGCTTGGGGATGCCCATGTCACCCCAAGAAATATCCAAGAAGTACAAGCGTCAAATCTTGGGGATGCCCCCGAGGCACCCTTTCTTCATCGGCAAAAATCAGGTCACCTTTCAACACACTATATTTTTATTGCTTCATATTCTATGCATTTTTTTTGGAGCGTCTTTACTTTTGCTTTCTGTTTTCTTTTATTTTGTTTGCTGCAATAAATGGTTGGACCCCAAATTTCTTTTGGAGGAGACGCACTCCGCTTTTCATTTGCCAAGAACACTCTATTTTTTCACTCTTATCGTTCAACGAGTGTTCTCTTTTTCTAGAACTGCGTTTAGCTTTCGTTTATCGCCTTGATTTTTGTTCAGATCTTGTTATATCTTTGCATCAAGGTATATTTAGACCATTGGTCTATGTTGGTTTTCATCAAAAGAGTTATCTCAAAAAGGTTTGAATGGTGTTTGAAAAGAGAAAAAAGTTTCTTGCAAAAAGTGGTACAAAAAGGAGCTTGTTTAGACTGCGGCTTAGACTTTTGCATGCCATGCTTCATATCGTTTTGATAGTATGCTTAGTGATTTTTTCTATAGCATGACTTGTCTCAAATAACTGAGATTGCTTAATGAGCCATTGAAAAAAATCATGTGTTGTTTTTATTATATGGAACCATTTATTTGCTTTTCTCCTTGATGCTTTATTTGGGTTGACCTGGCGCATGCTTACAACATGTTTGACTCTAAAAAGTCGCCATAAGCCTCTATGATCATTTGGTTTTTGACTTGTGATGCCACTTTATGCTTCTTTTAATGATGTTTTGTCGCTATGCATGATTATGGCCATTATTGCTCTCTTAGCTAGTCGCTCCCAGTCTTTTGCTAGCCTTCGTTTTGTACTGAGTATAAGCTCTACTCGTGCATCCAACACCCCAAAACTAAGTTATTCCAATGTGTCCACCATACATACCTATTAGTAATTTGCTATTCCAAAGTACATTTGACTTGCTTTTATCTATCCTTCAAATTAAACTCTTTTTGGTGTTATGTGAAAATTAGTCAGTAAAGCTCTCACTAACCTGATGGCACACTTTATTTTTCTTGCTTTTAAAATTTTGACATTGTGGCTCTCTTATGTTGATGTTATGCTTGCAAGTTGTAAGTTGGAAATTAGCCAAACCAAGCCGTCATGGGGCAAGCTTTCGACATTGCACTTTCTCTCATTTGAGTTGATATCGTGATCTTTTGTTTATGGATACTCACAATGTGAAATAAGTTGGGATCTTGCGAGATCATGGAGTTTGTATATTTGTTAGAGAAATGCCTAGGCAGCTAATCTAAGCCATGCATCATTTATGGTGGAAATTTATAGTATGCCCATAGTGGACATTCGACGACACATCTCACAATAAAAAGCTATACCAATGGTAAATAAAAGAGATGCCGAGGTGTTCATTGTCTGTTTGTCTTGTCATTTTGATGTGGGATTGTTCCATGTCATCGGGCAGGAGGTACCCCATTGGCGGTTCTCGATGATACATGTATGCTTACGATGACAAGAGCTTGCTTGGGACCTAAGTCGAGTAGCATGAGGTTTGGGTATTCGTACTTCATGGGACACGAGGTTTTCAACTTATGATTTGTTAAGCATATGCTTCGTAATTGTACTCGCATTAACTTTAACCATTCAAGATGCCTATGATGGGGGCAATGAGAGCTCAAAGCTAGTAAGTACCATAATTTTTGAAGGTTTATAAAACTTGCAATCCATGCTTCCCTCTGCGAAGGGCCTTTCTTTTACTTTTATGTTGAGTCTCAACCTTCTACCTTTATGCACCGTCTAAGAGAGCATAGTTGCCATTCTGAGTTTAATGTGCATAGTCCCAAAGTTTATCATTGATTGATTCATGATTATGGTTTTGCTTGTTCTTAAATTATTTGTATCTAGTCGCCCTCTTAAACTTGAAGGTGTCCTATGCATTTATGTTTTGCTATTCCATGAAGGACAAGCTAAAAACCACCTTGATATGTTTTTCCATATGATTTGAACACACATTTGACTTTCAATGTTTCATTATTCATGATCTTTCGTTTGTGTTTCTTTTCATGTTATAACATGGTTGCTAAGTTTTATTGTCAAGATTATGTGTCTTATGCCCATGTTTTAAGTTCTTTGATCCCCGCACTCAATGCTTTACATCGTTGATCAAGATTGTGATGGTGCATGTCACCTAAAAAATTATTCTTTTGTTATCACTTACCTACTCGAGGATGAGCAGAAGTTAAGCTTGGGGATGCTTGATACGTCTCAAACGTATCTATAATTTTTGATGCTCCATGCTTGTTTATACACCATTTTCTTTGTGTTTTGTTACACTTCGTGGTGTTTTTATGCATTTTCTAGAACTAACCTATTAACGAGATGCCACAGTGCCAGTTCCCTATTTTTTGCTGTTTTTGTGTTTCAAAATTGGACGAAACAAAAGCCAAACCTTCTATTTTTTCTGAAGCGTCATGAAGTCCGAAGATGAGATGGAGGGGCGCCAGGAGGCAGGCTCACCATAGGGCAGCGCGGCCCAGCCCCTGGCCGCGCCACCAGGGGGTGAGACCGCCTGGTCCACCCTTTGATGCCCCCCTTTCGCCTATATATTCCCCTCGATGGGAAAAACCTAAAGGACGGATCGCTTTTCCTCGAAACATACTACAAACCACCGCCGTCATCGTTGCAAGATTGGGAGGATCCAGGAGCTCTTCCCGGTGCCCTTCCGGAGAGGGGAATCCCTGCCGGAGGCCTTCTCCACCACCATGGTCGCCTCCGGAGTGATGTGTGAGTAGTCTACCTTGGACTGCGGGTCCATAGCAGTAGCTAGATGGTCGTCTTCTCCACCATGTGCTTCATGTTTAGATCTTGTGAGCTACCCTACATGATCAAGATCATCTTTATGTAATTCTACATGTTGTGTTTGTTGGGATCCGATGAGTATTGGTACTATGTTAAGTTGATGTGCTGAATATTATCTTTATGTTACCTCTATATTATTTATGATCTTGCATGCTCTCCATTGCTAGTAGATATCTTGGCCGAGTAGATGCTAGTGACTCCAAGAGGGAGTATTTATGCTCGATAGTTGGGTTCATGCCTCTAGTAATCTGGGGGAGTGACAGAAACCTCTAAGGTTGTAGATGTGCTGTTGCCACTAGGGAGAAAACAACATTCTTGTGTCCAAGGACATTTGCTTTATTTACATTACGCACTTTGCTTAATGCAATTATCCGTTGTTCGCAACTTAATACCCAATGTTTGCTCAGATGACATTCGGAGGGTGGATTATTAGTCATAGATGCAGTTGGATTACGGTCTATGTATTTTGTCGTAATGCCCAGAGTGAATCTCATAGTGATCCTCATGACATATGTACGTTATCTTTACTCTATCAATTGCCCAACTGTAATTTGTTCACCCAGCATGTTGTTATTTATCTTACGGAGAGACACCACTAGTGAACTATGGACCCCGGTCCAATTTCCTTTATATTTCTATTACCGTTTACTTTTACTTGCTTATTTACATTCTCGCATACTATTACCTTTTACCACTCGATACGCTCAATCCTTTGTTTACAGCAAACCGGTGAGATTGACAACCTCATCGTAAGTTGGGGCAAAGTTCTTGGTTGTGTTGTGTGCAGGTTCCATGTTGCTGCTGGTGCAAAGCAAAGCTCTGGACGAGGCGCCATATAAATTGTCCGGAGCTGTCGCGAAGCTAGCGTGCATCAACCTTCTGAAGTTTTGCTTTCTCCTACTGGTCTGATTAAACCTTGGTTTCACAACTAAGGGAAACTTGTTGTTGTGCTCATCATACCTTCCTCTTGAGTTTCCCAACTAGGTGCCTAACACGCACTATCAATGGTGGTATAACAGAAGTTACCACAAAAAAATAAAAAATGTCACCTTTTGAAGCATGTATGTATATCCTCCCGCCTTTCTATATGAATTGCTGGCTCCTGCAACTATTTTTGATGAAGCACAAGATAACTTGGTAGAGAATGAGAACATGGTACTAACTAAGCTAAAGCTCAGCACACTGGTGGAAAACGGGTCTAATATCCTAGGGCATTAGTCCCGGTTGCCTTACGAACCGGGACTGATGCCCCGGGCCCCACTCCTTTTCAGCCGCAGGACCCCAGAACCCTTTAGTCCTGGTTCATAGTACTAACCAGGACTAAAGGTTCTGGGGTCGAATCCGACCGTTGCCAGGATGATTAGTCCCGGTTGGTATTACCAACCGGTACTAAAGACCCACCTTTTAGTCCCGGTTGGCGATACCAACCGGGACTAATGATTTTCCTATATATAAAAACAACTTCTCCTTCTCCTTCCCTGAGCCAGCCATTCCCCTCTCCACTCTCGAAGTGTTCTTCATGCAACTCGAGTTCATCCACATTTGCCTCCATTTTTTGTCAGAATTTGGTGTCTCCACTTCAATCAAAGTGTTCCAAAAGATGAGCAACTTAGAGCTTTTATCTTTTATTGCAAATTTAGCTCATTTAATGCTCTAGAAGTAGGGGGATTTGTGAATTTATTATGGGAGCAATTATTTAGATGTTTATTTGATTATGTGTAGAAGTAGATGGAGATAGAGATAGATAGAGAGGTAGAGATAGAGATAGAGATAGAAATAGAAAATAGAAAAATAGAAATAGAGATAGAGAGATAGAAATAGAATTAGAGATAGAGATAGAGGTAGAGATGGAGGTAGAGATAGAAATAAAAATAGAAATAGACATAGAAATAGAGATAGAAATAGAAATAGAAATAGAGATAGAGATAGAGATAGAGATAGAAATATAAATATAAATAGAAATAGAAATAAAGATATAAATAGAAATAGAAATAAAGATAGAAATATAAATAGAGATAGAAATAGAAATAGAGATATAAATAGAAATAGAAATAGAAATAGAGATAGAAATAGAAATAGAGATAGAAATAAAGATAGAGATAGAGATAGAAATAGAGATAGAAATAAAAATAAAAATAGAGATAGAAATAGAAATAGAAATAGAACTAGTGATAGAAATAAAAATAGAGATATAGAAATAGACATAGAAATAAAATTAGAGATAGAAATAGAAATAGAAATTGTGTATTTGATTTGCGTTTGATATATACTTATATAATGCAGATAAGCCGGGCATGGATGTATGCTGATTGACGCTCTAGAGATTTCATTAAAGATGTGCATTCTTTTCTCAATGTGGATGAGGCAAACAAGCAGAATGGTTTTATGTGTTGTCCATGCAGTGTTTGTGAGAATGAGAAGGATTACCCTTCCTCAAAGACCCTTCACATCCACCTATTTCGATTCGGTTTCATGTGCGGCTATAATTGTTGGAACAAGCGTGGAGAAAAAGGGGTTATGATGGAAGAGAATGATGACAACTATCCCGAGTTCCCTGAAACCACTAATATCGCTATGGAAGATAATGAAGAAGAAGAAGATGAAGAATGGCCATCAGATGTGCCTGCTGATGATTTTGGTCAGGTCATTGTTGATGCACAGATAGACTATGAAAGTGAAAAGGAGAGGGAGAAGTTGGAACGCATGTTAGATGATCACAAAAAGAATTTGTACCCAAATTGCGAAGACAGCCAGAAAATGCTGGGAAGCACGCTGGAATTGCTGCAATGGAAGATAGAGACTGGTTTATCTGACAAGGGATTTGAAAAGTTGCTGAAAATTGCGAAGGATAATGAATTGCCCGCCAGTACATACGAAGCAAAGAAGATTGTCTGCCCTCTAGGATTGGAGGTGCAGAAGATACATGCATGCCCTAATGACTGCATCCTCTACCATGGTGAGGAGTATGAGAATTTGAATGCATGCCTGGTGTGCAGTGCTTTTCGGTATAAGATCAAGAGAGATGACCCTGGTGATGTTGAGGGCGAGCGCCCCAGGAAGAGGGTTCCTGCCAAGGTAATGTGGTATGCTCCTATAATACCACGGTTGAAACATTTGTTCAGAAACAAAGAGCATGCCAAGTTGTTGCGGTGGCACAAAGAAGACTGTAAGAGTGACGTGATGTTGAGACACCCCGCTGATGGGTTGCAGTGAAGAAAAATTGAGAGAGAGTTCCCGGACTTTACGGATGATGCATAGAACTTAAGGTTTGGTCTAAGTACAGATGGCATGAATCCTTTTCGGGAGCAGAGCTACAGTCATAGCACCTAGCCCGTTACTCTATGTATCTATAACCTTCCTCCTTGGTTATGCATGAAGCAAAAGTTTATTATGATGCCTGTGCTTATCCAAGGCCCGAAGTAACCCGACAGTGACATTGATGTGTACCTAAGGCCATTAGTTGAAGAACTTCTACAACTGTGGCAATACTAATTAATATAGTTTTAATTGAAAATGGCAAATAGTTAATAGTTTGAATAGTTAGAATAATTGATTTTGAAAATAGGAAATGTTTTTGAATTAGTTATTCAAATTCAAACACTTTTCATATTGAAAGTTTTGTCAGATTCAAAAGTATGCAGAAGTTAGTCAAATTCATATTCAAAGTCAAATTCATTTCAAAGAAATCTGAAAAAATATTAGCTTTGGCGCGCATTTATTTGCCCTTTAGTCCTGGTTAAAGCCACCAACCGGGACTAAAGGGGTCGAGTTAGCGCGTGAACTAGAAACGCCGGCCAAATGTCTTTAGTCCCGATTGAAGCCACCAACCGGGACTAAAGACCCTTTAATCCTGGTTGGTGGCTTCAACCGGGACTAAAGACCCCCCTTTAGTCCCGGTTGAAGCCACCAACCGGGACTAAAGGTTCTGGGGTATATAAGCCGCCACCCTCCTTCTTATTTCCCAACACTCAGCAGTTCCAAGAGGTCCCGATGCAACCGAGCGCCGATCGTTGCGGCCGCCCAATTCCGTCGCCCCTGCACGAGCGCCGCCGCCGATGGACGAATCCGGCCGCCCCGCGCCCCCGCCGACGGTTGAATCCGGCCGCCCCGCACCCCCGCTCGACGCTGCCGCCGTCACCGCTGCATCCCTCTGATGCCCCGACCATCGTCGATGCCCCGGCCACATCCCTCCGACGCCGTCGTCGATGCCCCTTCCGGTGAGCACCCGCCGCATCCGGCCCCCTCCGATTTGTTAGAAGAAAGAAAAGTTAGAAAAAATGTTAGCAAAAATAGTAGAAGAAATAGTTAGAAAAATAGTTAGAAAAAATGTTAGAAAAATAGTTAGAAGAAATAGTTATAAAAATAGGTAGAAAAATAGTTAGAAAAATAGTTAGAAGTAATTGTTAGAAAAATAGGTAGAAAAATAGTTAGAAAAAATATTTAGAAAAATAGTTAGAAAAAATAGTTAGAAGAAATAGTTAGAAAAAATAGTTAGAAGAATAGTTAGAAGAAAGAGTTAGGAGAAATAGTTAGAAGAATATTTAGTTGAATTAGGGCTATTTTAGGTGTCTATTTTAGTTGAATAGCAAAAAGAAAATAGGGAATATGAAAATATAGGGTATTTTAAATGTGATGTAATTTGTACAAATATAGGGTATTTGTTTGTCAGCACCCACGATGTCCCACCCGTTCGACCAGATGGTTGATGTCCGGGAGTGGGCTCCGCCGGGCTAGCACTAGGAGGTGTCTCCTGTTGGAGCGCGCAGCTTGGTGAGAAATCCGGGACGCGTCATCGACCCGGATCTACTTGGTGAGAAATCCGGGACGCGTCATGTAACAACCCAAGTTTTTGGAAAATAGAAATAAATGGAATTTATCAAAATACCAAATTTTGGAGCCAACAAAAACTTTTATTTTGAATAACAAGATTAATTTCTTGCCTTTTTGAAACTTCTGAGTTTGAGCATTTGCTCCCATGCTTCAAATGAAAAGAAAGAATCTGAGAAAGGTTTGAAAACAAATCCTTTGAGCCAAACAATTTAAACCCTCCAAAAAGAAACTATTTGGAAAGGAAGTAAAATCTTATTTCAAGAAACCTAGATTGTTTTTAAAACAATAGAATAAAAAGATTCCATTTTCGAAAATTATTTTTTTCTCTTCATCAAATGAAGATTTCCAAAATGATTTGTATGTATATACTACCTTATTCCAAATGTTAACCCTTTGAAAACCTCCCCTGATTTCTTAGCCAAACTTGAAGACCAAAAATAAGACCTGTGCTTATTATATGAGTAAATCAAAATAGTTTTTCTACATATTTCAATCTTGCATAAGTTCAGGCCAAATCCATTCGGGAAACATAGTTCCAATAAACCAAGTCATCCAATCCCATGCAACAAGGAAGAAAACATAAAGAAATGAGAAGAAATACAAAACCCTGAATCGGAAAGATAAGAAAAGATATCATCAAAATATTATTGCTTACACTACTTTGCCCTTATATATTAAGCAATATTTGAACTATACCATCATGCACCTCTCCACCACAGATAAGCACAAGTTATATTCAATCAAAGCCTGCAAAGTTTGAAACCAAAAACTACTTGGAAACCTATTTAAAATTCTACCAAAGTTTGAATTCAAATAAGAGGTCATTCCCAACTCCATGTCATCTCCAAGAAAACCAACACCTTTGGACCAAAATAAATCTTTGCACTTCATATTGCATGTATGCATAGAATGTCAATATAAGTCTTTTATGATTTCATGTGGGTTTTAATTTGTTGAGCAATGTTTAGTTAATTCAAACTTAACCAATGGAAGCATTAGAGAAGAACCACAAAGATCAAAAGAACCAGAAGCAAGAGAAATAAAGAAAAAGAGAAGAAAAGATGATCTAGAAAAAGTTAACCACTACCCTACTTTGAACCCTTAGAATAAGAAATATGCAACTCAACTAAGGGTGTGATCAGTTAGTTGAGCTTGACCAGATCACATACTAACTCAACCAAGAAGTTTCTAGCAAAAACTCAAACCCTAACCTCTTCCAAAATCTGTCCAAAGTTTGAATCTGAATCATATGACAACCCCAAATTCAAATTAGCCCTGAAGCAAAACACCACCTCTTGACCTAACAAAAATTGTTTTAGGATCCTTATCCAATATCTTGACCAACCCAAATTGAAAATTTCGAAAATTCAAATTTTGACTTCTTGCGGGCATTTGACCAAACACGTGGTGGGCGAAATCCAGGGCAAATCGGTTCTACTGTGCTGACGCTGTTCTCGTTCGTCCCAAGCCCTGTAGCCATGCCATGGACACCCCTTTTGTCGATCCCCAGCTTCCCCAGCCCCGACCCAGGACCGTTAGACATGGAGGAGAAGGAGAGAAATGACCCGGACCCCTCCCCGCAGCCACTCCTTGCCCCCTCTGCCCCAGACCACCCCGCAGCCCGTAGGTGCGCCAGCAGCACCCCACAGCACGCCACAGCACCCCGCCGAAAGCCCCGACCGCCCCTCTCCTCCGTTAGCCGACACCGGCCGCGCTCTCCCCGCAGATCCCCTCGCCCCGTGCTCCCTCTCCCGCCTATATAAAGCCGCCATTCTTCCCTGAAAAGGTTCGCGCCACCTTCCTCTACCTCCCAGACAAGGTCCCAAGCTCCCTCTCCCTCTCGTTCGAGCTCCCCCGACGACGCCGCTCCGCAGAGCGCCTCCCGTTCCCGGCGTTCCAGAGCCTCCCGCGAGCTGCCGCCTGGACGAGGTGGAGGAGGAGAAGCTCCTCCGCCACCTAGACACCCTCGCCGCCGCTCCCCGTCGCCGTCGGTGAGTTCCCCAGACCACCGCCCTCCTCCCAGTAGCCGTTCGTGTGTTCATCGGGCTGGGGAAGAAGACTTCCCCAGATACCGTTTCACTTAATCTGACCAGCGGGGCCCGTTGTCAGCGTTTTATTTTTTTCTCTTGCCGCCCGCCAGCCTGCAGCCTAGTGGGCCGGCCCAACTCAGTCCGTGTGTCCAGCCCGGATAAAAAAAAAGGGATATTCGATTTCCGATTTTTGAAAAAATGCATTCAGATGCTTTAGTATATTTAATTTTCCCGGAGATCTACCGATCCAAATTTAGCAAATGAAAATGTTTTGGAAACCTTAGAACATAAGCTATCCATTAGAAGTGGTTTCACCACAATTAGATTTACATAGTGGTTGCAGTAAAAATAACAAAACAGGAGCTTTTCCAACTTAGAAAATCCATATCAATTCAAATAAAATTCCTAAAAATATAAATCCAACTTTAGAAATTCACAATTAGTGATGCCCATCTTCCTGTAGCATTAGATCTAATTTTTGAACCTTTTAAATCAAATGCTATTTACCCATGTGGTTAAATAAGCATTTGCCATATAGGATTTTATTACACTCAATTCTATAATCGAAATTTTTATGGAACCTTTATGGTTAAACCACATTTCCAAATAACTATCTATAGATATTGATATGAGTTCATGTGGACTTGTAGGAAGTATTTGGAAATTTAATACTACATAGTAGTAATTAGAAACTCAAACTTGCACACCTATCTAAAAATCTGGAAATGATATGAAACCAATTCGAATCAACCACATTTCTAAATATTGATCTATAACCTTTGATCCAATTCAACTAGGATTAATAGATTGTACTTTTAGATTCAAATCTGATTACTAAATAGTTGCAAACTAGAAATAGCTTCAATAAAAGAAAAGTACTCAAAATCCTATGAATCCTCTTTGGTTGAATCATAATCTTGAATATCTACTAGTAGTATATGAACTATGGTCAATAAGGACTTGCAGGAGATATTTTCATAATCCAAAACAAATAAACCCTACTTAGATACAACAACTCAATCATCTCATCCATCGAAACTCAATGATCTTCGAAACCACTCTCCATAGATCACTTCCCTTACCCAAGCATGTGTATTTGAGTAAATAGGAATTGTTTGCGAATTGTGTGGTGATTGTATGCTTATTTGATTTTCGACGATTAGACGACAACGAGAGTAAGGAGAATGGATCCCGAAGTCAACCAAGAAATGGAGATGGAGATCAATCAATCAAAAATGAAGATGAAGACTATTTTGACTTTGCCAACCAAGGCAAGCCATCTTTTGATTCATCCTCCCAATGCCTAGTTTTAATATTGCATTCTACCTGTTTTAAGTAAATTGCATGATTGAATTGCTAGAGTAGAATGATGGAAGTTTAGTGATATCTTGCTTATCAAGAGCATCAAGCTGAGTTTATCCAACCATAGCTTAGTAGTACCATCCCTCCATCTAGTGGCTTAGTCGCTAATAAAAATTGAGGCCATCTATAAGGGGAACCCTACTTGAAAGGTGGTGACTTGAACTTGAAACTTGAAGGGGAGAACTGCTCCTACATGATGGTTATAAAAGAAATTAATCTTGACTAAGAACTATGAAATATATTTCTCAAATGACAACGAGTGATGTACTATGGGAGCCAATTATACCGTACGACCACATTACCCCTATATGGGAAGGGGCTTAATCCGTAGCTTGTTTATCTTAGTATGGGAGGCCTTGTATCAAATCTTCATGGAAGGACTCGTGCGCGGTTACTTCTGGACCAGGTGGATTCCACTAACCCGGCTTCCGGGATGGGCAGAACTAGAGGCGCCGGAGCGGGGGTTCCGTATCCCGGGCTCTAGGGAAGGATCCTATACTAGGGTGAGCAAGTGAAAGGTTTTGTTTGATTATCTGAACCCCGCATACTTTTGTATGACGAACCGTGGATTTCTCCCGGCAGATGTATCGAATCTTGTGGGTAAAGTGTACCCCTCTGCAGAGGTTTTCAAACTATTCGAATAGCCGCGTCCGCGGTCATGGACGGTTGGCAAGATGTACTTGACTTTTGTCAATAATGAAAACAACTTGGTGAACTTGGTGAATGACATGAATTGAATTGACTTGACTTGACCATGAGTTTGACACACTTGAAGTTCCTCTTTAGATTGAACTTAGAGAACTAAACCTCTTTTCTACCAATGAACATTCTTGGGAAATAAAACTAGCTTTTGCAAATAAACTTAGTGCTTAGTCCACCATATCAACCATGCATATCTCTCTCATCACTTTGTTTATAAGATGGTTTGCGAGTGCATCCAATGTACTCATGGCTGTGTCCCTGGCTATTAACTTGGCCAGACTTGAAGGAGCAAGATCAAGAAGGAAGGACTCATTGACGACTTTGCGAATTAGGCTCGTTTCCTACAGTCTGCTTTGCCTGTGCGGTTGAAGCTTGACAATATGGACCCAAAGTGTTATTCCGCTGCATGTTGATGTAATGTAAGGTTTGGTCTATACGACCACCTATGTAATCCCCTTTATTTACTATTAATGTCTATGACTGTGATATCAACTATGTTATGTATATCGCAACAATGACCCTGGGATTGCGGTGGAATACATAACGGGCACTTCGAATTTGTTATCAAATTTGAGGTCGTCACACGTCATCGACCCGGATCTACTTTGGTAGAGGTTGCGTGGGCTAGGCGCGGTGCAGAGGGAGGCGGCCCGCGAGGAGGTGGTACATCGACGTATCAGACAGGAGGACGAGCATGTCCGTCGCTACCTGTATTTGTTGGATAGGTTTCCTGACAGGACCCGGTCGATTCTTTGGGGATCTCACATTAGCTATGATCCCGTGAGCGTTCCATATCTTCGGTTTGTTTCCGCCCGTGGCTCAACACCAGGTCGACGTTGAGATGTATTAGTGTTATGATGTGTTAATGATCTATATATGTAACTGCTGGATTATTCGTGATCTATATATGTTATTGTATTGCATCCGCGTAATGTTGTTGATCTATATCTATCTGCTATATATTGTTTACTCGATGTAATGTGTTAATCTTTCTTGTGTATTATTTAAGATATGGATTTCGGCGCCGAGAGAGAAGGTCAAGATGAAATGTTAAATATTATAGGAGAGGGTGGAGAAGGAGACGGCTCAGAATTTTTAAACGAGTCAGGTGAGGGAATGGAGGAGGAGCAGCCGCATTAATCACAAATAAACGACGATTGCAAGGACGGCTCACAAGGGACTGGACATGCCTTAACGCGGTCCGGCGAGGTATATATATATATATATATATATATATGAAGCCTCTATTCATGAATCAGTAGATGATGATGCATTAAGTGGTATATATATTAATGATTGTTTCTTCTTTTAGACCTCTGAATCTTATAGAAAGAAATGAGGCCCGTCCAAATGGTTGGCATTCAATTAGCATTACACGATTAAGCTTGTCTCAAATGATGGCGAACTGCTGGAACCCAAGAGTGTCGCAAATGCGTTCACTACTGAATGTGGATGTCTTGTTAGGGATATGGTCTCGATCAGCATTCAGTATTGGTATAAGCCTAAGGCGGCAAAGGGAGAGCCAGAATAGGCAGAGCCAGAAGAGGCAGAGCCAGAAGAGGGTGCAACAGTAAATTATGTCACCAAGATAATGAAAGACAGGCTTTGGGAATCCCTTATTCCACATTTCACTCTGCCGGCCACTGAGACCCTGGAACTCGCAGAGCTACAAAAGGAGAAAGTCAGGGAGTGGGCTCTCGAGAAGATGGCTGCATAGTTCAATAACCACAAGAAAATGTTATGGACCGCCTATGTCAACGCCGATCGAGAAGCTCCAGAATTTACTTGCCCAAATGAGAACCTGCGGGATCACTGGGACGTATTTGTGGAGTACAAGGAATCCGAACTAGGTAAGCAAAGGAGTGAAAAAATAAGAGAAATGCTATGAAAAAGAAATATCACCATACGTTGGGTCCAGGTGGCTACAAGACCGCCGAGCCTAAGTGGGAAATGCAAGAGGCCGCCCTGCGAGAAAAAGGCATACAACCAGAAACAGAACAGTGGCCCAGATGGTCAAGAAATTGGGCACTTGGGCATGGGGCTGTCTACAATGAGAGAACAAGAAAATTAGTCTAAAAGAAGAAACAAATTGCTGAACCCCTGAAAGAACTTGTCAAGACAATCGCTGAGGTTCAAGAGGGGAAGTTCCATCCGGACAGAGAGAACGACGACCTGACAAAGGCCCTCAAGAACAAAGAACACATAGGACAAACACGAGGCATGGGATCTGCCGTTCCGTGGAGGTCTGGGTTCGCCGAAGACAACCAGACTTACAGAAGCCGAGAGAGAGCAAAGAAGCAGAAGGCGCAGGAGGAGGCAACACGGATAGAGAGCCTAGAAAGGCAACAAAATGAGCTGAGAGAGATGTATTTCCAGCAGCAGAGGGCATTGGAGGAATTAAAGTTGCAAGAGGCAACTCAGCATCAACAACAACTAGAACATGCATCATGCGACCCATCTCAGTGAGCAGTGTGGCTTCCATGGAGCTCAGGGCCGATGAGGCACCGATGGATCGCTACCCGTGGATGATATCAGCGAGAAGACAAACTGTGAGATGCATCAGTCCATGAAGAACATATCGATGAAGGTGGCGGTCGGCTATGCGTTACCTTCAGGACCTGGACAAGTCTAGTATGGCCGTGAGATTCGAGCTGGCTATGCTCGTGTTGGGGTGGATGCAATTGTACCGGGGTATGAGTCCCTGGAGCTTGACATCCCTGGACCTGAAGAGGAGACAACACTTGGAGAAGTATTGGGTGGTATCATTCTTTGGGATAAGAAACACATCGTGTTTCCAGTCTCGGCGCCAAGGCAACCACTCTCTCCTCCGAGTCCTTGCAATTCACCACCTCTAAGTCCACCCCTCAACGACGATAGGGACAACTACTAGAGCTCAAGTCCACCTCGATCTCCGCCTCAGTGTCAGTCACCTCCGCTGCCTCCGCCCACTCATAAGTCCTAGAGTTATGGAAAGTCCATTGTTATGTCTAGTAGTAATGCCTCTCTGAAGAAACATAGGGCCAAGAAAGTCAAGGCGGTGCCACCTCCTGTCGAGAAGACTGCTGAGGAAGTTGAGGCGGAGGAGAGAGACAAAGTGAAAAGAAAGCTTGCAGCGCTACGCCCGATCCCTACCCCAAAGCAGGTGTTTACTACGAAACAGAAGAAGTGGGCCATTGATATGCTTACCCAACCATCGCAATATAAATTGAATAAGAAAGATGACTACACACGCTATCTGGATAAGCAGGTAGAAGCAGCTAGTAAGACGAGAAGTGCAAGTGCAAGCGGGAAAAGAGACGTTCCCCAGCTCGGAGAACAGGCAAAACAATCGATCTCCCCGCTAAAGGTCTTTGCTAGTGATACTGGTGGGAGTGTTGCTCAACCCGGTCAGGACCATGCCTACGACTTTGCTACTAAGGCTGGTTTGACTCTCTCTCAATTAATGTCTGGAGATATCCCAACGGCGCCTCTAGCTTGGAAATATGAAAAGGGGAAGAGTCTGGTCCCACCTGGGAAGGAAAAGACTCTGCCATTACAAATGCAAAGATTGCATGAGTGGTACATGAAGGTCGCAAAGGGCGAGCGAGAAATTCTCCTTCTAAAAATCTCAAAGGAGCATTTCCTAAGTGAAGACTTGATCCATATTGAATTTGAAGAAATCTTTTAGCTATTCAATCAAGATGCCCTCGACAAAAGTCTCATCAGTTGCTATGTTCTGTAAGTGATTAATTTATTTCTATAATTATTAATTCTCTAGCTCAGCTTGTTGTATGCATGTAATTATCCTCACTATGCTGTATATTATGCAGACTAAAAAGTCCAGAATGTAAGTGAAGGAACGACTTCCAAATTGGATTCATTGATCCAAATCGAATTAACAAAGTGACGGTACGTGACAACCCCATGGAGACAGAGAATATGTTGCTAGAGTTCTTACTTATGCATGAATACAGAAGTAAAATACTGTTTCCATACAACTTCAAGTGAGTGTTACTATCTTATACACATTTACTTTTCCTTACTGGATGTTAGGTGTAATTGATGAGTTATCGACGTATATAATTAAACTTGCGCGCATGTACCACTGGATTTTGCTAAAGATTCAACTTGACTACGGAAGGGTTGAAATCTTTGACTCATTGAAAAAAAATCTTAATGAATACCAAAGCATCATTGATATGATCGAGAGGTAATTTCAATCATTACCGCACTATATCGGTCTCTGATACGTCTCAAACATATCTATAATTTTGGATGCTCCATGCTTGTTTATACACCATTTGCTTTGTGTTTTGTTACACTTCGTGATGTTTTTATGCATTTTCCGGAACTAACTTATTAACAAGATGCCACAGTGCCAGTTCCCTATTTTCTGTTGTTTTTTTGTTTCAGAAAAGCTACATAGGAAATATTCTCAGAATTGGACGAAACAAAAGCCAAACCTTCTATTTTTCCCGAAGCGTCACGAAGTCCGAAGATGAGACGGAGGGGGGCCAGAGGCTAGGCTCACCCTAGGGTGGCGCGGCCTACCCGTAGCCTGCACCACCAGGGTCCCCCTCCTGACGCCCCTCTTCCGCCTATATATTCCCCTCGATGGGAAAAACCTAAAGGACAGATCGCTTTTCCTCGAAACATACTGCAAGCCGCCGCCGTCATCATTGCGAGATCGGGAGGATCCAGGGGCTCTTCCCGGCACCCTGCCGGAGAGGGGAATCCCTGCTGGAGGCCTTCTCCACCACCATGGTCGCCTCTAGAGTGATGTGTGAGTAGTCTACCTTGGACTACGGGTCCATAGCAGTAGCTAGATGGTCGTCTCCTCCGCCATGTGCTTCATGCTTAGATCTTGTGAGCTGCCTATCATGATCAAGATCATCTTTGTGTAATTCTACATGTTGTGTTTGTTGGGATCCGATGAGTATTGGTACTATGTTAAGTTGATGTGCTGAATATTATCTTTATGTTATCTCTATGTTGTTTATGATCTTGCATGCTCTCCGTTGCTAGTAGATATCTTGGCCAAGTAGATGCTAGTGACTCCAATAGGGAGTATTTATGCTCGATAGCTGGGTTCATGCCTCTAGTAATCTGGGGGAGTGACAGAAACGTCTAAGGTTATAGATGTGCTGTTGCCACTAGGGATAAAACAACATTTTTGTGTCCAAGGACATTTGTATTGTTTACATTACGCACTTTGCTTAAGGCGATAATCTGTTGTTCGCAACTTAATACCCGATGTTTGCTCGGACGATATTCGGAGGGTGGATTATTAGTCATAGATGTAGTTGGATTACGGTCTATGTATTTTGTCGTAATGCCCAGAGTGAATCTCATAGTGATCCTCAAGACATATGTACGTTATCTTTACTCTATCAATTGCCCAACTGTAATTTGTTTACCCAGCATGTTGTTATTTATCTTATGGAGAGACACCACTAGTGAACTATGGACCCCGGTCCAATTTCCTTTACATTGCTATTACCGTTTACTTTTACTTTCTTATTTACATTCTCGCATTATATTATCTTTTACCACTCAATATGCTTAATCCTTTGTTTACAGCAAACCGGTGAGATTGACAACCTCATCGTAAGTTAGGGAAAAGTACTTGGTTGTGTTGTGTGCAGGTTCCACGTTGCTGCTAGGTGAAGAAGCTCCCACATCAACTACGCACCAGCATTTTCTGGCGCCATTGTCCGGAGTGTCACGAAGCTAGCAAGCATCACCTTCTGAAGTTTGGCTTTCTCCTACTGGTTCAATAAACCTTGGTTTCACAACTGAGGGAAACTTGCTGCTGTGCTCATCATACCTTCCTCTTGGGGTTCCCAACTGGGTGCTTAACACACAATATCAAGCATTTTTTTGGCGCCATTGCTGGGGAGAAAGAAGATTTCTGCAAGGGGAGTCTCTCACGCCCAATCTTTTACTTTGTTATTATTTTATTTTATTTTATTTTTGCTTGCATCGTTTTATCAAAAATACAAAAAATTAGTTCCTTTATAGTTGCTTTTACTTGCTTGCTTTTAGTTTTGCTAGAATGGGTACTCCTGAGAACACCAAGTTGTGTGATTTTACTAACACCAAAAACAATGATTTTATCTGCACTCCTATTGCACCACCTGCTCCTGAGGCAAATTTTTATAAGATCAAACCTGCTTTGTTGAATCTTGTTATGAAAGAGCAATTTTCGGGTGCCAGTTCTGATGATGCTACAACTCATCTCAATAATTTTGTTGAGCTATGTGAGATGCAAAAGTATAAGGATGTAGATGGTAACATTATTAATCTTAAGTTGTTTCCTTTCTCTTTAAGAGGAAGATCTAAGGATTGGTTGCTATCTTTGCCTAGAAATAGTATTGATTCTTGGGATAAGTGTAAGGATGCTTTTATTGGAAAGTATTACCCTCCTGCTAAGATTACAGCTTTGCGTAGTGATATTATGAAGTTTAGACAGTTTGATAATGAACATGTTGCTCAATATTGGGAAAGAATGAAATCTATGATAAAGAATTGTCCCACTCATGGACTGACTAGTTGGATGATTGTCCAAACCTTTTACGCAGGACTAAATTTTTCTTCAAGAAATCTATTGGATTCAGCTACTGGAGGCACTTTTATGTCCCTTACCTTGGGCGCCGCAATGAAGCTTCTTGACAACATGATGGTAAATTATTCTGAGTGGCACACCGAGAGAGCTCCACAAGGTAAGAAGGTAAATTCTGTTGAGGAAACCTCTTCCTTGAGTGATTAGATTGTTGCTATTATGCTTATGATTTCTAATGATAGAGCTCATGTTGATCCTAGTTCCTTTGGCCTCTTTGGTTGCTCAAGAAGAGCATGTTGATGTAAACTTCATTAGAAATAATAATTTCAACAACAGTGCTTATAAGAACAATTTTGCTAGCAACAATTATAGGCCGTATCCTTCTACCAATGGTAATGGTTATGGTAACTCTTCTGGTAATTCCTCCAACAACACTAGGGGCGCGCCCTCTGAGCTTGAAGTCATACTCAAGGACTTCATCGATAAGCAAACTGCTTTTAACAAGTCTGTTGAGGAAAAGTTGGGTAAAATTGATATTCTTGCTTCTAAAGTTGATAGCCTTGCTCTTGATGTTGAACTTCTGAAACTAAAAGTGTTGCCTAATGATGTGAAAGAAAGTACTACTTTGAATGCCATCCAGGTTAGAATTGATGAAAATGTTAGGATGTTAGCAGAATTGCATGCCAGGTGGAAAAGAGAAGATGAGATGGCTAGAAAGATGAAGGTATGTACTATTACCACCTCAAATGATGTTGTTCCAAATGCTAGCAATCCTCTTACTTTGATTTGTGTAGAGAAATCTCCTACTCATTGTGCGAAAAAGCCCAAAACTGCAAAAACTTTTTCTACAAAAAGTGCTGAAATTTTTCAGAGTATGGGAGATGATAGCTCTATTTCTTTTAATGATTTTGATGTTGATGGCTGCAATATATCTAAAGTTATTTTGTTCTTGCAAAAGCTTGCTTTGAGTCCTAATGCTAGTTCTTTGAATATTGCTTTTACAAATCATATTACAAATGCTCTCATGAAAATTAGGGAAGAATAGTTGAAACAAAAGGCTTATATTCCCAAGAAATTAGAAGACGGTTGGGAGCCCATCATTGATATGCATGTTAATTGTTTTGATTTCCATGCTTTATGTGATCTAGGTGCTAGTATTTCTATTATGCCTAGAAAGATTTATGATATGCATGGTTTACCACCACTTGATAAGTGTTATTTTGATGTTCCTCTTGCTGACGTTGCTAAGAAGAAACCTTTGGGAAGGATTAATGATGTTCTTATTATGGTTAACAATAACCTTGTTCCCGTTGATTTCCTTGTTTTGGATGTTGAATGCAATGCTTCATGTCCTATTATTTTGGGAAGACCTTTTCTTCGAACTGTAGGTGCCATCATTGATATGAAGGAAGGCACCATCAAATATCAATTCCCACTCAAGAAAGGTATGGAACACTTCCATAGAAGGAGGAAGAAATTACTTTTTGACTCTATTCTTAGAGCAAATTAGGAACTTGATGCTTCATCGCTTGATATTATTTAATTTCCACTTTCTGCGTCTAGCTCAAAGGCATTAAAGAAAAGCACTCTTGGGAGATAACCCTATGTTTTATTTTCAGTAATTTTTATTTTATTTTAGTCTTAGAAGTTATTACTACTGTAATTACCTCTCCTTATCATTTTTATTTTGTTGTTGTGCCAAGAAGAACCTCTAATTTGAGGGAGGTAAGATTTGGGGGCACCCCTTCTTCATCGGCAAAAATCAGGTCACCTTTCAACACACTATATTTTTATTGCTTTATATTCTATGCATTTTTCTTGGAGCGTATTTACTTTTGCTTTCAGTTTCCTTTTGTTTTGTTTTCTGCAATAAATGGTTGGACCCCAACAAATTTCTTTTGGAGGAGATGTACTTCGTTTTTCATTTGCCAAGAACACTCTAGTTTTCACTCTTATCGTTCAACGAGTGTTCTCTTTTTCTAGAACTTCATTTAGCTTTTGTTTTTCACCTTGATTTTTGTTCAGATCTTGTTATATCTTTGCATCAAGGTGTATTTAGACCACTGGTCTATGTTTGCTTTCATCAAAAGGTTGTTTCAAAAAGGTTTGAATAGTGTTGGAAAAGAGAAAAAAGTTTCACGCAAAAAGTGGTACAAAAAGGAGCTTGTTTAGACTGCGGCTTAGACTTTTGCATGCCATGCTTGATGTCATTTTGATAGTATGCTTATTAGTTTTTGCTATAGCATGACTTGTCTCAAATGACTGAGATTGCTTAATGAGCCTTTGAAAAAAATCATGCGTTGTTTTTTATTATATGGAAGCATTTATTTGGTTTTCTCCTTTATGCTTTATTTGGGTTGACTTGGTGCATGCTTACAACATGTTTGACTCTAACACATCGCCATTAGCCTCTATGATCATTTGGTCTTTGACTCGTGATGCCACTTTATGCTTCTTTTAATGATGTTTTATTGCTATGCGTGATTATGGCCGTTATTGCTCTCTTAGTTGGTCGCTCCCAGTCTTTTGCTAGGCTTCATTTTGTACTGAGTATAAGCTCTACTCGTGCATACAACTTCCAAAAACCAAGTTATGCCAATGTGTCCACCATACATACCTATTAGCAATTTGCTATCCAAAGTACATTTGACTTGCTTTTATCTATCTTTCAAATTAAACTCTTTTTGGTATTATGTGAAAATTAGTCAGTAAAGCTCTCACAAACCTGATGGCACACTTTACTTTTCTCGCTCTTAAAATTTTGACATTGTGGATCTCTTATGTTGATGTTATGCTTGCAAGTTGTAAGTTGGAGATTAGCCCAACCATGTCGTCATGGGGCAAGCTTTCAACATTGCACTTTCTCTCATTTTAGTTGATATCGTGATCTTTTGTTTATGGATACTCGCAATGTGAAATAAGTTGGGATCTTGCGAGATCATGGAGTTTGTATATGTGTTAGAGAAACGCCTGGGCCGCTAATCTAAGCCATGCATCATTCATGGTGGAAATTTACAACATGCCCATAGTGGACATTCAACGTCGCATCTCATAATAAAAAGCTATACCAATGGTAAATAAAAGAGATGCCGAGGTGTTCATTGTCTGTTTGTCTTGTCATTTTGATGTGGGCTTGTTCCATGTCATCAGGCAGGAGGTATCCCGTTGGTGGTTCTCGATGATACGTGTATGCTACAATGACAAGAGCTTGCTTGGGACCTAAGTCGAGTAGCATGAGATTTGGGTATTCGTACTTCACGGGACACGAGGTTTTCAACTTATGATTTGTTAAGCATATACTTCGTAATTATACTCGTATTAACTTTAACCATTCAAGATGCCTATGATGGGGGCAATGAGAGCTCAAAGCTAGCAAGTACCATAATTTTTGAAGGTTTATAAAACTTGCAATCACTGCTTCCCTTTGTGAAGGGCCTTTCTTTTACTTTTATGTTGAGTCTCCACCTTCTACCTTTATGCACCGTCTAAGAGAGCATAGTTGCCATTCTGAGTTTAATGTGCATAGTCCCAAAGTTTATCATCGATTGATTCATGATTATGGTTTTGCTTGTTCTTAAATTATTTGTATCTAGTCGCCCTCTTAAACTTGAAGGTGTCCTATGCATTTATGTTTTGCTATTCCATGAAGGACAAGATGAAAACCACTTTGATATGTTTTTCTATATGATTTGAACACACACTTGACTTTCATTGTTTCATTATTCATGATCTTTCATTTGTGTTTCTTTTTATGTTATAACATGGTTGCTAAGTTTTATTGTCAGGATTATGTCTTTTATGCCCATGTTTTAAGTTCTTTGATCCCAGCACTCAATGCTTTACATCGTTGATCAAGATTGTGATGGTGCATGTCACCTCAAAAATTATTCCTTTGTTATCACTTACCTACTCGAGGACGAGCAGGAGTTAAGCTTGGGGATGCTTGATACGTCTTAAACATATCTATAATTTTTGATGCTCCATGCTTGTTTATACACCATTTGCTTTGTGTTTTGTTACACTTCGTGGCGTTTTTATGCCTTTTTCGGAACTAACTTATTAATGAAATGCCACGGTGCCAGTACCCTGTTTTCTGCTGTTTTTGTGTTTTAGAAAAGCTACACAGGAAATATTCTCGGAATTGGACGAAACAAAAGCCAAACCTTCTATTTTTCCTAAAGCATCACGAAGTCCGGAGATGAGACGGAGGGGGGCCAGAGGCCAGGCTCACCCTAGGGTGGCGCGGCCTACCCCTGGCCCGTGCCACCAGGGGGTGAGACCAGCTGGTCCACCTCCTAACGCCCCCTTCCGCCTATATATTCCCCTTCACGGGAAAAATCTAAAGAACGGATCGCTTTTCCTCGAAACATACTGCAAATCGCCGCCGTCGTCGTCGCGAGATCGGGAGGATCCAGGAGCTCTTCCCGGCACCTTGCCAGAGGCCTTCTCCACCACCATGGTTGCCTCTGGAGTGATGTGTCAGTAGTATACCTTGGACTACGGGTCCATAGTAGTAGCTAGATGGTCATCTCCTCCGCCATGTGCTTCATTGTCGTGGGGATGACTTAGGGGGCGCACCACGGGCCGGGCAATATGTCGGCTGGCGTCCTAGGAGTCCCCACGGCTTCAGCACAAGAAGACCGGCTCCGCCCGAAGGGCCGGCTGCGCCAGCAGCCGGCTGGCGACTCCACCGAGGAGAACTGGAGCCGGGCGATGAAGACAAGGCCTCTCAATGGTTGTCTGGCCTAAAGTAGGATGGCCCCGAGAAGAGCGGCAGGGGCGCAGGACGGGAGTGACGAGCGCCACGACCACGTCCAGCCAATGAGAGATCGAAGACCCTTCCCCACGATGGGATCCGAGGCAAAAGAGAAGGGATATGCCCTCCAGATGCCGGCCCAGGGGAAAGGCACTTTATAAAGTGCCTTTGCCAGAGCAGGGCCAGAGGATCACACCAAGGACGCCGCCGCCGAGGAGCCGGCAGCCGGCCGAATCGCTACCAAAACCTGTAACCAGGCCCCCGTCTATATAAGGTGCCTGGACCCTTAGCATAGGGGAGATCCGATCTTCTTCTTCCTCCTCTAGCCGAATAGCTCGAGGAGCATTGTACTCGTTACTATCCAATCAATACGAAGCAGGCAGGAAGTAGGGGTTTACCTCCAACCGGGAGGGCCCTGAACCTGGGTAAACCGAGGTGTCTCTGTTGGCACAATCCCGAGCTGGACCCATCGTCACCAACGTCGAGCCCCTCCGATAAGCCTCCCCATGGCTACTGTCTCTAAATTCCCACGACAGTTGGCGCCCACCGTGGGGCAAAGCGCGGTGGCGAGCGGAGTCAAGTTCCGGCTGGGACCCTCGGGCGAGAAGGTCGCCTCCGGCCTCGTCTGGAGGTTCGGCACCTTCGACTGCGTCAGCGACAACTTGGCCTACTTCGAGAACAGCTTCGGCAACAGCGGCTCCTTCCTCGACGTCGGCAGTCACCGCTTCTACGTCGCCAAGCCCTTCCCAGAGGAGGTCACCGACGTCTTCGACTTCCTCTGCGACGGAGGCTCGAGCTGCGGTGAAAGCAGCAATCTTGGCGCCATGGTCGAGGTGATGACCCTGGGAGAGGATGAGGGCGGCGACTTACCGCGCCCCGAGCGCCCGTCGCTCGAGCGCCCACCTCCTCAGGAGCAAGACGCTCCACTCCTAGAGCGGGACACCCCGAACGTCTCCGTGGTGGACCTGCGCGTTCCCCTCGACCGCGTCATCGATCCCGCCCGGGTCGCCGAGGCCCTGGAGCGGACGCGTCTCGTTCTCCTTGGCAAGGTGGCTGAGGACGAGGCAAACCGGCGCCGTGCAAGTACCACGCTCAGCGAGTTCTACAACGTGCATGGAGACGCACCGACCGAGCTCGCCCGTGACTCGTGCCGCAGCTTCTCCACCGTCGTCCCCGGCCAGATCCAGCGGTCGCCATCGGCAAGCCGAGGCCGCGAAGGGCGTGGGCAGGGCGGCCGAGCTCCGAGCGGCAACGCCCAAGGCCGCCGCGCCCAGCAAGGCGGCGGAGCGAGCAGACCATGCTTGATCGCGGAGTCAGCGCCAGGGTCGGAGTCCCAGGCTCACCCATCGGCGCTGCACAACCACCTGTGGCTCGACCACGTCAAGACGTCCTCTAGGGGATCTGCTAGCTCAAAGCGAGCGGCTTCTGACCAAGGAGGCCCGGGGGCTGCAGGCAGCGGTCATGGGCGCAAAGAGGGCAAGTACACCCTCGATGCTGCGCTTGATCAGCCATGTAAATTTCACACCTCCCCGGGCAAGGAAGCGACCCACTCCACGCGTCAGTACCGTTTCATGAGAGAGCTGGAGCAGTGCGCTCGGCAGATCCCTGGTACGTCGCAACTGCAGCCGGCTGGAGGTCAGGAGGACCCACAACGCGACCCGGCTGGAGGCGAGCTGGATCAAGATGATGACTTCCCTACGGATGCGGAGCAGTATCACATCTTCACTACCCCCGGCAAGGACAAAAGGAGCGACCTTCGGCATGAGGCAGAGGTGAACGCCGTGATGCCTGCAGAACCCCAGTTCATGCACTGGTCCGAGGCGGCCATTACCTGGGGGCGCGAGGACCACCCGAGGTTGATGCCCAGCCCTGGAGAGTATGCTCTGGTCGTGGATCCTGTCGTGTGTTCCGATACGCACATGTGCCGTTTCTCCCGCGTGCTCATCGATGGCGGTAGTAGTATTAACCTTCTTTACCGAAGCTCTCTGGAGAAGTTGGGCATCCCGCTTGCTCAGCTGAAACCTAGCCGGCTCACCTTCCATGGCATCGTGCCTGGGCATTCTTGCACCCTTTTGGGCAAGGTGCAGCTGGAGGTTCTCTTCGGAAAGAAGGGGAATAGCCGCCGCGAGCCCATCTGGTTCGAGGTGGTGGACATCAGCAGTCCCTACCACGCGTTGCTAGGCCGTCTGGCCCTGGCCAAGTTCATGGCGGTCCCGCACTACGCCTATCTGAAGATGAAGCTCCCAGGGCCCAGAGGTGTGATCACAGTCTCGAGAAACTTCAAGAAGTCCCTGGCCTGCGCGAAGGAGAGCTCGCAGCTGGCAGAGGCGCTGGTCGTCGCCAAGGAGAAAAGGCAGCTTCTACATCGCGTGGAGCTCACCCAGCAAGACGTACCGGTTTGCCAGTCACCTGTGGAGCAATTCAAGCCGGCCAACGACACCAAGAAGATCCTGCTGGATGAGAGCGACCCCTCCAAGTACGTCATCATCGGCACCGGCTTGTCTGCCAAATAGGAAGGCGAGCTCACCAGCTTCCTCCGTGAGAATCGGGACATCTTTGCATGGTCTCCAAAGGACATGCCTGGTGTGCCGAGGGAGCTGGCTGAGCACGCACTAAACGTCCGGCCGGACGCCAAGCCGGTCAAGCAGTCGCTTCGGCGGTTTGCAGAAGAAAAGAGGAAAGCTATTGGCGAGGAGATTGCCCGGCTCCTTGCAGCCGGCTTTATCATGGAGGTGTTTTACCCTGACTGGCTCGCGAACCCAGTCTTGGTTCTGAAGAAGAATAACACTTGGCGAATGTGTATCGACTACACCAGCCTCAACAAGGCTTGCCCCAAGGATCCTTTCGCGCTGCCACGAATTGACCAGGTGATCGACTCCACAGCCGGCTGTGACCTGTTGTCTTTCCTGGACGCCTATTCTGGCTACCACCAGATCCCACTCTTCCAGCCGGATCAGATCAAGACCTCCTTCATCACCCCGTATGGAGCCTACTGCTACGTTACCATGCCGTTCGGCCTGAAGAACGCTGGAGCCACTTACCAGCGAACCATGCAGCGATGTCTGCAGGAGCAGATTGGGAAGAACATGCACGCTTATGTGGACGACGTGGTGGTGAAGACCAAGCAGAGTGACACACTCCTGGACGATCTCAGGGAGACCTTCACCAACCTGCGCCGCTATCGCATGAAGCTCAACCCTGAGAAGTGCACCTTTGGCGTGCCGGCTGGGCAGCTCCTAGGTTACATCGTTTCCCAGCGAGGGATCGAGGCTAACCCCTCGAAGATAAAAGCCATCGAGGCCCTAGAGAAGCCCACCCAGCTCAGAGATGTGCAGAAGTTTGCTGGTTGTTTGGCCTCGCTTAGCCGGTTCGTCAGCCGGCTCGGGGAGAAGGCCATGCCGCTGTACTAGCTGATGAAGAAGACGGACCACTTCGTTTGGTCCTAGCGCGCCGACGATGCCTTCAACGACCTCAAGCGAGCCTTGTCCACCGCGCCAATCTTGGCAGCGCCGGCTCCGCGAGAGCCAATGCTGCTCTACATCGCAGCAACCCCGCGTGTCATCAGCGTGGTGATCGTGGTGGAGCACACCGAGGAAGGCAAAGAGCTGCCGGTTCAGCGTCCGGTATACTACTTGAGTGAGGTGCTCACTCTCTCCAAGCAGAACTACCCGCACTACCAGAAGGTCGCGTACGACGTGTACATGGCGGCCAAGAAGCTGAAGCACTACTTCGAGGAGCACCCAATCACGGTGGTGAGCACCACTCCGCTCTCGGAGATCATCGGGTGCAAGGACGCGTCAGGAAGAGTGGCTAAATGGGCGATCGAGCTCGCGGCTCATACCATTCAGTACAAGCCCAGGACGACGATCAAGTCACAGATCATAGCGGATTTCTTTGCTGACTGGGGAGAGCACCAGTACCTGCCGCCGGCTCCGGACTCCACCCACTGGTGCATGCACTTCGATGGCTCCAAGTTGCTCGGGGGCTTGGGAGCCGGCGTCGTCCTCACCTCTCCCAAGGGAGACAAGCGGCAGTACGTGCTGCAGATGCACTTCCGTGCGTCGAACAACGTCGCCGAGTATGAAGCCCTGGTACATGGGCTCAAGATGGCCAAGCAGATCGGCATCAGGAGGATCCTCTGTTTCGGAAACTCCGACCTGGTGACACACCAGGTCTCAGAGGACTGGGACGCCAAGGACGCCAACATGGCCTCCTATCGCTTCTACGTGCAGCAGCTCAGCGGATTCTTCGAGGGCTGCGAGTTCCACCATGTCCCCAGAGCAAACAACGAGGAAGCAGACCGGCTGTCCAAGATTGGCTCCACCAAGCAGGATGTCCCAGCCGGGGTGTCCCTGGAGATCATCCACAAGCCGTCTATCAAACCTTCGCCGGAGTCCATATCCATCTATGTGCCTGGAGACCCGGTCCCGGCTCAGGTACCGCCACCGGACCCGGGGGCTGCCATCTCGGGGCTGAAGGAGGCAGCCGGCCAGCCCAGCGCGGCCGGCTCGACGAAGGACGAGGGGACTGCCGGCTCTGCGCCCTCCCTCCCAGCCGGCCAGCCCAGCGGGGCCGGCTCGACGAAGGATGAGGGGACTGCCGGCTCTGCGCTCGCTCCCCCAGCCGGATAATCAGACGAAGCCGGCTCAACGACGGACCCGGGGGCTGCTGACCCTCTAGTCGCCAGTGTCTTCCACATACGGGAGATACCTTCCTGGGCGGAACCATTCTCCAACTACCTCATCACTGGGGACTTGCCGCAAGACGAAGCGGAAGCTAGGCGAATTCAGCGTCGAACTGGGGCGTACACCATCATCAACAGCGAGCTGTACAAGCGCAGCGTGTCGGGCATCTACCAGAAGTGCATTGAGCCAGAAGAAGGGATGGAGTTGCTAAAAGAGATACACCAAGGGGAGTGCGGACATCACGCGTCTTCCAGAGCCTTGGTGGCCAAAGCCTTCCGCCATGGCTTCTACTGGCCAACGGCCAAGCAGAATGCAGAGCAGCTGGTGAAGCAGTGCAACGGCTGCCAGCGCTTCTCCAAGCACAGAAACACTCCAGCGGCAGCTCTCAAGACCATCCCGCTCACCTGGCCGTTCGCGGTCTGGGGCCTGGACATGGTAGGGCCATTCAAGACCGCACCCGGGGGCTTGACGCATCTGCTGGTTGCCGTGGACAAGTTCACCAAGTGGATCGAGGCCAAGCCAATCAAAAAACTCGACGGTTCGTGCACGATCAAGTTCTTCAACGAGATCATCACAAGATATGGAATTCCCCACAGCATCATCACCGAAAATGGGACGAACTTTGCGAAGGGAGTCTTTGCTGATTACTGTGGTCAGAAAGGCATCCGGCTGGACTTAGCGTCAGTGGCGCACCCTCAGTCAAATGGACAAGTGGAGAAGGCAAATGGGCTGATCCTGGCCGGCAACAAAACCAAGACTGGTCGAGCCTCTCGAGCGTTCAGCCGGCTGTTGGGTCGAGGAGCTACCCTCAGTGCTCTAGAGCCTGCGCACCACTCCGAATCGCTCTGTCGGCTTCACACCTTTCTTCCTAGTCTATGGAGCAGAGGCGGTGTTACCCATGGACATCGAGTTCGATGCGCCCAGAATCGTCCAGTACATGGAGAAACAAGCAAAAGAAGCTCACGAAGATGGCGTCGACCTCCTCGAGGAGGCTCGAGAGCAGGCTCTGGCTAGATCAGCGCTCTACCAGCAGCAGCTGCGACGATACCACAGCCGGAAAATTTGCCCGCTCGTGTTTTGCGAAGGTGATCTCGTACTCCGGCTGGTCCAAAGCACTAAAGGCATGCACAAGCTGTCTCCTCCCTAGGAGGGACCGTTCATTGTCAGCCGGGTGCTGGGCAATGGGGCATATTACCTCATCAACGCACAAGAGCCCAGAAAGAACAAGGCAGATAACTCTGACAAGGAGACCGAGCGTCCCTGGAATGTCAGTCTCCTAAGACCTTTCTTCTGCTAAGGCAAAAGCTTGTACCCCGAAAAACGTGTCAATGAATAAAGGAAAACGGAGCGGCTAGTTACGGCCGGCTCCGAGGAAAACACTTCGTGTATGTTTTGCTTCCTGCGTTATTCACTTGACCGGCAGCCGGCTCCAGGCACCGAGCCACAGCCGACAGCCTCGAAAAAGATCGATCTCTCGCCAGCCGGATGAGTACTACGTATGACGAAGGTCTCGAGCCCAGCGTCCACCTTCCGGCTCCGCGCAGCCGGATGGATAGGAGCCGGTAGACCACATACGAGGGAAAGCCGCAGAGCAGAACCGCAAACGATAGAAAAATCGCTCGACCAGGTGTTAAGGGCGGTGACTGTTAACTAAGCGTTGGTTAGCACGAGTCGGGGGCCTGATAGACCGAAGTACTACTTCTCACTCCGTGGCACGCTCCCACCCTAGGCCGGCATTCGGCTGCCGGCCCAAGAGAGACCAACCGGCACCAGGCTGCCGGTTGGGGGTAGAAGGGCCGAAGGGTGGGAAGATTAAGGAAAAGGTTGAGGGAACCGGGCAAAGGCAAAACCAGCGAATAGTTGATAGTCACAGTCTTCCGACGCTTGGGCCGAGAAGCCACGTCCAAGAGGTTCGAAGCTAGGGCTACCTCGCTTGGCATTGGCATCATTCGCAAAAGTTCAGTTTCGAGCTAGCTATTAGTCCAGCTACCCCAAAACTCGGGGGCTAGGGGGAAAGGGAATTGGCCCTCAGAAGCAGGCCGGCTCCAGTACCTCGCCGGCTGTCCGTTCAGCTGGCGCTGTGACACGATCAGCAAACGAGCAACGAAATCGAAACTTAGCACTCGCAAAGCAACGGCTAGAGCCGGAAACTGGGAAGTCTACTCTAGTCGTGGCTTGGGACGTGCGAAGGCCTGGGAAGGGAAACGTGCCGGCTTCGACCTCGCCCGAGCCGGTACAGGACTCAGTCTCCACTCCAACTCCGCTGAGCCGGGACTGGTCCGTTCCCCCGGAGCCGGCAAGCAGAAGCACCATATCCTCCACGTTGAAGCCGGAAGAGCCCGCCTGAAGCATCTGCGCAGGGTAATGACTATCGTAGTCCCTATCTACGCATTCGCGTGAACAGCGGTTTCATGAAGGGAAGGATCATCGCATTGCAATGGTGTCAAGCAGAAGACATTTGCGCGATGGCAAAAACACACAGTGAAGAAAGACATTCACACAGCAAACGAAGAGGAGCAAGCGAAGATTTGCACGAAATTAAAAGAGTTCTTAGGCGAACGGTTACATATTGTTGGCCACGCTAAGGGCCGGAGTAACAAAAGGACTCCCCCACCTAACCCCTAGACTCCTGCTGACGATGCCGCCGTCAAGAGGGAGGCTTCGGGGCCGCTCGCCGATCATGGCCAGGGGGAGTAGGCGCGGGCGCAGCCGGAGTCGTCGATGACGCGGACGCAGAGGATGTGTGACCTAGCGCGGTGGGTCAGGATGAGATACCACCCCCGCTCCAGGCCGTAATCATTAAAGAATCGCACCCACCCCCCGGTGAGGTAGCTCTTCCCCTCCTCGTCATGGAGGACCTCGACGTCGTACATCGGCTGCCCGCCGCTGCCATCCTCGATCATGAAGCTCGTCGGGGGATTCTTCCCCATGGTGCCGACGAAGCTGGCGGGGAGCGGAAGGCGCTCCTTACTCCCGGCCAGCAGGGGCACCAGGGCGGTGGCGAACCCGTGCACCGGGACGTAGGAAAGCCGCTGCCTGGTCGGCGGGCGCGGCGGCGCCTTTCGCACCTTCTTAGCGGCCGCGCTGGAGGAACCGTCGACGCCCAGACCAGCGAGGCCCGGAGGGGCGGCCCCAAACGCCATCGCGGCGCCAACGAGGGCGGCCGCCGGCTCCAGGGGCGTCCTGGTAAGACCGGCAACGGAGGTCGCGGCCGCGGGGACTACGGCACCACCGACGGTCGCAGCAACGGCCTCTCCGGGGGCCGTCGTGAGGGCGGCGGAGCGGCCGGCCCCGAAAGACCTGGCAGCGGCCGCGGCCGCGAGCGCAGCCAAAGTCTTCTTGTTGCGGCTGCCCAGTGGGCGGCCGCGCTTCCGGGACGTCGGTAGCGTCGCCGTCGGGCCCTCGGCTCCGTGCTGGCTTCCGAGTGGGCTTTCCCGTCCGCGCTCGCCCGGCCCGTCGCCAGCCCCGGCTCCACTGTTCGCCCCGAGTGTTGCCATTGAGATCGGAGCGGGAGTTGTGGAGGAGACGGTTTCGGCTAGGCAGGGAAGCGGAGGCGACAGGTGAAGGAAGGGAGGCGCTCGGGAGTGAGGAAAACCCTCGAGAGCTCCAAGATTTAAGGGCCAGCAGGGCACAAAAAGCCGAGCCGGTTTAATGCGATTTAATCACACGCGTGGCGTTTCGACGGGACGCGACGCTGACACCAGCCCCGCTTTGTTACGTGACGTCTGCCGAAATCATTGCGGTGGCCGAAGGGTCAAAATGACTAGACAGGCCACTGGCGCGCTGCGCCGGCCGCTGCGTGGGAACAAGATTCGAAGCGGCGCAAGTTCCCAGGAGGCAGCACGCCGGCTCGCGGCCCACCGACTCGCGGTCGCCAGCCGGGCCGTATCTCAAAACCGGCTCGTCACGAGACGGCCGGGAGAACTCCGCAAAGCCCAGCCTCAATGATTAGAGCGACCAAGCCGGACTAGAATCCTGGGACTTCGACAAAAGCGAGCAAGACTTCGGCGAGAAGAAGAACCCGCCGAAGCCCCATGCTAGCCCATGAGACTTCGCCAGTTTTAGGGGCTAGTGTCATGGGGATCACTTAGGGGGCGCACCACGGGCCGGGCAATATGCCGGCTGGCGTCCCAGGAGTCCCCACGGCTTCAGCACGAGAAGACCGGCTCCGCCCGAAGGGCCGGCTGCGCCAGCAGCCGGCTGGCGACTCCACCGAGGAGAACTGGAGCCGGGCGATGAAGACAAGGCCTCTCAACGGTTGTCTGGCCTAAAGTAGGATGGCCCCGACAAGAGCGGCAGGGGCGCAGGACGGGAGTGACGAGCGCCACGACCACGTCCAGCCAATGAGAGATCGAAGACCCTTCCCCACGATGGGATCCGAGGCAAAAGAGAAGGGATATGCCCTCCAGATGCCGGCCCAGGGGAAAGGCACTTTATAAAGTGCCTTTGCCAGAGCAGGGCCAGAGGATCACGCCAAGGACGCCGCCGCCGAGGAGCCGGCAGCTGGCCGAATCACTACCAAAACCTGTAACCAAGCCCCCGTCTATATAAGGGGGCCTGGACCCTTAGCATAGGGGAGATCCGATCTTCTTCTTCCTCCTCTAGCCGAACAGCTCGAGGAGCATTGTACTCGTTACTATCCAATCAATACGAAGCAGGCAGGAAGTAGGGGTTTACCTCCAACCGGGAGGGCCCTGAACCTGGGTAAACCGAGGTGTCTCTGTTGGCACAATCCCGAGCCGGACCCATCGTCACCAACGTCGAGCCCCTCCGATAAGCCTCCCCATGGCTACTGTCTCTAAATTCCCACGACATTCATGTTTAGATGTTGTGAGCTGCCTATCATGATCAAGATCATCTTTGTGTAATTCTCCATGTTGTGTTTGTTGGGATCCGATGAGTATTGGTACTATGTTAAGTTGATGTGCTGAATATTATCTTTATGTTATCTCTATGTTGTTTATGATCTTGCATGCTCTCTGTTTCTAGTAGATATCTTGGCCGAGTAGATGCTAGTGACTCCAAGAGGGGGTATTTATGCTCGATAGCTGGGTTCATGCCTCTAGTAATCTGGGGGAGTGACAGAAACCTCTAAGGTTGTAGATATGTTGTTGCCACTATGGAGAAAACAGCATTCTTGTGTCCAAGGACATCTGCATTTTTTACATTAAGCACTTTGCTTAAGGCGATAATCTGTTGTTCGCAACTTAATACCCGATGTTTGCTCGGACGACATTCGGAGGGTGGATTATTAGTCATAGATGCAGTTGGATTATGGTCTATGTATTTTGTCGTAATGCCCAGAGTGAATCTCATAGTGATCCTCATGACATATGTACGTTATCTTTACTCTATCAATTGCCCAACTGTAATTTGTTTACCCAACATGTTGTTATTTATCTTATGGAGAGACACCACTAGTGAACTGTGGACCTCAGTTCAATTTCCTTTACATTGCTATTACCGTTTACTTTTACTTGCTTATTTACATTCTCGCATTCTATTACCTTTTACCACTTGATACGCTTAATCCTTTGTTTACAGCAAACCGGTGAGATTGACAACCTCATCGTAAATTGGGGCAAAGTACTTAGTTGTGTTTTGTGCAGGTTCCACATTGCTGCTAGGTGAAGAAGCTCCCACGTCAACTACGCACCCGCATTTTCTGGCGCCATTATCCGGAGTGTCGCAAAGCTAGCAAGCATCATCTTCTGAAGTTTGGCTTTCTCCTACTGGTTCGATAAACCTTGGTTTCACAACTGAGGGAAACTTGCTGCTGTGCTCATCATACCTTCCTCTTGGGGTTCCCAACTGGGTGCTTAACATGCACTATCAGTCTCTTTCATTCATTTTCGGTAATTTCAATCTTTGATTTCAATCATTACAACACTAATTAATATATACCTCATCTATTCATTTTGTTTGCTCGGCAGAGTTTGGAAACGGTTTATACGCACAGTTAAAGGTGAATGGAAAAATGAACTGATTTTCCGTCCGATCGAGGTAAGTCGGACGAGCTAGGTCCACGCATCCCTTTAATTCTAGTTCCAAATACCATTAAGTATATCATTTATGATATGTTTTTGATTAAAATCTATTCTCGTAAAGTGCGCAAGGCAGCCAGCGGGGACTAATTTATGTGCATACTACGCTTGCAAGAACCTTCGCTCGGAGGTCACTGAAGGGATTGATTTTCAAACAGTAAGGGAACAATATACTGACAATTTAATTTTATTACCATCAACTGTGTTTAGTGTCATTCATAATATTTGTCATGATGATTTATATTCATATTGGTCTCCTTCTTCGTAGTTCGAAGCAAAGTGGAATCGGCTCTCACCGACTAAATGCATAGTAGGAATTCAAGAGGAACTGTCAGGATTTTTGCTTGACCATGTCATATATCCAAAGGGTGTATTCCATTTGGCTTTAAATTAGACAAGTTGTATATGTGTAGTTAAACAAGTTGTGTTCTTCATGGATATGTGTGTAATTAAACAAGTTGTATATACTTGTATATATGCTCGCCAGACAAGATATATTATATATGTATTGGTGTGTATACTATGTTGTATTGTACGAATATATATATATATATATATATATGGAAACTTGTTTGAAATGAACCAAAAAATTGAATGCAGCAAAATACAAATAAAAGGATAACATAACAATTGAAATGCAGAAAAATAAAGAGGAAGCGAGAGGCTGCCACGTGTGGAGAATTTTAGTCCCGGTTCATAATATGAACCGGGACTAAATGTCCTACACCCACGAGTGTCTGGCAGCAGCCACGTGGTAAGTATTTAGTCCCGGTTCGTAATGCAACTAAGACTAAAGATAAGGCTCCAGTCCCGGTTGGTTAGTCCCAGATAAGCAACCGGGACTAAAGCCCGGCACCAACCGGGACTGATAGCCCGTTTTCCACTAGTGACATAACATGAAGAAGTATGAATGCCTAAACAAAATTATTAATACAGTTTTCAACGAAGGATAAATGACGTAGAAATCCTCTAAAACTGGCCTCAAAATGGTATGGCCCTTTTAAAATCCAGCAATCAGTTGGCAATCATGCTTACAAGTTGCAGCTTCTAAAGGAAGTAACATAACAATGTTCCATATTTTTTTTGATAAGGGGGACGGCCCCAGCCTCTGCATCAATCGATGCATACGGCCGTCTTTATTAAAATATTATTTGTTCACAAGTCTTACAAATCATGGATCATAAAGAGTTGAAATGTGTATCAGCAATCTAAAAATACAATTATTCATTTCAGCCCAAAGCATCAACAAGTGAGACGTCCATCAAAACGCCACCCGAATCGGCTGTAGATATCCCGTGCGACCGTCCCCAAACGGTTGTACCCAATATCCATGTCCTGACGCTGCTCCGCCGGCTAGAGATAGGACCACATATGGATCCAATGGACAGTTAAAGGGATAACCTGCAAGAAAGTGGGGAAACAAGATTTGTTAAAGATAAAGTCGTTCCTCACGTGCCATATCGCCGTAAGAATAGCACAAACACCAACTCGAATATTTCTTTTCTCCGATTTAACGATTCCATTCAGCCAAGTACCAAACATATGAGCAATATTCACAGGAGGAGTAATATTGAATGCCATGTAAACAATTTGCCAAATAATCTTTGTGAAAGGACATTTTATAAAAAGATGTTCAGTGGATTCATTTTGCTCACAAAAACAACAATGTTCCATATCAATGAACCTAAAATGCACATTAGAGAGCGGGCAATTTCAAATCCACATTTTCCACTGGTTACACGGTTCACAAAAACTTTTCCCTGTTGCTATTCTACAACATCCTTAGGTGCCGAGAAATACATGTTCTTACAATATCGCCATTCCACAATAGTTGAAATAGCGGCAAAATTAACATGACAGATGAGGAAGCTACTTGGGAAGACACATCGTTCATCGAGGCAACCTTTCCTTCGTTCAATCCCTCAGGTCTTGTCTTGAGTGGTTAGTATTGTCAGGGATCTAACTGCACTGCCATCGGAAGCTAAACTCGGACATAACAGATGAAGCATTGGACGGTCATGATGCGAGGATATTGCTTCAGTTTCATCCAGTTGTTCTTTTGTGTTGTGCTTGAGTTTGCTTGAATTATGTTTAGTTAGCGCGCTAAGGACCATTATATATAAAGGCCTTAAGCTATTGTAATGATACTAAGCGTGGTCCTGCTCTTTTGATATAAAATGACAAGAGTGGGAGGTTGGGTTGCACGTAGAATATAAACCCTAAGTTTATCTAATTCTTTTCCTAGTTTTCCTTTATCTAGTAGTCTTTATATCTAACCTCTGAGCTCCTCTTCTCCCCCTCTTCGATCGGATGTCAGCGACTATTAGGTCCTTACGCAAACAGTGAATCACGTACTGTCTATTGCCTCCCTCGGCCCTAGTCGCCGCTGCCGAGCTCTCTGATCCACAAACGCCTCAGGAGTACATGCGGGAGGCTGGTGGCATGAGGTATAGGTATACACATGAAGCTGTTAACTTGTACTACCAAAACTTCATATGTTTTGGAACAAAGGTAATAACCTTGAGAGTGTACCAAAGTGTACCGTGAGTTTCACAAGAGAGAAAGAAGAGACGATCGTTCTGTCGATAAAACCTAGAGATGTAAACAGATCGGATCGGATTTTGCCTTTTCCATATCCTGTACCATGTGTTTTTGTCGGATTTAGAACGGAGTGGATAATGACCAGATGCGTATCTGATCGTGGATTCGGAGCGGACTCGGGACAGAAACAAAACTAATTGGATTGATACATTTAAAAGTAGGTAATAACCATACAACCAAGAATACAAAGAATACAATGGTAAAATGTTAAAATGAGTAAATATAACATGAATAATAATGTGCACACATGACCTAAGGTAACATCCACTCATATTTGAGTAGCCTAGTAACCAAATAAACTAATCTCTACGATACAATGATTATGTAAGTGAGTTTAATGACGAATGACTAGGCAACTTACTTGAAACAGGCTTTCGCCCTGCTTTATAAATAAAGCAACAACATCCATACAACGAGTTTAAGAGCCAAGTACGAAAGACAATCGAAAGACCGTCTGCTGGGGCAACAGCACAAACATGCCCAAAAATATAAAAACAAATACAACTATAGCAAGAAGCGCAAGAGCACATCAACAGCCGGACTGCAAAGATGTATGACGAGCTGCCATAAGAAGATCCTCCAGCATGCTGTCCAGCCGCTCCCTGTCCCGCTGCCTACAGAGCGGGTACCACTGCTGCATAAAAGCCAAAAATTTGTAGATAGAGTCAGAGGCCCGTCGCAGGAAGATACGCTCAATAACCATCTTATTACAAATAGTCCATAAAGTCCAGGTCATTGATGCAAACACTAACCAGAAGAGGCGCCTCCTCTTACCGGAACGGTTTGCATGCACTTCCAGGAACTCCCCAAGGTCTAAGGCCTGCCACTCAGGTCCTAGAGCCTCAGCAACAAAGCTCCAAAGGAAGCGCGCAGCGGGACAAGCAAACATAATATGATGTGTCGTCTCGGGGACAACACACAGAGGGCAAAGGCCATTTCCTGGCCCATGATGCTTAAGAACCTCGACCCCCGAAGGTAGACGATCCCGTAGAAGCTGCCACACAAAGATCTTGGTCTTTAGGGGGATTGGGGCCTTCCACAACGGGGACGTCCAGAGGAGAGAGGGTCCCCCCACATAGGGCCCGGTAGGCGGATCTAACTGAGAAGACTCCTGAAGAGCAAAGACGCCACGAGACACTATCTGGTGAGGTAGACAGGGAGCTAGGAAGGCGAGCTTGGAGGGCCTCCCAAGCAGCAATGTCTTCCAGACCAAAAGACCGACGAAACATGATATCCCATAATCGATGGCCCGCCGTAGCGACCAAAAGCATCGGGTCGGTACATATGGCAAATAATTGGGGGAAGTCCAACCTGAGAGGTCGATCCCCTAGCCAAGGGTCGAGCCAGAGTAGGGTACCTGCTCCATCGCCTATGGAGTAGGTGACCCCCGCCCTGATCTCATGCTTGATATCCTAGATGGACCTCCAAAACTAAGATCCCTCCCGGCGTTGACACGACATAAGGGGTCGGCCTCTTAAGTATTTGGCCTTAATCAATTGAAGCCAATGACCACCATCCCCCTTGAGGATCCTCCAAACCCATCTAAGCATCAGAGCCACATTCATAGTCCTGGAAGCTAGAATACCTATGCCCCTACACTCCTTGGGGGCGCAAATATCGGCCCATTTGACCATATGGTACTTCTGGCGGCCATTACGCTCCTGCCAAAAAAAGCGCGATAGCTCCTTATCAAAGTTGCCATGCACTCCCTCCGGTAGAATATATAGCCCCATAAAGTACAGGGGAAGACTTGACAGGCAGGAGTTGATGAGGATAGTCTTACTCCCCTTGGAAGTGAACTTCCCTCGCCAAGGCTCCGCCTTCGATTTGACTCTCCCAACTAACGGGTCTAGGTCCTTGATGAGGATCCGAGAGTCCCAAACAGGCATCCCCAAGTAGCTAACTGGGAAGGATGTCAAGCGGCAATTGAAGTTGTCAACGATCCGTTGTTGATCCTCAGGGCTGTACCCCATGACCACGACCTTGCTCTTATCAAAGTTGATTTTGAGACCCGACATGGTCTCAAAACATAAGAGGAGAAACTTGAGATTAGCAATATCAAGCTCCGACCCTTCCACCATAATCATGGTGTCATCCGCATACTGAAGGTGTGTAACACCTCCTCCAGGGATAAGATGTCCAACTACACAAGATATGTGGCCGGAAATCTTAGCCTTCTCTAAGATTTCCGCTAGGACATCTACTGCAGCATTAAAGAGGAGAGGGGATATGGGATCCCCCTGCCTCACGCCACAGGAGGGCCTAAAGTACGACCCCACTTCCCCGTTAATATTAATGGCAGTATTGCCACTCGTAACGATCTGCATGATCTAGCTAACCATCCTATCATCGAAGCCTCTCCGAAGAAGGGCATGTCGAAGAAAGGTCCAGTCCAGGCGGTCGTAAGCTTTCTGGAAATCTAGCTTTAGGAACACACCCCTCTGGTGTCGTACCTTAACCTCGTGAATGATTTCATGAAGAGACAGAATCCCATCATGAATATACCGGCCCTTTAAGAAGGCAAACTGGTAAGGATGCGTAAGGTGCTCCAGCACTGGAGCCAGCCTTAAGGCACAGACCTTAGAGATGATCCGTTGGATGACATTAACCACCATAATAAGCCTAAACTGGCGGATATCCGTGCCTCCCACAACCTTGGGGATCAAGGTTATCATGCTAAAATTTAGACGAGACATAACCAACGTCCCAATGTACAACTGTTGGAACATTGGCATGATCACCACCTGGATTTTCTCCCAGAACTTCTGGAAGAAAACAACCGGAAGCCCATCTGGCCCCGGGGCAGAGTCCACCTTCATTTCCATAATCGCCTTACCCACCTCCTCTGGTGAGAATGGGCGCGTCAGCTCCACGTTCTCATTAGCAGAGACCATAGCCCCCGCTGGCCAAAAGTCCACTGTCAACGAGATCCCTGACCGGGAACCTGCCGTAAAGAGCTCCTTATAGAAGGAGTAAACATGATCGGAGATATCTCTGGCATCCTCCAGAAGATTATCTCGATCCTAAAGGCAGGGGATGGAGCATTTCCGACGTCTGCCGTTGGCAATAGCATGGAAATAGGCTGTGTTCGCGTCGCCCCGCAGAAGCCAATTCTGGCGGCTCCGTTGCCGCTAGTAAACCTCCTCGCCCCTGTAGATCTCTACAAGGGAGCCTTCAAGGGCATATCGCCGAAGCCACTCCTCGGTGGATAGGCCCACAGAATCCGACCTACTGTCGAGATTCTTCATCTCCGTAAGGAGTAATCCTTTCTTCTGCCGAAGCTCCGCCCCGACATTAGCTCCCCAACCGCGCATGAATTGGCGAACCGTCTTAGCACAATGGTGCCAAACATCAACCGCATTATAAACGCGGGGAGGAGATAACACCGCGGCTTCCCATTTAGAGCTAACAGCTTCCACAAAGCCCTCCTGGCCAAGCCAGAAGTTCTCTAAGTGGAAACGGTTCGACCTTGGGGGAGCCCCTCCCCCCGACGAAAGGAGCAGGGGGGAGTGGTCGGAGCCAATCCTAGTAACCGCACGAAGGGCACAGAGGGGGAAGGCCATCTCCCACTCCACCGACACAAAGACCCGGTCTAGTACACTCCGGATCGGGTCTACCCTGTTATTACTCCAGGTGTATCGGGCTCCCGCTCTTGTGATTTCTCTAAGAGCGCTATACAGTCATTGAACATCCGCATTCTCGGAAGATCCACGTGCGCCGAGCTCTTATCTTCAGGGGAGCGAATCAAGTTGAAGTCACCAGCTATCATCACCAGGGTCGTGCAACGATCCACCTTTGATGTTAGCTCGGCCAGGAACGCCGGGGATCGATGATGGTCCACGGGGCCATAGACAACGATAACCTCCCATCTGAGATTAGAGCGTCTATGTGTGAGCGCCATGCTCACAAAGAACTCCCCGTGGTCCATATCGTCGACCTCAAAGGTGTCCTCCTTCACCCCTAGGAGGATGCCTCCCGAGTGGCCCACGGAAGGGACCCAGTGCCATGCAAACTTGTGCCTACTCAGCCCCTCAAGCTCATGAAGGAGAAAGCTTTCTTTGATCGTCTCCTGCAGCCCGACGATATCTACATTCTCCTGGCGCATGTATTCCTTCAACTGGCATTGGCGCCCCGGGGCGCCAAACCCCCTAAGGTTCCATATCAATGAGTAGAAAGGCGTACTCATTGGGAACCACCATCCGGGGAGGTCCCCCTATTGGGGACCGAGCGAGCCCTGCTCCTGGTCCAGGGCCGAGACGAAGGCTTGGGAGGCCGCCCCTGCATCCCCCCTGACTGGGGGATAGCGGGAGGCGATGCCTCCCTACTCGACGAAGGAGAAGAGCCAATGCTGGACCCTAGTGCCAACTGCACAGGTCCAGTAGGCTCGGGAGCCGCCATCCTCTCATGCTCCGCCTGAGCACGAGAAGCAGCTAGGGCTCCCTCAAAAATCTCCTTAGCCTTGATCGCAGCAATTTGCTCTAGTCTCGGGCCACGCTCCCCCCGAAAGACGATGCTACAGTCAGAGGCAACCTGATCCAGGTGGTCCAAAGGGACCGAATAACTAGGCAACTTACTAACTACTAGTTGTGCTATACTATCTTAATCTTTTTAGAAAAAAATAGATTAGTCAGAAAACCATCAGATTATCCTAATTAATTTTTAGATAATCCATATTTAACGCTATTTTGCATATCATATCCTATATACCATATCCAGATGTTCAGTTCGGAATCGGATATCCTTATTCATCGGATTCCTATAAATCGGATATGGGTTCTTAAAAACGGATTCGCGACGGATTCGGTACAGAAATTATCCTATCCGTTTACATCTCTAGTGAAACCCAAATATGATCACTCTCTTATGGCTGACAAGAATATACTGTAGTAGTCTATTAACATACTACTGACGCAATGATCATATATAGGACGCATGCATCGTCGTACAGTTACGAAAAATAAGCATTAAAATGTGCGTTTGGCCGCTAAAACCGAACCCCGGAATTCTAGTATGTACCGGACGCGCGACACGCATGCAGATAAACCGGAAGAAACGCCCGCGTCTAGGAATCTGGCCATATTCTTCTTCTTGACACAGCAGATTGATCAGTAGTTGACGACGTAGCACTTTTTCCTGATCTCCCCCTCCACTCCGGTGAGCACGCTGACGTTTCCCATCTTGGCCATGGACGCGGCGAAGTCCCTGAAGAAGGCGTCGTCGAACATCCCGGTGGCGACGTGGTGGACGTAGTCCCTGGTTGTGTCATCGGTGAGCAGCGCGGCGTCGGAACGGAAGAGGCCCCTACGCTTGGCGACATGGCGGTAGTAGCTGGTGTCGAAGGTCCTGTAGCTCCCCGGGTCCATCTCCGACAGCGTGGTCCCGTCGTCGACGCTCCTGCACTTCATCCTCAGCTTCTCGGCGTACTCGCTGTCCAGCGATGGGTCGACGTTGTTGCCGGCGGAGGCGTAGAGCCGATCGGCGTACGAGGGGCAGTGCGCCGTGCCGAGGGTGTGCGCGCCAGAGAGCACGACGAGGTCCTTGACGTCCAGTCCCTTGGAGGCGAAGATCTTGGTGAGGAGAGGGACGTCGCCGAAGGAGGGAGGCAGCTCGTGGCTCGCCTCCGTCGCGCTAGACACCACGCCATCTCTCCGTCCCAGCGCCACCTGCCAGGTCGGGCCCTTGGCCAGCACGACGGCGTCGCGGGCCATGAGGGCCAGGACGTCGGCGCAGGAGACGGTGCCCGGGCAGGCGGCCTCGAGCTTGGCCTTCACTCTCTCCACGGAGCCGAACCCTCGCAGGCTCTTGTTAGGCTTGGCGTCCCTCTCCGCGAGTTTGCCCGGCGTAGAGTCGAGGAGGACGGACGCGTCGCAGCCCTGCGAAATTGCATTGATCAATGGAAATTAGTAAAGGTTTTCCATGATTCCATCAACTTGTTGTATATGCGTCAGCTACAGCTTCATGAGTAGCTAGCGGGCTTACCCCGACGAAGCAGTCGTGGAAGTGAAGCCTGAGCAGCGGGCCGGCGAGGCTGGGCGCGGCGGAGATGATCCTCACCATCTCCTCGCGGACGATCTCCTCCACCTTGGGGCATGCCTGGCTGTAAAACGCAGTGTCTAGCTGAGACAACGCCGAGCCCGAGAGCAGCAGCACAATGGCCACAGGAAGCAGCACACACGATGAATGATTCCTCTTCATCTTCAGCGTACAATCAACGCGCACAATTTCCTTTTGTTGCTCTAAGGCAGGAAGGAAAGGGCACCGGTAGCTCTGATTGCAAGTGAGCAAGGTGGATAACAGTATTTATAGAGGTGCTTACACTGCATTTCATGGGGTTACGTTACGTATACTAGGCTGTCGTCTGCATACGGGAATTATGGCTGTCAGCCATGTTCTAACTTGCATATCCAGCTCGGTATAGGCAATCACCCTCCTGATAAATTGATTCTAGCGTAAGTTATGCATTGACGCGCGGCCTTGATTGAACAAGTCAATACAAGCAACATATAGATGGCGACGATCGAGGGAAGGAAGTTCATGGCCGCGTACCTAGCGGAAGAGAGAAGGCAATGATCCGCATAATCGGTTGCAACTCAAGGAACCATACTAGAATATGTAACAACCCATGTGCGTCGCAAATCATTTCGGTGTACGTGGAGGCTACGACAAATCCACCTTCTACGTACCTAAGCAGCTCATGCCGCAGTTTGCCCTCTCGGCCTTGGCTCTAGTTTAGGATTTCTCGAGCTTAGACGATCTTCAGCGGCGCCCGCCCCCCAAATCACGCACCCCAGCCACATCCCTCAAGTGTCGCCTCAAAGAAATAAAAAATACGAAATTTAAAGGTTTTTATTCAATTTTGATTATATTTTACAAATTCTGAATGAAAACGGCTAGTTTATCGAGCCTAGCCTCCTCGCCGTCCTTCGGGGCGCTCTACGGCCCCGCCTCATCATCGTCATCCCTGAAGTAGATGTCGTCCTCCTTCTCGGGGATGTTGGCCGGGGGAGGTGGAGGCAGTGGTGGTGGAGGCGCCTGGCCCAGGCCGAGCATCGCGTAGGTGGTGATGAGGCGACACGGCATGTTGAGGTGGAGGCGGTTGCTAAAGTTTTCACTAGTTTAGGCGGTGTGGAGTCCCGCCTAAACGGTTAAAGTTCTGTGAAGAAATGACGCGTTGTGGATCAAAAAATGATTTAAAAAAAATCAGGACCTTATCTTCTATGCCGCTAAAATGCAAACCCACCTCGGTTCCAGCGGAATCGGCAGGAGCTTGCGCAAAATTCAAAATATACCTCTGAAGGTTTGCGCGACAAAATGAGAGCTGATATGCGTGTTCCGGGTGGTCTATTATTTATGTGGCGTGTTGTTCCCAGCTTTTCATTTGTTGTTTCGGTAGCTGCCTCACAAAAAAACCCGATTTTGGCACTCAAAAAATGAAAAACGCACTTTTCGTTGACGAAACGAAAATCAGCCTCCATGGTATTCCTCGCCATCCCAACGGCCACGTGCGTATCCGATATGGCCTCGTTCCAATTTATTTTGAAATAGTTATGCCCGATTCGGGACCCGTATAAAATGACGACCCCGAAACCCTGAACCTAAAATTTTCATAAAATACAACACACTACATATTCCTCTATATTATATAAAGGTACTATTAGTGAAGGTTTTAATTAGAAACTATTAAACTCTGTGTTAGTGAAAAGGAGTATTAATTAGAAACAATGGAGGGGTAGAAATTTAAAAAAAGCTGCCGTGTGTGCCACGCTGGTAGCACACGGCAAAGTCTGGCTCTTGTTTGCTGTGTGCTGCAGGCCCGACACACGGCAAACGGGCATCTAGGGTTAACACAGGGCAGCGCCGGTTGGGTCCTTAGCAAAAAAATTCCCTCCTGCGCGCGTCTCGGCCCCCACATCCCGCCGCCGGCCAGCCTTCGGCGACCCAGCTGTGCGCGTCCTCGCCCCCTGTCCCCGCCGTTGCCGAGCCGCCTCTGTTCCCCGCCTCCGCCCCGCCTCCAGCTGGCCCGCATCTAGCCGCCGCCCGCCTCCCGCCACTGATACGTTGCAAACGTATCTATAATTTTTGATGCTCCATGCTTATTTTACACCAATTGTTTTATGTTTTATTTACACTTTGTGGTATTTTTATGAATTTTTTGGAACTAACCTATTAATAAGATGCCACAGTGCCAGTTTATGTTTTCTGCTGTTTTTCTATTCTAGATTTTTACTGAAGGAAATATTCTCGGAATTGGACGAAACAAAAGCCAAAGTTCTTATTTATCTGACACGAAGACGGAGTCCAAAGGAGAGACAGAGACGGGCAACGAGCCGACCACACCTAGTGGTGGCGCGGCCCAGCCCCTGGCCGCGCCACCCCATGGTGGGGGCCCCTTGGGCGCCCACCGACCTCGCCCTTCCGCCTATAAATTAACATCTTCTGTAAAACCCTAAGGGCCCGAGCCTCCATCCATGAAAAGTACTGTACCCGCCGCCATCGTCGACCCTAGTTTGAGAGGGTTCGGAAGCTGTTCCCGGCACCCTGCCGGAGAGGAGAATCATCACCGGAGGCCTTCTTCATCGCCATGCCTTCCTCCGGAGTGATGCATGAGTAGTTCATCTTTGGACTATGGTCCATAGTAGTAGCTAGATGGTTGTCTTCTCCTATTTGCGCCACCATGTTTAGATCTTGTGAGCTGCCTATCATGATCAAGATCATCTTATTGTAATTCTACATGTTGTGTTTGTTGGAATCTGATGAATATTGAGTACTATGTCAAGTTGATTATTGATCTATCATGTCTATGTTATTTGTGATCTTGCATGCTCTTCGTTGCTAGTAGATGCTTTGGCCAAGTAGATGCTTGTGACTCCAAGAGAGAGTATTTATGCTCGATAGTGGGTTCATGCCTCTAGTAATCTGGGAGAGTGACAATAAATTCTAAGGTTGTAGATGTGCTATTTCTACTAGGGAGAAAATAACAATCTTTTGTTAAAGGATAATTGTATTGTTTATATTACACACTTTGCTTAATACGATAATCTGTTGCTTGCAACTTAATACCCAAGGGTTGTTTGGATGATATCCTGAAAGTGGTTTATTAGTCATAGATGCAGTTGGATTACGGTCTATGTATTATGTTGTAATGCCCAAATTAATCTCATAGTGATCTTCATGTCATGTACATGCATTGTTATGCATTCTCTATTTTTCAATTACCCAACTGTAATTTATTGACCCAGCATGTTATTTATCTTTATGGGGAGACACCTCTAGTGAACTATGGACCCCGGTCCATTCTTTTACATTGATAATACCATCTACTGCAAACACTGTTACTTTTTGCAAACAAACATATCTTTCCACACTATACGTTTAATCCTTTGTCTTCAGCAAAACCAGTGAGATTGACAACCTCACTGTAAGTTGGGGCAAAGTATTTTGGTTGTGTTGTGTGCAGGTTCCACGTTGTTGACTGACGATGGCAGTGCGTCCTACCAAAAGTCAGCTAACAGCAACCTTCAGAAGTGGTTTCTTTCACCTACTGGTCGATTAAACTTTGGTTTCATACTGAGGGAAAACTTAGTGCTATGCTCATCATACCTTCCTCTTGGGGTTTCCCAACGGGTCCTATGAGACATCAGCCGCCGCCCGCCTCTAGCCACCTCCCGCCTCCAGCCGCTGCCCGCCTCTCCGCCCCTGCAGATCAGCCGGTCAGCGCCATGGTGGCCAGAGGCAGCCTGAGTTAGCCATGGCTAGCCCTCTGCAGCACCTTCTCGGCCGGCGCCCCTCTAGCAGTTCTTGGGTCGGCCCCCTCCAGCAGCTCGATCGGGCCGGCGACAACACCTCTCTGCCCCTGCAACTCAATCGGCCGGCGCCCTGTAGTAGCTCGGGCATGCTCCGACTCCTCTGACAAGGTGAGTGTGTTCTTGGTAGTTATATGTTGATGTGTTTCGGTAGTAGTTTGTATCTAGGTGTAGTTTGTAGCAATCCGGCAAGGTGTTACGTGCGACACGTATCAAAGTCGGCGAAGTTCGGTGAGATGTCATTGGTGGCGTGAGGCTAACTGCATGCAAGTTCGTGTTTGGTCGGTCTCGGCCAGTGGTGCTAACTGAAATTGGTGGCGTGAGGCTAACTGAAACTTTATTGCATTTTCAGCCTTTGTAGTGTTGTGGCGCTGCACCACCCCGTCGGCCCCGGTCTTCGATCTTCTTTGATGATTTGATCACGCTTTGAGGGTAAAAGTTATTCCTTCTCTTGCAATGTGCCTAGGGTTTATTTTTATGTCTAGATCACCAAGTCTGTCGCGAAACCAGGCTTCTCCCGTTCGTAAGGGTTACGTGGACAAATATGTATTAAATTGCATATTTAAAACTGTAACTCTTCCGGATTGTCCATAGTTTTTGGACAGCCGGAGGATGTGTAGATTGGGTACGTTTTCCATGCTCTACTCTATTCTGAGACAGAATTTCGTCGGTGCCTTTCCTGTTGTTCTCCGGATACACACCTTCTTGGCTCTTTTGTCGAGACGTGCATCTGGAGAAGAGCGGGGAGGTGCTTCCAAAATTCTGTCTCGGTTCAGGTAGAGCATGGAGAACGTGTCCAATCTTCACATCCTCGGGTGGGATTAGGCTACCTATTAGAGAGGTAGGTGGTGGATACATGATGTAAAACTTATATTTTTTATATCGAATCAAACTAATACATGATGAAATGGCATGTGTAAATTGAAAGCATTATATCTTTGTTTATTACTTATTAGAGGATGGAGAATCGTGAGTGGATGTACAATGGCCAAACTAGTCGAATGGAGATGACAGATGAATGGAAGCAAAAGACCGAGCAGTTTGTGGACATCGCGTTTGAAAAAGACCAAAGACCTAAATGAACATGGTGCCCGTGCAGCAAATGCCGTAACGAAAAAGATAAAGCAAAGAGGTTATGAGTAAACACCTGACCGGGAACGGGTTCACACCATTGTACACTGTATGGGATTTCCATGGTGAACAAGTCCCAAAACGTGCTAGAACGGAGTCGCAGCGGATCACAGAAAGTCCATCCACGGGAGAATTTGACACTAGGATTGACGACTGCTTAGACGACTTCTGTAATGCACATGCACCTGAAAATCCAGACGTAGAGGAGATAAATGGGGAGGCTACTGAGGAGATGAAGGAGAGCACAAAGCAGTACTATGATACTTTGTTTGCGGCACAAAAACCTCTTCATCCACACACAGAGGTGACCCAACTGGATGCCATCGCACATTTAATGGCATTCAAGAGCGACAGCAACCTGAGCAGAGATGGGTTCGATGATCTTCTGGTTATCATTGGCAACCTTCTGCCCCATGGGAACCTCTTGACAAAGAGCATGTACGAGTCAAACAAAACCCTCCGCGACCTTAAGATGCCATATGAGCAGATACACTGTTGTCCAAAGGGTTGCATGCTATTTAGAAAAGAACATGTGGATGCAAAATATTGTATCCATTGCAAAGCCTCTAGGTATTTCGAGGTTGATGCTGGTGATGGTCAGAAGAGGTAGACTGGGGTTGCCCAAAAGATCCTCTGGTATCTTTCGTTCATTCCTAGGATCCGACGCCTCTTCATGACCGAGGAATTTGCCCAACGGATGTGATGGCGCACACTGGGGAAGAGATGCAATGACAAGATGATACATCCATCCGATGGTGAAGCATGGAAGTCATTCGTAAAAAAACATCCAGTGAAAGTGGGCAACCCGAGGAGTGTAGCAATTGCGATATCAACCGATGGTTTCAATCCATTTGGTATGTCTGGCGCAGTATGCAGTTGTTGGTCGGTGTTTGTCATTCACAGAACATGTTTGTGTCAATGATAATATCAGGCACGAAATATCCGGGGAAGAACATGAGCGTGTATATGGAGCTATTGTTTGACGACTTGCTTGCTGCGGGGAATGGCCGTGGGGTGCGAATATACGACGCCATAGCAAAGAAGCACTTCAATATGTATGTATGGTTCCACACTTCCCTGCATGACCTACCAGCACATGCTTTGTTCTGCGAATGGTGTACACATGGGAAGTGGCCTTGCCTGGAGTGCAGACAGTCTGTGACTTTCTCTTGGCTTGTGAAGGGAGACAAGTATTCATGCTTTGACCAACATCGACAGTTTCTCCCCCTTGGCCATAAATTCAGGAGTGACACAAAGAGGTTCAGGAAAGGGGTTGTTGTGGATGCTCCATGACCACGTCTGATGACCGGCACCGAATACGAGGCTGAGTTGCGATCTCTCAAACCTAAGCCCAATGTAAATGGTTTCGAGGGATTTGGCGAGACACACCAGTGGACGCACATTCCATGCTTTTGGAAGCTCCCTTACTTTAAAGATTTGGATCTTCCGCATAACATCGATGTAATGCACACTGAAAAAATATCGCGGAGGCCTTTTGGAGCACAATCATGGACACTGAAAAAAATGAAGGATAACATTAAGGCTAGAATCGATCAACAACAATTGTGCGACTGACCAAAGCTGGATATGAAGCCTCCTGGGGAGGAAGGAGCTAGATGTCTAAGCGAAAGGCCCTGTTCTGCCCTTCAAGGCCCAAAGGAGGGAAATATTCCAGTGGATTGTGGACAGTTTGTACTTCCCCGATGGGTATGCAGCTAACTGGATGAGGGGAGCCAATATTGAAACAATGCGAGTTTAGGGATTGAAGAGTCATGACTATCACGTATGGATTGAGCGGATAATGCCAATAATCATTCGAGGCTATGTCGATGAGGAGACTTGGCTAGTGTTGGTGGAGTTGAGCTATTTCTTCCGCCAACTTTGTGCTAGGGAGTTCGACATAAAAGTGGTTGAGAAGCTAGAAAAACAGGCAACCGAGTTGTTGTGCAAGCTATAGATGCTCCTTCCGCTGGGGTTCTTTAATCCGATGCAACATATGATCTTGCACCTCCCATGCAAGGCGCTAAAGGGGGGCCTGTGCAGTTCCGTTGGCAGTTTGGGCCCGAGAGAGTGAATAAGGATCTTCAAGATAAAACAGGCAATAAATGCAAGGTTGAGGCATCCATAGCCGAGGCAACCCTTAATGTGGAGGTGTCAAACTTCATGACAAAAAATTATGATGGCAACATTCCCACTCGGCACAATCCAGTCCTTTGTTACAATGCTGCCAACCCTAAAGAAGTACCCAAGTTAAGCATTTTCATAGGGCTAGGTGGGAAATCAAGTGGCTCAAAGAGGAAGACGATACAAGGAACCGAGTGGGACTTGATCCAGTCATATGTCTTGAACAACATGGAGGAAGTGAAGCCGTACATCGAGTAAGTGCACACTATTTAGTTTTTCCCAAACCTCCATAAGATTGTGCCTAACTCTTTTCATTGGCACAGAATGTTCACTAAGAAACATTGGAAGCTAAGGAGGGATCCTACCTTTGAAGAATCTGATGAACTATTTAAGAAAGGTGGTGGTGGTTTTGGTTCCAAAAGGACAAAGAAATGAATCCCGGGTTGAGACAAATTGCCAATGGCTCCGCTATTCTGCCAAGTCATTCAATATTTATGACGTGAATGGGTATCCCTTTCATACCCATGAGTACACACAAAATCGGCCGAATCAGAAGACTATAAATAGCGGGGCTCTTGTGTGAATGATCAGATGGACTTCACTACTATGGAAGAGTGGAGCATATATACGAGCTAGATTACAGATTTGTCAAAGGCCTAAATCCCGTCATTTTCAAATGCCATTAGTTCGACCCACATTGGGTGAAACAGAAACCTGAAATTGGATGGGTCAAAGTTGATCGAGCTCCGTCTATGGGGGAGATGATGTCTACATTTTGGCTACCCAGGCCTTTCAAGTATTCTATCTTCCCTACCCATGCAAAAACCCTAAAAAACGTCTACAAGGATGGGATGTTGTGATCACGGTATTGATGTGTGGTACGCCGCCTTTGCCAAACAGTGAAGATTACCACCCCCTAGCCAACTCGAGATATGATGGCGACTTTTATCAAGAAGAAGGGCTACCGGGAAACTTCACATCAACTTGCCACCCAATGAGGAAATGGATGTAGATGCCGAAGAAGGCGAAGCTGTGGGCATGGAAGAAGACACTCCACAAGATGAAGTTGAGGAGGTTGAGAACCAACAAGACTTGACATTACTTGAGCGGTTTCAGCAAGGCCTTGACCTTGATTCACCACCACCTCCTCAAGATTATGTGCCTGATTATTGGTGGGCCAATCCTGATAGTGATGATGAAACATTGGGTCCAAGAGTGGGCCCCAATGATATTGACACGGGTTTCTGAACTTGGTAGGAACTCTATGTAATAGTGGTTGTGAAGCTAGCCTATTTGTAAGAACTCTTATGTAATAGTGATTGTGAAGCCAGCCTATTTGTAAGAAATCTATGTAATAGTGATTGTGAAGCTAGCCTACATGATGTTTTCTATGATTGTCGCACTCTACATGATGTTTTCTTGCATTCTCATTTATCTTTACTTAATTTTTATGTTATCAATATTCATCTGTTTGTATCATGTGTACTAATTATGGTTCTATTTTGTCAATGCTGGTGATTGAAAATGCCAGGAGGAAGCCGAGCAAAGGGTGTGAAAAGGTCAGTGGTGAAGAAAATCAAGTCTGTGACTTCTCTTTTCCAAAACAACAAAGAGAAGAATACTGAGCCTGAAGCCTCCACTACGAGAGTGTCACGTCACAGGAGCAAGCATCGTAGTCTTAGCAAACTGCCTCCTACTCCTCCAGTTGCTGAGGAGGAGGATGATGAGCAACAAGAGGAGGAGGGCGAGGACTTGCAGGAGGAGGAGGGCGAGGACTTGCAGGAGAGGACGATGATGACCAGGGCCATGTGGAACTAGGGGGCATGCCACACTTTGGTTCCTCCTCCTCCTTATCGGATGCCGCGTATATGGATGAGTGGATCCCCGTACCAATGGAGAAGTTTGTGGAGATAAACAGTGATATGAAGGAACCACAGGATGACGATGTGTGGCAGCATGGGCCAGTGATGCTCCCCGATCCACCTAGCTCACCTTGGGCGAAGCTCACTCCAAAAGGGGTGACGTACGTGCTTCGACCATTTTGCAATTTAGCTTGTCATTTTGTGATATTCTATTGCTGAACTTTTCATCAAATGCAAACTGATTTGCCCTTTCATTGTGCAGCTCCTTCCACTATGTGGGAAATGCTAGGGGCCCAGACTGCTACCCAAGCATCCTTGGATGTCTTGTTAGAGCATGTTTCCCTGGTATAGTCACGATGCCTAACGGAAGCGATGAGGTAGCTTGGACTTGGAAGCACTACCATTATAGAGAGGATGCCAGGGACAAATATGGAAATTTGTATGATAACAAATAGGACCGCGTAGTCAGCATGTTTTGGGTAAGTTTCTTTAACTTGTCATCTTTGAATAACTCTGAGGCTTACCTTAGCTGTAAAAATGACATTCCCTCTTAATGCATCCTTGTAGACATTCTTTACCTGCGATGCGGATGTACGAGATTCTTGCAAGCATGTGACTCACCGGATGTGCAGGAAGTACGTCACCGACATGCACTATGAGGCGTGTGTTCAGTGCATCATCAATTGGTACGCAGAGCACCACAAGATTAACCTTGAAAAGAGAAAAGCACGGATGATGAACATGGCCGCGTTGCAGTACATGCAGGTAATTTTCTATACTATCTTGTATTTTTATGATTCCTATTATATTTTTGACAAGGTGACTGCCATCTAACTTCATTACATGTGTACCTTGTGTATGTAGATTCATCCCCAGTATTGCGTGGCGAAGAGGGATGCCTTTATGAAGATGGTGGAATGGTGGACAAGCGATGTGTAAATTGAGAAACATAATGATGCAGCTAGACGACGTGCCATTATGAAAGGTGTACACTGCCAAGGCAGCTTGTCCTTCGCCGGCCACATGCAAAAAAGGTGAGCATAGCAGTCTCTATCTTTTCCTTCAACTTATTGTTTTTGCCACAAATAGTGACCCCCTTCACCGATCTTTATCCTTTCTATTGCAGCAATTGGAGACAGGCGAGGAGCCCATCTTTTTTGCACTTGGACCGAGCTTCGTAAGAAACAACTGAAAAGGGCAAGGTGTGGCTGAATAAAGGGAACCAGCTTAGGGCAGAGAGGTACAAGGCAAAGTACAAGCATAAGTACGGTCTGGACGCCGATGCTTATGCCTCAGCCTTTGTCCCCAGGGTTGCCATGCTTGCGGGAGAGGGCAAGAAGAATGGGTGCTTGTATATTGGTGATGGCTCCGTCGATCCTTCAACCATTCTGTCCCTCATAGAGCTCTGCAAAAGTAGGACAAGCTCCAATCCTGGTATAGACAAGCACTCACAGCCTTCTGTTGTACTCATGGAAGAGATCCGGGTACGTTGTTTTCTCGGCCAACTACACTTGGAGACATTTTTGCAACATTTATGAAACTGTGATCACATAACATAAGCCGAGGTGGCCGAATAAAGGAAACGGCAAGACAAGGCCGAGGCCAAAGCTCGGCACCTAGAGGAGCAGAAGGTAAAGATCCAGGCATATCAGGCACAGATGTATATGATTATGTAACAGAGGTTCACAACCATTGATACAATGTTTAGGGTAAGCTGCTCATAGTAGGGGTCAAGAATCTTAACTCCATTGCTCTTGTGAAAACTTGTAAAAATTATACCCACATGCTTGATTTGCAGGCTTATGGGCCAACTCGCGTGTCTCCGCAGGCTCCTCTTCCACCTCTTCCACCTATGGGTCCACCGGTATGTTGTCTTGCATATTGTCAATCAATCGTTAACCATGTAATGCTTATTGTCTAGTGCTCAATCTTTTCCATGTTGATTTGCAGGATTATGGGCAAGGTGGCACGCCTTTGCAGGTTTCTTTTCCACCAATGGGTCCTCTCAGCTTTCCGCCGGTAAGTTGTCTTGCGTAGTGTCAATCAATTATGTTACTGTCTAATGCTTATTGTCAAGTGCTTTCCCTTCAATGTTGATTTCAGGCTTATGGGCAAGGTCTCACGCCTTTGGAGGTTCCTCTTGGCTTCCCACCTTTTGCTCCTATTTGCTTTTCATCGGTAAGTTGTCTTGCATACTATCAATCAATCTTAGCATCTAGTGCTTATTGTGTAGTGCTCACTCTTTTTCATGTTGTAGGTACAACCATCGGCCAATGGGTCTCAACAGATGGATGGAAGCCCGACGACGCCTACCAATGGCCTCAACAATCCGAGCATCATCCAGAGGCTGTAGCAGGTTAGTTGTCCAAGCATTGTGATAATATATAACTTAGTAAGTTAGTATTTTAACTTAGCCATATAGAACAATGACATATAGTATAGAGTTTAGTCTTATAACTTAGCTATATAGCATAATATAGAGTTTAGTTTTATAACTTAGCCATATAGCACAATGGGTCTTTGCATATTATAGCACAATAAGTGATTTTGTCTATATCATGTGAGAGAATCTATCTTCTGCATATGGGTCTTTGCATATTATGTGAGAAAATGTATCTTATGCATATGGGTCTTTGCATATTATGTGACAAAATCTATCTTGTGCATATGGGTCTTTGAATATTATGTGAGAATCTATATTTTGTGCATATGGGTCTTTGCATATATGTGAGAAAATCTATCTTGTCTATATTCTATAATGTACCACTTTTATCTCTTGTAGGTTTCGCATTGCGGAGAACTTCGACTATGGACCTACATCCTATCTTATGTGTGTTGGAATACATGTCAACTTGAAATGATACATATTTTCATGTGAATGTTGCTATGGACTTACTATGCACTCATGAAATGTTCCATGGACTTGCTATGCACTCGTGTATGTTCTATGGGCTTGCTATGCTATCCTACTTGTGTTGTGCTATATATTATGTATTATATGCAAGCAAATTGATGACATTTGATGTTATATGGGCCTATTTGATTCCATATATGGATCTATTTGATGCTACATGTGTTATATGATGGTATTTGATATGTTATGCAAATATCTATATGCCAAATGATTTGAACTGCAGGGATTAAATGAAAATAAACAAAAAAATAAAAAAACTGGTGCCTTTGCCATGTGTATACACACGGCAAACATGCCAAATGGCCTCTGCTGTGTTTATACACACGACAAAGAGCCCACGTGGCGCCCACCTGTCCATCCTGGCATTGCCACGGGCTAACCATATGGGTCTTTGCCAAGTGGCAGTACATAGCAAACTATCTGCCGTGTCACCTCCAGGCACACGACAAATCATGGGACCCATCGGACTGAGTCAGAGCCTACCAGACACTTTATATTATCGTGTATCTGGGAAAGCACATGGCAAACACCATTGCCGTGTCCTGCTGGCATGACACATGGCAGGCGCCGGTTGCTATCGGGCTATCTACCGTGTAGGCTTCGCCATGTGCCTACACACGGCAAACCCTCTGCTGTGTCGCAGAGTGGCTTCACCGTGTATTTGCCACATACAGCAAACAAGGGATTTCTAGTAGTGTTGGTGGTGTTGTGTGCAATTTAGAAGAGTGTTATATGGTGATACTGCTACGATGTGGATGGAGTTTATGGAAATGTGTGTTAATGTTAGTCTTAATGATCAATTAGATGGTCGTAGATGGCACTTAACTAGAAATGGCAAATTTTTTGTTAAATCTTTGTACTTAATTCTGAAAACTCAACAAGTTCAGTGTTCTTTTAAGGTTTTTGGAAGGTTAAGATTCCTCTAAGAGTTAAAGTTTTTCTTTAGCTAACCTTTAAAGGTAGTATCCTGACTAAAGATAACCTAGTGAATAGAGGTTGGACTGAAGATAAAAGATGGTGTTCTACTCTTGTACAGAATCCATTAATCATTTAGTTTTTAAATGTCGGATTGGAAGATATAACTGGAATGATATTTTCTGTGCTCTAGATTGTAAAGGGGATGTTTAGTTGGGCTTAAATTTAGCTTTTTAACTTTTTGCCTATAAGCCACAAAAGTACCTAAATAGGTGATTTTGATATTGGCTTTTGACTTGTACTATCACGCGACAATGTCTAAAACAAAGCCAATGGGATGAGGCAGGTGATCACATCCGGAGTAGCTGTTGCTTTGTGGTGTATTTGGAAAACCAGAAACAAATCTTTCTTCCACAATGTATACCTTACTAATCCAAATAATTTCATAGTGTATATTTCTCAAACCTTGCTTTCCTGGAATGTTATGCAGAGAAAAAGTTGCAAAAATTTGAATGTTTAGGAGCCAGACTGTTGTTGGTGGTGGCTACTGAGTTTATAACAAAAAAAGGATAACCTGGAAAAAAGGGACACTTTCGTTTTCCTCGAAGGTGTTGTGGATGTCGCTTCGTGGCTGAAGGACTGGTCTTACATATGAAGGATCCTTCCCTTCCCTGTTGCTTTAGTTTAGTTGTTTTTTCAAGAACATGCAAATATTGGTTTCATGTTATTAAGAAGAAGAAGCAAAGGTTTGAGTTACAGCGCAGTGCTGCCCACTAAATTACAGTTACACTACCACTCTACCCTCTCTGCGGGCCGCCTAGCTAATGCCAAAATATGAATGTCATCTCTAATTAGCCTGATTATAGTTTCCTCCCTGTCGACTTGATAGGGTGTTCTACACGGTGGACTAGGATGCATTGCACGGCAGCTTCTCTTTACGCTGCCTATCGACAGTTGTGGCAGATAACTGTCCCCTTCTCCTCGATTGCACCCCGTTAGCGGCTGGTTGCAAGAGGTTTCAGTTTGAGCGCTACTGGATGAAGCTTGAAGGCTTCAGTGATGTTGTCGAGTCTGCATGGTCTGAGATCGATGGAGACCCTGACCCCTTCCATCGGCTCATCGCTAAGATATAGCGCACGGCACGCCAGCTGATGAGCTGGGCAGATAGGAAGTTAGGTTCGGTGAGACTGCAACTCATGATAGTACGGGAGGTGGCATATCTGCTAGATGATGCCATGGAGTCTCGGACACTCACATCGGATGAGCGCGAGCTACGCGCTAGAATGAAGCGTACCTACCTTGGGCTAGCCTCTCTAGAGCGTACTATGGATCGACAACATGCCAAGATTGCCTAGCTACGTGAGGGAGATGCCAACACGGCATTCTTCCACCAATATTCCTCCTATCGGAGGAAGAAGAATGTGATCCATATCCTTCAGGTCGATGGCACGGTCGTTGTTGAACATGCTGCCATGGCTAAGGCTACCTTTCACGACTTCCAGGCGTTTCTAGGCTCGGCGGTGGATCGTGACTACTCGCTAGACCTTGACTTTCTAGGAACCCATGCTGACGACTTGCTAGATCTCGACGCGCCCTTCTCAGAGAAGGAGGTTCGGGATGTGGTTAGGTGCCTACCCTATGGCAAGGCGCCTGGCGCGAATGGTTTTACGGCAGAGTTCCTCCAGAGCTGTTGGGGACGGTCAAGGCCAATTTCATGTTGGCTTTCACCAAGCTACACTCTCTGAGTGGGCGCAGTTTTCAAGGCTAAACTAGGCTTTGATCACCCTGCTGCCCAAACGTTGTGATGCCGCCTCCCTTCGTTATTATCGACTGACGAGGGTCAATCTCGGCAATGTCCTAGATTAAGGACTTAGAATCGAGGGAACAGGGCGTCAGATGAACTCAAAGGTAGGGATTCAGACAAACAAGGCAAAACTTTATGTGTATTTAGACAAAGCTTGTAATTACAGGCTCAATCTCGATGTGTCCCAGGTCTCGAGGAACCGGTCGGGTTTGATATAGATCTGTCGTATATGATGGTTTACAATACAACTTCCTTATTCGACTATGATTATACTTTGACTTCTACCTTGGGCCTATTGTTCTATGGACTTCTACCCGCATAGACCTCAGGGGTACTAATACAACACGCCTCAGTAGTCATACGATTGTCAGTAGCCCTCGAGATTTTATCTGAATCACAGATCCAGGTCCATTCTCAAATCTTCAAATCTTTGGCTTACATATAATCTTCGACTCAAACAAATATTTGACTTCTTCACTTGTAACTTTTATCAATATTTCATATTTTCTCACTTTTATGGGGATTTTGGTGAACGAGCCTCGTGCTTCTGACTGATCAAGAACCAGTTAATTGGCTGAGCAAATACTTATTACCTACTTCAAACTCGAGTCCCCGAACTCGAATTCGGGACGTAGCGTAATCCAGCTTGTGCCGCATTTAGGAATACCAAAGCATGAGTTCCAGTATTTCTTAGGGTACCCAGTGCATCCACAAGGATTTTCTTTGTATCGTGGATACAAAAAAATTACTAGCAGTGCGCATTCATGTGCGAATACTAGGTCATGCAGGATAGATCCTGAGGTCTTACCTTCATGATCTTTGTGACCACGGCATTCAGACATGTTGTCGTGGCGGATGCGGTCCGAGAATATAATGTTATCGAGATCCTCGTTTGGTTGTTATAATACCAAAAATTATCATGTTACTTTATTCTACTTGTTGCAAATCCCTCCCGATGGGAGTGAAATATCAAGTTTATTATCTGGTATTTGCCACCGATGATGAAGTCGATTTTTTTACTCCTTTATGATAGCCGATATTTTGAATAATCGGGTGCACGATTAGTGCTCCCGATGGGAGTAGCCCCCGAGGCTAGAGTCGAATTATATTTATTTGAGTATAGGCTCATAGTTTCTTCGAGTGTATCCATAATCTTCGACCTGCATAAGATATTTTTTACTTTTTGATTTTTCTATCGGGTGCGCGACAAGCGCTCCCGATGGGAGTAGCCCCTGAGGCTATGATGGGGTGCTTGGAGCCGATTATAGACTCAAAAATACTTGATTTCCTTCAGCTCTCTCATTACTTACACTTTTTGCTACTGACATGTCATGCCTAACTTGCACACTTGAAACCTTGTCTGGGCTGAATTTTTGCAGTGCTGCTTCAATATTGGGCTGTGATCCTTGATATTCTGGCCCAAAGCCCATCTCTTCCTTTTATAAAAGGGGAACTCTTTTTATCTTTTAACCCTAGACCTTTACTATTAAACAGCACCGCCATATCGTCTTCTTCCCTATGCATCTGGTGTTTCTTGTTCCTTCTTCTGATTCTAGTTCATTGATCACCATGGCTGACACTGGTGTTATCAATCTAGATGGTGCTATAGTGGTTGAGAAGCGTGGTCGTGGCTGCCCTCAAGGAAGCAAAAATAATCCCAATACCTCTACAACTTCTTCTTCATCAGCAACGCCAGCAAAGCGTTGCTGCGGTCGCCCATTGGGTAGAAAAAATAAGAAGCCATTTGTTCTGATGGTGAGTACCGCCGATCATTTGGATGTAAGTTTGGCTCAACCCAGCCTTCTACAATCATCTGTGGAGAATTTGTTCTCCTTTTTTTGTTTTTGCTGATGCCCAATGTCATGAACAACAACGCCTCCCTCTGAAATTCGTGGAATTCATGGATGGTCGCGAGCTTCGTGAAGCTATACTCCGAGAAGTATCTAGTGACGGGCCACCGTATGAATTAGAAGTTTATTATGATGGTCAAGGTGATGTATTCTTCAAGGGCGGCTGGCCTCATTTGGCGGAAGACTACGATCTGCATCAAGGATGGATTTTGTTGTTCAACTATCACTGTGGTACCGCCAAGTTTGACGTCAAGATCTTAGATGGTACCGAATGTCATGGTTTTGTCAACAGATCTGCCATAGGGGTAGCTGTATGGCGGTTTGTGGAAGGGTGTGAACATGGCGGAGCGATCCGGGACGGTGGTAGAACGAGTTTACCCAGCTTCAGATCCTGCAACGGTGGCGAGACCCTACGTGCTGCTATAATTAACTACATGGCAACAAGCGCTCGGTTATAATGATGAGATTGGCTGTTTTGCTATGCGATTGGCCGGATGTCTAAGTCTTCGCCTCAAGGGATCCTCCATGCCGGCTTATAAAGGCGTCTGGCGTGGGCATCACAGTGGTTCCGGGGCGGATACAATATGGAGTCCTAGACTAAGTCCTATACAATGTCATACACTACATGGCAAACCGCCATGGGCCTATCTAGGGAATCCTCCATAAGCTCCTACGCCCTCCAAACCTCCATGGGCTTTCCAGCAACTGGGCCGCCTGGTAAGGCTACCCGCCATACCACCATCTATGGGCCACCCTGTCTTGCTGGTCTAGGACTACATCGCTGGTATTACCTATTTGGTATATCCCCAACAGTAGCCCCCAGGGAACTTCGAGGTCACCATTTCCATCCGCTATGTACTTCTTATCGAACATCATCCACCATAGCTCTCACTTCTTTACGTCTAGATGGTGGATCTTGCAGTTCCTCTTATCTTCAAGTCCCAATCCGCCATTGATAGCGGATTATGCGACGTAGTTTCTATCTGGCAGGATTCCTGGGATCTGTTAGATCTTACCATGAAATCCACCATAATTTTCCCCACGTAGTTCCTTCTAGGGTAAGATTTGTGGTATAGACACCGTTGGTGAAGATTACCGTTTTACCAATGGACATGTGTCACTAATCTAGGGTTTTTAGAGTATTAGGTGGACAGTGCAGATGGCGGGCATGAATCTCGAGGCCGAGGGTCTATATATACCCCGGCGGTGAGCAGCCCGCTCATTTGCACCTCTCACCTCTTCCTTCCTAGCGCCGCCCGAGAGTTCTGAATCTTCTATCGAGCCACCGGCCCGAATCCTCTCCGTCGGCCAGCCCTACTTCGCCGGAAGAGCTCACCCTGGCATCGCCATCATTGATGTCTCGCGGGACCCGTTGGGAAACCCCAAGAGGAAGGTATGATGAGCACAGCTGCAAGTTTTCCCTCAGTATGAAACCAAAGTTTAATCGACCAGTAGGAGAAAGAAATCACTTCTGAAGGTTGTTTCTATCTCACTTTGGCAGGGCGCCAGAAAATAGTTGATGGCGCATGGTCGGCGCCAGCAGCAACGTGGAACCTGCACACAACACAACCAAACTACTTTGCCCCAACTTACAGTGAGGTTGTCAATCTCACTGGTTTGCTGAAAACAAAGGATTAGACGAATAGTGTGGAAATATATGTTTGTTTGTAGTGAAGTAAAATAATACTTGCGGAAAGTAAACACTGTTTGCAGTAGATGGTATTATAAATGTAAAGAATGGACCGGGGTCCACAGTTTACTAGAGGTGTCTCTCCATAAAGGTAAATAACATGCTGGGTGAACAAATTACAGTTGGGAATTGAAAAAATAGAGAATGCATAACAATACATGTACATGTCATGAAGATCACTATGAGATTCATTTGGGCATTACAACATAATACATAGACCGTAATCCAACTGCATCTATGACTAATAATCCACCCACAGGATATCATCCAAACAACCTTGGGGTATTAAGTTGCAAGCAACAAATTATTGCCTTAAGCAAAGTGTGTAATGTAAACAATACAATTATTCTTGAACAAAAGATTTTTGTTTTTTCCCTAGTAGCAATAGCACATCTACAACCTTAGAAGTTATTGTCAATCTCCCAGATTACTAGAGGCATGAACCCACAATCGAGCATAAATACTCCCTCTTGGAGTCACTAGCATCTAATTGGCCAAAGCATCTACTAGCAACGGAGAGCATGCAAGATCAGAAATAACATAGACATGATAAATCAATAATCAACTTGACATAGTACTCAATATTCATCGGATCCCAAGATCTTGATCATGTAGGCAGCTCACAAGATCTAAATATGAGGCGCAAATTGGAGAAGACAACCATCTAGCTACTACTATGGACCCAGAGTCCAGGGGTGAACTACTCACGCATCACTCCAGAGGCAGGCATGGCAATGAAGAAGGCCTCCGGTTATGATTCCCCTCTTCGGCAGGGTGCCGGGAAGAGCTTCTGGACCCTCTCGAACTAGGGTCGATGACGGCGGCGGCTTGCAGTACTTTTTGTGGATGGAGGCTCGGGCTCTTAGGGTTTTCCCGATGAAGTGAATTTATAGGCGGAAGGGCGAGGTCGGTGGGCGCCCGAGGGGCCCACACCATAGGGTGGCACGGCCAAGGGCTGGGCCGCGCCACCACCTGGTGTGGTTGGCTCGTGGCTCATTTCCGTCTCTCCTTTGGACTCCGTCTTTGTGTCAGATAAATAGGAACTTCGACTTTTGTTTTGTCCAATTCCAAGAATATTTGCTGTATAACTTTTCTGAAATACAAAAATAGCAGAAAACAAGAACTGGAACTGTGACATCCTGTTAATAGGTTAGTTCCAGAAAATGCATAAAAACACCACGAAGTGTAAACAAAACATAAAGCAATTGGTGCAAAACAAGCATGGAGCATAAAAAATTATAGATACGTTTGCAATGTATCAAGCATCCCCAAACTTAACTCCTGCTCGTCCTTGAGTAGGTAAGTGATAACAAAAAAATATAGTTTTTGGGGTGACATGCAGCCAACACAATCTTGATCAAATCAATGTAAAGCATTGCAAGTTGAGATCAAAGTACTCTAAACATGGGCATAAAAGATATAATTCTAACAATAGAACTTAGCAACCATGTTACAATATGAAATGTAACACAAACAAAAGATCATGAATAATAATGCATTGAAAGTTATTTGTTTGTTTGAAGCATAGAGAAAACAAAGCAAAGTGGTATTCAGCTTGTCCTTCATGGAATAGCAAAACATAAATGCATAGGACACCTTCAAAGTTCAAAGGGTGACTAGATACAAGTAATTTGAGAACAAGCAATACCATAATCATGAATCAATCAATAATAAATTTTGGGACTATGCACATTATACTTAGAATGACAACTATGCTCTCTTAATTGGTGCATAAAGATAGAAGATGAAGACTCAACATAAAAGTAAAAGAAAGGCCCTTCACAGAGGGAAGTAGGGATTTCAAGTTTTATAAAGCTTCCAAAAATTATGGTACTTATTAGCTTTGAGCTCTCATTGCCCCTATCGTTGGCATCTTGAGTGGTTAAGGTTAATGTAAGTACAAGTATGATTTATATGCTTGACAAACCATAAGTTGAAAATCTCATGTACCGTGAATACGAGTACCTAAACCGCATGCTACTCGACTTAGGTCCCAAGCAAGTTCTTGTCATTGTAAGCATACATGTATCATCGAGAACGCCAACGGGGTACCTCCTACCCGATGATATGGAAGCTTTCCCATATCAAAATGACAAGACAAATAGACAATGAACACCTCGACATCTCTTTTATTTACCATTGGGTATAGCTTTTTATGTTGAGATGCGTCATCGAATGTCCACTATGGTTATGCTGTCAATTTCCACCATGAATGATACATGGTTTAGATAGCGGCCCAGGCGTTTCTCTAACACATATACAAACTCCATGAGCTTACAAGTTTGCAACTTATTTCACACCGCTAGGCATCCATAAACAAAAGAGCATGATATCAACTAAATAGAAATAAGTGCAATGTTGAAAACATGCCCCATGAAAGCATGGCTGTGCTAACTCTCAACTTACAACTTGCAAGCATATAACTTCATAAGGGAATCACAATGGTCAATTTTATTAAGTGCAATAAAAGTAAAATGTGCCATCAAGTTTGTGAGAGCTTTACTAACTAATTTTCTCATAACAAAATAATAATAATTTGGAAGATAGATAAAAGCATGATGAATATACTTGGAATAGAAAAAATGCTAATAGGTAGATATAGTGGACACATTGGCAAACTTTGGTTTTTGGGAGTTGGATGCACGAGTAGATCTCATACTCAGTACATATGAAGGCTAGCAAAAGACTGAGAGTGACCAACTAAGAGAGCAATAACGACAATAATCATGCATAGCAAAAAAGCATTATTAATCAAACCATAAAGTGATATTACAAGTCAAAAACTAAATGATCAGAGGCTTGAGGTGACTGGTTCATAGTCATAACATGGTGTAAGCATGCTCCAAGTCAACCCAAATAAAGCATCAAAGGAGAATAGCACAATATTATGCTTGTGTATGATAAAAACAACGTATTATTCTTTCTATGGCACATTAAGCACTCTCAGTTATTTGAGACAAGTCATGCTACAACAATAACTACTAAGCATATAATCAAAATAATATCTAACATGACATGCTAAAGTCTAAGCCACAGTCTAAACAAGCTTCCTTTTACACCACTAGAAACATGAAACATTTTACTCTTTTCCAACACCAATCAACTTATTTGAAACAACTCTCAAAGATAATAACCGACAAAGACCAGAGAGCTAAACACACCTAACTAAAAAGAACTAGGAAGTTCTGAACAAAAATAAAGGCAAAAAACGAAAGTTAAACGCAGTACTAGCAAAAGAGAACACTCGTAGAACAATAAGAGTGAAAACTAGAGTGTTCTAGGCAATGAAAACGGAGTGTGTCCTCTCCAAAAGAAATATGTTGGGATCCAACCATTTAATTACAACAAACAAAAGAAAAGAAAACTAAAAGAAAAAATAAAGATGCTCCAAGAAAAACATATAGCATATGAAGCAATAAAAATATAGTGTCTTGAAAGATGACCTGATATTTTTGTTGATGAAGAAGGGGGTGCCTTGGGCATCCCCAAGCTTTGATGCTTGTACTTCTTGGATAATTCTTTGGGTGACATGGGCATCCCCAAGCTCGAGATTTTGTCCATGCTTCATCTCATCGCATCATTCTCCTTTCCCTACACTTGAAAACTTCCTTCATACAAAACTTCACACAATTCTCATTAGCAACATTACTTTATGCAAGATAGCAGAAATCTGTCAAAACAGAACAACAGGTAAAGATCGATTTTTTTGAAAATCTTCTGTTGCTCAAATTGAAAAGTGCAAAACTAACGAAAATTAAATAATAACCTGGGCATGTGCACAAAAAATTGCAGTTCAATACAATGTTTTGGGATTTTTTACGATTTTTTACAGCGAAGTGCAGAAATCTGTTTTGGGACAGCAACTTCCCCAAATCTTACCGTCCTCCTATTAGAGGCTATTCTTGGCACAAAAATGAAATAAAAAGGATAAGGAGAGGCCATTACAGTAGTAACAACTTCTGAGACTCAACAAAAAGAAAAATTACTGAAACAAAACATGGGTTATCTCCCAAGAGTGTTTTTCTTTAACGCCTTTCAGCTAGACGCAGAAAGTAAGAATCAAGTATTTTCAAGTGAAGAAGCATCATGATCATAACTTGTTCTAATGATAGAATCAAAAGGTAGATTTTTTCTCTTTCTAGGAAAGTGTTCCATACCTTTCTTGAGTGGGAATTGATATCTAATAGTACCTTCTTTCATATCAATAATAGCACCAACAGTTCTAAGAGAAGGTCTTCCCAAAATAATAGGACAAGAAGCATTGCATTTAATATCCACAAACAGGAAATCAACGGGGACAAGGTTATTGTTAACCATAATAAGAACATCATTAATCCTCCCCAAAGGTTTCTTCTTAGCAATATCAACAAGGTGAACATCCACATAACAATTTTCTAAAGGTGGTAAACCAAGCATATCATAAATTTTCCTAGGCATAACAGAGATACTGGCACCAAGGTCACATAAAGCATTAAAATCAAGACCATTCACTTTCATCTTAATGATGGGATCCCAACCATCTTGTAACTTCCTAGGGATAGAAACTTTTTGTTTTAACTTCTCCTCTCTAATTTGCTTGAGAGCATTTGTAATATGTTTTGTAAAAGCTATATTCATAGCACTAGCATTAGGACTTCTAGCAATCTTTTGTAGGAACATAATTACTTCAGAGATATTGCAACCATCAAGATCAAAGTCATTATTATCAAAGGTAGTAGGACCATTGTCTCCCATACTTCGAAAAATTTCAGCACTTTTATTGGAAAAAGTTTCAGTAGTTTTAGGCAATTTTGCAGAAGGAGTGGGGACTTTTCCCACACCAATTACTTTATCATTAAAAGTAGGAGGTTTGCTAGCATTTGAAACCTCAACATTACTAGTGGTGGTAATGGTACAAACTTTAATCATATTATCACTACTAGGAGAAACCCTATCTGTGGAGCACCATTTTGGTGCTTAGTGGCGCACCTGTGATGTGCCACGCATATCAAGCCACTGGTATATTTTATCTGTGGCGCACGCCTATATGCGCCACGGCTATGTGTGGTACCTGTGGCGCACCCTAATGCGTGCGCCACGCATAATATCTGCGGCGCATCCCATTTAGGTACGCCACGGATAGGGTGCGCCACTGATATTAAAAATGGTGCTCCACTGATATGTTTTCTATTTGTATTTTTTTGAGAATATAGCAGAAATACATAGTATACAGCAGAAAATATATAGTATACAACAGAAATGCAAAGATATACACATCAGTAACACAGGAATTCACCGAAATACATTAATATGAAGTCAAGTGTCGAAAGACATCAATATGAAGTCAAGTATCGAAATACATCAATATGAAGTCAAGTGTCGAATCATTAGACAAGTTAAGTACAACTTTGATCATTACATATTATATATGGAGTTACATATCACCTAGACTACTATATGAACGAATAGATCACACCGGCGATGACGATGAGCAAGATCAAGACCATGATCAAGAACTTCATCCGATTCTTCTTCCACACGTGTCTCCTCCACTTGGAGACCGCGAGCTCTCTTGTCTTGTACCCTTTGTAATAGTTGCCGCTGAAGTTGGTCACCTGTGCCTGGCAGTCCTCCCACTCCTCGTAGACTCCTGGAACCCGACCACTGTACACCACGTACCACTTTGCCATCTCTCTATAGACATGTAGTATATATGTTATGCAACGAAAGGAATGACAAAGTGCAAAAACATGCTTGCATGATCACAAATACTATGGCAAGGATTCATAAGCCTAGAATAAAACATAGCATGGATGACGATCAATCATATATAAGAAAGTCCAACATCGATCGTCAAGGCATTACGAGCCTCGGCAAGTTAAGGTTTACACACACATGTCCAATAATAGTTCAGAAACAACACTACGATAGTAAAGTTCACGATACATCGCTAGCCACAGACATCATGTAGTCCTCGCCGGGAACGGGCGCATGCCCTCTCTCGTCATGAACGTCCTTGTGTCGCGCTGCCTATCGAGGCGTCCTTCGATCTCGCGGTTAGTCAACGCTATGCCACAATGCATGACCCTGCCGGTTGAGTTGACATCTTCATGAAGGACTTGCGCGATCTGAGTCTGGATGCGCCAGAAATCTTCCATAAGGTCCACATCATCGATCGCCGCAAACTTTTCGGCCCATGGTCAAAGATTAGCTGGTAGCGCCCTGATCCGCAAATCTCGGATGATCCCCTTCAGGTGATGGAGGGCGTAGAAGGCCTCCTTCACACTGCCAGGCGGCTGCTTGATGCATGGAAACTTTGTGCGGTGCATGAAGATATGCTTGTCATTCTTGACTCTCTCGCCACCCTTGGTGAATTTGCCCCCTTGTCGGCGTAGAATTGTAGAGCATCATCGAGCACACTCTTGATTCGGCCATAGTTCTTCATTGGCTTCGTGTCACTCGATGAGTCAAAGTACGTCGCTTGCGGCCACCTTGGGCAAATGGATATGAGTGAGCAGTATATGCCTCTGCACAGCACAATTGAAAAAGAAATTGTTGTAAGAGGACCAACCGGAGAATCTAAGAAAGAAGTTTTCACGGCGGTGTTCACTTACTCGGGAAAGCAAGGCAGAAGAATGGAGTCGATGGTCGAGTTCTCCACAAAGATACTCCCAAGGTACTCCTTCATCATTGCCTGGTCCGCCTCGTTCACCAAGGCAACGTCACGCATGAAGTAGGGGTCTACTATCATGATGCCCTTGGTCTTCTCCCTCTTCGCCTTCAACACCATATGAAGCGTGTATAGACGGACCAAGTTATAGTCCAGGCAGTTGGAGTGCAGCAGATTGTAGATGTCCTCGTACCACACGAAGAAGATTTCAGCGGGTGATGTATCGACGAAGCCATGGCCCTCTGGCACCTTGATTGTGTAGACCGGGTACCCGGGATTCTTTTCTTGGAGAAGGCACTCCTCGAGATACTGGATGCTGTCGTGCAAATTCACGATCACTCCACCCGCGTTGGCGAGCATCTCCTTTGTCAGCATCGGCTGACCCGCTATGTGCATGGGGAAATCACGGGGCTCTTCTCGCACGCCGTCCTCAGCCCAGAGTATCTTCCTCGGAGACGGCTGGCTCGAAGCCTTCTTGCTCCGGCTATGCTTCTGGCCCTTCTTCTTCTCCTCGACAGGAGCTATGGATTGCAATTTATCCGGCACGGGAGCAGCGGATTTCAACTGCTCGTCGACCGCCTTGTGGAGTGTGGTGGGGCTGATAACATTGGCCGGATTGGGTTGTGTGGCTGTGGCTTCCGGAGGCTTCTCCTGAGAACCGTCGCTGAACCGCAGACGCTGCGTGCATGACAGGGGATGACCGGCTTGTTGACCACGGGAGGCTGGATCTCCAAGAGGAGGCATGTAGATTCGTTCGTTGGCCCCGGTGTCGAGGAAGCCGTCAATTTCATCACCCTGATCATCGCCGCGGTTAGGTGCAGCGTCCACGTGCTTGGGTGGAGGCGACGGCGTGTGCGCGGCTAGCTGCGGATGCCTCTTGGTGGCGGGGACGAACATCGGTGGTCGTGTCTTTTTAGCGGGGGCAGCCGCGGGGCGCTGATCATCCTTTGGAAGCAGAATCTGTGACTTCAACCATAGCAAGGGCCAGCCGATGCAACCTCCGAGAGAGTAAAGCTCATCGGCTCCATGAGGTTGCATGGGAGGATCAATGCCTTCGCAACCCTTCAAAGGACGCACCAGGGCGACCCTGAACATGCCAGCAGGGATGGGCAAGTTGTGCATCAGGGGGTTCTTCGGTTGGCATATGGTACCCTTGCCTACATCCTTCAACACGCCGTTCACATAGTGCAGCAAGGTACAACTAGTGTCCTGCGGGAGAACATGTTGGGCATCATTATCAGATGGTACTCATAAAAAAGGACGGCAGAGTATGAAGTCGAGCCTACGATTAGTTACCTTGGTAAGGGCATCGAGGTCGGCTAAGGTGGACACGCGGGGCTGCGTGAGCTGCGGTGGAGGCGGCGGCTACACGTTGGTGTTGGGCGGCGGCTGCACGTTGGTGTTGGGCTGCGGCGGAGGCGGCGGCCGCGTGTTGGTGTTGGGCTGCGGCGGAGGCGGCGGCCGCATGTTGGTGTTGGGCACCGGCGCCGGCTGCGCGTTGTTGGTGTCGGCGGCCAGCGGGCTCAGCCCCGCGAACGGGTCTGCCGATGGGTAGGAGGGCGGGCTCACCATGTTCGGCGACACGTGTTGGGCCGAGTTGCTACCGGACACGCTGGGCACCGGTATCAGCCCAACTCCACCAGCGGCATTCCACGCCGCTAGACCCTCCCACAGTTGAGGAGGAATGACCTGGCGCAACCTTGCTTGGAACTTCTCCTCCATCTGCGCCGGTAGCGCGGCCACTTGCGCCTTGAGATCTGCAATCTCCCGCCTCTGCGCCTCCTCCACCTTGCTTCTTCTCTCCTTTCTAGTCTTTGATTCCTCTTTGAAGTGGACGCCGACTTTCGTGGTCAGCCCAAAGCCGGAAACACGTCCAACGGACGTCATCTTCTTGTGCTTGGGCCTCTTCTTCATAATATTCGTCGCCCTATTGAAAGGAGTGTCCCAAGGCTCCGATAGCCCTTGGGTGGAGCAAGCTGCCTCGGCCGCTATTTCAGCTTCCTGCAAAAGGATTCATGAACCCAATTAGAATCATCGGTTCATTATTGATTGCAAATCGACTTGAGATCCGCGGTAAGTTGCTTACCACGAGTTTCTCAAACTCTTGCACAGCCCTCGCTGAGGTTTTGAATTCCTTTGTCTTGGGGCACAGGTAGTAGCGGGCCCGCACAAAGTTCCGGACCTGCGGGTCCATGAATTTGTCAAACATGTTGGGCTTGCCAAGATGAATAAGCTCAGCGTCCTCCTTGTCCCACACTTCCTGGATTCCTCTGTAACCGCCACTCCCAAGATGGTGGTGACCTAAGTTCTGTTCATACATCTTCTTCCCCAACGCCGACAGAGCTTGAAGGTATCGGTCTCCAACTCCTCCTTGAAAAGAACATAGTTGTTGTGTTGTAGAAGTGGCTCATGCTTCTTGATCTCTTCCCAGCTTTCCTTCTTATCAATCTGCTTCTTCACCCGGGTTCTCCAGCTAGCCAAGGCCATGCTCATCTTCGTAAGGGCCTGCTGGTTCACCTTGTTGTCTTTGAGGTTTAGGTTCTTGTACTCCTCCGGGAAATCGTATCGCTCGTGAAGCTTCTATAGTAGGAGCTGCACAAGATGTGCATTTCCGGGATCTCGGAGGTTCCTCGTGTTGATCGTCACGGTCTCCCGGACGATGCAACCGATCTGCGTCCCGTATCCTGCGGCAAGGGCTTTAGGCTCCACGAGTGCACCATTTTCATTCACTTGGGTGAAATCCTCGCATTTTGTGCCAAGCGTCCTAGCTAGGGTTTCGGCCGGGGATCGAAGAAGTGACGCGCGTGGGAGAAAAAGGTCGGGGGCAAACCGTTTTACCCTAAGTCTTAGTTATGCATGGCGCACCCCTCAGAGGTGCGCTACGGTTAACTTATCCGTGGCGCACCATATCGGGGTGCGCCACACATGTCTTTGTATAGTTCAAAAGGCACCGAACTGCCATCTAGACAACAATCTCGCTATAGCCTAGTGGTTCTGGCCGGTTCCGCGCACTGGCTGTTTGGGAAGTGCCAGGTTTGAACCCTGGACCTCCCACCTTTTTTGTTTTTACAAAAACTGTATTTCACAAAGTTTAAAATTACTATATTGCAATAAATAACATTTGCTTATTCTAAAAATAATAATTTTTAAATAGTACCAGTCCGACATCTATATATCATATCATTATTACAAAAAACCATATGCATCATATATCATATATATGATCATTGTTACAAAAAACCAAAAAATCATTTATATGATTGTTCCTCCAAAAAATGACACATGTTGTCCGATGTCGATTCCAAACGAGCTACCGTCGTCGACTCGTCACGATCTTCTTGCCCTTCTTTGTCGCGGTTGAATAATTGAGCCCGGAAACATGGGGATTTCTTCTCGTGTACGGGCATCCTTTAGCGGGTAGGGTGGTCTTCCTTCTTCCAGCGGCATCACTAGGCCTGTCGAATTCCTCTTCTATCTTGGGATCGCCGTACTTGTCGAAGTCTTGCTCGGTGGCCGCTCCCTCCATTCTGATGATGCTCCTTTTTCCCCTCCTAACGACAACGCGGCTAGGCCTTATCGGGTCGGTAATGAAGAAGCATTGATCAACCTGGCTCGCCAGTACCCATGGCTCATTTTTTGCTTGGACGTTCGCGCTGGATTTGGCTTCGGGTATGACCATGGTGGTGAAGTACTGGCCTTCTTTTTCAACGTTCTTGGCCCATCTGACCCGAAACATCGGCATCTTCTCTCCACAGTAGTTGAGTTCCCAGATCTCCTTGATCCTCCTGAAGAACCTTTCATTGACGGGGATTCCTCGTCCGCGTAGGACAGGATTGTGACCCCCGAGTTCTGGTGTTCGCTACTATGGTCCTTTTTCTCGGTGTTGAATGTGTAACCATTGATGTCATACGCCTGATAGGTCCTCACGTTCATCGCGGGGCCCTGTGACAAGACGAATAATAGTTTTTCCTCTTCCGTGGAAGGCATGTTACCACGATGAAGCTGGAGTAGCTTTTCCTTGAACCAACGCGTAAAGCTGGAGTTGTGCTCTCTAGTTACGTCTCCCTTCGTCCTCCGTCTGCCCGTGTCACTAAACTTCTTCTCAATGAAGCTTTTGTGCTCTAACACCCAAGGTGCGACCAATTCAAGGTGTTGTAGCGTGACTCAGTGTGCCCTGTCAAAGTCTGGTTGTCGGGCTTGGAAGACGATGTGCATGGGGACGAAGCCATTGCGGTGACCAAACCCATGGATCCTGCCGAGGTGCCTCCTGATTGGCATACCAATAGGGACGTCCTCGTCCTTGTTTTGTAGATAATTCTGGCAGAACGATATGCACTCGTAGGACAGGAAGCCCTTGGCTATGCTTCCATCTGGACGCGCCCTATTGCGAACGTAGCCTTTGAGAACGCCGTTCAGCCTTTCGAATGGCATCATGTTGTGGAGGAATGGCGGCCCGAGGTGGATGACATCATCCACCACGTGGACGAGCAGATGCACCATGATATCGTGGAACGCGGGGGGGGGGGGGGGAAGTAAATCTTGAGCTCGCATAGTATCATGACGATCTCACCTTGTAGCCTTTTGAGCTACTTCATGCCGATCGACTTCCTAGAGAGGATGTCGAAAATGTTGTAGAGGCCAAACATCGTCTCACGTACGTGCTCGTCTATGATCCCTCGGAGAGCTACTGGAAGTATCTGCGTCATCAGCATGTGGCAGTCGTGAGATTTCATCCCGGAGAAACTCTTCTTCATTTCGTCCAGGTATCGTGATATCTTCCCTCCATAACCGGTAGGAAGCTTGACTCCTAGGAGGACGATGAAAAACTGGTGGAGCTCGGGCTCACTAAGAGTGAAGCAGGAAGGTGGGCAGTAGTAGTCGTTTCTCTTAGCCTTTTTGCGCATATGACCTTGAGTATCCGCCTGCGTCTCATCATCATCAGCATCATCGGGGCGTCCTCCATGAAGTTCTTTCCTGATGCCCAGCTTGATTAGGTCATTTCTTGTCTTTGGCCCATCTTTGGTTTTCTCCGGCATGTTGACGATATTGGCAACTAGACTCTCGCACACGTTCTTCGTGATGTGCATGAGATCAAGGCTATGAGGCGTGTGGAGGTATTTCCAGTACGGCAGGTCCCAGAAAATGGACCTCGCTTTCCATACACCTCGCAGTGGCTTTTGTCGTCGTGGTGAAACAACATATGCCATAGGATGGCTTAAATGGGGGCCGACTGTACGCTGGTGGATCCGGGAGAGGGATGACTCGGTAGAGACCGAGCACAGAAGTCACTGCTAACACATCGAGCTACCCAGGTTCGGGGCCCTCGTGAGGAGGTAACACCCCTACTCCTGCATGTCTGATCTATATGAGCTTCATATGAGAGCTGCAATGGTGCTCCTTGAGCTGTGTATCTTGCCTATCTGAGGCTGCACTGGGCAGGAGCTAAACAGCTAGTGCTAGAGAGCTCCCATGGAGCGAGAGAGAATGAGCCTCCGAAGGAGGGTTGGGTGATCGATCCCCCTGGTGCCCCTTATATAGGGAGCCCAGGGGACAAGGGATGCCCCACAATACACTATACATGCACTGTAGCTGAGATGACTACTGGGGTCTTGTCACACTGTAGCCTGCATCAGCATGGTACCGTCCTCGGTACTGTGCGCTGCGTCACGGTCGTGGGCTAGTCCCATCGATGTCTGTCCTTGGAGTACTTGGCCTTTGTCTTCTAGCGTCTGTCTTCAGGGTCACCAGGTCATCAGTCTTATCCTCCTCCTGAGGATAAGACTGACTAGGAGAAGAGGGATATACTGGTCTGAGCCAATGGGCGTCCCAAGACCAGCATATGGCGGAGGAGAATGTGCCAGTCCGAGCCAGGAGGCGTCCCAGGACGGGCACAAGGTGCTGGAGGCGAAGCTATACGAAGAGGATGTCCCGGATAAGGCTGAACTCGGCCCAGAGAAGACTTACACCGGCCTATAAAGGAATAATCCGGACTGGGCCAGGGAGTTCCGGCCTGGCCCAGCCGGATCAGCGCCCAGGAGTAGCTTAGCCGGCATATCTCGGCCTGGGAGCGAATCCCGGCCTGGGGAGAAGCTCCGGCCCAGCCGGGTAACGAAGAGCCGGCCCAGCCGGGGCAAGGCCTGGCCGGGAGATGGGCGGACGGCCCACCCGGGGCTGAAGGAAGGTGGCGGCCTGGCGGGGTTGCCGGGGAAGCAGCAGGCCCACCGGGGCGCCGGCCGAACGGCCCAGCCGGGGAGCTTATCCCGGCCCAGCCGGGGGAAACACCGGCCGGTCCAGCCGGGCAGGGAAGATCCGGCCCAGGCGGGGCGAGGCCTGGCCGGGGAAGGACGCCGGCCCAGCCGGGGCAACGCTGTATGCCGGCCACCGCCTTTTATGCCAGCCTGGCTTGCTGAGTCCGGCCCAGCCGGGTATATTCCGGCTCGAGGAAACTATAATCCGGCCTGGTGAAGGTTATTCCGGCCTGGGCTTGGCTAATCCGGCCCAGGCTGCTGCTTGCGTGCTTTTCTAATATTCCTGCATATATAACTCAGTATAAAACACATATATTAATTATAAAAAGGGGTACTTTGGTATACCCGGGGTTATATCCCCGACATTAGCCCCCGAGGCTGTGGGGGACTCGCAGAGTCGCGCACAGGCTTCAACAAAATATACCAAAGTCCCAAATTCACATACTCATAAAAACTGATATGCTGGCCTGCCTTTCTTATCTCATGCCATCATAGGCCATGTCCTGTTTGACATATACTCATATACATGATATGCTAGCCTTCGCGGGCTATCTCAAAATACTATTCTGCCTTCTTTGGCTATATCGACACTTTGCCTCCTGGGCTATGTCTCATCGACATCGTCTGCTTCGACAATGCCGGAATACTGCTTTGCCCTCTTTGGCCATATCGATACTTTACCTCTTGAGCTATTTGCCTCTTGGGCTGCTCTGCCCCTTGGGCTACTTTGCCTCTTGGGCTACTTTGCCTCTTGGGCTTGCCTCTTGGGCTTTATATCGACACTCAGCCTCTCAGGCTATGTCTCATCGACATTGTCTGCTTTGACAATGCCGGTATACTGATATGCCTCTTGGGCTGCTTTGCCTCTTGGGCTGTGCCATCGCTGGGCACTTGTTAGTATGCAAAAATGATAAGACATGTTAATATGCTTAACCGGGATGCTCTATGAAACCGGATATGATGAAAGATACGATGCTTGTTAGCTTTGAGATCGAAGTCTCGATATATTACTGTGCCAGAATTGGCGATAACTGAAAGGATTATAGAATGCCGTGATATGCTGGCATGCCGAAATAAACGATGATATGAGTTATTGATAGATGCCTTGATATGCTGGCAAACCAAAATAAACGGCGATATGAGTTATTGATAGATGCCTTGATATGCTGGCAAACCGAAATAAACGGTGATTGGGGATTTTGGTCGATGCCATGATATGTCGACATACTGAGATTTTGCTCTTGCCATGATATGTTGGCATACTGACATCTTATTTTTGCTATGATATGCAAGCATACCGAAATCTTACTTTTGTCATGATATGCCGGCATACCGAAATCTTACTCTTGCCATGATATGCTGGCATACTGACATTTTGCTCTTTGCCATGATATGCTGGCATACTGACATACATGTGACTCAAGATATCACTTAGTAACCTGATATGCTAACAAACTGATATACCTGAGACCTGAGACTTAGATATAAAATATGCTGGCATGAACACAAAATATGCTGGCCGGGTTACAAAATATAACATATGCCGGCATACTGAAATACCTGAGACTTTGAGATATAAACTGAAACCCTGGTGGTATAATAGTAATTTCTCCTCTGTAACGGCAATATGGAGAGTCATAGCCGAGTAATAGACATATATATAATGAGACATCCAACCTGTTCTGTAGTCATTCTAAAAGACATAGCAATGGTCATAGCATTTGGCATATTTGCAATCTAGCATATGGAGTTTGGCATATAGCCCATATCATTCGGTACATAGCACTTGACATACAGACTGAGATATAGCAATTTGACATATATGCTAACTTGGCAACTCACAAGGAAGAACTAGGCACTCATGTGCCGGCATATAAATGTAGACATACTGCAACTGGCATATAAGCAAACTTGGCATCTCACAACAGATATTTGGCACTCGTGTGCCGGCATATAAATGCAAGTATACTGTAACTGGCATGTGAGATTTGTGATAGAGCATGCATAAACTGGTACTGAGATAGGCATATAACTGATCTGACTGTAAACTTGTAACAACTAGCACATGGCATTCAACATATAAAAACTGGCATATGAGCCTTGGCATATGACAGCCGGCATATAACACATAGCTTATGAGATAGAGCACTTGGCATATAAGTAGATACTGAACTTGACATGTTAACAGGCATACTGAATCTAGCACTGTAGCAGATATACTGGTTGACACATGCAACGACATAGGATTTGGCATAACAACTTGCTGTTGGCATATAAAACCGGCATATAACATGCCCAGATGAAACTTTGCACAAGACTGGAGACATATAAACTGATACTAAGGATACTCTTTGCAGCAGGCATATGTAGTGATTTGGCATATAAACAGACATACAGGAGGAAACTGAGAAGCTGATATGCTGGCATACAAACTAATATACACTGAAACAGTACTTGAGAAGCAACTTGCTAGGCTTTAGCCTAGCCCCCGAGCTATCTTTTCTATCACGGGGACATTAACTTTCAGATAAGCTGACCAGGATATGGAGTGAACCAGCGTAAATACTCACTTGCATATTCCACTGAAGAAGTTCGAAGTACCTGCAGCCAATTTACCGAAGCCAACCGACCGAGCAGACCACGCCGACGTTTCCGGCCTGGCGACGCCGGCCAGAGCAGCCATGGCGCTCGCTGCCTCGGCCTGGCAACACAGGGGCGAGGGCATGCCTTGGCAACCTGGCCCGCTGGCGGATATGCCGGCCAGGCACGCCGCTGCGCCGAGGCCGCGGCCCAGCTGAAGCCCAAGCGCCGGACTGCCCGGGATGACCGGCCGGAGCCGGGACGACGAGGAAGCCGAGGCCCAGCCGGGATCAGCCCGACCAGGCCCAGCCGGGAAGATAGGAGGCCAGCCCAGCCGGAGCGAGGCGCGTCGGCCCAGCCGCGCCGCGCCGGCCCAGGCGGGAGTTGCCCCTTCCCCGGCCCAGGCGGGAGCTGCTCTTCCCCGGCCCAGGCGGGAGCTGCTAAGCCGGACTATTGGCCCAGCCGGGGGATGAGCCAGCAGGGAGAAGCCAAATCCGGCCCAGGACAAGTTTATTCCGGTCAAACTAGGCCAGAACCGCTATATTCCGGCCCGCGGACGCATATTCCGGCTGAAAAATATATATGCCGGCCGGGAGAGCTATATGCCGGCCCGGGAAATGCCGAAGTTGACCCGGACACATATATGCCGGCCGGGACATAAGATATGCTGGCCAGAACACTGTATATGCTGGCCAGGGGAAGCCGAGTGCCGGCCCGGAGATGCCGATGTAGATCCGGGACAGCCGTATGCTGGCCCGGGCGAGTTGAGGTCAGCCCGGGAGTTGAAGAAGACCTGCTGTGCTCGGAGGCGTTGCTGATGTCGAGCCCCCGAGCCGATGAAGAAGATCCCGTCCGGATGTACTCCTACCAGCGCCTTGATCAGCCCCACGGTGGGCGCCAAATGTCGTCGTGGTGAAACAACATATGCCATAGGATGGCTTAAATGGGGGCCGACTGTACGCTGGTGGATCCGGGAGAGGGATGACTCGGTAGAGACCGAGCACAGAAGTCACTGCTAACACATCGAGCTACCCAGGTTCGGGGCCCTCGTGAGGAGGTAACACCCCTACTCCTGCATGTCTGATCTATATGAGCTTCATATGAGAGCTGCAATGGTGCTCCTTGAGCTGTGTATCTTGCCTATCTGAGGCTGCACTGGGCAGGAGCTAAACAGCTAGTGCTAGAGAGCTCCCATGGAGCGAGAGAGAATGAGCCTCCGAAGGAGGGTTGGGTGATCGATCCCCCTGGTGCCCCTTATATAGGGAGCCCAGGGGACAAGGGATGCCCCACAATACACTATACATGCACTGTAGCTGAGATGACTACTGGGGTCTTGTCACACTGTAGCCTGCATCAGCACGGTACCGTCCTCGGTACTGTGCGCTGCGTCACGGTCGTGGGCTAGTCCCATCGATGTCTGTCCTTGGAGTACTTGGCCTTTGTCTTCTAGCGTCTGTCTTCAGGGTCACCAGGTCATCAGTCTTATCCTCCTCCTGAGGATAAGACTGACTAGGAGAAGAGGGATATACTGGTCTGAGCCAATGGGCGTCCCAAGACCAGCATATGGCGGAGGAGAATGTGCCAGTCCGAGCCAGGAGGCGTCCCAGGACGGGCACAAGGTGCTGGAGGCGAAGCTATACGAAGAGGATGTCCCGGATAAGGCTGAACTCGGCCCAGAGAAGACTTACACCGGCCTATAAAGGAATAATCCGGACTGGGCCAGGGAGTTCCGGCCTGGCCCAGCCGGATCAGCGCCCAGGAGTAGCTTAGCCGGCATATCTCGGCCTGGGAGCGAATCCCGGCCTGGGGAGAAGCTCCGGCCCAGCCGGGTAACGAAGAGCCGGCCCAGCCGGGGCAAGGCCTGGCCGGGAGATGGGCGGACGGCCCACCCGGGGCTGAAGGAAGGTGGCGGCCTGGCGGGGTTGCCGGGGAAGCAGCAGGCCCACCGGGGCGCCGGCCGAACGGCCCAGCCGGGGAGCTTATCCCGGCCCAGCCGGGGGAAACACCGGCCGGTCCAGCCGGGCAGGGAAGATCCGGCCCAGGCGGGGCGAGGCCTGGCCGGGGAAGGACGCCGGCCCAGCCGGGGCAACGCTGTATGCCGACCACCGCCTTTTATGCCGGCCTGGCTTGCTGAGTCCGGCCCAGCCGGGTATATTCCGGCTCGAGGAAACTATAATCCGGCCTGGTGAAGGTTATTCCAGCCTGGGCTTGGCTAATCCGGCCCAGGCTGCTGCTTGCGTGCTTTTCTAATATTCCTGCATATATAACTCAGTATAAAACACATATATTAATTATAAAAAGGGGTACTTTGGTATACCCGGGGTTATATCCCCGACAGCTTTACCCTCGGACGCTTATTTCCCGGCGCGGGGCACGCTTCCCATTCTTCTAGCAAATCATTGATATCCTCTCCTTATAAATAGGTGGGGATGTTTCGAGCTCAACACTACCATTGAACAGATCTCCACATTTTCTCCAAGGATGATCAGCGGGAAGCCACTTTCGAATGCCAGGGAACACGGTTTTCAAAGAACCGGGGTCCTTCGTTAGCTGGACATGCGATGTTTTATCCATGCACCTGACACATGCATTGTGTCCATGGGCCACGTGGCAAGAGACATATGCATATCCAGGATAGTCCTGCACCATCGTGAGCAACGCAGCTCTCAGACCAAAATACTCTCCTTTGTAGGCATCGCACGTACGTACCGGCGTCTCCCACAACATGGCTAACTCCTCTTTCAACAGCTCGAGATACAGGTGTATGTCGATGCCCGGTTGTTTTGGCCCCTGAATAAGAATACTCATGTGTACGTATCTCTGCTTGGTGCACAGCTAGGGGGGAAGGTTGTACGGCGATACAAAGACGTGCCAGGTGCTACTCTGGTTGCCGAAGGGATTGAGTCCATCTGTGCTCATACCCAGCCTAACGTTCCTGGCATCGTCCCCGAAACCGTCTTCCATGTCCAACGCGAGCCACTGGCTAGCGTCTGCAGGGTGTGTCAGGATCGTGCCCTTCTCCGGATCATCTCCGGGTGTCGTGGGGATGACTTAGGGGGCGCACCACGGGCCGGGCAATATACCGGCTGGCGTCCCAGGAGCCCCCACGGCTTCAACACAAGAAGACCGGCTCCATCCTAAGGGCCGGCTGCGCCAGCAGCTGGCTGGCGACTCCCCCGTGGAAGACCGGAGCCGGGCGATGAAGACAAAGCTTCCCAACGGTCGTCTGGCCGAAAGTAGGACGGCCCCGACAGGAGCGACAGAGGCCAAGGACGGAGTGACGCCCGCCACGACCGGCCTCAGCCAATGAGAGAACGGAGACCCTTCCCCACGATGGGATCCAAGGCAAAAGAGAAGGGATATGCCCTCCAGATACCGACCAAGGGGAAAGGCACTTTATAAAGTGCCTTTGCCAGAGCAGGGTCAGAGGATCACGCCAGGAGCGCCGCCGCCAGGGAGCCGGCAGTGGGCCGGATCGCTACCAAAACCTGTAACCAGGCCCCCATCTATATAAGGGGGCCTGGACCCTTAGCATAGGGGAGATCCGATCTTCTTCTTCCTCCTCTAGCCCGAACAGCTCGAGGAGCATTGTAACCGATACTCTCCAATCAATACGAAGCAGGCAGGAAGTAGGGGTTTACCTCCACCCGGGAGGGCCCTAAACCTAGGTAAACCGTGGTGTCTCAGTAGGCATAATCCCGAGCCGGGCCCTTCGTCTCCACCGTCGAGCCCCTCCGATAATCCTACCCATGGCTACTGTCTCTAAATTCCCACGATAGTTGGCGCCCACCGTGGGGCAAAGTGCGGCGGCGAGCGGAGTCAAGTTCCGGCCGGGACCCTCCGGCGAGAAGGTCGCCTCCGGCCTCGTCTGGAGGTTCGGCACCTTTGACTGCATCGACGACAACTTGGCCCACTTCAAGAACGGCTTCGGCAACCGTGGCTCCTTCCTCGACGTTGGCAGCCATCGCTTCTACGTCGCCAAGCCCTTCCCGGAGGAGGTCACCGACGTCTTCGGCACCCTCTGTGACGGAGGCTCAAGCTACGGTGAAAGCAGCAATCTTGGCGCCATGGTCGAGGTAATGGCCCTGGGAGAAGACGAGGGCGGCGACTTACCGCGCCCCGAGCGCCCGTTGCCCGAACGCCTTCCTCCACAGGAGCAAGATGCTCCACTCCCAGCGCAGGACGCCCCAGACGTCTCCGTGGTGGACCTGCGTGCTCCCCTCGGCCGCGTCATCGATCCCGCCCGGGTCGCCGAGGCCCTGGAGCGGACGCGCCTCGTCCTCCTCGGCAAGGTGACTGAGGACGAGGCCAACCAGTGCCGCGCGAGCACCACGCTCAGCGAGTTCTACGGCGTACATGGAGATGCACCGACCGAGCTCGCCCGTGACCTGCGCCGTAGCTTCGCCACTGCCATCCCTGGCCAGATCCAGCGGTCGCCATCGACGAGCCGAGGCCGCGAAGGGCGTGGATAGGGCGGTCGTGCTCCGAGCAACAACGCTCAAGGCCGCCGCATCCAGCAGGGCGGCGGAGCAAGAAGGCCACGCTTGATCGTGGAGTCAGCACCAGGGTCGGAGTCCCAGGCTTGCCCATCGGCGCTGCACATCCACTTGTGGCTCGACCATGCCAAGACGCTCCCCAGAGGATCTGCTAGCTCAAAGCGAGCGGTTTCTGACCAAGGAGGCCCGGGGGCTGCCGGTAGTGGTCGTGGGCGCAAAGAGGGCAAATACACCCTCGATACTGCGTTTGATCAGCCGTGTGAATTCCACACCTCCCCGGGCAGGGAAGCGACCCACTCCACGCGTCAGTGCCATTTCATGAGAGAGCTGGAGCAGCGCGCTCAGCAGATCCCTGGTACGTCGCAAGCGCAACCAGCTGAAGGTCAGGAGGACCAACAGCGCGCCCCGGCTGGAGGCGAGCCGGGTCAAGATGATGACTTCCCGACGGATGTGGAGCAGTATCACATCTTCACTACCCCCGGCAAGGACAAAAGAAGCGACCTTTGGCACGAGGCAGAGGTGAACGCTGTGATGCCTGCAGAACCCCAGTTCATGCATTGGTCCGAGGCGGCCATCACCTGGGGGCGCGAGGACCATCCGAGGCTGATGCCCAGCCCTGGAGAATACGCTCTGGTCGTAGATCCTGTTGTGTGTTCCGATACGCACATGTGCCAGTTCTCCTGCGTGCTCATCGACGGCGGTAGTAGTATCAACCTTCTTTACCAAAGCTCCCTGGAGAAGTTGGGCATCCCGCTTGCTCAGCTGAAGCCTAGCCGGCTCACCTTCCATGGCATCATGCCTGGGCATTCTTGCACCCCTTTGGGCAGGGTGCAGCTGGAGGTTCTCTTCGGAAAGAAGGGGAATAGCCGCCGCGAGCCCATCTGGTTCGAGGTGGTGGACATCAGCAGTCCCTACCACGCGCTGCTAGGCCGACCGGCCCTGGCTAAGTTCATGGCTGTCCCGCACTATGCCTATCTGAAGATGAAGCTCCCAGGACCCAGAGGTGTGATCACAGTCTCAGGAAACTTCAAGAAGTCCCTAGCCTACGCAAAGGAGAGCTCGCAGTTGGCAGAGGCGCTGGTCGTCGCCGAGGAGAAGAGGCAGCTTCTGCATCGCGTGGAGCTGACCCAGCAAGACGTGCCAGTCCGCCAGTCGCCGGTGGAGCAATTCAAGCCGGCCAACGACACCAAGAAGATCCTGCTGGATGAGAGCGATCCCTCCAAGTACGTCATCATCGGCACTGGCTTGTCCGCCAAATAGGAAAGCGAGCTCACCAGCTTCCTCCGTGAGAATCGGGACATCTTTGCATGGTCCCCAAAGGACATGCCAGGTGTGCCGAGGGAGCTGGCTGAGCACTCACTCAATGTCAGGCCGAATGCCAAGCCGGTCAAGCAACCGTTGCGACGCTTTGCAGAAGAAAAGAGGAAAGCTATTGGCGAGGAGATAGCCCGGCTCCTTGCAGCCGGCTTTATTATGGAGGTGTTCTACCCCGATTGGCTTGCGAACCCAGTCTTGGTCCTGAAGAAGAACAACACTTGGCGAATGTGTATTGACTACACCAGCCTCAACAAGGCTTGCCCCAAGGATCCATTTGCGTTACCTCGCATCGACCAGGTGATCGATTCCACAGCCGGCTGTGACCTGCTGTCCTTCCTGGATGCTTATTCAGGCTACCACCAGATCCCGCTCTTCCAGCCGGATCAGATCAAGACCTCCTTCATCACCCCGTACGGAGCCTACTGCTATGTCACCATGCCGTTCGGCCTGAAGAACGCTGGAGCCACCTACCAGCGAACCATGCAGCGATGCCTGCAGGAGCAGATTGGGAGGAACGTGCACGCCTAAATGGACGACGTGGTGGTGAAGACTAAGCAGAGCGGCACGCTCCTGGACGACCTCAAGGAGACCTTCACCAACTTGCGGCGCTATCGCATGAAGCTCAATCCTGAGAAGTGCACCTTCGGTGTGCTAGCTGGACAGCTCCTAGGTTATATCGTTTCCCAGCGAGGGATCGAGGCTAACCCCTCGAAGATAAAAGCCATCGAGACCCTAGAGAAGCCCACCCAGCTCAGAGATGTGCAGAAGTTCACTGGTTGCCTGGCCTCGCTAAGCCGGTTCGTCAGCCGGCTCGGGGAGAAGGTCATGCCGCTGTACCAGCTGATGAAGAAGACAGACCACTTTGTCTGGTCCTAGCGCGCTGATGACGCCTTCAACGACCTCAAGCGAGCCTTGTCTACCGCGCCAATCTTGGCAGCGCCGGCTCCGCGAGAGCCAATGCTGCTCTACATTGCGGCAACTCCGCGAGTCATCAGTGTCGTGATCATGGTGGAGCGCACCGAGGAAGGCAAAGAGCTGCCGGTTCAACGCCCGGTGTACTACCTGAGTGAGGTGCTCACTCTCTCCAAGCAAAACTACCCGCACTACCAGAAGGTCGCGTCCGGCGTGTACATGGCGGCCAAGAAGCTGAAGCACTACTTTGAAGAGCACCCAATCACGGTGGTGAGCACCACTCCGCTCTCGGAGATCATCGGGTGCAAGGACGCGTCAGGAAGAGTGGCTAAATGGGCGATCGAGCTCGCGGCTCATACCATTCAGTACAAGCCCAGGACGACGATCAAGTCGCAGATCATAGCGGATTTCTTCGCTGACTGGGGAGAGCACCAGTACCTGCCGCCGGCTCCAGACTCCACCCACTGGCGCATGCACTTCGATGGCTCCAAGCTGCTCGGGGGTTTGGGAGCCGGCGTCGTCCTCACCTCTCCCAAGGGAGACAAGCTGCAATACGTACTGCAGATGCACTTCCGTGCGTCGAACAACGTCGCCGAATACGAAGCCCTGGTGCATGGGCTCAAGATGGCCAAGCAGATCGGCATTAGGAGGATCCTTTGCTTCGCAGACTCTGACCTGGTAATGCACCAGGTTTTAGGGGATTGGGACGCCAAGGACGCCAACATGGCCTCCTACCGCTTTTACGTGCAGCAGCTCAGCGGATTCTTCGAGGGCTGCGAGTTCCATCACGTCCCCAGAGCAAGCAACGAGGAGGCAGACCGGCTGTCCAAGATCGGCTCCACCAAGCAGGATATCCCAGCCGGGGTGTCCCTGGAGATCATCCACAAGCCGTCTATCAAACCTTCGCCGGAGTCCATATCCATCTACGTGCCTGGAGACCCAGCCCCGGCTCAGGTACCGCCACCGGACCCGGGGGCTGCCGCCTCGGGGCTGAAGGAGGTAGCCGGCCAACCCAGCGCGGCCGGCTCGACGAAGGACGAGGGGACTGCCGGCTCCACGCCCGCTCCCCCAGCCGGACAATCAGATGAAGCCGGCGCAACAACAGACCCGGGGGCTGCTGATCCCCTGGTCGCCAGTGTCTTCCACATATGGGAGATACCTTCCTGGGCAGAGACATTCTCCAACTACCTCATCACTGGGGACTTGCCGCAAAACGAAGCGGAAGCTAGGCAAATTCAACGTCGAGCCGAGGCGTACACCATCATCAACAGCAAGCTGTACAAGCGCAGCGTGTCAGGCATCTACCAGAAGTGCATCGAGCCAGAAGAAGGGATAGAGCTGCTAAGAGAAATACACCAAGGGGAGTGCGGGCATCACGCATCTTCTAGAGCCTTGGTGGCCAAGGCATTCCGCCATGGTTTCTACTGGCCAACGGCCAAGCAAAATGCAGAGCAGCTGGTGAAGCAATGCAACGGCTGCCAGCGCTTCTCCAAGCACAGAAACACTCCCGCGGCAGCCCTCAAGACCATCCCGCTCACCTGGCCGTTCGCTGTCTGGGGCCTGGACATGGTAGGGCCATTCAAGACCGCGCCCAGGGGCTTGACGCATCTGTTGGTCGCTATGGACAAGTTCACCAAGTGGATCGAGGCCAAGCCAATCAAAAAACTCGACGGCTTGTCCACAATCAAGTTCTTCAACGAGATCATCACAAGATATGGAGTTCCTCACAGCATCATCACCGACAACGGGACAAACTTTGCGAAGGGAGTCTTTGCTGATTACTGTGGCAAGAAAGGCATCCGGTTGGACTTAGCGTCAGTGGCACACCCTCAGACAAATGGGCAAGTGGAGAAGGCAAATGGGCTGATCCTGGCCGGCATCAAACCAAGGCTGGTCGAGCCTCTCGAGCGTTCAGCCGGTTGTTGGGTCGAGGAGCTGCCCTCGGTGCTCTGGAGCCTGCGCACCACTCCAAATCGCTCTGTCGGCTACACACCTTTCTTCTTGGTCTATGGAGTAGAAGCGGTGCTGCCCACGGACATTGAGTTCGACGCGCCCAGAATCATCCAATACACAGAGACGCAAGCAAAAGAGGCTCGTGAAGATGGTGTCGACCTCCTCGAGGAGGCATGAGAACAAGCTCTGGCCAGATCAGCGCTCTACCAGCAGCAGCTGCGACGATACCACAGCCGGAAGATTCACCCGCTCGCGTTTCGCGAAGGAGATCTCGTACTCCGGCTGCTCCAAAGCACTAAGGGCATGCATAAGCTGTCTCCTCCCTGGGAGGGACCGTTCATTGTCAGCCGGGTGCTGGGCAATGGGGCATATTACCTCATCGACGCACAAGAGCCCAGGAAGAACAAGGCAGATAATTCTGACAAGGAGACCGAGCGTCCCTGGAATGTCTGTCTCCTAAGACCTTTCTTCTGCTAAGGCAAAAGCTTGTACCCCGAAAAACATGTCAATGAATAAAGGAAAACGGAGCGGCCAGTTATGACCGGCTCCGAGGAAAACACTTCGTGTATGTTTTGCTTCCTGCGTTATTCACTTGACCGGCAGCCGGCTCCAGGCACCGAGCCACAGCCGGCAGCCCCGAAAAAATCGATCTCTCGCCAGCCGGATGAGTACTACGTATGAAGAAGGTCTCGAGCCCAATCTCCGCCTTCCGGCTCCGCGCAGCCGGACGGATAGGAGCCAGCAGGCCACATACGAAGGAAAGCCGCAGAGCAGAAACACAAATGATAGAAAAATCGCTCAACCAGGCGTTAAAGGCAGTGTCTGTTAACTAAGCGTTGGCTAGCACGAGTCGGGGGCCCGATAGACCGAAGTACTACTTCTCACTCCGCGGCACGCTCCCACCCTAGGCCGGCATTCGGCCGCCGGCCCAAGGGAGACCAACCGGCACCAGGCTGCCGGTTGGGGGTAGAAGGGCCGAAGGGTGGGAAGATTAAGGAAAAAGTTGAGGGAACCGGACAAAGGCAAAGCCAGCGAATGGTTGATAGTCACAGACTCTCGACGTTTGGGCTGAGAAGCCACGCCCAAGAGGTTCGAAGCTAGAGCTGCCTCGCTTGGCGTTGGCGTCGTTCGCGAAAAGTTAGTTTCGAGCTAGCTGCCAATCCAGCTACCCCAAAACTCGGGGGCTAGGGGGAAAGGGAATTGGTCCTCAGAAGTGGACCGGCTCCAGTACCTCGCCGGCTGTCCGATCAGTTGGCGCTGCGACGCGGTCAGCTGACGAGCAACGAAATCGAAACCTAACACGCGCAAAGCAACGGCTAGAGCCGGAAACCGGGAAATCTACTCCAACTACAACAAGGAACGTGCGAAGGCCCAGGGAAGGAAACGTGCTGGCTCCGACCCTCGCCCAAGCCGATACAAGACTCAGCCTCTGTTCCATCCGCGCTGGAGCCAGAGTTAGTCCATCCTTCCCGGAGCCGGCCAGCAGAAGCACTATTCCGTCCGCGCTAGAGCCGGAGCTAGTCCGTCCTTCCCGGAGCCAGCCAGCAGGAGCACTGTTCCGTCCGCGCTAGAGCCGGAGCTAGTCCGTCCTTCCCGGAGCTGGCCAGCAGGAGCACTGCTCCGTCCGCGCTGGAGCCGGAGCTAGTCCGCCCTTCCCGGAGCCGGCCAGCAGAAGCACCGCTCCTTTTGCGCTAAGGCCGGAAGATCTCGCCCGAGGCGTCTGCGCAGGACGGTGATTATCGTAGTCCCTATCTACGGATTCGCATCACAACGGTGCCAAACAGAAGGCATTTGCGCGATGGCAAGAACACAAGGCGAAGAAAGACATTCACACAGCGAACAAGAAAAGACAAGTTTTCATTAAGCGAAAGTTTGAGGATTACAAAAGCTTCCTAAGTCGCTGCCCTAAGAGCGCCAAACACTCCCAGCCCGGGATGGTCGCCTTCCTCGGCCCGGCACGAGCGCCGCATGGACTTTGCCCCGGAGAAGTCCGCGTCGGAAGTCGACGAGGCTTACCCTTCACGGCTGGGCGGCGAAGGCACGGGCGGAGAGGGTGCCGTCGAAGAGGCAGATGGTGAAGTCATCCTTCTCATCTTGGCGGGTAAGAAGGATGAACCAACCCTCGTGCACGCCGTAGTCGATGAAGAACTTCGACCACCCATCGCGAAAGTAGCACACCCCCTGGCCGTCGTAGTAGACCTCGACGCGGTACGTGGGCTGGCCGCCGCTGCATTCCCGCAGCTTGGCGTAAGCCATCTCCTGGTCCTCCATCGAGCTTGTGAACTGGGTCGGGAGGCGGAGACGATCCCGGGCACCTGCAAGCACAGGAATGATGCAGGTGGACCATCCCTACGCCGAGATATAGGCCGGCGGCTGGAGCGCCGGTTTCTCCAACAAGGGCCACGACGGGCCCAGCGGAGAAGGGGTCACCGCACGGGATCCCGCGGGAGTAGCGGTGACCTTGAAGACAGCAGGGGCTTTCTTGTTCTTGCTGCCCGGCGGTCGCCCGCGACGGCGAGACGACGAAGGAGTAGCAGCCGCCGTGGAGGCAGTCTTCTTCCCGCTCCCCTTCGGACGGCCGGGCCCCCATTTCTCTGGGACGCCTGCGTCGCGGGGAGCTCCGGTCGCTTGGGGCATGACGGAGGCGGAGGCAGCGGCGACGGCCTTCGCAGCGAGGGCCTCCAAGGTGCTCTTGTTGCGGCTCCCCTTCGGGCGACCGCGTCTTCGGGATGTGGAAGGCGCCATCTCCGGCACCTTAACCTCCTCCTTATTCCCCTCCGGGACCTTGTCGCTGCTGGAAGCGGAACCGCTAGGGGACGACATGGTCAGGCTGGGCTCAAAAAGGGAAGGCTCGAGCTTAGAGGAGAAGTGGGGGATGCCCCGGGTAGTGAGCATGCTCGGTATTTAAAGAGGAACGGCGAAGGGGTAACCCCCGATGTTTCGGTAACTAACTTCCGCATCGTGTGCCACCGCGGCGGTTGCCGCAGCGGATCGTGGGAGGAGTTGATGGGACACTTCGTTGAAGTATGCCAGCCCACCTCGCATGATGACTCGGGAAGTTATGGCGGTGGTGATTCCAAAGTCAAAGTGACAAGACTGGCCACTGGCATGCTGCACCGGCCGCCGCGTGGGAACAAGACTCGAAGCGGCGCAAGTTCCCAGGAGGCAGCGTGCCGGCTCGCGGCTCACCGGCTCGCGGTCGGCAGCCGGGCCGCATCTTGGAACCGGCTCATCTCGAGACGGCCGGGAGAACTCCGCAAGACTCAGCCTCGATGATTAGAGCGACCAAGCCGGACTAGAACCCTGGGACTTTGACGACGACGAGGAAGACTTCGGCGAGAAGAGGAACCCGCTGAAGCCCCATGCTAGCCCATGAGACTTCGCCAGTTTCGGGGGCTAGTGTCATGGGGATGACTTAGGGGGCGCACCACGGGCCGGGCAATATACCGGCTGGCGTCTCAGGAGCCCCCACGGCTTCAACACAAGAAGACCGGCTCTGTCCGAAGGGCCGGCTGCGCCAACAGCTGGCTGGCGACTCCCTTGTGGAAGACCGGAGCCGGGCGATGAAGACAAAGCTTCCCAACGGTCGTCTGGCCGAAAGTAGGACGGCCCCGACAGGAGCGACAGAGGCCAAGGATGGAGTGACACCCGCCACGACCGGCCTCAACCAATGAGAGAACGAAGACCCTTCCCCACGACGGGATCCGAGGCAAAAGAGAAGGGATATGCCCTCCAGATACCGACCAAGGGGAAAGGCACTTTATAAAGTGCCTTTGCCAGAGCAGGGTCAGAGGATCACGCCAGGAGCGCCGCCGCCAGGGAGCCGGCAGCCGACCGGATCGCTACCTAAACCTGTAACCAGGCCCCCATCTATATAAGGGGGCCTGGACCCTTAGCATAGGGGAGATCCGATCTTCTTCTTCCTCCTCCAGCCCGAACAGCTCGAGGAGCATTGTAACCGATACTCTCCAATCAATACGAAGCAGGCAGGAAGTAGGGGTTTACCTCCACCCGGGAGGGCCCTGAACCTGGGTAAACCGTGGTGTCTCAGTAGGCATAATCCCGAGCCGGGCCCCTCATCTCCACCGTCGAGCCCCTCCGATAAGCCTACCCATGGCTACTGTCTCTAAATTCCCACGACACCGGGCTTCTCCCTTTCGCGTGCCATTGCATGAGCTTCCCTTCCTTAGGGTCTACGAAATACCGCTACAGACGGGGGGTGATAGGAAAGTACCATACCACTTTTCGAGGAACTTTCCTATTCCCTCTCTTGTATCATGATTGGCCGCACACCGGGCATGTGGTTAGTTCCTTATACTCGTCCCAATAAAGTGTGCAATCATTGATGCATGCATCCTACTTCACGTGCGGTAGATCGAGAGGGCACACGACTTTCTTGGCCTCCTCGGTACTCCTTGGCAATGTGTTCCCCTCGAGAAGCTTCTCGTGCCAGTATTCCAGGTTATCGTCGAAGCTAACGTCGGTCAATTTGTGTTGCACCTTCATCTCCAAAGGTTTGAGGGTTACGTTCAGGTGTGTATCCCCGGGCCGGCACCCAGGTTACAACAGAGCTTTCCCGTCTTTCTCCATTTGCTCCAGCTTGTCTTTCTCACGGGTAGCAGCTTTGGCGTTGCTTGTCTCTATGAGGAGCAGTTCTTGAACATGAGGGTCCTGCAAGGCTGAAGTTAGCGGTGTCTCCGTGTCTGCGTCTTCTCCAACACCATCGGATCCGGTGTCATCATCATGATCATGTCCCGCATCTCCTTCATCATGTCTGGGTGACTCTTCGCCTTCTCGTCGGCCTCCCACGTCACCATTTCCTGCCGGCGGGGGCCTGTTGTTGACGTCCTCGTCAATGTAGCCTTTCATGAAACCACTCATGAGCAAGTGCTTCTCCAATGTACCGGAATCAGGCTTGATTAGGGCCCTGAGGTTGCATCTATGACAAGGACATCTTATCTCGGACATGTTGTTCCGAATCATGATAGCCATCGCGCGTTCCTTGTATCTAGCCACCATACCTTCGCTCATGTGGCGCACCATTGTTGCCTGCACGGTATGGAGCAAATGAGAATATTTAGAATAATTTATGGTCATGTCGCCAGAAAAAATCGGCATGACCTTCCCTATAAATAGGATATATGGGTAGTGCAAAAGTTTGTCGAAACAGAAATTAATCAACATTTCGGCAAACATCCATGCACCACGCGCCGGTACCTGCACAAACCATACACAAGCATCCATGCCCCTCTCGATCACATACAAAACACATATGCCATATATATCTCACATAACACACCGCCATACATGCCGCGCGTTGGCCGCCACAAGGAAACAAGCATACATGTTTTCATCCAACCATATACTCACCTATTAGACAAGTTACCGACGAATCCGTGAGCGGAGAGCCAAACTATTGAGGGAGACAAGATATGTGCTAGCTAGTGGGAGGAATAGAGCTAGATATATGTGGGAGGGGGGGAGGAGGAAGTCAACCCTTACATATCTATCCAAATCCAAGTTTTGGCTAGCTACCTAAAATGGAGAAATAGTTGAAGAAAATGGGGGTGGAGAGAAGAGGAACTAGAGCTAGAGCTAGATCTATGGGAGTGAGGGCTTGGAGTGGGAGGTAGGGGGAGATGGCACCTTTATGGTGGTAGGTACGACATATCCGTGGCGCACCTCAAAATGGTGCTCCACAGATATATATAACAGTGGCGCACCAAAGGGACATGCGCCACGAATATGTCTGCCACCTTTTCCAGAGGATGGGCCCACTTATATCCATGGCGCATGTAACTGTTGTGTGCCACTGTATTCTTCCATATGCGTGGCGCACCCTAAATCCATGCGCCCCGGATATGGGGGCCTGAAACCCCAGGCCCTGGTGCTCGCTGGGGCCCACTTATCAGTGGCGCATTCCTTCCTCGGTGCGCCACGCATAAGAAGATATCTGTGGAGCATTTATTTAGGTGCGCCACGGCTACTTATCTGTGGAGCACCGAAACGTAGTGCTCCACAGATAATGGGCCCATGGATGAGGGTTTTCCTAGTAGTGTATTCTTTCTAGAAATCTCATCTTCTGTTTTCCACCTAGCATGCAATTCTGCTAACATCCTAACATTATCATCAATTCTAACTTGAATGTCATTCAAAGTCTTGCTTTATTTAACATCATGAGGCATAAACTTTAATTTCAGAAGTTCAACATCAAGAGCAAGGCTATCAACTTTAGAAGCAGGAACATCAATTTTACCAAACTTTTCCTCAACAACTTTATTAAAAGCAGTTTGTTTACTAATAAAGTCCTTAAGCATGACTTCAAGATCAGAGGGCGTACACCTATTGTTGTTGTAGGAATTACCATGAGAATTACCATAACCATTACCATTGTTAAAAGGATATGGCCTATAATTATTACTACCAAAGTTATTCCTATAAGCATTGTTGTTGAAATTATTATTTCTAATGAAGTTCACATCAATATGCTCTTCTTGAGCAACCAAAGAGGCTAAAGGAACATTATTTGGATCAATATGCGCTTTACCATTAACAAGCATAGACATAATGGTATCAATCTTATCACTCAAGGAGGAGGTTTCTTCAACAGAATTTACCTTCTTACCTTGTGGAGCTCTCTCGGTATGCCATTCAGAATATTTTATCATCATATTATCAAGGAGCTTTGTTGCGGTGCCCAAGGTGATGGACATAAAGGTACCTCCAGCAGCTGAATGCAGAAGGTTTCTTGAAGAAAAGTTCAGTCCTGCATAGGTTTGGATGATCATCCAAGTAGTCAGTCCATGAGTGGGACAATTCATTATCAAAGATTTCATTCTTTCCCAAGCTTTAGCAACATGTTCATTATCAAATTGTTTAAACTTCATTATGTCACTTCTCAAAGATATAATCTAAGCAGGAGGATAATATTTTCCAATAAAAGCATCTTTGCATTTAACCCAAGAATCAATATTATTTCTAGCCAAAGATAGCAACCAATCTTTAACTCTTCCTCTCAAAGAGAAAGGAAACAATTTAAGCTTAATAATATCTCCATTTACATACCTATATTTTTGCATCTCACAAAGTTCAACAAAATTATTAAGGTGTGTAGCAGCATCATCAGTACTAACACCAGAAAATTGCTCTTTCATAACAAGATTTAACAAAGCAGGTTTAATTTCATAGAAAGTTGCTTAAGTAGCAAGTGGCACACTAGGTGTGCAAATGAAATCATTGTTGTTTGTGCTAGTAAAGTCACGCAACTTAGTGTTCTCAGGATTACTCATTTTAGCAAGATTAAAGCAGACCAGCTAAAATCTTTACTATTAATTGGGAGTTCATGACGGCGGTAGGTTCTAAAACACGTTTGACATACATCATTGAGAGCATCCTAGCCATCCAATCAACATCAAATGGTACGATATATAATAGAAAAATAACTCCATCCTGCCCACTAATTAAGCAACAAATTAAAAACAAATCATGGCTGATTAATGCTGACCCGTCCACAAATTAAGCAATCACATGCGGACGTACCGGTGTGTTCTTATTTCCCCCTTCATTCTAGCGGCACATACAGACCTACGGGACGAGGCGGAGTCACTGCCCGCAGAGGAGGCCAAGCGTCAAGGCGGACTTGATCGAGACGGCTAACGCCCGCAGGGATGGAGGCGGCGAGATCGAGCGATACAAAAGGCGCTATCTGTGATGCACAGGGCCGACACAGCAGGGTAGCTCTGTCCGGAGCAGCCTTAAGGGAAGCTCCCTGGTGGCGCAGGTGAGCGACGTGCCACCGGCTCGGACCTCTGCCTGGGCCTTCGCGTGTGACCATCCGCTACCGATATTCCCCATTCCCTAGATCTGGCCCGTCCCGCCGTCATGCCCCTCGACCTTGGCCAGGTGGCATCTCCACCTTGACCAGGTCGCCGCCGTCTTGAGGTACAACCTCCTCCAACTTAGTCCCTCGTCCAGCAAGGGCTCTGGCCTCTTCCAATACCGAGCTCGCCGTCGTCTGATTATCATTCGACCACCTCCAAGCCGGACGGCCTCCTTATTCCGGAGCGCCTCTAGCCCGACATGATCTGAGATCACCACATGCGCTTGCCAACGTCAATTTGGATCAAGGGGATGAACTCATGATTCGTTAAGAGGAGGAACGGAGCGTCAAATTGGGTTAGTTAGTCTCTCCCTAGTTGGTTTCTCAGGATCAAATAAACATTTATTTCAGTAAGATAGATGCAACCTTTGTAGAAGCGGAGCAGCGTTGAGTTGACTAGCTGAATCATGATGTCGTGGTGTTCTTTTCTTCAGAAACTGTGCTGGTCCCTGAATGAGATACAATGTGCTTGATGGTGATGTTCCTATGTTGTGTTCTCAACAAATCCATACGAGTTGATTAAGTTTTTTCTGTACCTTTTTAGTACCATATTAAGGAGAATGCTAAACAAATATCCATCTAGATTGACTCCCAAATGGTTTTTTGTTTTGCTGAAACTTGCACTATTTTCTAAGAAAGACTGGATTTGTAAAAATTTGGTTATCCAATACCTCAATGGGTCCTGTGCTTTAGATTTTTTTCTTGCGGTTTGAACTAAGAAAAGAAAAAGTCATCAAGGAGAAGACATCACGGTTTTATCAACAATATGGAGGCAAAAAATAATCAGCCTGATCAGTGAGTACAACAGGGATCCTACAGATAACCTGTACATATAATAGTTGTCCAACACCCTGATTCAGTGATGGTGATGTTCCTGCATAGAATCGTAATACTGAGAATATTATCGAAACCAAGTTATAATGGTAACCTTGGCTATTGTACTGATGTATAGGTGTTCAACTTTAATATGTTCAAGTTCATTGCCTTTTTATCTACACATTCATCAACAACTAAGAAGATCAGTATTTCGACATAATGAAGGTTTTAGAAAATGGATGGAGAAACTTCTGTAATCTTTTCCTTTCTGTTTGTACATTTATTATTGTAAATATGTAACTTTTTGAACTTTTAATTATTACTGTGGTGGTTTCGCCCTAGAGTGTCTTGGTTAAAAAAAAGTTAAAGCATAATGCATTCTGTATCCTCACTAGGAATCAATCAACCAAATATAAATTAAGAAATTGGGGCTTAATACAACGCCAATGACACGAGAAGGGGTTGATACGTCTCAAACGTATCCATAATTTTTGATGCTCCATGCTTGTTTTTACACCATTTGCCTAATGTTTCGTTACACTTCGTGGTACTTTTATGCATTTTCCGGAACTAACCTATTAACAAGTCGCCACAGTGCCAGTTCCCTGTTTTCTGCTGTTTTTATGTTTCAGAAAAGTTACACAGGAAATATTCTCGGAATTGGACGAAACCAAAGCCAGTCGCCCAGAATTTCACCGAAGCTTCCAGAGAACCGAAGAGGAGTTGGAGTGGGGCCACGAGGGGGCCACACACCAGGGCGGCACAGCCCAGTCCCTGGCCGCGCCCCCTATGTGTGAGACCGCCTCGGTCCACTTCTGACGATGCCCCTTCGCCTATAAAGACCCCCCGACGGGAAAAACCTAAGTACCCGATCAATTTTCCAGAACACATCGCGATTCGCCGCCGCCGTCGACCCGAAGATCGGGAGGGTCCAGAAGCTCTTCCCGGCACCCTGCCGGAGAGGGGAATCGCCACCGGAGGTCTTCTTCATCGCCATGCTTGCCTCCGGAGCGATGAGTGAGTAGTCTACCTTGGACTATGGGTCCATAGCAGTAGCTAGATGGTTGTCTTCTCCACCATGTGCTTCATGTTTAGATCTCATGAGCTGCCTTACATGATTGAGATCACCGTTATATAATTCTACGTGTTTGGTTTGTTGGGATCCGATGAATATTGGTGTTATGCTTGAGTTGAAGTACTGAAATTTATTTTTTGTTATCTCTATGTTGTTTATGATCTTGCATGTTCTCCGTTGTTAGTAGCTATCTTGGCCGAGTAGTTGCTAGTGACTCCAAGAGGGGGTATTTATGCTCGATAGTGGGTTCATGCCTCTATTTAATCTGGGGGAGTGACAGAAACCTCTAAGGTTGTATATGTGCTGTTGCTACTAGGGGGAAAACAACATTCATATGCTCGAGGGAATATGCTTTGTTTACATTACACACTTTGCTTAATGCAGTTATCTGTTGTTCGCAACTTAATACTCATGGGGTGTTCAGATGATATCCCCGTGAGTGGATTATTAGTCATAGATGCAGTTGGATGGCGGTCTATGTATCTTGTTGTAATGCCCAGAGTAAATCTCATAGTGATCCTCTCATCATATGCACATTGTCTTTATTCTATCAATTGCCCAACTGTAATTTGTTTACCCAGCATGTATTATTTTATCTTATGGAGAGACACCACTAGTGAACTGTGGACCCCGGTCCAATTTCCTTTATATTGCAATCACCTGTTTACTTTACTCGCTTACTATTACTATTTTCCACTCGATACGCTCATTCCTTTGTTTCAAGCAAACCGGTGAGATTGACAACCTCATCGTAAGTTGGGAACAAAGTACTTGGTTGTGTTGTGTGCAGGTTCCACGTTGCCGCTCGCAAAGCAAAGCTTGGACGAGGCATCCTATAAATTGTCCGTAGCTGTCGCAAGCTAGCAGGCATCACCTTCAGTCGTTTGTCTACTCCTCTCCTGAACGATAAACCTTGGTTTCTTAACTGAGGAAAAAACCTTGCTGCTATACTCATCATACCTTCCTCTTGGGGTTCCCAACTGGACGGTGAAAAGATAACACCACCGCAAGCATCAGGGGTACATTCTATAGTATTTTCATATATCTTTATGTAACCACAGGTTTATTCACACCCCAGATTCTCCGGGTGAGTTTTCCTGAGTGAGTTTAGTGGTAGCGATGAAGAAATGATTTTGTATAAGATGTTTTACATAACAAGAGTAATACATTGAAATAAAAAAGTGTCAACACTTTTATGAAAAAAGATGCATTTTCAATGCCCCATATATATAGTTGTCTTTTTATGCAACGCACATTCTCCTCCCCAACTGCCCCATCATCATGGATCCGTGCTCGGGTAGGCAGGCGCGAACTCTAGGTGGAGCAATTAGAAACTTTGCAGTGGCATCCAAGCTCCTCCTCGCTGCCTCGAGCAGCTACCAGCAGAAGAAGATATTGGTTCAACACTACCAGAACCCTTCACTTTTGGAGAATGGTTGTTGGTTGATGGAACCAAGTTAGTGAAGCCTCGATCACTCACAGACGAACATCAAAGCCATGCAATGTGAGCCGTAGCAACGCACGGGCATTCAACTATAACAACTATAAAAGGAACTATTTTTTTGTATTTTTTGATAAAAATAAGTACACAAGACAAAGTAAAGAAACTAAGCAAAACAATAACAAAGTAAAGAGATTGGAAGTGAGAGACTCCCCTTGCAGAAATCCTCTTCCTCCCCGGCAACGGTGCCAGAAAACAGTCTTGATGTCTCACAGGACCCGTTGGGAAACCCCAAGAGGGAGGTATGATGAGCACAGCAGCAAGTTTTCCCTTAGTATGAAACCAAAGTTTAATCGACCAGTAGGATAAAGAAATCACTTCTGAAGGTTGTTGCTAGCTGACTTTGGAAGGGCGCCAGAAAACAGTTGATGGCGCGTGGTCGGTGCCAGTAGCAACGTGCATACAACACAACCAAACTACTTTGCCCCAACTTACAGTGAGGTTGTTGGTGGGGCGGTGTTGATGTAGGAATTATATATATATAACCGCCCAATTGGAAACCCCAAGAGAAGGTTATGATGAGTACAACAACAAGTCTTCTAGCTTTGCGACACTCCAGACAATGGCGCCAGAAAACTTGTCGGCGTGTAGCTTTTCGCCAGCAGCAACGTGGAACCTGCACACAACACAACCAAGTACTTTGTCCCAACTTGCAGTGAGGTTGTCAATCTCACTGGTTTGCTGTGAACAAAGGATTAAGTGTATCGAGAGGTAAAAGGTAATAGCTTGCAAGAATGTAAATAAAATGAGTAAAGGAAAACAATAATAGCAATTTAAAAGAATGGACCGGGGTCCACATTTTACTAGTGGTGTCTCTCCATAAAATAAATAACAACATGCTGGGTAAACAAATTACAGTTGGGTAATTGATAGAATAAAGATAGCGTACAAATGTCATGAGGATCACTATGAGATTCACTATGGGCATTACAACAAAATACATAGACCGTAATCCAACTGCATCTATGACTAATAATCCATCCTCCAGATGTCATCCGAGCAACCATTGGGCAATAAGTTGCAAGCAACAGATTATCGCCTTAAGCAAAGTGCGTAAAGTAAACAATGCAAATGTCCTTGAACACAATATTGTTGTTTTCTCCCTAGTGGCAACATCACATCTACAACCTTAGAGATTTCTGTCACTCCCCCAGATTACTAGAGGCATGAACCCACTATCGAGCATAAATACCCCCTCTTGGAGTCACTAGCATCTACTCGGCCAAGATATCTACTAGCAACGGAGAGCATGCAGGATCATAAACAACATAGAGATAACATAAAGATAATATTTAGCACATCAACTTGACATAGTACCAATATTCATCGGATCCCAACAAAAACAACATGTAGAATTACACAACGATGATCTTGATCATGATAGGCAGCTCACAAGATCTAAACATGAAGCACATGGTGGAGAAGACAACCATCTAGCTACTGCTATGGACCCGTAGTCCAAGGTAGACTACTCACACATCACTCCGGAGGCGACCATGGTGATGAAGAAGGCTTCTGGCAGTGATTCCCCTCTCCGGTAGGGTGCTGGGAAGAGCTTCTGGACCCTCCCGATCTCGCGTCAACAACGGCGATGGCTTGTAGTAGGTTTCGCGGAAAATTGATCGGTTCTTTAGGTTTTCCCGTCGAGGGAGAATATATAGGTGGAAGGGTGGCGTCAGAGTGCAGGCCATGGGCCCACGCCACACCCCGACGTGGCCAGGGGGTGGCCCGTGCAATGGGGTGGTGCGGCCACCTCCTGGCACCACTACGTCTCTCCTTTGGACTCCGTGACGCTTCGAGAAAAATAGGAATTCTGGCTTTTGTTTCGTCCAATTCCGAGAATATTTCCTGTGTAGCTTTTCTAAAACACAAAAACAGCAAAAATAGCGAACTGGCACTGTGGCGTCTCGTTAATAGGTTAGTTCAAGAAAATGCATAAAAACACCACGAAGTGTAACAAAACACAAAGCAAATTGTGTATAAACAAGCATGGAGCATCAAAAATTGTAGATACGTTTGAGACGTATCAATCATCCCCAAGCTTAACTCCTGCTCATCCTCGAGTAGGTAAGTGATAACAAAACAATAATTTTTGAGGTGACATGCACCATCACAATCTTGATCAACGATGTAAAGCATTGACTGCTGAGATCAAAGTACTTAAAACATGGCATAAGAGACATAATCTTGACAATAAAACTTAGCAACCATGTTATAACATGAAAAGTAACACAAACGAAAGATCATGAGTAATGAAACATTGAAAGTCAAGTATGTGTTTCAACCATATAGAAAAACATAGCAAAGTGGTTTTCAGCTTGTCCTTCATGGAGTACCAAAACATAAATGCATAGGACACCTTCAAGTTTAAGAGGGCGACTAGATACAAATAATTTAAGAACAAGCAAAATCATAATCATGAATCAATCAATAATAAATTTTGGGACTATGCACATTAAACTCAGAATGACAACTATGCTCTCTTCGACGGTGCATAAAGGTAGAAGGTGGAGACTCAACATAAAAGTAAAATAAAGGCCCTTCACCGAGGGAAGCAGTGATTGCGAGTTTTATAAACCTCCAAAAATTATGATACTTACTAGCTTTGAGCTCTCATTGCCCCCATCATAGGCATCTTGAATGGTTAAGTTAAATGCGAGTACAATTATGAAGCATACGCTTAACAAATCATAAGTTGAAAATCTCGTGTCCCATGAAGTACGAATACCCAAACCTCATGCTACTCGACTTAGGTCCCAAGCAAGTTCTTGTCATTGTAAGCATACATGTATCATCGAGAATCGCCAACGGGGTACCTCTTGCCTGATGACATGGAACAAGCCCACATCAAAATGACAAGACAAACAGGCAATGAACACCTCGGCATCTCTTTTATTTACCATTGGTATAGCTTTTTATTGTGAGATGCGTCGTCGAATGTCCACTATGGGCATGCTGTAAATTTCCACCATGAATGATGCATGGCTTAGATTAGCGGTCATGGCATTTCTCTAACACATATACAAACTCCATGAGCTCACAAGATCCCAACTTATTTCACATCGCGAGTATCCATAAACAAAAGATCACGATATCAACTAAATAAAAGAAAGTGCAATGTTGAAAGCTTGCCCCATGACGGCATGGTTGGGCTAATTTCCAACTTACAAATTGCAAGCATAACATCAACATAAGAGAGCCACAATGATCAAAATTATTAAAAGCAAGAAAAGTAAAGTGTGCCGTCAGGTTTGTGAGAGCTTTACTGACTAATTTTCACATAACACCAAAAAGTTTAATTTGAAGGATAGATAAAAGCAAGTCGAATGTACTTGGAATAGCAAATTGCTAATAGGTATGTATGGTGGACACATTGGAATACTTGGTTTTTGGGAGTTGGATGCACGAGTAGAGCTCATACTCAGTACAAAATGAAGGCTAGCAAAAGACTGGGAGCGACCAACTAAGAGAGCAATAACGGCCATAATCATGCATAGCGACAAAACATTATTAACCGAAGCATAAAGTGTATCACAAGTCAAAAATTAAATGATCATAGAGGCTTATGGTGACTTTGTTAGAGTCAAACATGTTGTAAGCATGCGCCAAGTCAACCCAAATAAAGCATCAATGGAAAAAACCACAATAATATGCTCCCATATAACAAAAACAACGCATGATTTTTTCAAAGGCTCATTAAGCAATCTCAGTCATTTGAGACAAGTCATGCGACAAAAAAAACTACTAAGCATACTATCAAAACGACATCAAGCACGACATGCAAAAGTCTAAGCCGCAGTCTAAACAAGCTCCCATTTGTACCACTATTGGCATGAAACTTTTTTCTCTTTTCCAACACCATTCAACCCTTTTTGAAACAACTCTTTTGATGAAAACCAACATAGACCAGTGGTCTAAATACACCTTGATACAAAGATATAACAAGATCTGAACAAATCAAGGCAAAAAACAAAAGCTAAACGCAGTTCTAGAAAAAGAGAACACTCGTTGAACGATAAGAGTGAAAACTAGAGTGTTCTTGGCAATGAAAAACTGAGTGTGCCATCTCCAAAAGAAATTTGTTAGGGTCCAACCATTTATTGCAGCAAACAAAGCAAAATAAAACTGAAAGCGAAAGTAAAGATGCTCCAAGAAAAACACATAGAATATGAAGCAATAAAAATATAGTGTCTTGAAAGGTGACCTGATTTTTGCCGATGAAGAAGGGGTGCCTCGGGGGCATCCCCAAGCTTTGACGCTTGTACCTCTTGGATATTTCTTGGGGCGACATGGGCATCCCCAAGCTTGAGATTTTGTCCATACTTCATCTCATCTCATCACTCTCCATTCCCTACACTTGAAAACTTCCTTCATACAAGACTTCACACAATTCTATTAGCAACATTAGTATAAGCATGATAGTAAATCTACTCTTTTGGTTCAGTTTCAAACTCAAATATACCAACCATTAAAGCATAAGCTACTTTAGCAACTTCCTCAAAAGTTCCATAATCAAAAGAACTCAAAAAGAAAGCGACCGAGAGGCAAACACAAATAGTGGTAGAATCTATCAAAACAGAACAGCTGAGAAAGATCGATTTTTTCGAGGACCTTCTGTTGCTCAACTCGAAAAGTACAAAACTAATTAAAGTTTCGAAATAACCTGGGTCATATGCACAAGAAATCATAGATCAAAAAGATATTCTGAGAATTTTCATGAATTTTTACGGTGCAGCACAGAAATCTGTTTTAGGACAGCAACTTCCCCAAATCTTTCCTCCCTCAAATTAGAGGTTCTTCTTGGCACAAAAACGAAATAAAAATGATAAGGAGAGGTCATTACAGTATTAATAACTTCCAAGACTCAAATAAAAGAAAAATTACTGAAAATAAAACATTGGGTTATCTCCCAAGAGTGCTTTTCTTTAACGCCTTTGAGCTAGGCGCATGAAGTGGAAATCAAGTAATATCAAGCGATGAAGCATCAAGTTCATAATTTTCTCTAAGAATAGAGTCAAAAAGTAATTTCTTCCTCTTTCTAGCGAAGTATTCCATATCTTTCTTGAGTGGGAATTGATATTTAATAGTGCCTTCCTTCATATCAATGATGGCACCTACAGTTCTAAGAAAAGGTCTTCCCAAAATAACAGGAAATGAAGCATTGCATTCAACATCCATAACAAGAAAATCAACGGGAACAAGGTTATTATTAACAATAATAAGAACATCATTAATCCTTCCCAAAGGTTTCTTCTTAGCAACATCAGCAAGAGGAACATCAAAATAACAAGTTTCAAGTGGTGGTAAACCAAGCATATCATAAATCTTTCTAGGCATAATAGAAATACTTGCACCAAGATCACATCAAGCATGGCAATCAAAATCATTCACATTCATATCAATGAAGGTCTCCCAACCATCTTCTAACTTCTTGGGGATACAAACCTTTTGTTTCAATTTTTCTTCCCTAATTTTCATGAGAGCATTCATAATATGCTTTGTAAAAGCAACATTCATAGAACTAGCATTAGGACTTAAAGCAAGCTTTTGCAAGAACAAAATAACTTCAGATATGTTGCAACCATCAACATCAAAATCATTAAAAGAAGTAGAGCTATTATCTTCCATACTCCGAAAAATTTCAGCACTTTTTGTAGAAAAAGTTTTTGTAGTTTTGGGCTTTTTCGCACAAGGAGTAGGAGTTTTCTCTACATCAATAAAAGTAAGAGGATTCCTAGCATTTGAAACAACATTGATCGAGGTGGTAATAGTACATACCTTCATATTTCTAGCAATCTCATCTTCTCTTTCCCACCAGGCATGCAATTCTGCTAACATCCTAACATTTTCATCAATTCTAACCTGGATGGCATTCAAAGTCTTGCTTTTTTCACATCATTAGGCAACACTTTTAGTTTCAGAAGTTCAACATCAAGAGCAAGGCTATCAACTTTAGAAGCAAGAATATCAATTTTACCCAAGTTTTCCTCAACAGACTTGTTAAAAGCAGTTTGCTTACCGATGAACTCCTTGAGATGAGTTCAAGCTCAGAGGGCGCGCCCCTAGTGTTGTTGGAGGAATTACCATAAGAGTTACCATAATCATTACCATTGGTAGAAGGATACGGCCTATAATTGTTGCTATCAAAATTGTTCCTATAAGCACTGTTGTTGAAATTATTATTTCTAATGAAGTTTACATCAACATGCTCTTCTTGCGCAACCAAAGAGGCCAAAGGAACATTATTAGGATCAACATGAGCTCTATCATTAGCAAGCATAAGCATAATAGTATCAATCTTATCACTCAAGGAAGAGGTTTCCTCAACATAATTTACCTTCTTACCTTGTGGAGCTCTCTCGGTGTGCCACTTAGAATAATTTACCATCATGTTGTCAAGAAGCTTTGTTCCGGCGCCCAAGGCCAGCAGCTGAATCCAAAAGATTTCTGGAAGAAAATTTTAGTCCTGCATAAATGGTTTGGATAATCATCCAAGTAGTCAGTCCATGAGTGGGATATTCTTTATCATAGATTTCATTCTTTCCCAAGCTTGAGCAACATGTTCATTATCAAACTGTCTAAACTTCATAATATCACTTTGCAAAGCTATAATCTTAGCACGAGGATAATATTTTCCAATAAAAGCATCCTTACACTTATCCAAAGAATCAATACTATTTCTACGCAAAGATAGCAACCAATCCTTAGCTCTTCCTCTTAAAGAGAAAGGAAACAACTTAAGCTTAATAATATATTGCCATCTACATCCTTATACTTTTGCATCTCACGTAGCTCAATAAAATTGTTGAGATGAGCTACAGCATCATCAGAACTGGCACCAAAAAATTGCTCTTTCATAACAAGATTCAACAAAGCAGGTTTAATCTCATAAAAATTTGACTCAAGAGCAGGTGGTGCAATATGAGTGCAGATAAAATCATTGTTTTTGGTGCTAGTAAAATCACACAACTTGGTGTTCTTAGGAGTACCCATTCTAGCAAAACTAAAAGCAGACAAGCAAAAATAACAACTATAAAGGAACTAATTTTTTGTATTTTGATAAAAAGATGCAAGCAAAAATAAAATAAAGCAAAACAATAACAAAGTAAAAGATTGGAAGCGAGAGACTCCCCTTGCAGAAATCTTCTTTCTCCCTGGCAACGGCGCCAGAAAACTTGTTGGTGGTGCGGTGTTGATGTAGGAATTATATATATATATATATATAACCACCCAGTTGGAAACCCCAAGAGAAGGTTATGATGAGCACAGCAGCAAGTCTTCCCTCAGTTGTGAAACCAAGGTTTATCGAACCAGTAGGAGAAAGAACCAAACTTCCGAAGGTTGATGCCCGCTAGCTTTGCGACACTCTAGACAATGGCGCCAGAAAACTTATTGGCGTGTAGCTTTTTACCAGCAGCAACGTGGAACCTACACACAACACAACCAAGTACTTTGTCCCAACTCGCAGTGAGGTTGTCAATCTCACCGGTTTGCTGTGAACAAAGGATTAAGCGTATCGAGTGGTAAAAGGTAATAGCTTGCAAGAATGTAAATAAATAGAGTAAAAGGAAAACAGTAATAGCAATGTAAAAGAATGGACCGGGTCCATAGTTCACTAGTGGTGTCTCGAAATAAAATAAATAACAATATGCTGGCTAAACAAATTACAGTTGTGCAATTGATAGAATAAAGATAGCATACAAATGTCATGAGGATCACTATGAGATTCACTATGGGCATTACGACAAAATACATAGACCGTAATCCAACTGCATCTATGACAAATAATCCACCCTCCGGATGTCATCCGAGCAACCATTGGGTATTAAGTTGCAAGCAAGAGTATATAGCCTTAAGCAAAGTGCATAAAGTAAACAATGGAAATGTCCTTGAACACAAGATTGTTGTAACTCCCCCAGATTACTAGAGGCATGAACCCACTATCGAGCATAAATACCCCCTCTTGGAGTCACTGGCATCTACTCGGCCAAGATATCTACTAGCAACGGAGAGCATGCAGGATCATAAACAACATAGAGATAACATAAAGATAATATTCAGCACATCAACTGGACATAGTACCAATATTCATCGGATCCAAATAAACACAACATGTAGAATTACACAACGATGATCTTGATCATGATAGGCAGCTCACAAGATCTAAACATGAAGCACATGGTGGAGAAGACAACCATCTAGCTACTGCTATGGACCCGTAGTCCAAGGTAGACTACTCACACATTACTCTGGAGGTGATCATGGTGATGAAGAAGGCCTCCGACGGTGATTGCCCTCTCTGGCAGGTTGCCGGGAAGAGCTTCTGGACCCTCCCAATCTCGCGTCGATGATGGCGGCGGCTTGTAGTAGGTTTCTTGGAAAATTAATTGGTTCTTTAGGTTTTCCCGTTGAGGGAGAATATATAGCCGGAAGGGCGGCGTTAGAGTGTGGCCCAGGGGCCCACACCACACCTCGGCGCGGCCAGGGGGTGGCCCGCGCCATGGGCTGGTGCGGCCGCCTCCTGGCACCACTCCGTCTCTCCTTTGGACTCCGTGACGCTTCAGGAAAAATAGGCATTCTAGCTTTTGCTTTGTCTAATTCTGAGAATATTTCCTGTGTAGCTTTTCTGAAACACGAAAATAGCAAAAACAGGGAACTGGCACTGTGGCATCTCGTTAATAAGTTAGTTCTAGAAAATGCATAAAAATACCACGAAGTGTAACAAAACACAAAGCAAATGGTGTATAAACAAGCATGGAGCATCAAAAATTATAGATACGTTTGAGACGTATCAGTTGTCAGTCTCACTGGTTTGCTGAAAACAAAGGATTAGACGTATAGTATGGAAAGAGATGTTTGTTTGCAGTGAAGTAAAATAATACTTGCGGAAAGTTAACAGTGTTTGCAGTAGATGGTATTATAAATGTAAAGAATGGACCGGGGTCCACAGTTAACTAGAGGTGTCTCTCCATGAAGATAAATAACATGCTGGGTGAACAAATTATAGTTGGGCAATTGACAAAATAGAGAATGCATAATAATGCATGTACATGTCATGAAGATCACTATGAGATTCATTTGGGCATTACAACATAATATATAGACCGTAATCCAACTGCATCTATGACTAATAATCCACCCTCGGGATATCATCCGAACAACCTTTGGGTATTAAGTTGCAAGCAATAGATTATCGCCTTAAGCAAAGTGTGTAATATAAACAATACAATTATCCTTGAACAAAAGATTTTTGTTTTCTCCCTAGTAGAAACAGCACATCTACAACCTTAGAAGTTATTGTCACTCTCCCAGATTACTAGAGGCATGAACCCACTATCAAGCATAAATACTCCCTCTTGGAGTCACTAGCATCTACTTGGCCAAAGCATCTACTAGCAACGGAGAGCATGCAAGATCACAAATAACATAGACATGATAAATCAATAATCATCTTGACATAGTACTCAATATTCATCGGATCCCAACAAACACAACATGTGGAATTACACAAAGATGATCTTGATCATGTAGGCAGCCGACAAGATCTAAATATGAGGCGCAAATTGGAGAAGACAACCATCTAGCTACTGTTATGGACCCATAGTCCAGGGGTGAACTACTCACGCATCACTCTGGAGGCAGGCATGGCGATGAAGAAGGCCTCCGGTGATAATTCCTCTCTCCGACAGGGTGCCGGGAAGAGCTTTTGGACCCTCTTGAACTAGGGTCGACGACGGCGGCGGCTTCTAGTACTTTTCATGGATGGAGGCTCGGGCTCTTAGGGTTTTCCCGATGAAGTGAATTTATAGGCGGAAGGGCGAGGTCGGTGTGCGCCTGAGGGGCCCACACTATAGGGTGGCGCGGCCAGGGGCTGGGCCGCGGCACCAACTGGTGTGGCCGGCTCGTGGCTCGTTTCTGTCTCTCCTTTGGACTCCGTCTTTGTGTCAGATAAATAGGAACTTTGACTTTTGTTTTGTCCAATTCTGAGAATATTTCCTATATAACTTTTCTAAAATACAAAAAGAGCAAAAAACAGGAACTGGCACTGTGTCATCTTGTTAATAGGTTAGTTCCAGAAAATGCATAAAAACGCCACGAAGTGTAAACAAAACATAAAGCAATTGGTGTAAAACAAGCATGGAGCATCAAAAATTATAGATACGTTTGCAACGTATCATTCATCTTCAATAGAAATTCTCTAAGTACTCTCCGTCACACCGCTCGCCGCCATGTACCACGAATCACCTTCCTCCCTCCATCCAACCGATGCTGAGGAGGAGGACTCCCCGCTACAGCAATCAGCATTCCCTTCCAATCAACCCATGGCAGATTCCTACCCAGAGAACATCGCCTCTGAGGGTGAAGAGGATGTTGAAGACCCAGCCGCGGAGGATATGGCAGAAGAGGAAGAACAATATGGCAGAGCTGAAGCTGAGGAACCAGAATAGATCCCAGTCAATCTTCATGGGTACTCGGTGGAGTGCCATGTAATAGACGCTCATGTTCTGGCCATGGAGAAGGAAGGTACAGTTGCTCCAAAAGCGGAATCCCAATGGCGGACAGACCACAAAGCTCTAGTGCCCACCCCAAATAAGACTGACGTATTGATGCTCAAGTCTCATATTGAAAGGGGTCTCAGCATGCCGCCATCACACTTTTTCAGCAATCTTCTCCAGTTTTACGGCCTTCAGGTTCACCACATTGCGCCTAATAGCCTGGTATCCGTGGCGGGTTAAGCGGCTTTATGCGAAGGATACCTTGGAACACTTCCAAGGGTCAAGCTCTTCTAGCTTTTCTTCTCCATCCGGCCCAATTTTGAGAATGATGGATTTCCTCAAACCTGCAGAACAATTTGTTTTGTTCCTCGAAGGTTCAAGGATTATCCCTTTATCACCCCATTATATTCCGCTATAGGCTGGAGAGGCTCTTGGTTTTTTATGGTAGATAAAGCAGCTCCTTCTCAATCCTTTGGTCTTCAACCTTTTGAGAACATAGCAGTAGAACCCCTCGACTCCTGGAAGCTAGCCAATGGCCACACCTTACGTTAAGCTCCTCGCATGGTGGATCGCCAAGCTTACCCAAGATGGCCTTAAAGACATAGGCACCATTAATTGTTGGATATCTCGACAGATCTAGCCGCTACAATATCGTGATCACCTGATGCACGAGTATACTGGTGCAAAGGATGGCATGCAATGCTCAGAGAATGAACTGGAACCAAAGATGATCACGATGCGCATTTGCTCGCTGATGAAAGCCCCTCGAAAGGAACCCCTTAAGTTCGGAATGAACATGTTCAAGAATGGTAGTTGCCCCAAGGTTTGATTCTTCTCGGCCATAACATGTAGTATAATCTTGTTACATGTGGATACTAATATCTTGAGTTTTTTATCTTTCAGCTAAAGTCCCTTGCTTCCACCGAATTTGCCGCCAACATCCGCCAGTCTCCTTCTCATGACTTTGTAGAAGACGATGAATAAGTCTACTCCAGTGGCAAAAAAGAGGAGATGGCAGTGGACATGGAGGACTCAGCCCGTAAGGGCAAAGAGAAGGTGAGAAAATTGCCAAAAGTCACCAAGAAACGGGGTGATAGCGGAAAAGCACGTGGCACTGGCGGAAAGTCTCTTGACTCCCACTGTTATGAAGCTCAACGTCGTGCGGAGCTAGAAACACCATCCGAAGCTACCGCCACCATTCAAATGCCCCAGTCTAGGTAATTATGAATGCTCGACGCTCAATTCATCATTGCTATCTCATCACTAAACACTTTTTATTTGCACAGGAGGAAGAAGCCTGGTGTCAAGGAGCCGCTTCCCAAGCGTGCCAAAGTTTCACCTGCAACTATTCCACCGACCCCTGATGCACCAATTCCATCACCTATTCGTGATGACATACATATGTTGGTGATAGTGCATGTTAAGCACCCAGTTGGGAACCCCAAGAGGAAGGTATGAGGAGCACAGCAGCAAGTTTCCCTCAGTTGTGAAACCAAGGTTTATCAAACCAGTAGGAGAAAGCTAAACTTCTGAAGGTGATGCTTGCTAGCTTCGCGACACTTCGGAAAATGGCACTAGAAAATGCTAGTGCATAGTTGACGTAGGAGCTTCTTCACCTAGCAGCAACGTGAAACCTGCACACAACACAACCAAGTACTTTGCCCCAACTTACGATGAGGTTGTCAATCTCACCGGTTTGTTGTAAACAAAGGATTAAGCGTATCGAGTGGTAAAAGGTAATAGTATGCGAGAATGTAAACAATGCGAGTAAAATAGTAAACGGTAATAGAAATGTAAAGGAAATTGGACTGGGGTCCACAGTTCACTAGTGGTGTCTCTCCATGAGATAAATAACAACATGGTGGGTAAACAAATTACAGCTGGGCAATTGATAAAGTAAAGATAACGATATGTCATGAGGATCACTATGAGATTTACTCTGGGCATTACGACAAAATACATAGACCATAATCCCACTGCATCTATGACTAATAATCTACCCTCCAGATGTCATCCGAGCAACCATCGGGTATTAAGTTGCAAACAATGGATAACTGCATTAAGCAAAGTGCATAAAGTAAACAAAGCAAATGTCCTTGGACACAAGAATGTTGTTTTCTCCCTAGTGGCAACAGCACATCTACAACCTTAGAGGTTTTTGTCACTCCCCCAGATTACTAGAGGCATGAACCCAACTATCGAGCATAAATACTCCCTCTTGGAGTCACTAGCATCTACTCGGCCAAGATATCTACTAGCAATGGAGAGCATGCAAGATCATAAACAACATAGAGATAACATAAAGATAATAATTTAGCACATCAACTTGACATAGTACCAATACTCATCGGATCCCAACAAACACAACATGTAGAATTACACAAAGATGATCTTGATCATGATAGGCAGCTGATACGTCTCAAACATATCTATAATTTTTGATGCTCCAAGCTTGTTTTTACACCATTTGCCTTGTGTTTCATTACACTTTGTGGCATTTTTATGCGATTTCTGGAACTAACCTATTGACAAGATGCCACAGTGCCAGTTCCCTGTTTTCTGCTGTTTTTGTGTTTCAGAAGTGATACACAGGAAATATTCTCGGAATTGGACGAAACTAGTTCCTGAAGTCTTATTTTGCCCAGAAGCTTCCAGAGATCCGAAGAGGCGAAGCAGAGGGGCCACAGGCCAGCCTCACACTAGGCCGGCGCGGCCCAGGCCCTGGCCGCGCCGCCTAGGTGTGAGGAGGCCTGGGGCCACTCCTGACGACGCCCCTTCGCCTATATAAAGCCTCGGGATGGAAAACCCTGAGGGACTCGGCAATTTTCCAGAAAGAGTTCCGTAGTTCCGCCGCCGCCACCGACGAATTTCGGGGGACAGAAGTCTCTGTTCCGGCACCCTGCCGGGACGGGGAAGTGCCCCCGGAGCCATCTCCATCAGTCTCCATCGCTGTCTCCGCCATCTCCATCGACCTCACTGCCATCTCCATCAACCTTGCTGTCTCCTATGATGAGGAGGGAGTAGTTCTCCCCCAGGGCTGAGGGCTCTACCGGTAGCTATGTGGTTCACCTCTCTCTCCCATGATGTGATCTTTATGTGATTGTGAGCTTTGTATCATGTTGAATAAGTAGATGTTACTCTTCTTCATTATGTGTACTCTAGTGTGTTATTAAAGTAATCTATTCCTCCTGCCATGGTGTAATGGTGACAGTGCGTGCATCATGGTGGTACTTGGTCTAGGATACGATTGTGATCTTTTATGGATTATGAGAATAATTATCACTATGATAGTATTGAAGTGATCTATTCCTCCTTTCATGGTGTAATGTTGACAGTGTGTGCACCATGTTAGTACTTGGTCTAAGTTGCAATAATATCTATCTTGAGTTGTGATTTGATTTGGATATCTCTATGAGTGGTGTTTGTCAAGTACTTGATGAACTTTGAGGAGTTCTTCGTAGCCCTACGCAATGATTAGTGTTATTCAATAGGAGAGTAATTCAGAGTACCATAGTGAAGAGAAGTTATCTATTGGTTCAATTATGTTATATTTGTTGGGAGTGTGTCCACTAGTGAAAGTATGATCTCTAGGCCTTGTTTCCAAGCTTTGCACACCGTTTACTTGCAGTTTTGTTACATGTTTGCTTGCAGCGATACTTATTCCATATCACATTTACTACTCATAATCATCTATACCACTTGTATTTCACTATCTCTTCGCCGAACTAGTGCACCTATACATCTGACAAGTGTATTGGATGTGTTGGGGACACAAGAGACTTTCTGTATCGTAACTCCAGGGTTGCTTGAGAGGGATAGCTTTGACCTCTTCCTCCCTGAGTTCGATAAACCTTGGGTGATCCACTTAAGGGAAACTTGCTGCTGCTCTACAAACCTCTGCACTTGGAGGCCCAACACTGTCTACAAGAACAGAAGTGTGTGTAGACATCAAGCTCTTTTCTGGCGCCGTTGCCAGGGAGGTAAGGTAAAAGGTACTCGCATCCTCCTGTGTGAGTGCTCGGAGTTATTTCCTTTAGATTCTACAATTACATCTTTTTGTTTCTTGTTTTTATTTTCACTAGTTAGGCTTAATGGAAAATAAAGAGTTCTCTAGTCTTTTTCCTGAGTTTAGATATGAAGTGTTTGAAGAGAAAATTGAAAAACCTTTGGATCTTAATTCGCATGCTAATAGTGTTGTTAGTATGAATGCTTTGAATACCGTTGTTGCTAATGCTATAGAAAAGTTTAAGCTTGGGGAAGCTGGTTTTGTTAAGCATGATATTTTTAGTTCCCCGGCTTTAGTGGAGAAAGTTTGTTCTGATAATATTTTATCTCCCATATGTGATGTTCCTTCTTATGATGATATGTTTGAAGAATATGCTTTGCGAAATAGCTGTTCTTTAGCTTGTGATGATACTAAACCTCTAGTTTATGATGGCTATGATGATGAGTATAATATTTTCAGTTCACCTACTATTGAGGATAAAATTAGTTATGATTACAATATGCCTCCTATTTATGATGATTATGGTGATGAGAATAATTATTCTATTGAATTTGCTTCTACTACTATTGTTCCTGTGGTGAGTATTAATTCTTTTATGCATGTGGCTCATGATAGGGATGCTTTATGTGATAGTTATATTGTTAGTTCTATTCATGATGCTACTGAAAGTTATTATGAGAGAGGGAAACATGGTTTGATGGATCTCAACAATATTAAGTTTCCCCTCTTTATGTTGCAAATCTTGAAGTGGCACTTGTTTTATCTATCCATGCTTGCTACTATGTGCCTCGTTGATTTATTTTCTTACAAGATTCCTATGCATAGGAAGTGGTTTAGATTTAAATGTGTTCCATACTTGCTTTTTGATGCTCTCTATTGCTTTAAGTTCCTATATGGCGCCTTTGCCTCAAGCTCTTATATGGCGCCCACATGAGCATCTTTGCAAATTACTGCGCCTAGCTCAAAGGCGTTAAAGAAAAACACTCTTGGGAGATAACCCATTGTTTATTTTTAGTACTTTTTCTTTTATTTGAGTCTTGGAAGTTATTACTACTGTAATAACCTATCCTTATCCTTTTTATTTCATTGTTGTGCCAAGAGAAGCCTCTAATTTGAGTGAGGTAAGATTTGGGGATGTTGCTGTCCTGAAACAGTTTTCGGTGCTGCTCCGTAAAAATTCGTAAAAATTCTCTGTATATCTTTTGGACCTGCGATTTATTGTGCATATGCCCCAGGTTATATCCAAACTTTCATTACCTGAACACTTTTTGATTTGAGCAACAGAAAACCCTCTAAAAATTTGACCTTTGTCAGCTGTTCTGTTTTGACAGATTTCTGCCAATATTTGTGTTTGCCGCTTTATCGCTTTCTTTTTTAGTTCTTTTGATCACGGAACTTTTGGGGAAGTTGCTATAGTAGTATATGCTTAATATATGGTGGTTTTAGGTTGAAACCTGAAGCAAAAAGAGGTTGATTCAATGTTATGCTTACACTAATGTTGCGAATAGAATTGTGTTTAGTTTTGTATGAAGGAATTTTCAAGTGTAGGGATTGGAGAATGATGAGATGAGTTGAAGAATGGACAAAAGCTCAAGCTTGGGGATGCCCATGCATCACCCCAAGAAATATCCAAGAAGTATAAGCATCAAAGCTTGGGGATGCCCCCGAGGCACCCCTTCTTCATCGGCAAAAATCAGGTCACCTTTGAAGACACTATATTTTTATTGCTTCATGCACTATGCGTTTTTCTTGGAGCGTCAATTGTTTTTGTTTTAGTTTTATTTTGTTTTGTTTGCTGCAATAAATGGTTAGATCACATCATGTTTCTTTTGGAGGAGATAAACTCGTTTTTCATTTGCCAAGAACACTCTAGTTTTCACTCTTATCGTTCAATGAGTGTTCTCTTTTTCTGCTACTGCGTTTAGCTTTCATTTTTCGCCTTGATTTTTATTCAGATCTTGTTTTATCTTTGCATCAAGGTGTATTTGGGCCTCTGGTATATGTTGGTTTTCCTCAAAAGAGGTGTTTATAAAAAGTTTGAATGGTGTTGGAAAAGAGAAAAAGCTTTATGCAAAAAAGTGGTACAAGAAGGAGCTTGTGTAGACTGCGGCTTAGGCTTTTGCATGTCGTGCTTGATGTCGTTTTGATAGTATGCTTAGTGATTTTTGCTGTAGCATGACTTGTCTCAAATAACTGAGATTGTTTAATGAGCCTTTGAAAAAATCATGCGTTGTTTTTATTATATGGAAGCATTTATTTGGTTTTCTCCTTTGATGCTTTATTTGGGTTGACTTGGTGCATGCTTACACCATGTTGACTACAAAAATAAGTTGCCTATAGCCTCTATGATCATTTAGTTTTTGACTTTTGATGCCATCTTATGCTTCTTTTAATGTTGCTTTGTCGCTTTGCATGATTATGGCCATTATTGCACTCTTAGTTGGTCGCTCCTAGTCTTTTGCTAGCCCTCCTTTTGTACTGAGTATGAGCTCTACTCGTGCATCCAACTCCCAAAAACCAAGTTTGCCATTGTGTCCACTATAAATTCGTATGCATGGTATTTGTAAGCCATTCCAAGTAAATTTTCATGTGCTACCTTTCAAAAAACCTTCAAAACACTTCTCGTTTTGTGCCACTGTTTTCAGCTCATGGGAACATAGTGGTCGGATTTGCTATCTTCCATATTGCTTATTCCAAAAAGAAAAAAAGAGAAAAAAGAAAGAAAAAAGGCACTCCTCCATGGTATGTGAATGTTGGTGGGCACCCGATGGAATCGGTTAGCTATGGTTTGAGAAAGGAAAAAAGGTGGGGAGGAGTGCCAAGCTTTATAAAAGAGCACAAAAGTGCCAATCTCTCTCTCAAAAATTTGCTTTATTTTTGTATGGAAGATAGTAAGAACCCCATTGCTAGTCGTTGACAAAAGCAACCACCTCTCAAAACCAATTTTTATCTCTCTGTTTTACAAATGAAAAGCTCTAGCACATGTTTAATCACTGCTTCCCTCCGCGAAGGGCCTTTCTTTTACTTTTATGTTGAGTCACCACGTTCTATCTTTATGCACCATTAGGAGAGCATAGTTGTCATTCCGAGTATAATGTGCATTGTCCCAAAGTTTTCATTGATTGATTCATATTGTTGGTTTCACTTGTTCTCAAATTATTTGTATCTAGTCGCCCTCTTAAACTTGAAGGTGTCCTATGCATTTATGTTTTGCTCTCTTTGAAGGACAAGCTGGAAACCATTTGTATGTTTTTCCTTATGATTTGAACACATGTTTGACTTTCATTCTTTCATTTTCATGATCTTTTGTTTGTGTTCATTTGCATGTTTACAACAGGGTTGCTAAGTTCTTATTGTCAAGATTATATCTTTCATGCCCATGTTTTAAGTTCTTTTGATCCCAGCGCACGATGCTTACATACATGATCAAGATTGTGATGGTGCATGTCACCTCAAAAATTATTTCTTTTGTTATCACTTACCTACTCGAGGACGAGCAGGAGTTAAGCTTGGGGATGCTGATACGTCTCAAACGTATCTATAATTTTTGATGCTCCATGCTTGTTTTTACACCATTTGCCTTGTGTTTCGTTACACTTCGTGGCGTTTTTATGCGATTTCCGGAACTAACCTATTGACAAGATGCCACAGTGCCAGTTCCCTATTTTCTGCTGTTTTGTGTTTCAGAAGTGATACATAGGAAATATTCTCGGAATTGGACGAAACAAGTTCCTGAAGTCTTATTTTGCCCGGAAGCTTCCAGAGATCCGAAGAAGCGAAGCAGGGGGGCCACAGGACAGCCTCACACTAGGCCGGCGTGGCCCAGGCCCTGGCCACGCCGCCTAGGTGTGAGGAGGCCTGGGGCCACTCCTGACGACGCCCCTTCGCCTATATAAAGCCTCGGGACGGAAAACCCTGAGGGAGTTGGCAATTTTCCAGAAAGAGTTCCATAGTTTCGCCGCCGCCACCGACGAATTTCGGGGGACAGAAGTCTCTGTTCCGGCACCCTGCCGAGACGGGGAAGTGCCCCCGGAGCCATCTCCATTGGTCTCCATCGCCGTCTCCGCCATCTCCATCGACCTCACCGCCATCTCCATCAACCTTGCTGTCTCCTATGATGAGGAGGGAGTAGTTCTCCCCCGGGGCTGAGGGCTCTACCGGTAGCTATGTGGTTCACCTCTCTCTCCCATGATGTGATCTTTATGTGATCGTGAGCTTTGTATCATGTTGAATAAGTAGATGTTACTCTTCTTCATTATGTGTACTCTAGTGTGTTATTAAAGTAATATATTCCTCCTGCCATGGTGTAACGGTGACAGTGCGTGCATCATGGTGGTACTTGGTCTAGGCTAGTGTGTTATTAAAGTATTGAAGTGATCTATTCCTCCTTTCATGGTGTAATGTTGACAGTGTGTGCACCGTGTTAGTACTTGGTCTAAGTTGCAATAATATATATCTTGAGTTGTGATTTGATTTGGATATCTCTACGAGTGGTCTTTGTCAAGTACTTGATGAACTTTGAGGAGTGCTTCGTAGTCCTACGCAATTATTAGTGTTATTCAATAGGAGAGTAATTCAGAGTACCATAGTGAAGAGAAGTTATCTATTGGTTCAATTATGTTATATTTGTTGGGAGTGTGTCCACTAGTGAAAGTATGATCTCTAGGCCTTGTTTCCAAGCTTTGCACACCGTTTACTTGCAGTTTTGTTACATGTTTGCTTGCAGCGATACTTATTTCATATCACATTTACTACTCATAATCATCTATACCACTTGTATTTCACTATCTCTTCACCAAACTAGTGCACCTATATATCTGACAAGTGTATTGGGTGTGTTGGGGACACAAGAGACTTTTTGTATCGTAATTGCAGGGTTGCTTGAGAGGGATAGCTTTGACCTCTTCCTCCCTGAGTTCGATAAACCTTGGGTGATCCACTTAAGGGAAACTTCCTGCTGCTCTACAAACCTCTGCACTTGGAGGCCCAACACTGTCTACAAGAATAGAAGCGTGTGTAGACATCAGCAGCTCACAAGATCTAAACATGAAGCACATGGTGGAGAAGACGACCATCTAGCTACTGCTATGGACCCGTAGTCCAAGGTAGACTACTCACACATCACTCCGGAGGCGACCATGGTGGTGAAGAAGGCCTCTGGTAGGGATTCCCCTCTCCGGCAGGGTGCCGGGAAGAGCTCCTGGATCCTCCCGATCTCACGACGACGATGGCGGCGGCTTGCAGTATGTTTCGAGGAAAAGTGATCCGTCCTTTAGGTTTTTCCCATTGAGGGGAATATATAGGCGGAAGGGAGGCGTCAGGAGGTGGACCAGCTAGTCTCACCCCCTGGTGGCGCGGCCAGGGGCTGGGCCACCCCACCCTACGGTGAGCCTGACCTCTAGCCCCCCTTCGTCTCACCTTCGGACTTTGTGACGCTTTAGGAAAAATAGCAGGTTTGGCTTTTGTTTCGACCAATTCCGAGAATATTTCCTGTGTAGCTTTTCTGAAATACAAAAACAGCAGAAAACAGGGAACTAGCACTGTGGCATCTCGTTAGTAGGTTAGTTCCGAAAAATGCATAAAAACGACACGAAGTGTAACAAAACATAAAGCAAATGGTGTATAAACAAGCATGGAGCATCAAAAAATATAGATACATTTGAGATGTATCAAGCAACCCCAAGCTAAACTCCTGCTCGCCCTCGAGTAGGTAAGTGATAACAAAAGAATAATTTTTGAGGTAACATGCACCATCACAATCTTGATCAACGATGTGAAGCATTGAGTGTAAGAGACATAATCTTTACAATAAAACTTAGCAACCATGTTATAACATGAAAAGAAACACAAACAAAAGATCATGAATAATGAAACATTGAAAGTCAAATGTGTGTTTCAAATCATATGGAAAAACATAGCATGTGGTTTTCAACTTGTCTTTCATGGAATAGCAAAACATAAATGCATAGGACACCTTCAAGTTTAAGAGGGCGACTAGATACAAATAATTTAAGAACAAGCAAAACCATAATCATGAATCAATCAATGATAAACTTTGGGACTATGCACATTAAACTCAGAATGGCAACTATGCTCAATAAGACGGTGCATAAAGGTAGAAGGTAGAGACTCAACATAAAAGTAAAAGAAAGGCCCTTCGCAGAGGGAAGCAGGGATAAAACATGTGCAAGAGCTTTTCATTTGTAAAACAGAGAGATAAAAATAGGTTTTGAGAGGTGGTTGTCTTTGTCAACGACTGGCAATGGGGTTCTTACTATCTTCCACACAAAAAGGCAAGTTTGTGAGAGAGAGATTGGCACTTTGGTGCTCTTTTATAAAGCTTGGCACTCCTCCCCACCTTTTCCTTTCGCAAACCATGGCTAACTGATTCCATCGGGTGTCCACCAACTTTCACATACCATGGAGGAGTGCCTTTTTTATTTTTTCCTTTTTTATTTTTGGAATAAAACAATATGGAAGACAGCAAATCCGACCACTACGTCCCCATGAGCTGAAAACAGTGTCACAAAATGAGAAGTGTTTTGAAGGTTTTCTGAAAGGTAGCACATGAAAATTTACTTGGAATGGCTTGCAAATACCATGCATAGGAATTTATAGTGGACACATTGGCAAACTTGGTTTTTTGGGGGTTGGATGCACGAGTAGAGCTCATACTCAGTACAAAATGAAGGCTAGCAAAAGACTGGGAGCGACCAACTAAGAGAGCAATAACGGTCATAATCATGCATAGCGACAAAAGATCATTAAAAGAAGCATAAAGTGGCATCACAAATCAAAAACCAAATGATCATAGAGGCTTCTGGCGACTTGGTAGAGTCAAACATGTTGTAAGCATGCGCCAAGTCAACCCAAATAAAGCATCAAGGAGAAAACCAAATAAATGCTTCCATATAATAAAAACAACGCATGATTTTTTTCAAATGCTCATTAAGCAATCTCAGTCATTTGAGACAAGTCATGCTACAGCAAAAAATACTAAGCATACTATCAAAACGACATCAAGCCTGGCATGCAAAAGTCTAAGCCGCGGTCTAAACAAGCTCCTTTTTGTACCACTTTTTGCATGAAACTTTTTTCTCTTTTCCAACACCATTCAAACCTTTTTGAGACAACTCTTTTGATGAAAACCAACATAGAATAGTGGTATAAATACACCTTGATACAAAGATATAAAAGATCTGAACAAAAATCAAGGCGAAAAATGAAAGCTAAACGCAGTTCTAGAAAAAGAGAACACTCGTTGAACGATAAGAGTGAAAAATAGAGTGTTCTTGGCAAATGAAAAACGGAGCGCGTCTCCTCCAACAAATTTTTTTTGGGGTCCAGCCATTTATTGCAGCAAACAAAACAAAAGAAAACTGAAAGCAAAAGTAAAGACGCTCCAAGAAAAACACATAGAATATGAAACAATAAAAATATAGTGTGTTGAAAGGTGACCTGATTTTTGCCGATGAAGAAGGGGTGTCTCGGGGGCATCCCCAAGCTTTGACGCTTGTACCTCTTGGATATTTCTTGGGGTGACATGGGCATCCCCAAGCTTGAGCTTTTGTCCATACTTCATCTCATCTCATCACTCTCCATTCCCTACACTTGAAAACTTTCTTCATACAAAACTTCACACAATTCTATTAGCAACGTTAGCATAAACATAATAGTAAACTGACCCTTTTTGGTTCAGTTTCAAACTCAATTTCACCACATATAACGCATATACTACTGTAGCAACTTTCTCAAAAGTTCCGTGATCAAAAGAACTCAAAAAGAAAGCGATCGAGAGGCAAACCCAAATAGTGGCAGAAATCTGTCAAAACAGAACAGCTGACAAAGGTTGATTTTTTCGAGGACCTTCTGTTCCTCAAATCGAAAAGTGCAAAACTAATAAAAGTTTGGATATAACCTGGGGCATATGGACAAGAAACTGCAGATCAAAAAGATATTCTGAGAATTTTCACGAATTTTTACGGTCCAGCAATAAAATCTGTTTCAGGACAGCAACATCCCCAAATCTTACCTCCCTCAAATGAGAGGTTCTTCTTGGCACAATGATATGTTGCAAACGTATTTATAATTTTTGATGCTCCATGCTTGTTTTACACCAATTGCTATATGTTTTGTCTACACTTTGTGGCACTTTTATGATTTATTTGGACTAACCTACTAATAGTTGCAAAAGTGCACAATGTTCTTGTTTTACACTTTGATGTGTAGGAATTACCAAGAATACAAGTGGAAACCTTGTTGGAGTCAAATTGGGACTTTCCAAAAATCTGTGCCAGAACTCTTTTTCGAAGATGGTCACGTTATGGGTCGAAGATGGCGACAAACAGAAAATGCTTTAACTACAAAGTTGTAGGGAATTTAACGGCAAACATTCTGGACATAAAATTTACCTGATTCCGAGTTCGGACGGCCGAGTTAGGCCCGATTTACTGTGGCCAAAGAGGGGGAGACGGAAATCCGAGAAGCTATATAACGGGAGAAAACCTAACTCGTGGGGGACACCACCACCCACGAATTTGCAGCCACCAGAGCCACGTTTTTGCCTTCCCCTTGGATCCCATCTCCATGGGGGAGGGCTCCCATGAAGCCATGAAGGAAGGGGCTAAGGGGCGGCACTCCCCCATGATGCCGGCGGCCGGGGAGTCCCCCGTGCCGCCGTCGGCGCCGCCGCCCACGCCCCTCGCTGCTCATCTCCGCCATCTTCACTGCTATCTCCATCACCAACTCCTCCTATTATGCAGTGGTTCATCCTCCCACACACCTCTGTACCGTCCTATGTAAACATGATGTTTGATGCTATAATATTTATCCTATGATCTATGTCATGTCTGCATAGTTTATTTGTTTTTAGATTGATTTGTTGAATGTCTTTGATTCATTAGAGTTGTATGTTGATACGGTACTGTCCTTTGGTGTCCATTATATTTATGCGTGCATGGATTAAACATCTTAGGGTTAGTAGTATGTGCAAAAGGAAGGGGGTAGTTCTGCCGGAGTGACAAAAACCTGAGGATGTGAACCGGAATGTTGCACGTATGGGAGTAAGAGGACCATTAACTTAAGGCTATGGTTGGGGAAATCTTAATGCATTGTTAGTATTTGCGGATGCTTGCTAACAATCCAATCATATAGTACTTATATTTCCAAGTAGTGAAGTGCTTGTATATTTAGCCTCTCCCACATAGAAAACTGCATCGAAGACAATGAACCTGATTTATTCACTAATTGAACTTAGACAGAGCCACCACTATTACCACCACTTTTCCACACTCATTGTACTGTTAGTTTATGGTTACTTATTATATTTTATTGCTGCAGCACTAACAATTACTTTCTTGTATTTATTATCTTGCAAAGCTATCTCTCATACCCGTATTGTTGCTCTAGTTTTATTTCCTAGATGATGCAAACGTTTAGTGTGCGTAGAGTTGTATCAGCGATTGATAGAACTTGAGAGAACATTTATCCTACATTTAGCTCCTCTTTAGGTTCGACACTCTTACTTATCGAAAAGGCTACACACGATCCCCTATACTTGTGGGATATCAAGACCTTTTCTGGTGCCGTTGCCGGGGAGCAATAGCGTGTGAGTGAATATTCTTGTGTACACTTGTTTTCTTTATCTCTAAGTAGTTTTTACTTCCAGTTCTAAGTTGTTCTCTATCTTAGTATGGATAGGGAATGCGAATTAAAAAAAAATTAGTTGTACTTGTTATCTAAAAACGTTTTCAAAAAGGAAAGTGATTGGAAAGATGAGTAATTGTTAAATGGGGGTCGACCTTGAACACTTGTGTTCATGCCTATGAAACCAAAACAAATCTTTCCATGGAAACTTTTCAGTTAAAAATTTGTACATATTGTGCATATTGTATATATTGTACATATTTCTCTGCACGCACAAAAATTGGCAAAATTTTCTGACATGTTTAAGTGCACCTTCAATTTACATTTTCCAGCTGCTATTTTTCTGGATAGATTCTGACTTTTGTTGCAAGAGTGGCTTCTTTGTGGTTTCATTTGATTCTTTTTGGGTCTTACCTTTTATTCAGAAGTTGGCCACTTAAGCAACCTTTCTGTAACTCTAAAACAAAATTTGATTTGGTTTAATAGTAGCACTTTGGAAATATTATCTATTGCACTAATGTCTAACCGCAGAAAAGAATGGGAAAGTTTTTGTGTTGAAGTTTTTTCACAGAGAATGAAGGAACACCAAACAGAGAAATATTGAAGAATGGCCAAAGTCATAAGCTTGGGGATGTCTCCGCATCCCTCTTCATCAACAACCCCTCGGTTTGCAAACCTTTAAACTTTGTTTTTTGAGCAACATAGAAACTTGAATAAACTTGGAGCGTCTGTATCTTATTATTTATTTGTCTTTGCATCAAACACTAGCTACTTTTGTTTTATTTGAGTCTTGGAAGTTATTACTACAATAATGACCTCTCCTTATATTTTTTATTTCGTTTTTGTGCCAAGAAGAACCTCTAATTTGAGGGAGGTAAGATTTGGGGAAGTTGTTGTCCTGAAACAGATTTCTGCGCTGCACCGTAAACATTCGTAAAAATTCTCAGAATATCTTTTTGATCTGAAATTTCTTGATCATATGCCCCAGGTTATATCCAAACTTTCATTAGTTTTGCACTTTTCGATTTGAGCAACAGAAGGTCCTCGAAAAATTTGACCTTTGTCAGCTGTTCAGTTTTGACAGATTTCTGCCACTATTTGTGTTTGCCTCTCGATCACTTTGTTTTTGAAGTTCTTTTGCTCATGGAACTTTTGAGAAAGTTGCTATAGTAGTATATGCCTTATATGTGGTGTTTTTGAGTTTGAAACTAAACCAAAAATAGTTGATTTACTATTATGTTTATACTAACGTTGCTAATAGAATTGTGTGAAGTTTTGTATGAAGGAAGTTTTCAAGTGTAAGGATTGGAGAATGATGAGATGAGATGAAGTATGGACAAAAGGTCAAGCTTGGGGATGCCCCTGTCACCCCAAGAAATATCCAAGAGGTACAAGCGTCAAAGCTTGGGGATGCCCCCGAGGCACCCCTTCTTCATCGGTAAAAATCAGGTCACCTTTCAACACACTATATTTTTATTGCTTCATATTCTATGCGTTTTTCTTGGAGCGTCTTTACTTTTGCTTTCAGTTTTCTTTTTTTTTCTGCAATAAATGGTTGGACCCCCAACAAATTTCTTTTGGATGAGATATACTTCGTTTTTCATTGCCAAGAACACTCTAGTTTTCACTCTTATCGTTCAACGAGTGTTCTCTTTTTCTAGAACTGCGTTTGGCTTTCGTTTTTTTGCCTTGATTTTTGTTCAGATCTTGTTTTATCTTTGTATCAAGGTGTATTTAGACCACTGGTCTATATTTGTTTTCATCAAAAGAGTTGTCTCAAAAAGGTTTGAATAGTGTTGGAAAAGAGAAAAAGTTTCATACAAAAAAGTTGTACAAAGAGGAGCTTGTTTGGACTGCGGCTTAGACTTTTTCATGCCATGCTTGATGTCGTTTTGATATTATGCTTAGTAGTTTTTTCTGTAGCATGACTTGTCTCAAATGACTGAGATTGCTTAATGAGCCTTTGAAAAAATCATGCGTTGTTTTTATTATATGGAAGCATTTATTTGGTTTTCTCCTTGATGCTTTATTTGGGTTGACTTGGCACATGCTTACAACATGTTTGACTCTTATAAAGTCGCCATAAGCCTCTATGATCATTTGGTTTTTGACTTGTGATGTCATTTTATGCTTCTTTTAATGATGTTTCATCGCTATGCATGATTATAGCCATTATTGCTCTCTTAGTTGGTCGCTCCCAGTCTTTTGCTAGCCCTCATTTTGTACTGAGTATGAGCTCTACTCGTGCATCCAACTCCCAAAAACTAAGTTATTCCAAGTGTCCACTATAAATTCCTATGCATGGTACTTGCAAGCCATTCCAAGTAAATTTTTATGTGCTACCTTTCAAAAAAAACCTTCAAAATACTTCTCCTTTTGTGACACTGTTTTCAGCTCATGGGGACGTAGTGGTCGGATTTGCTATCTTCCATATTGTGTCATTCCAAAAAGAAAAAAAAAGAAAAAAAGAAAAGAAAAAAACACTCCTCCATGGTATGTGAATGTTGGTGGACACCCGATGGAATCGGTTAGCCATGGTTTGTGAAAGGCAAAAGGGGGGGAGTGCCAAGCTTTATAAAAGAGCACAAAAGTGTCAATCTCTCTCTCAAAAACTTGCTCTTTTTTATATGGAAGATAGTAAGAACCCTATTGCCAGTCGTTGACAATGACAACCACCTCTTAAAACCAAATTTTTATCTCTCTTTTTTACAAATGAAAAGCTCTAGCACATATTTAATCACTGCTTCCCTCTGCGAAGGGCCTTTCTTTTACATTTATGTTGTGTCTCCACCTTCTACCTTTATGCACCATCTAAGAGAGCATAGTTGCCATTCTGAGTTTAATGTACATAGTCCTAAAGTTTATCATTGATTAATTTATGATTATTGTTTCACTTGTTCTTAAATTATTTGTATCTAGTCGCCCTTTTAAACTTGAAGGTGTCCTATACATTTATGTTTTGCTATTCCATGAAGGACAAGCTGAAAACCACTTGTTATGTTTTTCCATATGATTTGAACACACATTTGACTTTTATTGTTTCATTATTCATGATCTTTCGTTTGTGTTTCTTTTCATGTTATAACATGGTTGCTAAGTTTTTACTGTCAAGATTATGTCTCTTATGCCCATGTTTTAAGTTCTTTGATCCCAGCACTCAATACTTTACTTAGATGATCAAGATTATGATGGTGCATGTCACCTCAAAAATTATTCTTTTGTTATCACTTACCTACTCGAGGACGAGCAGAAGTTAAGCTTGGGGATGTTGATACGTTGCAAACGTATCTATAATTTTTGATGCTCCATGCTTGTTTTACACCAATTGCTATATGTTTTGTCTACATTTTGTGGCACTTTTTTGGTTTATTTGAACTAACCTACTAATAGTTGCAAAAATGCACAATGTTCTTGTTTTACACTTTGATATGTAGGAATTACCAAGAATACAAGTGAAAACCTTGTTGGAGTCAAATTGGGACTTTCCAGAAATCTGTGCCAGAACTCTTTTTGAAGATGGTCACGTTACAGGTCGAAGACGGCGTCAAACGGAAAACTCTTCAACTACAAAGTTGTAGGGAATTTCATGGCAAACGTTTTGGACATAAAATATAACTGATTCCGAGTCCGAACGGCCGAGTTAGACCCGATTTACTGCGGCCCAAGAGGGGGAGACGAAAATCCGAGAAGCTATATAAAGGGAGAAAACCTAACTCGTGGGGGACACCTCCACCCACGAATTTGCAGTCACCAGAGCCATGTTTTCGCCTCCCCCATGGATTATCCATGAGGGAGGGCTCCCATGAAGCCATGAAGGAAGGGGGCTAAGGGGCGGCGCTCCCCCATGATGCCGGCGGCGGGGGAGTCCCCCGCGCCGCTGCCGGCGCCGCTGCTCGCGCCCCTCGCTGCTCGTCTCCGCCATCTTCACCCATATCTCCATCACCAACTCCTCCTATTATGTAGTGGTTCATCCTCCCACACACCTCTGTACCGTCCTATGTAAACATGGTGTTTGATGCTATAATATTTATCCGATGATCTATGTCATGTCTGTATAGTTTATTTGTTCTTAGATTGATTTGTTTAATGTCTTTGGTTCATTAGAGTTGTATGTTGATATGGTACTGTCCTTTGGTGTCTATTATATTTATACGCGCATGGATTAAACATCTTAGGGTTAGTAGTATGTGCAAAAGGAAGGGGGTAGTTCTGCCGAAGTGACAGAAACCTGAGGACATGAACCGGAACGTTGCACGTATGGGAGTAAGAGGACCATTAACTTAAGGCTATGGTTGGGGAAACTTTAATGCATTGTTAGTATTTGTGGATGCTTGCTAATAATCCAATCATATAGTAGTTGTATTTCTGAGTAGTGAAGTGCTTGTATATTTAGCCTGTCCCACATAGAAAACTACATCGAAGACAATGAACCTGATTTATTCACTAATTGAACTTAGACAGAGCCACCACTATTACCACCACTTTTCCACACTCATGGTATTATTAGTTTATGGTTACTTAGTATTATTTATTGCTGCAGCACTAATAATTACTTTCTTGTATTTATTATCTTGCAAAGCTATCTCTCATACCCATATTGTTGCTCTAGTTTTATTTCCTAGATTATACAAACATTTAGTGTGCGTAGAGTTGTATCAGCGGTTGATAGAACTTGAGAGAACATTTATCCTACCTTTAGCTCCTCGTTGGGTTCAACACTCTTACTTATCGAAAAGGCTACACACGATCCCCTATACTTGTGGGATATCACACAACAATGAAATAAAAATGATAAGTGATATGTCTCAAACGTATCTATAATTTTTGATGCTCCATGCTTGTTTTACACCATTTGCTTCGTGTTTTGTTTACACTTCATGGCGTTTTTATGCGATTTCTGGAACTAACCTACTAACAAGATGCCACAGTGCCAGTTCCCTTTTTTCTGCTATTTTTGTGTTTCAGAAAAGCTACACAGGAAATATTCTCGGAATTGGACAAAACAAAAACTCCTATTTTGCCCGGATGAAGGACGAGGACCAAACGGGAGCCGAAGAGGGGCCAGAGGGCACCCTCACCACCAGGGGGCGTGGCCCAGGCCCTGGCTGCCCCTTCGCCTATAAGAAGCCTCGGGAGCCGGAAAGGGGCCAGAGGGCAGCCTCACCACCAGGGGGTGCGGCCCAGGCCCTGCCCCCTCCCCCCCCCCGGTCGACTCCTGATGACGCCCCTTCGCCTATAAGAAGCCTCGGGGCGGAAAACCCTAAAACAGTCGACGTTTTTCCCAGAACAGTTCCACAACGCCGCCGCCGTCGAAGACAAATTTTGGGGGACAGAAGTCTCTGTTCCGGCACCCTGCCGGGACGGGGAAGTGCCCCCGGAGCCATCTTCATCGGTCTCCATCACCGTCTCCGCCGTCTCCATCGACCTCACCGCCATCTCCATCGCCGTTGCTGCCTCCAATGATGAGGAGGGAGTAGTTCTCCCCCGGGGCTAAGGGCTCTACCGGTAGCTATGTGGTTCACCTCTCTCTCCCATGATATGATCTTTATGTGATCGTGAGCTTTGTATCTAGTTGAATTGGTAGATACTATTATTTAGATATTATGCTACTCCCGTGCTTTATTATTGTAATCTTCGGAGATACCTTGTATCAGGGTGTGAAGGAGACTAGTGTGCGCATCATGTGCGTCTTTTTGGTTAATGTCTCTATGAATTGTTGGTGTTTGTTAGAACCATCTAGTGCGTTCATGGTGATAGTGTGGGACAATCTAGTTTTGGTACATACGGACTTTGAGGAGTGCTTCGTAGCCCTATGCATGATTAGTGCTCGTTTTCCATTGGAGAATTGTTTTGAGTTGCATATTGAAGTTAGTATCTATTGGTTCAATTATGTTATATTTGTTGAGAGTGTGTCCACTAGTGAAAGTATGATCCCTAGGCCTTGTTTCCAAGCTTTACACACCGTTTACATTCAGTTTTGTTACATGTTTGCTCGCAGCGATATTTATTTCAGATTACATTTACTACTTATAATCATCACTACTACATGTATTTCACTATCTCTTCGCCGAACTAGTGCACCTATACATCTGACAAATGTATTGGGTAAGTTGGGGACACAAGAGACTTTCTGTATCATAATTGCAGGGTTGCTTGAGAGGGATAGCTTTGACCTCTTCCTCCCTGAGTTCGATAAACCTTGGGTGATCCACTTAAGGGAAACTTGCTGCTGCTCTACAAACCTCTGCACTTGGAGGCCCAACACTATCTACAGGAACAGATGCGTGCGTAGACATCAATAAGGACAGGTCATTACAGTAGTAATAACTTCCAAGACTCAAATAAAAGGTACTGAAAAGAAAACATTGGGTTATCTCCCAAGAGTGCTTTTCTTTAACGCCTTTGAGGTAGGCGCAGAAAGTGGAAATCAAGTAATATCAAATGAGGCATTAAGATCAATTTCAGAAGTCTTTTCAACAATGAATTGAATTGTATCCAAATGAGTTTTTGAAGATCCCTTGTGAACACTCTTTGGTTCACTACTTTCATCGAAAGGGTTTTTAGGACAAATCCAATCAATATTTTTTTCCAAAGCTTCATGCAATCCTACAAGTTTGCAAGGTATTGGTACTTTGATTTCTTCCTTGTTTGTACCGACAACCACTACACGTGAGCCAAGCATATTAAAACGCTCAAAAACTTTCCTAGCTTCAACAACAACATCTCTAAATTCTCTACGCAAAGTCTCCAAAATAAAGTCTTTCTTTTCAGAGTCTTCAATATCCTGAAGCTTAAGAAACATTTGTTGCATAAAAGGATTAAGGTTAACAAACCTAGCCTCCAACATGTGAACTAAATAAGTAGAAGCAACTTCATAACTAGGAGCGAGCTCAGCCAAAGATCTATCCTCAACATCTTTATGCATACTAACGTGATTATAGAACTCCTCGATGTTGCCTTTCCCAATGATAGAACCACTACCTATTGTAAGGTTCTCCAGAGCATACTTAGGGAACAACATAATGAACTAAAGGTAAAAGTAACGGAATGCAAACTATCAAAGGAACTAATTTTTTTATATTTTTGATAAAACGATGCAAGCAAAAATAAAGTAAAGCAAAACAATAACAAAGTAAACAATTGAGCATGAGAGACTCCCCTTGCAGAATTCTTCTTTCTCCCCGGCAACGGCGCCAAAAAATGCTTGATAGTGCGTGTTAAGGACCCAGTTGGGAACCCCAAGAGGAAGGTATGAGGAGCACATCAGCAAGTTTCTCTCAGTTGTGAAACCAAGATTTATCAAACCAGTAGGAGAAAGCCAAACTTCCGAAGGTGATGCTTGCTAGCTTCGCGACACTCTAGACAATGGCACCAGAAAATGCTGGTGCGTAGTTGACGTAGGAGCTTCTTCACCTAGCAGCAACATGGAACCTGCACACAACACAACCAAGTACTTTGCCCCAACTTACAATGAGGTTGTCAATCTCACCGGTTTGTTGTAAACAAAGGATTAAGCGTATCGAGTGGTAAAAGGTAATAGTATGCGAGAATGTAAACAATGTGAGTAAAATAGTAAACGGTAATAACAATGTAAGGGAAATTGGACTGGGGTCCACAGTTCCCTGGTGGTGTCTCTCCATGAGATAAATAACAACATGGTGGGTAAACACATTACAGCTGGGCAATTGATAGAGTAAAGATAACATACATATGTCATGAGGATCACTATGAGATTCACTCTGGGCATTACGACAAAATACATAGACCGTAATCCAACTGCATCTATGACTAATAATCCACCCTCCAGATGTCATCCGAGCAACCATCAGGTATTAAGTTGTGAACAACGGATAACTGCATTAAGCAAAGTGCATAAAGTAAACAAAGCAAATATCCTTGGACACAAGAATGTTGTTTTCTCCCTAGTGGCAACAACACATCTACAACCTTAGAGGTTTCTGTCACTCCCCCAGATTACTAGAGGCATGAACCCAACTATCGAGCATAAATACTCCCTCTTGGAGTCACTAGCATCTACTCGACCAAGATATCTACTAGCAACAGAGAGCATGCAAGATAATAAACAACATAGAGATAACATAAAGATAATAATTTAGCACATCAACTTGACATAGTACCAATACTCATCGGATCCCAACAAACACAACATGTAGAATTACACAAAGATGATCTTGATCATGATAGGCAGCTCACAAGATCTAAACATGAAGCACATGGTGGAGCAGACGACCATCTAGCTACTTCTATGGACCCGTAGTCCAAGGTAGACTACTCACACATCACTCCGGAGGCGACCATGGTGGTGAAGAAGGCCTTCGACAGGGATTCCCCTCCCGGACAGGGTGCCGGGAAGAGCTCCTAGATCCTCCCGATCTCGCGACGATGACGGCGGCGGCTTGCAGTATGTTTTGAGGAAAAGTGATCCGTCCTTTAGGTTTGTCCCATCGAGGGGAATATATAGGCGGAAGGGAGGCATCAGGATGTGGACCAGCTGGTCTCACCCCCTGGTGGCACGGCTAGGGGCTGGGCCGCGCCACCCTAGGGTGAGCCTAGCCACTGGCCCCCCTCCATCTCATTTTCGGACATCATGACGCTTCGGGAAAAATAGCAGGTTTGGCTTTTGTTTCATCCAATTCGGAGAATATTTTCTGTATAGCTTTTCTAAAACACAAAAACATCAAAAAATAGGGAACTAGCACTGTGGCATCTCGTTAGTAGGTTAGTTCCAGAAAATGCATAAAAACGCCACGAAGTGTAACAAAACACAAAGCAAATGGTGTATAAACAAGCATGGAGCATCAAAAATTATAGATATGTTTGAGACGTATCAGTAGGAAACTGGTGATCAGTTTGGTTTGATACCAGAAACCAACCTAACAACTGAAGCCATGGCTAAGGATGTCGTTCAAGGTGGTAATACCTCTGGTTCGTCCCAGGGTCCAAAGGTGGACATATCTGCGGGAAGTTCTACTGGAAGCTTGTATTGGAAGAATCAACAAAACGATATTGTTCAGTTGATCACCATGCAAGAAGATGCTAGTAACCAGCTTTCCGCTGGTATGAATGTGTTTGTTGAGATAACAACAATGATGAAGAAGGTATGTATTCCCTGTAGCCCCGAGAACCATGGCGGATCCTCATAGGGAATCCATCAGGGTACTCTTAGGGTAGCTATTTAGATTTTTTTTAGAATTATCCTATAGACCCCGAGCGCCGCAAGGCAAATATTTCCTAGCCGTGCTCTTAGAAGACTTAGGATTTTTTGCTAGCTGTATCCCCCGAGCGCTATGGCGGATTATAATCCTGGCATAGGGCTCTAAGAGAACTATGTATTTAAGTTGTGATATGTAGCCCCTGAGCGTTATGGCGGTTTTCTATCCAGCATAATGCTCTAAGAGAACTTGTCCTTAAATTTGATGTGTAGCCCCCGAGCGCTTATGGTGGATTGCAAACCGGCATAGTGCTGTAAGAGAGACTGACATTTAACTTTGTAATTCTGTCCAGGCCGTCATCTCGCAAGAGAAGGAGCTGGCAGAAAAGAATTTGTTGATAGCAGATCTACATGGGAAGCTAGAGCATAGCGGTACTTTACTTTGCTTGTTTTTCTGCTTCAATCGTGTAACTTTCGCTGCTCATCTTTGCTATTATTATCCGCCATGCAAATAGTGCCAAGCTGATGGCTACCCTCGAGGGGGAAAGGAAAGGTCACGCGATCGCGATGGAGGAGCTTGAAGCTCAACTCCGCCGTGCGCTAGCTGATAACTCAACCCTCGAGGAGCAACTGAAGGACCAGCATCGCATCGGCCTGCAGAAGTAGAAGGAACTCGACGACGCCTGCCGTGAAGCTGCAGATTCAGAGAAGCAGCTAAGTGGCTGTATCGAGGTCTTTGGCTATCTGCACAAGACACCGCTGGGTATCTTTGCTTCACACTTTATATGCATTGAGATTTGCTTGCATTGCACTTATACGCTTTTCCGCTATGCATAGAAATTTGGTCAGCAGGAACCTGACACAGGATCGAAGCTGCACACCGCCACAGATGCTGTGAAGAAAGAACTTGATGTCCTTTTCGATGCGGGGCGTGGTGCATGCACAAGTCTCTAGACAGTTGGGTCTGCAAAGCTAATCGCCATGGAGCTTGCGAAGAAGCTAAAGCTTGTGCCTGGTCTTGTCGAGGACTAGAAGAAGTCTGTTGCAAGGGGTGGTGCCAGAAATGCACTCACACTGGAGAAGGCCTACTACCCTGAGCTTAGTTTAGACCTCGTCACCTCCGGAGTGCCAGAAGCTTATGACAACGGGGCACCAGTGGATGAAGCCGCCATCTGGCAGAGCGTGCTAGGGTATGATCAGATGTCTGCCAGTGGCACTCAGCTTGATGTATACTACAAGTCATACGCTCTGCCAGAGTCTCCTAGAAATGCATCTGCGGCGGTCTCCGAAGCCGCTGAAGCTAGTGATGGCGGGGACGGAGCCACTTCTGCCGCTACCCAACCTTGAACTCAATCTGCAATGTGTTTGCGGGGAAAAACAATGCATCAATTCGGCCCTTGAGTGGGTATGTAATATAACTTATGCATGTATGCTTGTACCGTGCCCAATCTGCCCATGGCGGATTCGTAATGCTATTGAACTTTAACTACAATAGATGCACATTTTTATCAAGTCTTGAAGTGGTTTTATTTGCGAAAAAACTTCAAGGCTCGTTTTTATGCGACTTTAGGAGTTTATCATGCGAAAAAACAACACTTAGAAAAAAATTCCACGCGTAGGACTATGCAATCCGCAATCCGGTCTTTTGTGCTTGACATTTCATGAGATGGCTGGTTTGCACAAACAACCCACCATTATGACGGCACTTAATAGCAGCCATCCAAAACCATGGCGAATGGCGGCTTTAAAGCACCAAAATGTCACTACTCGGGAATCCACACAAGAACAGTAGATATGAATTGAAACATAGATATGCTACCTCCAATGATGAGGAGGGAGTAGTTCTCCCCCGGGGCTAAGGGCTCTACCGGTAGCTATGTGGTTCACCTCTCTCTCCCATGATATGATCTTTATGTGATCGTGAGCTTTGTATCTAGTTGAATTGGTAGATACTATTATTTAGATATTATGCTACTCCCGTGCTTTATTATTGTAATCTTCGGAGATACCTTGTATCAGGGTGTGAAGGAGACTAGTGTGCGCATCATGTGCGTCTTTTTGGTTAATGTCTCTATGAATTGTTGGTGTTTGTTAGAACCATCTAGTGCGTTCATGGTGATAGTGTGGGACAATCTAGTTTGGGTACATACGGACTTTGAGGAGTGCTTCGTAGCCCTATGCATGATTAGTGCTCGTTTTCCATTGGAGAATTGTTTTGAGTTGCATATTGAAGTTAGTATCTATTGGTTCAATTATGTTATATTTGTTGAGAGTGTGTCCACTAGTAAAAGTATGATCCCTAGGCCTTGTTTCCAAGCTTTACACACCGTTTACATTCAGTTTTGTTACATGTTTGCTCGCAGCGATATTTATTTCAGATTACATTTACTACTTATAATCATCACTACTACATGTATTTCACTATCTCTTCGCCGAACTAGTGCACCTATACATCTGACAAATGTATTGGGTAAGTTGGGGACACAAGAGACTTTCTGTATCATAATTGCAGGGTTGCTTGAGAGGGATAGCTTTGACCTCTTCCTCCCTGAGTTCGATAAACCTTGGGTGATCCACTTAAGGGAAACTTGCTGCTGCTCTACAAACCTCTGCACTTGGAGGCCCAACACTATCTACAGGAACAGATGCGTGCGTAGACATCAATAAGGACAGGTCATTACAGTAGTAATAACTTCCAAGACTCAAATAAAAGGTACTGAAAAGAAAACATTGGGTTATCTCCCAAGAGTGCTTTTCTTTAACGCCTTTGAGGTAGGCGCAGAAAGTGGAAATCAAGTAATATCAAATGAGGCATTAAGATCAATTTCAGAAGTCTTTTCAACAATGAATTGAATTGTATCCAAATGAGTTTTTGAAGATCCCTTGTGAACACTCTTTGGTTCACTACTTTCATCGAAAGGGTTTTTAGGACAAATCCAATCAATATTTTTTTCCAAAGCTTCATGCAATCCTACAAGTTTGCAAGGTATTGGTACTTTGATTTCTTCCTTGTTTGTACCGACAACCACTACACGTGAGCCAAGCATATTAAAACGCTCAAAAACTTTCCTAGCTTCAACAACAACATCTCTAAATTCTCTACGCAAAGTCTCCAAAATAAAGTCTTTCTTTTCAGAGTCTTCAATATCCTGAAGCTTAAGAAACATTTGTTGCATAAAAGGATTAAGGTTAACAAACCTAGCCTCCAACATGTGAACTAAATAAGTAGAAGCAACTTCATAACTAGGAGCGAGCTCAGCCAAAGATCTATCCTCAACATCTTTATGCATACTAACGTGATTATAGAACTCCTCGATGTTGCCTTTCCCAATGATAGAACCACTACCTATTGTAAGGTTCTCCAGAGCATACTTAGGGAACAACATAATGAACTAAAGGTAAAAGTAACGGAATGCAAACTATCAAAGGAACTAATTTTTTTATATTTTTGATAAAACGATGCAAGCAAAAATAAAGTAAAGCAAAACAATAACAAAGTAAACAATTGAGCGTGAGAGACTCCCCTTGCAGAATTCTTCTTTCTCCCCGGCAACGGCGCCAAAAAATGCTTGATAGTGCGTGTTAAGGACCCAGTTGGGAACCCCAAGAGGAAGGTATGAGGAGCACATCAGCAAGTTTCTCTCAGTTGTGAAACCAAGATTTATCAAACCAGTAGGAGAAAGCCAAACTTCTGAAGGTGATGCTTGCTAGCTTCGCGACACTCTAGACAATGGCACCAGAAAATGCTGGTGCGTAGTTGACGTAGGAGCTTCTTCACCTAGCAGCAACATGGAACCTGCACACAACACAACCAAGTACTTTGCCCCAACTTACAATGAGGTTGTCAATCTCACCGGTTTGTTGTAAACAAAGGATTAAGCGTATCAAGTGGTAAAAGGTAATAGTATGCGAGAATGTAAACAATGTGAGTAAAATAGTAAACGGTAATAACAATGTAAGGGAAATTGGACTGGGGTCCACAGTTCCCTGGTGGTGTCTCTCCATGAGATAAATAACAACATGGTGGGTAAACACATTACAGCTGGGCAATTGATAGAGTAAAGATAACATACATATGTCATGAGGATCACTATGAGATTCACTCTGGGCATTACGACAAAATACATAGACCGTAATCCAACTGCATCTATGACTAATAATCCACCCTCCAGATGTCATCCGAGCAACCATCGGGTATTAAGTTGTGAACAACGGATAACTGCATTAAGCAAAGTGCATAAAGTAAACAAAGCAAATATCCTTGGACACAAGAATGTTGTTTTCTCCCTAGTGGCAACAACACATCTACAACCTTAGAGGTTTCTGTCACTCCCCCAGATTACTAGAGGCATGAACCCAACTATCGAGCATAAATACTCCCTCTTGGAGTCACTAGCATCTACTCGACCAAGATATCTACTAGCAACGGAGAGCATGCAAGATAATAAACAACATAGAGATAACATAAAGATAATAATTTAGCACATCAACTTGACATAGTACCAATACTCATCGGATCCCAACAAACACAACATGTAGAATTACACAAAGATGATCTTGATCATGATAGGCAGCTCACAAGATCTAAACATGAAGCACATGGTGGAGCAGACGACCATCTAGCTACTTCTATGGACCCGTAGTCCAAGGTAGACTACTCACACATCACTCCGGAGGCGACCATGGTGGTGAAGAAGGCCTTCGACAGGGATTCCCCTCCCGGGTAGGGTGCCGGGAAGAGCTCCTAGATCCTCCCGATCTCGCGACGATGACGGCGGCGGCTTGCAGTATGTTTTGAGGAAAAGTGATCCGTCCTTTAGGTTTGTCCCATCGAGGGGAATATATAGGCGGAAGGGAGGCGTCAGGATGTGGACCAGCTGGTCTCACCCCCTGGTGGCACGGCTAGGGGCTGGGCCGCGCCACCCTAGGGTGAGCCTGGCCACTGGCCCCCCTCCATCTCATTTTCGGACATCATGACGCTTCGGGAAAAATAGCAGGTTTGGCTTTTGTTTCATCCAATTCGGAGAATATTTTCTGTATAGCTTTTCTAAAACACAAAAACATCAAAAAATAGGGAACTAGCACTGTGGCATCTCGTTAGTAGGTTAGTTCCAGAAAATGCATAAAAACGCCACGAAGTGTAACAAAACACAAAGCAAATGGTGTATAAACAAGCATGGAGCATCAAAAATTATAGATATGTTTGAGACGTATCAGTAGGAAACTGGTGATCAGTTTGGTTTGATACCAGAAACCAACCTAACAACTGAAGCCATGGCTAAGGATGTCGTTCAAGGTGGTAATACCTCTGGTTCGTCCCAGGGTCCAAAGGTGGACATATCTGCGGGAAGTTCTACTGGAAGCTTGTATTGGAAGAATCAACAAAACGATATTGTTCAGTTGATCACCATGCAAGAAGATGCTAGTAACCAGCTTTCCGCTGGTATGAATGTGTTTGGTGAGATAACAACAATGATGAAGAAGGTATGTATTCCCTGTAGCCCCGAGAACCATGGCGGATTCTCATAGGGAATCCATCAGGGTACTCTTAGGGTAGCTATTTAGATTTTTTTTAGAATTATCCTATAGCCCCCGAGCGCCGCAAGGCAAATATTTCCTAGCCGTGCTCTTAGAAGACTTAGGATTTTTTGCTAGCTGTAGCCCCCGAGCGCTATGGCGGATTATAATCCTGGCATAGGGCTCTAAGAGAACTATGTATTTAAGTTGTGATACGTAGCCCCTGAGCGTTATGGCGGTTTTCTATCCAGCATAATGCTCTAAGAGAACTTGTCCTTAAATTTGATGTGTAGCCCCCGAGCGCTTATGGTGGATTGCAAACCGGCATAGTGCTGTAAGAGAGACTGACATTTAACTTTGTAATTCTGTCCAGGCCGTCATCTCGCAAGAGAAGGAGCTGGCAGAAAAGAATTTGTTGATAGCAGATCTACATGGGAAGCTAGAGCATAGCGGTACTTTACTTTGCTTGTTTTTCTGCTTCAATCGTGTAACTTTCGCTGCTCATCTTTGCTATTATTATCCGCCATGCAAATAGTGCCAAGCTGATGGCTACCCTCGAGGGGGAAAGGAAAGGTCACGCGATCGCGATGGAGGAGCTTGAAGCTCAACTCCGCCGTGCGCTAGCTGATAACTCAACCCTCGAGGAGCAACTGAAGGACCAGCATCGCATCGGCCTGCAGAAGTAGAAGGAACTCGACGACGCCTGCCGTGAAGCTGCAGATTCAGAGAAGCAGCTAAGTAGCTGTATCGAGGTCTTTGGCTATCTGCACAAGACACCGCTGGGTATCTTTGCTTCACACTTTATATGCATTGAGATTTGCTTGCATTGCACTTATACGCTTTTCCGCTATGCATAGAAATTTGGTCAGCAGGAACCTGACACAGGATCGAAGCTGCACACCGCCACAGATGCTGTGAAGAAAGAACTTGATGTCCTTTTCGATGCGGGGCGTGGTGCATGCACAAGTCTCTAGACAGTTGGGTCTGCAAAGCTAATCGCCATGGAGCTTGCGAAGAAGCTAAAGCTTGTGCCTGGTCTTGTCGAGGACTAGAAGAAGTCTGTTGCAAGGGGTGGTGCCAGAAATGCACTCACACTGGAGAAGGCCTACTACCCTGAGCTTAGTTTAGACCTCGTCACCTCCGGAGTGCCAGAAGCTTATGACAACGGGGCACCAGTGGATGAAGCCGCCATCTGGCAGAGCGTGCTAGGGTATGATCAGATGTCTGCCAGTGGCACTCAGCTTGATGTATACTACAAGTCATACGCTCTGCCAGAGTCTCCTAGAAATGCATCTGCGGCGGTCTCCGAAGCCGCTGAAGCTAGTGATGGCGGGGACGGAGCCACTTCTGCCGCTACCCAACCTTGAACTCAATCTGCAATGTGTTTGCGGGGAAAAACAATGCATCAATTCGGCCCTTGAGTGGGTATGTAATATAACTTATGCATGTATGCTTGTACCGTGCCCAATCTGCCCATGGCGGATTCGTAATGCTATTGAACTTTAACTACAATAGATGCACATTTTTATCAAGTCTTGAAGTGGTTTTATTTGCGAAAAAACTTCAAGGCTCGTTTTTATGCGACTTTAGGAGTTTATCATGCGAAAAAACAACACTTAGAAAAAAATTCCACGCGTAGGACTATGCAATCCGCAATCCGGTCTTTTGTGCTTGACATTTCATGAGATGGCAGGTTTGCACAAACAACCCACCATTATGACGGCACTTAATAGCAGCCATCCAAAACCATGGCGAATGGCGGCTTTAAAGCACCAAAATGTCACTACTCGGGAATCCACACAAGAACAGTAGATATGAATTGAAACATAGATATGCTACGTGGACCGCCCATGGTGGATTTAAAAGACACAAGTGCAGAGGAAAATTGTGCAAAGGTTCCATATGATCTAAATGAACAATAAAGGAGGTAAAAGACTTAGAAACATCAAGAGTGAACCAGATGTTTTATTTTATTGATCATACAGAGATGCCTATTACATAGTATAAACATATGCTAAGTGTAGAAAGGACGTAGCTGTGCGATATTCCATAATCTGTCTCGTCGTAGATATTGTCAGGGTCTCTTCATTTGCTCTTGTTACTGGGTTTCTTATCTAGCTCGTGAATATCAACGAGGTAGTAGGAACCGTTTAGTAGAGCTTTGCTGATGACGAAGGGTCCTTCCCAAGGCGGGGATAGTTTGTGTGACTTCTGCTGCTTGAGGCGTAGCACCAGGTCCCCTTCATTAAACGAGCGTTTGCAAACTCGGCGGCTATGATAGCGGTGGAGGTTCTACTGGTAGATGGCGGATCGTTGGGCTGCTAGGTCTCTTTCCTCTTCGAGTAGGTCCACAGATAGCTGTCTGGACTTCTCTGCATCTTTTTCCTCATAGGCCTCCACTCTTGGAGAATCATACTAGGAAGAGTGGGGTAAGGCATGTTGATCTGTTAGGTGTGGTCGTTAGACTCCACAACACAGATGGCAACTCTTCTGCCCAAGCTCTGGCTACTCTATGTAGCGGTGCTTCTAGGCGTGGCTTGATCCCTGACAGAATTAGTCCATTGGTCCTTTCAACTTGGCTATTGGATTGTGGATGTGCCAATAATGCAAGGTCAAGGCGGATTCCATTGTGATGGCAGTACTCCTCAACTTCCCTTGGGACAGGTTGGAGCCATTGTCGGTGGCGATGCTATGTGGGATACCAAATCTTACCACAATGTCCTTGACAAACTGTAGGGCAGTTTTGCCATCAAGCTTTCTAATGGGCTTAGCTTCAACCCACTTCGTGAATTTGTCAACCGCTACCAACAGGTGCATAAATCCCGAAGGTGCTATTTTCAGCGGACCCACCATGTCCATCCCCTAGACCGCAAAAGGCCATGTTATAGGGATGGTTTGCAGCGCTGTGGCGGGCATGTGAGTTTGTTTGGAATACATCTGGTAGCCTTGGCAGAGCTCCACAATCTGGTCCGCGTCTATCTTGGCTGTAGGCCAGTAGAACCCATGGCGGAATGCTTTTGCTACTAAGTATCTGGTGGCATCGTGATGCCCACATTCGCCTTCGTGGATTTCCCTTTGTATCTCAATTCCATCCAATTGGGATATGCATTTCATGAACGCTCCTGAAGTACTTCGCTTGTAGAGTTGGCCATCAATGATGGTATACGCCTTTGCTCTACGCTCGATTTGCCTTCATTGGATTTCGTCTTCAGGTAGCTTCTTATTCATCAGATATTCCAGGTAGGGTTCTGCCCATGGCAGATTGGCAGGTAAAACCGCCATGACCGGGGAACTCGCCAATTTTGGATTTTCTGGATCTACCATCTTGACTGATGGGATATGCAGATGCTCAAGGAACACGCCTGGTGGAACCGCCTTGCGGCTAGATCCTAACTTGGACAAGGTGTCGGCCCCATATTGTCTTCTTGTCGTACGTGCGTGATGTGGTAGCCGATGAAGCTTTTGGCAATCTCGTCCACCTCGTCTCTGTAAGCCGCCATAACTTTGTTCCGAGCCTTGTATGTGCCAGCCACCTGCTGGGTGACAAGGTCGGAGTCTCCACAGCACATGATGTGCTTAACGCTGATCTCCTTTTGCGATGTGCAGCCTGTGCAGTAGCGCTTCATATTCCGCGATGTTGTTGGTGGTGGGGAAGTGGATTTGGAGAACATAGCTTAGCTCATCTCCCTTAGGGGATTTGAGTGTCACTCTCGTCCCGAGCCATGTAGCAACTTTGATCCATCAAAGTGCATGACCCAATGCTCCAGTTCTGGGATGGGTGTAGTCTCCTGTGCTTCCTTCCAATCCGCCATGAATTTCGCCAAAGCCTGAGAATTGATGGCGGTGCGAGGCTTGTAGTCGATGTCGAAGGTGGCAAGTTCTATGCCCAACTTTGCGACGTCATGTCGTGTCGCTATTGTTTATGATGTCCTTTAGTGGAGCCTTGCTCACAACTGTGATCTTATGGTCATAGAAGTAGTGTCGTAGCTTACGCGAAGCTAGGAACACTTCGTATGCCAACTTCTGGTAGTGAGGGTAGCGTTTCTTGGATTCCGTTAGGACCTCGCTGACATAGTAGACTGGTCTATGTACGCCGTACTCCTGCACTTCTTCCTTGCATTCCACCATGATGATGATGCTGATGACCCTATTGGTTGCCATGTAGAGTAACATGGGATTTTGGTCTTTGGGAGCTGCTAGGACTGGTGCAGTGGACAACATGCTCTTCAGGTCCTTTAGCGCAGCGTCTGCCTCGTCGGTCTAGACGAATTCGTCTGACTTCTTCATCAGCTTGTAGAGTGGCAAAGCCTTCTCGCCAAGGCGACTGATGAACCTGCTCACGGCTGCCATGCAGCCCGTGAGTCGCTGTACGTCCTTCAGGTCATTGGGCTGGGAGATATCAAGGATAGCCTTGATTTTCTCTGGGTGGACTTCAATTCTTTGGTGGGAGATGATGAATCCTAGGAGCTGTCCTGCCGGGACCCCGAAGACGCACTTCATGGGGTTCAGCATCATGTTGTACTTCCTTAGGTTGTTGAAGGTCTCTTGTAGATCAGCTATGAGGTCGTCCTGTTTCTTGGACATGACTGTGATGTCGTCCATGTAGGCGTGGATATTGCAACCGATTTGGTCCACCAGGCAGTTTTGCATAGTGCACTGGTAAGTTGCTCCTACGTTCTTTAGACCGAAGGGCATCGTTACATAGCAGTATGTGCCATAAGGTGTGACGAACAAGGTAGCAAGCTGGTCAGATTCCTTTATTTTTATCTGGTGGTAGCCCGAATAGGCATCTAAGAAGCATAACAGCTCCAATCCCGCCGTTGAGTCAATGACTTGGTCAATGCGAGGCAAGGGAAAAGGATCTTTGGGACACTCTTTGTTCATGCAGTGTAATCTACACACATGCGCAGAACCTTTGTGTTCTTCTTAGGAACTAGCACGGGATTAGCTACCCACTTGGTATGTATCACTTCTTTGACAAAGCCTGCTTTCAAGAGCTTGGACAGCTCCTTTGCTATAGCCCGCTGCTTTTCGTCTCCAAAGCGTCTCATTGCTTGTCTTACTGGCTTAGAGCCAGGTAGGATTTTTAATGCGTGCTCGGCGAGTTCCCTAGGTACACCAGTCATGTCAGATGGCTACCATGCAAATATGTCCCGGTTATCACGGAGGAACTCGACGAGCACATCTTCCTTTTTGGGACTTAGATTCATCCCGATGGAGGTGGTCCTGGCGGCATCGCCAGTGACAAGTTCCACCTGCTTGGTATCGACTGTAGGCTTGAAACTGGGTGGGGAGGCAGAAACTTCCTCTTTGGATGCCGGCATCTCAGCAGGATCCGTACCGGCGTAGATTTCCTTGAACTCCTCACCAAATAGTACGGCCTCTGCGAAAGCGGCTTCTCCCTCCTTGCACTCTTTTGCCTTCCTGAAACTGCCATAAACGGTGATAATCCTGTCTGGTCCTGGCATCTTCAGCTAGTTGTAGATGTAGCACGACCTGGCATGGAAACTATGGAAGGCGGGACGGCCGAAGATCACGTGGTATGTACTCTTAAAGGGGACCACCTCAAAGGTTATGGGCTCTTCGCGGAAATTATTTTCATCGCCGAAGGCAACCTTGAGGGTGATTGATCCTATGGGACTTTGCTTGGCGGCCAGGAACTACTCCGTAGAAAGTGACAGCACTATGGCGGAGTTGGGTCTTAGTGAGGCCTAACTTTGTCAAGGTTTCCACGTACATGATATTCAGGCTGCTTTCGCCATCCATGAGTCACTTGGAGAACTCGTAACCTTGGATCAGACGGTTAACCACCTTGGCATAATATCCATCTGTGATGTGCTCTGGGTGATCTTCGTAGATCCATTGCACCGGTACTTTGGACCATCGGATGTACTGGCGGATCTTAGGCATGGTGGCGTTAAGGGAGCGCATGTCGGCTCTCTGTGCCTTAGCCGTGGGAGGTCCAAGGAAGGTGTGAAAGACTCCTTTTTATGCTTTTTGTATGGGTTTGACCCGCCAGCTCCAGCCTCAGTTTTTTCATAGGGCTTTGGCGCAGGGTCTTCTTCCATATTGCTGCCATCCTTGGACTTCTTTTCCTTGTCTGCTTTTCCTTTTCCACGAGGTCTTGGTCGCCGGGTGCGTTTGTAGCCAGCTTCTTGGTCCGCCTTTATGTCGTTGACAAACTTGTAGTTCCGGTTGGTGTGATTGCACTTTCCTGCAGCATCCCGATGGGCAAAGCATGGCATGGCGAGGTACTCGTCGTAGGATACGGGAGCAGCCGGCGCAGTGGCGGGAGCTGTGGAGCTCCATGGATGGCTGGCGCTGGTACCGCGTACCCGGCCGCGCTGTCCACTTTTACCTTTCTTGGAGAAGGTTGTTGCCACCATGTCCAGAGTATGCTGTTCTTCGGGCGACTCTTCCTTTTGTTGCTATTCTGCTTTCCAGTATTTTGGACAGTGGATGCCTTTAACGATTCGCGGGGGCCGTCATGGGTGGCCGCGTAGTTACTTGCAATGGAGATCATGGAGTTTAGGGTCAATTTTCCTGGGCGTCATTATGGGTGGCCGCGTAGTTACTTGCAATGGAGATCATGGAGTTTAGGGTCAATTTGCCCTCGTTCCTTTCTCGTAGCAGGCGATGGCGGAGCAGCTAGCCTCTTTCCAAACTATCGATGAACGCAAGGATGGCGGATTCGTCAGTAACCCCTTCATAGGAGTTCTTCATATCCAGCCACCGTGCAAGGCAGTGGCGGGAGCTGTGGAGCTCCGTGGTTGTCTACCCGCCGGCACCGTTGGAGGTCTCCGATGTTGTGAGGTCGCTTGTAGGTGCCCTTGAAGTTTTCAGTAAACGCAATCTTCATGTCGAACTAGGTTTGGATGGAATTTTCCGCCAAGTCATTGATCCACTGTCGCGCCGTGCCGGATAGCATCAGGGGCAGATAGCAGATAGCAACATTGGGCGATCCTCCAGTGAACTGCACTGCGTTGAAGTAATCTTGTATCCAAGTCAGAGGCCTGTCGACTCCATTGTACTAGCGGATGTTCTTCTCGATCTTGAACCCATGTGGGATAGGCTCATCGCGGATCCGCTGTCCAAAGCACTTAGGGCCAAGGAAGAAGGCCGTTTGAGGCTGAGCAATCTCGTTTAGGTGGGTGTGCATGTTGTAGGCCTTTTGATATTGTGGATCTTTTTGAGAGCTAAAGGACCTGGCCAGGCTGCCACCGCCACCATGGGGGCTGCTTGGTGCGGATGGGGAGGGGTCACGCCTCTTCTTCCTCTCGATGTCATGCGATGGATCTCGGCAACTGTGATGGCTTCCCTCTGCTCGATGTGGAGCTGGATCTTTCTGGTTCTCGTCATGGTGGCAGGAGCCTTGCCCTTTGTCATCGCGGCGACATGATGGACGATCTTTGTCTTTCTCGCTGCTATGTTTTGTGCTGTCGTCATGTCGACCTTGTTCCCTTTGCCTAGATCTGCCATCACGGCTAGCTTCCCTTCATGGTGGCTCGTCTCTGTGGCCAGCATCACGGCTTCATCCCCTCTTGCCTTCGTTTCCACGTATGACAATTCCTCCCTGAGGGATCTTGAATGTCTTATACTTTGGTGGTGGCATATAAGTCTTATGACGGGGAGCAGCTTCGTCTTGATGGTGTCTTCCATATGCAGTGTAATTATTGCGAGGTGGTAAGGGTTTTATCTACGGGCCTTTGCCGTGTGGCCTATCATCGGAGGATATTCGGATAGCGTCGGCCCTGTTACGAGCTTCTCTCCTTCGGACCTCTGTAGATCTGGTACGAGATTCGTTGTCAGGTCGAGTACCATGATAGCGATCGTCCTGGGTATTAGTGGTGGTACTGGATTGACACATCGCAGCATCGGATTCAAGCCTCCGCGATGAGGTGGCCCTTTCCTGTTGTACTAATGTTTTGGTCATTATTTTATGCTACCAATGTTGGTAATTTGTCGAAGTTTTATGCATCTTTTGTTTGCACATCGTTGCAAAGAAACCAAGGGAACTAAACTGTTTTGAGGTTTCCTTGTAATATGCATCTTTTAATGCTTTCTGATCGCCCGATTAATTTAATGGTATGTGCAGTTCCTTTATGGCTGCATCAATTGGCTAGGTATTTTTAGCCGATGAATTCGTCGTGTTTGCCATGATAAATTTTGGAACTCGAAATATATGACATACATGACATAGCTTTGTGTTGGATAAAGCCCCCGAGTGCTTTAGTGTAGGAAACAATCTCAATTTATTGAGTATAAGACGTAGATGCTTGGACCCAAGAAACCCGACCGGTGGCCTATGTTCTGGGTCTAGTCTGAGCCTGATAATTTATAATGGAAAATATTGATTTGCTAATTAGGGCTGAAGAGCCTATATTTTTTTGCCCATGTTCTTTTGCATAGAACCGTCGAAGTTGCTCTGCATTCCATGGATTGCCTTCATCTTTGCTAGTCTTTCTGTCCTTCAGTCGATATGCTCCTCCAGATATTACTTCTGTGACAACGTAAGGTCCCAACCATGATTCTACCTTGCCATGGCCGTCCTATTTTAATCGAAGGACTAGATCTTCGACCAGAAAGGACCGAGGTCATACTCGATGGCTGTGATAATTTAGAAGATTCTGTTGATACTGCATGGATCTAGCCAATGCGACATCTCTTGCTTCATCCAATGAGTCGACATCGTCTTGAAGTGCTACATTTGAAGTAGTTTCGTTGTAAGTCGAAATTCTTGGAGCCTCGTGAGTTATTTCGACTGGAAGCACGGCTTCTGCACTGTGGACCAGAAAGAATGGCGTCTCTTGAGTTGCTGCGTTTGGAGTTGTTCTCAAACTCTAGAGCATCGAGGGTAACTCAGCTACCCAAGGTGTCTAGCTTTCTCTTGTGATGCTAGCAATCTCTTTTTCACGCCATTGCATATCAGCCCGTTGGCCTTTTCAACTTGTCCGTTCGTCGGCGAGTGCGCAACAGAGGCAAAGTTAAGCTTGATGCCCATCCTTTCGCAGTAGTTTTTGAATTCCTTGGATGTAAAATTTTCACGTTGTCGGTGATGATGCTGTGTGGTACCCCGAAGCAAAATAATATCGACTTGATGAAGTTGATTGCTACTGTAGAATCTTGAGTTGTTACTGGAGCTGCTTCTATCCATTTGGTGAATTTGTCGACCACAAACTGCATGTAGACATGCCCACCTGGCCAAGATTTATGCAGTTTTCCCACCATATCTCGGCCCCATTGTGCGAACAGCCGAGATAAAGGTATCGGCTGGAGTTCAGCTTCCGGAGCATGGGTTCTAGATGCAAATCTTTGGCATGCTTCACACCGCCAAACAATGTATTTTGCATCTTCGACTACTGTTAGCCAATAGAACCCTGCCCGGAAGGCTTTGGCTGCTATGGCTCTACTACTGGCATGATGACCGTATACTCCTGCATGGATGTCGTGTAATATAACTTAGCCTTCTTGAGGTGTAACGCACCTTTGCAGTACCCTAGATATGCTTTTCTTGTACAATTCTCCTTTTAACCACGAAGAGCGCCTTGGATCATCACATTATTCTTTGTGCTTCGACAACATCTTCGGGTAATGTTTTATTTATCATGTACGCCAGATATGGCTGCATCCAAGTTACTTCGACCATCATAACCTCCTTTGGTTCTGGGACATCATCTTCTACTGTTATCTCAGCCCTCGAGTCTACTGTTTATTGTGGTTTTTGTTTCTTTGTAGCCAAAGGTTTGGTACCTTGAATTGATCGTACAACTATTTCTTCCCAAAAAGTCCCGATGGTATGGGTAGACATTGGGACCCGATATTTGCCAGAATATCGGCTTCCTCGTTGCTTGTTCTTTTGATGTGTGATACTTCACACCCATCAAAGGTTCCTTCCAGATAGTAGTACAAGTTTTGGTATGCAGTCATATTGTCATTTAAAGCATCACACCAATTCATTACTTGCTGTACCACCAAATTGGAGTCGCCAAAGATTTTAAGGTGAGTCCTCATGCTTTGGCCATCCTCATGCTGTGCAACAAGGCCTCGTATTCGGCTTCATTGTTTGATGCATGCGGGAAGCTCATCCATAGCGCGTATTTCAATTTATTTCCTTGTGGTCAGATCAGTACTACTCCTGCTCATGCGCCTTCGACTCTTTTGGACCCGTCAAAGTACATTGTCCATACACTCGACAAATTCGGTGGTCCTGTATTCTGTAGCTCGAGCCACTTTGCGCTGAAATCTGGTAGGATTTGTGAATTTATGGCCTTTCTTTTCTCATATGTGATATCCAGGGGAGAGATTTCAATTCCCCATAAGGAGACACGCCCTATTGCTTCTGGGTTGTTCAATATATTTGACAGAGGTGCTGCATTGACCACTATGATTGGGTGAACCACGAAATAATGTCATAATTTTTGTTCTGTCATGAACACGCTGTACGCAAGCTTCTGATAGTGCGGGTACTGCTGCTTGGACAGGGAAAGTACTTCACTTAGCAAATACACCGGTCGTTAAACTCCATGAGCTTTTACTTCCTCGCTCCGCTCGACTACGAGTATCGTGCTTACCACCTGATATGTGGCTGCAATGTATAGTAATAATGGTTCCTTTTCATTGGGTGTGACCATCACTGGTGGTGTCGAAAGCACTTTTTGAGGTGGGCAAATGCCTGATCTGCTTCCTCTATCCACTAGAACTTTTTATCAGATTTTTTCATGAGTGCATAGAATGGGAGGGCCTTTTCGCCAAGCCGTGCGATGAATCAACTCAATGCTATGACCCGTCCTGCTAGTTGCTATATCTCGTGTAGATTTGTCGGCTTTGCCATTGTTAATATTGCTTGAATTTTTTCTAGGGTAGCCTCAATCCCTCTTGCCGATACTAAAAATCCGAGGAGTTGCCCTGCTCGGACACCAAATGAACATTTAGTCGGGTTTAGCTTTAGCTTATACCTGTCCAGATTGTCGAAGGTTTCTTGTAGGTCGTCGATGATCGTTGCCTCTTCTCTTGTCGTGATGACCATGTCATCGATGTATACTTGAACGTTGCGGCTTATTAGGGTCCCAAGGTAGTTTTGCATCATCCGTTGGTAAGTTGCACCCGCGTTCTTTAAGCCGAAATGCATGACTTGATAACAGTATACTCCGTATGGTCCAATGAATGTTGTCTTTTCTTCGTCTTCTACTTTTAGTTTGATCTACGTGTAGCCTGAATATGTATCCAAGAAGGAAAGCCTTACATAACCCGTTGTAGAATCAATTATTTGGTCTATTCAGGGTAGTGGAAAGGGATCCTTGGGACAATGTTTGTTAAGAGCTGTATAGTCGACACAGACGCGTTGTACGTCGGTGTTTTTATTTGGGACAATGACTGGGTTAGATACCCAACTCGATGTTTTGATTTCCTTGATGAACCAGACATTTTCCAGGCGATGAAGTTTGGCTGCTATTGCTTTGTGCTTTGGTTCATCAAATCGTCAAAGAGCTTGCTTTACTGGTCATGCCTTTGGATCCACATTTAGTGTGTGCTCGACAAGTTCCCTGTGAACGCCTGGCATGTCTGAACGCCTGGCATGTCTGATGGACACCAGGCGAAGATTTCCCAGCGCTCACGGAGGAACTCAACGAGCACACTTTCCTATGCGGGGTCTGGATCAACTGCTATGGATGTAGTCGTGTCTGGGTGAGTTGGGTCAAACTGAACTTTCTTGGAATCCCGTGTTGTATCAAAATCCTAATCTGGCAGGGATCGACCGACATCTGGTAGTACGTTATGATCAGTATCGCCCTTGAGTCTTGCGTATTCTGCTAACATGCCAAAGGTTTGCGCCATTTTATGGAACTCTTGGTCACATGTGTCGAAAACTTTGAAGTTTCCCTTTACTGTGATGATCCCTTTACTGTCAATTTCCGTTGAAATACTGAATTCATGCTTTGGTAAGTCCTAAATGCGGCACCAGCTGGATTACGCCAGGTCCCAAATTCGAGTACAGGGACTCGAGTTTGAAGTAGGTAATGAGTATTTGCTCAGGCAATTAACTGGTTCCCGGTCCATCAGAAGCACCAGGCTTGTTAATATGAAATACTGATAAACGTTACAAGTGAAGAAGTCAAAGATTTGTTACAGTCGAAGATTATATGTAAGCCGAAGATTTGAAGATTTGACCTGAATCTGTGATTTAGATAGAATCTTGGGGGCTACTGACAAGGGTATGACTACTGAGGCCCGTTGTATTATTACCCTTGAGGTCTGTTCGGTTAGAATCCCATAGAACAATAGGCCCAAGGTAGAAGTCAAAGTATAATCATAGTCAAATAAGGAAGTTGTATTGTAAACCGTCATATACGACGGATCGGTATCAAACCCAACCGGTTCCTCGAGACCTGGCCACCTATAAATAGGGGCGAGGAGAGGCCGGCCAGGGATACATCGAGATTGAGCCTGTAATTTCAAGCTTCGTCTCAATACACATCAAGTTTTGCCTTGTTTGTCTGAATCCCTACCTTCGAGTTCATCTGATGCCCTCTTCCCCCGATCCTAAGTCCTGAATCTAGGCCATTGCCGAGATTAACCCTCGTCAATTGACCTCAGGGGTACTAATACAACGGGCCTCAGTAGTCATACCCTTGTCACCGACTGATCAGCCTTATCCATATCTTTGCCAAGTTAGTGGCGAAGGTTTTGGCTTCAAGGTTGGCTCCTAGGCTTGGTGACCTGGTTGACCGGAACCAATTCGCCTACAGCCAGAAGCGCTGCATACATGATAACTTCATGTTGGTTCAGCAGACGGCCCGGCTTCTCCGTAGGTTGAATGAACCTCGAGTCATGCTCAAGCTTGGTATTGCTTGTGTGACTCGGTGTCCTGGGCTATGCTCTTTGAGGTTCTTCGGAAGGTAGGGTTTGGCCCTAAATTCTGTGAGCTAGTTGCCATCCTCTTATCCACGTCTAGTACATGCGCAGTTTTCAATAGCGAGCCAGGCACTCTGATTTGGCACCTCCAGGGCCTGAGACAGTGAGACCCTTGTCGCCAATGGTGTTTGTGTTGTTTATCAACTCACTCAACAGGTTGTTGGCTAAGGCTAGAGAGTTGGGGGTGCTGAGACCCATCGCCCCCCCGGGAGTTGGTGACGTCTGTCTCTCTCTCTCTATGCAGACGACGTGGTCATCTTTTGCCACCGAGATGAGGCGGAGCTGCGCACGGTGCATGCAATCCTCGCACTCTTTGGGGATGCCACTGGACTACGCACCAACTTCGCCAAATGCTCGGTGTCCCCCATTGCCCGTTCATCTGAGGAGGCCCTTGAGGCGGCCGGGGTGATGGAGTGCCAGCTGGCACCCTTCCCAGTCAAATACCTCGGGATCCCACTGACGGTTGGCCGACTACGATCATCGGCGCTCCAACCACTGGTGGACAGCATTGCAGACCGCCTACCCTCGCGGAAGGCTGGAATGATGACGAAGGATGGGCGCCTAGCCCTAGTCAAATCGGTGCTGATGGTGATTCCCCTCCACCAGATCGTTGTGCTTGCGCTAAATAAAAAAAAGCCCTAAAGCAGATTGAGAAGATCGTGGGAGATTTCCTTTGGGCGGACAGAGCGAGCGCGAACGATGGCCACTGCCACATCAACTGGGCTCGTGTTTGTCGGCCTCTGTGCTTGGGTGGCCATGGGATACATACCTTGCCCGCATGGCGTTCAGCCTCAGGATACGTTGGCTTTGGAGGATGCACACCGATCTGCTGCAACCTTGGCGCGACCTTGATATGCATTTCTCCTCCGTTAAGCGTGTGGTCTTTGATACCTCCACGTTGATGGTGGTGGGGACGGGGAGACCACCCTCTTCTGGTCAACAAATGGTTGGATGGCCAGGCCATCAGGGAGATAGCGTCCGACATCTTTGCACTAATCCCTAAGCGCAATCGGAAGCGCCACATGGCGAGAGAGGCGCTGACCGAGCACCGGTGGATTGCCGATATACAGGGCACGACGAGTTCGCTGGCCCTCTAGCAATACATGCAGCTTTGGATCCGATTTCGAGATGTGCAACTCCTACTAGTGTCTGACACGTTGCTGTGACGGTGGACGCCAGACCCGCAATACTATTCCAAGTCTTGCTATGAGTTCCTCTTTCAAGGGGCCATCGTATCGAGATCATGGAGGCTTAATTGGCGCTCTTGGGCTCCCCCACGTGTCAAGTTCCATATCTGGCTCGCTTGCTAGGTTCTGTGACTAATCGGAAGAGACGATGCAAAACTTGCTAGTCGACTGTCCACTTTCTAGGACAGTCTGGTATGAGGTACTGTCATGGATCCCATCCATGGCTCGGCCACCACGGATGGAAGACGACTTCGTGGGATGGTGGAAGAAGGGTACGAAATCTATCCCTCGCGCTATGCGCAAAGGAACTTCGTCGTTGATCATGCTCACGGCGTGGTGGATCTGAAAGCATCGCAACGCAGTTGTTTTCAATGCCGCACTACTCGACACGACTAGTCTCTTTGACACGATTCGATCCCAGGCTCGATCTTGGGCGTCCGCAGGTGAGATCGACATAAGTGCCTTGATCTCTACCGCATCTTAGGTCTAGCGGGTTGAGTTGTACGGTGGGGTGTTAGCTCGCTTGAGCTTGTATTTTTTTAAATAACTCTCTTTTCTTTTTTTGACAATAAATAACTCTCTTTTCTATTAATGCATCTAGACGCAAAGCTTTTTTGCTTTCTGCGAAAAAAATAATTATGTTGTTTCGCTCTAGCCAAAGATGTCTGCAGACCGCAATGCATCTGGTGCCCAGTTCCATCCTCCTCTCTTTCGACTGACAGGCATTCAGACTGCACCACCACTCCCTGAATTTGCTGTCCGGCTGCGGCACGAATTGCCCGCGTCCCACCTCACCAAGGATACTGAACCAGAGAGATCTGGCCAGGGGGCACTGAACCATGAAGTGGTCCAACGTTTCGATGCGCTGATCGCCCAGCAAGCATCTCGCAGGACCTGGGAGCCGTCTTCTACTCAACCTGTTCCCAGTCCATCTATTCCTAAGTGCCAGCCATGTAAAGATCTTCTCCTTTAGGGGAGCCCAGCTCTTCCAAAGAAGATTGGCAAAACCTGCCTGAATTGATCCAGGAATTAGCATTGGTATGCCGAGCTTGCGTTGTAAAGCGCCATTTGCAGTTCTGCGCCATCTGAATTTATCCGATTCAGTGGTTAACGGAGGGGTGCTCTGCACTTCCAGCCATAGAAAAAGAAATATATGCATCTCATTTGCATCGACAAGGTTCAAAGACGTGGACATGCCCAGTGCTTGAGTGGTACAAAAACTAAATGAAAATGATCTATGAGAAGGAACAACTTTGTATTATGTTACTTGATCTCAACCAGCACCACTGATGAGCAATATTCAAGAATGGTGGGGGGAGAACTCTCCCTCTCCTTCCACTCTCTTTGTCGTCATGCTCTTCACTACATTTTCATCTTTATAGGTTACTTCCAGGGATCTTCTCAAGGACCAAAACAGAAAAGTTCCCCTAGTACACTGATACACTTCCTAATCAAACTACTAAAAGAAGAAAAAGCAAACAGAAGGGAAGAAAAATAAGACTTCTACTGTCGGTCATGCTTGTACACTTGAGTGTACAATCATCTCATGCTCCTGATATGCGCTCTGAATCGGCCATCATCTCCAATATCTTTAGATATTCCAACTCATGGTTAGAATAACTGGTCCGTTAAAGCATGAATTGAATATGGGTATGATGTGCCCGCTTTCTTTCAGCAGTGCGCAGTTTGAAGATTCTTCAGTTTAGAAGGCTGCGTTCCAGATAGCGTTTTCATTCTCACCACAGCGCTGATGGACCTCCTTGATCCGATCGGCGGACTTGCAGATGCCGCTGCAGCTCACATCAAACGAGGCCGCACAGAGATTGCCCGCCTGTGCCTTCCATTCACAGTCTGCACAATTTATGACAAAAAAAAATAGCTAAAATATATTCCAAATTTTTACTGAAATGATTTCTACTACTGTATTGATATTTCTACGTGGAAGACTTTTCTGCCATGATTTTTAAAATTTCGTCTGCACATGAAAAGCCACAATTATCTATATCTGTCTTAGGAAACAGCAGGTTCCCTGCCGCCGTGGTGGTGGTTAATGATGTCAGTTGACAGTTCGGAACACTGTTAGGACTTCTTATATGTTTCCTACCACCATATACATTTCGTTCGTCATGTCGCACCTATCAGTTACATCTATTTTTATTTACAATATTTTACTTGGAGCATACATGTATACTTGCAATCGCAGGTCACAGCATATTCCTCAGTACACTATCCCTGAAGAAACTGTACCTAAGGTGAACTGTTAGTTCTTCAGAAGGGACGGTGAAAGTTTCAGAGGAAGTGGTGGCCTTCTTTTCTTTTTAAACGAAAGATCACATGTCATCACAGACTGATCGCACATGATTACCACAAACAACATTGACAAGCACATGCTTTTGATAGCTGATACCACACCTACTTAGTGAAGTTGACTGGCAACCGCTCCAACATCAAACTACACATTAAGAATAGGTACGCCACTTTCCCAAATAATTGCATACAGGTCGACTAAGCTGTATCCTATAATACTAGGTAAAAACAGTTGTAGATGCCCGTACGAAGTAAAAATATAGTTGCAGTTAAATATCATGATAATACTGACGAATTCCTGAAAGAGGAAGCAATTCTTTTAAAAGGAGTGGAAGGCTTCAAGCTTACCTGGCGGTGTGCCGCAACACAGCCGGCGTTCATCAATGTGTGCGGCATCTACTCCGATGAACCAGGCTCCCATTGAAACATCCTCATTAGCATATTTGTGGAGAACATGCCTGAAATGTCGCAATCGAATGATCGTCAAGTCAGCCATGGGTAGGTGTTGTGCATAGAAAATTCAGTACTGGTACAGGAAGGTAACTTGCTTACTGGTTGATTGCAATGTAAGAGGCCAGATCCTTTGAGATGGCATAAAGCTGACCGGTCGCATGGCGGAAGTACTTATTGCCCCATTCGCCGAATTTCCAGTACTCAGGCTCATGGTATCTTACACCCCTGAAACGAATAATAGTACATTTAACCGCTGTTGCAAGATAACCAAATGCATTATAGTACGAGTAGACTTACTTCTGAGCAAGGACTGGGCCGGATTTCATGCATCCTATGTAAACTCGAGGCTTGGACCGATGTTTAGCCAATATGCCTCCAAGAGTTGCTGCAATATAGTTGGAATTTTTGTTATATCAAAAGTACAAGTGAAACAGAATCTGGAAGTATGTGAGTTGCTGCAATCCTGAATTCCTGATGGGTAATTTTAATTTAAATATGAAGCGCTAATGAAATTTAAGAGAATGTTTTAATGCGTGGAAAAAAATGAACTAAATGTTTCCGGTAATAAAATGTACACACCTATATTCACATGAACATCGTCATCCACCTTAACAAAGTATTCTGCATCCCACATGGACACTGCTTTGGCAAAGTACGATTTGCTCTTCGCTGCGAGTTCCAGGAAACCTTCAACATGGTCCTGTATGAGTGAGAAAGCATTAAATATTTAATTTCTACACATAAAGATTGATATAAATTTCAAAAGTCCAAAGGAAATTACCAGCCTCAAGAAATCACCATGTTTTCTATCTTCTGCGTCAATTGCTTTATCGAGTATCCCACCAGATGTTGCACTGTCGAACATGGCAAAGCGCAAGTTTCAGATATCACTAAACTGAAGCAATTTAAAAATTATATTCCTGGGCCATAAAATGGTAACTGGATTGTCCTGAACATATATTACACTGTAGACGCATTTATGAACTAACCTATGACCGATGATGAAACGAATTATAATGCCTTTTTCTTCCTCCATCTTCCTTCTTTTCTCCCCTACAGAAAATCCCACAAATAGGTCAGGGATCAAGGTACTGATGACAGGGAAGCACCGCAACATTTGTCACCAAAAAGGGTGAATAGTAACTTGAAAGAACAAAGAACTGTAATACCTTGAGGCATCCATGTGGCACGAACTGAATCTCGCCGCTTCCGGCTGCTGAATGCAGTGTTAATGCCAATGACCATGAAGTACTTCCGTTTCCCTGTCGTTGATTCGGGCGATGGTGCGCCATTGAGGATAGAATCCTGCGTCGCCTTCGCCGAAGCTAGCTCCATTTCTAAGTTCGATATTGTTTTGTCCAATGTTCTGACCACATAAGAGTGTGGTGTCAGAATCAGTAGAAGGAGAACAGATCTACCGATTCAACGTTGGATAAACTTACTGTATGGCATCTTCAGTTCGCGGTACTTCTCCAACAACATCTTTTCGCGCGTTAAACTATAGTATTCATTTGAGGAGTTTATGGTCAGATGATCACAAAACGAAATTCAGTAATGTGACATGAGTGGAAGTATGCTTACACTTTTCGGAGCACAATGAGTAGAGACCAGATTCAGTTTTTCCACTTCGAGGGCCGATCTCCGTATGATTCCTTTGGGTTCTGGCATGGTCCACATCCTGCATCATTCAGCATTAAGGAAAGAAACTGTAAGCATTTTGGTACTACTAAGGTTGAAATGCAAATACAGGGTTACAGAGCTGAACAGAGTCACACTAGATTATTATCTAGCCAACGTTAGCATTGCGTTATTTTACCAAGTCGAACTACCCAAAAGTGATTTCACTTTTACCGATCCTGGCCGGGTGAGGGGCCTGAGCTAACAGAAACCAGACACGGTGCCACTAGCTATGTTGTCGGCGACAGGTAGACTGCTACGGGTAGTTCACGTTTAATGGCCATCGATGACCTGCCTGCGATGCAAGATCTTCCCAACATAAAGAAGCATCGCATCCGCCACTAAAGTACACCGCGCGGTACACGCATCCAGAATTCCACGTTCGCTGCACGAGCCTTTTCAACTCACGAGACTTCCCTCTTTTCACCCCTCTCTGTCTCTGTTGAGAGTACGTACAGCAACAGTCATGGTGCACGGAGAGAAACAAGTACAGCAGCTATAGTCATGGCTGTGGTCTCATGGGAGGTAGTACCCGCTTGACTAAAATGGGGTGAGCAGAAGAACTCAAGAAGCCAGTATGACGGATTCAGAGATTTTGCTTCGTTTCTCCACTCCTCTAGAAGATGAATCGAGGATCCTCTTTCTCACCGGCAGTTTTGAAATTAAAGTTAAGGTGCTTAGTTTTCCAAAAAAAAACTTTGTGCTCTAGCTCAAGAGGAAGATGACAAGCTTTACCAAGAACTGGAAGCGGCGGAGAAGACTCGAAATCTAGGTGAAAGGAGAGGGTCACATTGCGTGATCAGTGTTGGCTGGTGCGGCCTTATAACAGTTTTTAGTCTGGTTTTGTTTTGTGGAAGCGGCCTAGCAAGCCTAATAGCACGCAAAACTAAAAAGGGTCAATACACATGAACTAACTGGACCTCAAGAACTCAAGGCAAGTCAATCATCGAAGAAAAAGAACTGACTGAAGATGGGGGCGGCAAGCTAGGAAGGAGAGAAAAGGAAGAAGAGACTTGGCATGCACCTGTTGGTGAAGATGAGGCCTATGCAGAAGCTGCTGAGGCAGAGCAGGAAGGTCCATTTCCTCGAGATGGTGCCCCGGCTCTTGTTAAAGCTCATCTTCTCTCTTTGCTAGTATCCCCCTCTCCGCAACACTAAGCCTCGCTCACCTAAGCCTCACGGCCTTATGGGTTTCTCCTCGGAAACATGATGATCGCGCTACGAGAATTCAGGAAGACTAATGGTCCCTGCTTCTCTCCGCCTCCCACTCTCCCGCTTTTGTGAAGAGCAAGGCTGTACTACCTTGCTTGTCTCTCTAGATTCCTGGGTTCCTTGATTCCCCTCCCACTGGTTGGTGTCTTTGAAGTGAAGGGGAAGGGGTGGTGGAGGAGGAGGACGCACCAACTGCGCGCGCTCGTGTGTGCGTGTGATCTGTGATGCGTGTGGGTGAGTGAGCCAGCGAGCGAGGGAGGGAGCAGACAGCAGAGTAGAGTAGAGTCTCGAGGAGGCAAGGGATCTCGTGCCTCTGCAGATTTCTTTTGGGGCACTCGAGCTGGTTTGGTGATGTCAGGCCGGCTTAACTTGGTGGTTAACTTGGTTTAAGCTTTGCTCTTCTTGGGGAATTATACTACTACTGCCACTAACATGAGATCATTAATGCCGGGATGACGCAAGTTAGATTAAGGGGTTTGAACCGGTGGGTACAAACCGCGACTTTGCTCCTACGGTAAAGTCAACGCACCATCTTTGACGTTTTATACAGTTTGAATTGTAGTTTTGGTAAGAAGAGTGAAGCCAAGTAATTTGTGTAAATTGTAGTATGGTGTAGAGTTTTCTTGCGTGTGGGATTAAGCAATATTAATACGGGTAGCTATTCTTTCATAAGCCTATTCCTCCTTATTACCTACAGTAGTAGTACTTATCAGGTGAATCAGGGAGAACATTGTGCATGGACAGAAAATAAGTTGAGTTCGGTACATTGTTATAACAGGGTGCTACGTACTTGGAAGAATAAACTGCTTGGCATGGCCATGTGGAGAAAAGAGCGAATCCAGGTTGGGCTGAGTCCAAAGTCCCGGGCACATCTCATGCGAGTCATGTGCGTTTAGGGGCCAATCATTTTCTGGATCATGTCTAGCTATTCTTGGTTCGTTGCTTCCCAGATCCAAATTTATGTTGTCAGTCTTCAACTGGCCTTAGAGTATACCTATTATATCAACTTTACAGGAAAAAATCCATTTAAAAGAATGTTTCCTCAAGATTGAGCGCGTTGCTGCATAAAAGAGTCGATGGATGATGATAATGACGACACTAAAAATAATAGTAGTAATAATACTTCCTCCATTTCGGTTTACTAGTCTTCCCTGCATTTCTAGATAATCAATTTCATCTATGTAATATAAAATTTATATCATTAGAAAGTATAAAACAAAAAAAATTATTGATATATTTTTTTGTAATATATATTACATACTCCCTCTATCCAATTTTACCCTGCATTCTAGGTTTAGTCAAAGTCAAACTAGATAAAGTTTGACCAAATATATTGTTAAAAATATAAAATCTTATAATATCTAGCTAATACATATAATATAAAAGTATTTTTATAATGATTCTAACGATATCTATTTTATATTGTACATGTTTATATTTTTTTCTTGTACACATAGTCAAAGTTAACAAAATTTAACTTTGACTAAATCTAAAATACAGGATAATTTAGGATGGAGGGAGTATTAAGCTGGTAAAATATATGATCTAAGGATACGAGGAGGACTAGTAAACTGAAACGGAGGAGTAGTAATAGTAATTATCACAACAACATTAATATGGTTTGTAACCTACAAAGAAGAATGCCAACAGTAGTATTTTTTACGGCGGCACACCAAAAGTAAATAACATGGTTTGTCCACAAACTTATGGCAAAGGAACACTTTAGTCCAGTGACTAGAAAAATACAAATGTTAGAATATCTCTAGCAGATTATAAATAAATGGTTCTAAAAAACTGAAATTTTGGCCACGAGAATACGAGATGCCAAAAACAGTGCTTCAACAGCGTGCCAACCCTGCAGTGCCCTGACGTTCTGTCACTGACCTGTGGGCCCCACTCCTGGTGGCCCCCATGCCTGGCGGGCCCCACCTGTCAGCAACTCAAAGTCAGAGCTGGGCACGTCAGGGGATCCCCGTCCGCTTCAACAGATGGTGCATCCAAATCACACTCCTGCCAAATCTTCATCGTCAGACCTCATCCTCCTGCTCGTGTTGTTGTCGCATGACGAAGGGCATGGTCCCATGTTCGTATTCCTGGCGCGAGCAGAAGGAGCGCACGCCCACCCAAACATTTGGTGTGTGTACCCATCATGTCAGGATCGTAGAGGTAATGACGCACCAAGGGGTCATCTAGCTGCAACTCGACTTGGCAGTGCTCTTTCTCTTTAGCCTTGCTGCATATCCTAATATCCTTGAGAGTGAGGAATTTTGCCTAGACACGATTCTCGAGGAAGGTGAGTCTGGTTACTCTCGTCCCATCCCTAAATGTCTGGATCGCGATCAAGTCATAGGCGTATGTTGCTAGCTCGGGATATCCTATTTCCATGTCCTAGGATAATGGTTATCACCACGGATGGTGATCGTTGCCTGCCATGTGGGACTTTTCATCGGCTTCTTGTGAACACCACGGAGCTTCGGCTTCGACATGGGTATTTACGAATATGATGAAACTAGATGGATCTAGCGCGCTCTGCCGCGCCGTCCTCTAATACCAGAGCCAATTTTTTATAGCGTGGTTTTTATTTTAGCAGTGCTTACATAGTTTCATTTTTCGCTCGGTGAGTTTTGGCCATAGGTGCCGCACGATGGATCGTTGCCTCGCTGCTCCCCACGACACACTCCGCCGGAGCCGCCATGCACCACCCCAACAATACATGAAAAGAATGCAGAACAAGTACAAGAACGGGGAAGCATCAGCCCTATAAAACATAGTCGGATACAGTGGCAGCACACAAAAGCTAACCACACCGACACAACTCAGCCGATGAATACGAGGAAGAATGCCACCAGGTGAAGAGAACCATCACCACAGCAAAAAGTGAAAAAGACCCTGATCAAAATAGCAGCAAACCGACGTCATGACTCTCCCCTCGCTTCCAAGTCAAGGACCTGCACCTCTAGATGACTTACCGCAATAATACGCACGTGTAGGAGAAAAGTTCGCAGGTCACCAGGTAGGGCCCAATAGAGGGCCCATAGACGAACGAACCAACGCCTCTCGATTCCACGACAGCCAAATGCTCCGAATAGGCGCAACAAGAGACATCGCAATGAACCACAGACGCTCGATTCAAATGATAACTAAGGGCTACCCAAGGATTTGGATTTTGGCTAGAAAAATAACATTTCATGCGAAATTCTCCCATTTCGTCATAGGCTGGTAATACCAGGCAAAATATTTTGGCCCGTTTTGAATTACAGGCCTAGCCTAGCAACCAGCACAACCTAAGGTTAAAAGATAAGAAACATGCTTTAAATCCTAAATTTTTCTTTCTTACCCTCTCCTCTTTGAGCAATGTTGGCGCGCTGCACATGCAGGTTCCTTCGGCTGCAGCTCCCTTCTACACCTGAAACATCGGCCCTTCTCCATCTGCAGCACATCCTCTAGATCTGTTTCACTAGTTCATGGACAGCAGAAGCAAGGAGCATGGACACCCTTTTTCCTACTCCACGACGCAGAAACAAGTCGTGACTATTCTTATATTCAGTAAGATTAGCTTTTGATGGCTTTCTTTATTTGAAATGCATTTTCAACATACTTAAAAACGTAAAAAAGAATTAACCAAAAATGTTGTGTGTACATCTTCATGTCCGATGTGTCCATGAAGTGGTTTTAAGAATATTGACTTTTTATGTGGCTATGTAAAAATAATAAAATTCAGTATTAAAATAATCTTTTTCGTGGCATGCTTTATCTTTTTTTTACACAGCCTACAAAAATGTCCTTTTTTACGAAATTGTGGGTGCGCACATAGAATATGAATATATACATGCAAATATTTTTCCTAATTTTTTGATATTTTTAAACTTCAATTTCTGGGTAAAAGAAACACATGCATCCGTGTTTAAAAGTGCATTTCCGTTTTAGACTTGGCAATTGATGTATGGATAATTGTATAGACAATTTGAAAAATCTGATTTTTTTGCATTGGTCCTTTTGGATGGCTGAATGCTTTATAATTTTTCTTTCATTTTTGATGCATTATATACCTGACTATAATATAGCGGACAGGTAAGAAACTCAAAACGAATTGTGCTACTTCCACTGCGGAGCCAGTGAAAGCGACCCGTCGATTCATCATATGTGTTCGAATCTAGGGAGCTTAGAGCTCTTAGAGATGGGTAGAGATAATAAAGGTGACACATCCGCCGACAAATGGAGGTGCCGTTTGGTACCATGGTAACACAAACAACCCATTTATCTGTTTAATCTGGATAGATGAGGGCTTACAATTGGAGATGCCCCAGGAAGCTAGTTGTCGACTCCCTCCCCATACACGTCTACGGTATCCAAATTTTGTACTAGTATTTATTTACATCTTGGCCGGTGATCTACAGGGAAAATAAGGACTTCGAGGCAGGCAGGGTATATCCTACAACAGAAGCCGGTCCAAGAAAAAAATAATGAAAACATAAACAAGCAGGTGAAACCAGAATCTTTACCGTTACTGTACAAACTTATCGTCCTTGGCAATGATATGTTCGATGGATATGCACATAGGTTTACGTAAAGTATCTATAGTCTAGTTTGGATCTGTGAAGTCCCATGTGAAATTCGCCTTAAACATAGAAAAGAGATATACTAGTGTTATCACTGCACTGAATAAGCACTCCAATCCTCAGTCATTGAACGGAGCACTCATGCAAGATCCAAGAAGAGATCACACAATTTTGACAGTTTTCCGTTTCAGGGTAACGGTATTACCTCCATTTTGAAATGTAAACGTTTAGAAAGTAAAATTAGCTTTATAAAAAACCTTGCAGTTTGAAACAGAGCTAGCACTCACAATTAAGGGTGTGTTTGGTAGCCTGTATGTGTTGGGATTTCCTTTCTCACCTTAAATATTTGACCTCATCTAGGCTGGCCTCAGATTTTATGGGCTGTTTGTTAGGCCGTGTGTGTCGAGAGAAATTTCAACTTATACATTGTTTGTTAGGCTGTACCGGTTGAGATTGGCTCCAATTCTTGAAATAACAAAGAGGTCCAAACTTTTGCACACAGGCCCGTAAACAAAATAGAAAAAAGCAATCGGGTCCCCAAATGGTTTAGGCTCGATCTCCGGCACCGGCGCCGTCGAGATGGCCGCCGCCACGCGTGCACCGCCGCCTCTACGCGCCACCGCCGTGCGCTGCCTCCACGCGCCGCCGCCGTGCATCGCCAGAGGAGGCCGACGGCGGGCTCCACGCGCCGCCAGAGGAGGCCGATGGTGGACCTCCATGCTCCTCCGTGCGCCGTCGGGAGGAGGCCGAGGGAGGGCCGCCATGCGCCGCCGTGCATCCATGCCCCGCCGTGCGCTGCTCGGGATTCGCCGCCGTGCATCCATGCCCCGCCGTGCGCTGCTCAGGATTCGCTGTCATGCATCCACGCCCCGCCGTGCGCTTCTCAGGAGTCACCGCCGTGCATCCATGGCCCGCCGTGCGCTGCTCGGGAGTCGGCGCCATGCGCCGCCATGCATCCACGCCGTGGCGTGTTCCTCTGCGCGAGCCGGCGGGAGGGAGGAGCTGGAGCAGTGTTTCGTGGGAGGGAGGGAGGAGCTGGAGGTGGGGGGAATGATTAGAGAAAGAGGTTGGGGGTGGGGGTCTGGGGGGCTGCGGGGCTGCTCAACAGTGTTTTGCGGGATGAGGTGAACCAAGCTCAGTTGCAAAGATCGATTTGAGCTTCACAACCCGGTCTGGCTGAGGGGCCTTATTTGTATGAGCTCGGCAGTGCTGAGATGGCCCGAGCCGGTCTAACAAACAACAAATAGTCAGCTGGGCTTGGTTGAGTTGAGAATATCTGAGTTCCTACAGGCTACCAAACACACCCTAACATTCATACCAAATTTATGATAGTTAATTCAGAATTTCTATAAGAAAATTTAAAAATTAATATAACGGATAGTTTTTGTCTCTCTAATACACAAGTGTTTCAAGTGTATTACAATACTACACAAAGATACAGTTCAACGTAAAAAGTTTGGACCGAAAGAAATTATTTTCCACCAACGAAGTCAGCTCTTTTATTAGAGTTAAAGTCAGCTCTCTCCGATTTTTGGCGGAATCCTATACACCGCCTTCTGCGAGCGGTGTTAGGCTCCACATAGCATGTTTGTTGTCACCTCTTTAACGGGCTAGGCCCAGTAGTTACGAATTTGTGTTTTCCGGTTTTTTTCGGTTTTTTCCTTTTCCGTTTATTTTCTCTTTTTCAGTTTCTTTTTTTGTTTCTTTTCTGTTTCTTTTTTTGTTTGGATTTTGAATTTGTTTAATCTAAAATTGTTTAAATTTTGAAATTGATCAAATTCGAATTTTTTTATTTCGAATTTCTATCCAAATTTTAAATTTGTTTGGATTTTAAATTTTTGTTCAGATTTAAAAAAAATTAGATTTTGAATTTTTGTTTAGATTCAAAAAAAAAATATTGGATTTTGATTTTTTGTTCAGATTTCAAATCTGTTTGGATTTTGAATTTTTTTTTTGGATTTTGATTTTGGAATTTGTTTATATTTTGAATTTTTGTTCAGATTTCAAATTTGTTTGGATTTTGATTTTTTGTTCAGATTTCAAATTTGTTTGGATTTTGAATTTTTGTTCAGATTTAGAAAAAAATTGTTTTGGATTTTGATTTTTTGTTCATATTTCAAATTTGTTTGGATTTTGAAATTTTTGTTTACATTTTGAATTTTTGTTTGGAATTTGAATTTGTTTAATTTCGAATTTGTTCAGATTTTTTATTTGTTAGAATTCGAATTTGTTCATATTTGGAATTTTTGTTTTGATTTCAAATTTATTTAAATTTGAAATTTTGTTTAGATTTAGAAAAAATTTATTCAAATTTAGAAGAAAAAATAGAAGAAGGAAAAAGCGTTGATTGGCCGGCCCGTTTGGGATGAGGCTGCGTGCGGCGCTAGCTTCCGCGCAGCAGAAGGCGGAGGCGAGGAGCGGTCGATTTTTGTTGAGGGGTGTCAGCTCTCTCTGATGTGCAGACCTTGGCGAGATCTTAACATGATGTGGCGGCCTAGCCGAGGCAAGGAGCACCCCAACAGGGTGCAGCACTGCAGACGAAAGGCTGAAATGCCCATGGAGCAGTTTGTCTCATGCGAGCTGTTGTTGCCATCGATGGATGTATTTTTTCGAATAGGACTTAGACATTAAAAGAAAGAACGAACAATACAAAGCGCTCCGAGAAAAACAAAATTACATTGAGATTATTTTTTTGATAAAGAGTGATTTATTACTTAAAGTTTAAGTATATATCCGGCCTCTACATAACTAAGATGCACACAGTCCAAATCCAACGTTTCAGACAATAGAAAAAAGGGCGAAATTTCATATCATGATGAGCAATTGTAATGTCGCCTAAACTGAGAGGCCAACGCGAAGGCTATGTGGCCAGCCATATAGGGAAAACTATCCCTCGTCGTAGCCTCCAAACATGCACACACCTCCATAAAGAGGTCGCGATCCTCCATCCACTACAGAGAGGACCATAAACGAAGAGTACTTATACCCCGGTAGATAACCTTCAAAATAGAAGATTGTTTGCCGTTAAACACATTATCATTTCTACATAGCCATAGGGACCAAATAAAGGCAATCACTCCCACCTTAATATGATTTTTAAACCTATTCTCTATATCATTACGCAAATTCCCAAATATATTGGCAATACTATGTGGCGGATATAAGGTTGAAGTTACTTGGATGACTGATCATATAGACCGTGCGAAACGGCATTGGAAGAAAATGTGTTTAATTGTTTCAGCTTGATGACAGAAAACACATTTTCTTCTCTCATGTCAATTTCATTTTGAAAGATTATCTTTGGTTAGAATAACTCCTTTACGTAGGTACCATCCGAACACCTTTATATGTAATGGGATCTTCAATTTCAAAAGCTTGTTATTACTAATTTTATCACTTGGAAAATGTGGTTGAATTAGTGCATTATACATGGATGCTACCAAGAATTTACCATTCTCATGTAGATTTCAACAGAATTCGTCATGTCTAGTTTGTAGATGGATATTTGCCAAACGTAGAAGTAAGGCATTCCAATCTACTAGTCTCTGACCAGACGTATCCCTACGGAATGCCACATTCGGAGGAGAAGTCTCCAATACCTTGGCGATGGTATCGCCTTTGTGGCACACAATATTATACAATGTTGGATATTATTCACGAAGGGATGTAGCCCCAAGCCACCTATCTTTCCAGAATCTAATCTCAGAGCCATCCTTAAAGGAAAAAGTCCCTCGTGCGAGCTGCTGTTGCCATCGATGGATGTATTTTTTTCGAATAGGACTTAGACATTAAAAGAAACAACGAACAATACAAAGCACTCTGAGAAAAACAAAATTACATTGAGATTCTTTTTTTGATAAAGAGTGCTTTATTACTTAAAGTTTAAGCATATATCCGGCCTCTGCATAACTAAGATGAACACAGTCCAAATCCAACATTTCAGACAATAGAAAAAAGGGTGAAATTTCATATCATGATGAGCAATTGTAATATCGCCTAAACTGAGAGACCAATGCGAAGGCTATGCGGCCAGCCATATGGGAAAACTATCCCTCGTCATAGCCTCCAAACATGCACAGACCTCCATAAAGAGGTCGCGATCCTCCACCCACTACAGAGAGGACCATAAACGAAGAGTACTTATACCCCGGTAGATAACCTTCAAAATAGAAGATTGTTTGCCGTTAAACACATTATCATTTCTACATAGCCATAGGGACCAAATAAAGGCAATCACTCCCACCTTAATATGCTTTTTAAACCTATTATCTATACCATTACGCCAATTCCCAAATATATTGGCAATACTGTGTGGCGGATATAAGGTTGAAGCTACTTGGATGACTGACCATATAGACCGTGCGAAACGGCATTGGAAGAAAAGGTGTTTAATTGTTTCAGCTTGATGACAGAAAACACATTTTCTACTCTCATGCCAATTTCATTTTGCAAGATTATCTTTGGTTAGAATAACTCCTTTACGTAGGTACCATCCGAACACCTTTATATGTAATGGGATATTCAATTTCAAAAGCTTGTTATTACTAACTTTATCACTTGGAAAATGTGGTTGAATTAGTGCATTGTACATGGATGCTACCAAGAATTTACCATTCTCATGTAGATTCGAACAGAATTCGTCATGTCTAGTTTGTAGATGGATATTTGCCAAACATAGAAGTAAGACATTCCAATCTACTAGTCTCTGACTAGACGTATCCATACGGAACGCCACATTCGGAGGAGAAGTCTCCAATACCTTGGCGATGGTATCGCCTTTGTGGCACACAATATTATACAATGTTGGATATTATTCACGAAGGGAGGTAGCCCCAAGCCACCTATCATCTCAGAATCTAATCTCAGAGCCATCCTTAAAGGAAAAAGTCCCTAGGCCAATGAAAAACTTCTTTGTTGCCATCGTGCCAGCCCGAAAATGTGAATCACCTTACTTCCAAAGAACCTGTGATAATACTTTTGTGCCGATATATTTCATTTTAAGAATTGTTTGCCAAGTCGCATGCTCAGTGAGTAACTTAAACAACCACTTACTGTATTCTTGACCGACAGATCATGAATACCAAGCCCTCCTTGGTCCTTAGGACAGCAAACAACACTCCACTTAACCAAGCGATACTTCTTTTTCTCATTGTCCCCTTGCCAGAAGAATCTAGACCAGTAGTAGTCCAATTTATGGAGGACCCCTTTTGGCAAGAGATATAAGGAGATCATATGCACTACCATATGCGATAGAAACAAATTAATTAGCACTAATCTCCCTCCAAGGGACAGCAAGTTTCCATTCAGCACGTGTCAGTCTCCGATAATGAATTGGAATACCCAAATACCTCGCAGGAAACTCGCCTCGCCCACAGCCAAATAAGGCGGCATAGGCATCGACCTCGTTAAGGGCCTCACTGAAACAGAAAAATTGTCTCTTATGGAAATTAGTTTTAAGACCAGATAATTGTTCAAATGCTAAAAGAATCAATTTCAGGTTATGTGCCTTATCCAAGTCATGTTACATAAAAAGAATCATGTCATCAGCATATTGAAGGATAGATAATCCCCCATCCACAAGGTGAGGAATGACTCCTTCAATGAGACCATAATTCTTTGCGCGTTCGATTATTATGGCGAGCATATTAGCCACTATATTAAAAAACATTGGTGATAGCGGATCGCCCTACCGAAGGCCTTTCATAGTCTGGAAGTATCTACCAACATCGTCATTGACATTAATGGCTACACTACCGGCAGACACGAAAAGTTAATCAAAGCGCGCCACTCATCCAAAAAACCTTTCATTCTGAGTGTTTATTGAAGGAAAGACCATTTAACTTTGTAATAAGGTTTTTCAAAATCTAATTTTAAAATTACCCCATTCAACTTTTTAGAGTGTAGTTCGTGAACCGTTTCATGCAAGGTGACGACCCCATCAAGGATGTTCCTACCTTGCGTGAAAGCAGTTTGGGATGGGCAAACTACCACATCAGCAACCGTGTTAAGTCTTATGATGGCTACTTTAGTGAAAACTTTGAAGCTAATGTTAAGAAGGCAATTGGGTCTGTACTGTTGGATCCTTTCTGCCTCGTTAACCTTCGGTAGCAAAATTATCTCACCAAAATTAAGACAAACCATTCTAATTGTCCAGCATGTAGACAGCAAAACAATTCAAGAAGACTTTGATAGTATCCCAAAAGTTTGATAAAATTCAGCTGGGAAACCATTAGGACCCCGTGCTTTATTATGCTCCATTTGGAAAATAGCCTTTCTCACTTCCTCCTCCGTATACACAGCCGTAAGAAGGTTATTATCCTCAATGGAAACTTGGGGAATGTCATCCGTAAGGGTCTCATCCATGGAAAAGTTGCTTTCCTCAGGAGCCCCGAATAGATTTTTATAGTAATCAGTGATGTATGATTTGATATTATCCAGCCCCTCAATCGTACATTCATCCGGGACCAGAGAATGAATACGTTTCTTCCTATGTCTCCCATTAGCAACATTATGGAAGTATCCAGTATTCGAGTCTCCTTCTAGGATGAATTTGCTCTTAGAGCGTTTGTACCATTTGATTTCTTCCTCCCTAAGGAAGTCGGTTATCTTCACATTTGACTGATTCTTAAGCTCAATCTATTGCAGAGATAACGGGATGGTCTCATCTAAGGCCTCCAGATCATCTATGATTGAAGAAAGCCTTAGCTTTTCCTTTCTAAGAACACCTATTACATGCCTAGCCCATCCATTTAGGTGACTACGTAAAGCATGTAGTTTCATATTCCACCTTTGTATTGGAGACGTAGCCGTAACGGGTCTTTCCCAAACATTCTTAACCATCTCATGGAAACCATCGCGTTGTAACCATCCAAGTTCAAATTTGAACTAAGGTTTACTATGCGGTTTAGGCATTCCGATGGTTAAAAGAATAGGAGCATGATCGGAGAAACCTTCAATACGCTTGAGAACACGTACGAAAACCATAGGAAATTTGGATTCCCAAGTAGCATCCATAAGTACCCTATCTAGTTTCTCGAAAGTGGGCTCCGGAAGACTATTAGCCCAGGTGAATTGTCTTCCAATCATCATAACCTCTGGCAGATCCAAACTGTCAATGACAGCGTTGAACATGAAAGGCCAATGATCATCAAACCGGCCTTTGCTTTTCTCGTGGTGGAATCTTAACAAATTAAAATCACCCCCAATTAAAATTGGGAAGGATTATCATTTGCTAAGTTTACCAATTCCCGAAGATAGTCGGACTTGTATTCATCCTGAGCAGCCCCATAGACTGCGACCAGACACCATATGAAATTATCAGCCCTGTTTTGGATGTGGATTTTAATATGATAATTTCCACCCGAATGGTCCAAAACTTCCATGGTATCTGTTCGTTCTCCAAGAAGGATGCCCCCAGATCAACCTCTGGGCGGCTGAGAAGTCCATTCAAACTCTACCCCACCTGAGAGGCGATCTAGTAGAGTTTGCGAGAAATCTCTTCTTCTTGTTTTCAAAATAGCGACAAAATCTAGATTGTGATCATTGATGCAATGAGCAGTATGTAAATGTTTAGCCAAGTCACCAAGACCTCTGCTATTCTAAAACATATCATTCATTATGAAACAATTTTAGATTTTGTAACTGAACCCCTTTTCTGTCTGGAGGTAGACTTAGATTTTCTCTCAGTTGCTTTCAGTTTGTACAACGAACCTAGCATTGAGTCATCAAAATCCATCTCCAAAACAACACCGACTAGAATAGAGAGAAGCTGACCATCCAATGCCGCAATCCCCTCCTCATCATCCATGTCAGTGGTATCCACTATATTGTGAGACTTTGGGCTAACCGTTAAACGGTCATACTCCATGTGTGTCAAAACATTTGCGGATACGTTAATTTCATCAACATTCTTGCCCAGACTAATACCAACTGAATTTAACTTGGAAGATTAAACAGGTGAGATAAAGAAATAAATGAAGATGACGATGAAACCATACAATTGAAGTCGAGGTTCTTGGCGGCCTTCCTGCGCATCGCCCTCTGCAACGTGTCTTCATCCGTGGCTACGGATCCATCCGCCGCCACCGAGTGTAATGCACTCCGCCTTGCTAGAGCCTCGTAAGCTAAGGCGCATGGAGGCGGGCTGGCCTTGTCGATAGAAGGTGCAGACATGTCCCTCCCAGGTGAGGAGCACGGAGGCGTGGTGAAAGTAGGGCCCTCCGCTAGAACATTAGCATCAATCAGCGGCGATGCAACCGCGGCTGAGCCCAGCGATGTGGAATCGGCGTCCACCACTGTCTCCAGCCGGGCTGGCCCCACCGGCAAAGATACCGGGCGATCACCATGAGAGCCCGTCGGAGGCAGCACCTTGCCTCCCATAGGCCCAGCAACATCCGTCACTCCGAGCAGCAGAGAATGCACCACACGGTCGGCCTGAGCAGCACCCAGCGAGCGGCCCAGCGTGGCTCGGCATGGTGGGCTGTCCACCCGGTCACCGCCAATAGGTGACGAAGATCGGCCCAGCGCAGACGTGTCCGGTAGCCGCCCAGCCAGCGAGGCAGCAGGCCGCTGTTCCAGGGAGCGCTCAGCTTTAGCAGCGATCAGACCTGCACCCGGCGTGAACTCATCTAGCTTAGCAGTAGCAGCCGCAGCTAGCAGCGACGAAGCTGCGGTCTTCATGCTGCTGATACCCATAGAAGTAGCCAAAAGCCTAGGAGATGTTGCACGAATTTCATTCACAATTTCCTTACCACGTAGCGTCTTTGGTTTTGGATTAATAGGGGTAATCGCAATAACATGTTGGGTGACCATGCCTCCACCCGGACCAATAGGGACAGATTTTTCATGAGCTATAGAGTGACCACCTTGCGGTTTGTCAACATCCATGCTAGGAGACGTCGACGTAGCATCATGAGCTGGCGCATCATTCCCATCATTGTCCTGACTTGGACCATCATTACCGGTGTCATCCCCCTTGCGCTTCTAGGAGAAAGGTGTGAAGCCTTGATCCGGAACAAAATCATGTGATACGTCTCAAACGTATCTATAATTTTGGATGCTCCATGCTTGTTTTTACACCATTTGCTTAGAGTTTCGTTACACTTCGTGGCATTTTTATGCATTTTTCGGAACTAACCTATTAACGAGATGCCACAGTGCCAGTTCCCTGTTTTTTGTTGTTTTTGTGTTTCAAAAAAGTTACACAGGAAATATTCTCAGAATTGGACGAAACAAAAGCCGAACATCCAGAAATTTACCGAAGCTTCCAGAGAACCAAAGAGGAGACGGAAAGGAGCCAGGAGGCGGCCTGATACGTCCAAAACGTATCCACTTTCCCGAACACTTTTGCTGTTGTTTCTCCTCTAATTTGTGTGTTTTGAATACAACTAACACGGACTAACGCTGTTTTCAGCAGAATCGCTCTGGTGTCTCATTTTTGTGCAGAAATCCAACTTTCAGTAAAAATTCGGGAAAAATCGGCAAAAATCCTATTTCACCAGAAGACCCACGGAGCCAGAAGACAAGACGGAGGGGAGGCACGAGGCCGCCACACGCACAGGGGGCGTGGCCCAGCCCTGGCCGCGCCCACCTGTTGTGAGGATGGCTCGACCGTCTCCTCGACCCCTCCTTCCGCCTACATATACCCTCTGACCTGAAAATATCGGGGGTATGGCGTTTTTTCCAGAAAGACTTCCGCTGCGCCGCCACCATCAGAAACCGCGATTCGGAACCAGAAACTCCGTTCTGGCACCCTGCCGGGATGGGGATTTGGAGGAGATCTTCATCACCATCATCACCGACGTCCCTCCATCGACCATCCATGACTCCCCCATCCATGTGTGAGTAATTCCCCCACTGTAGGTGAGGGGATGGTAGGGATTGGATGAGATTGTTCATATAATTTGATATGAGATTGTTAGGGCATGGTGCCTAGTATCTTTATTTAGTGCCTATGACATTGTTGCAACTTGTTGTGCTTAATGCTTGTCACTTTGGGCCCGAGTGCCATGATTTCAGATCTGAACATGTTATTATTTCTATGATGATACTTGTTGTTTATGGTCTTATCTATAAGTTACATACACATATTGTTGTCCGGAACCCGAGGTCCCAAAGTGATAGAAATTGGGATAACCAGAGGGGATGGCTATGATGTGAGGATCACATGTGTTCACCGAGTGTTAATGCTTTGCTCTGGTACTTTATTAAAAGGAGTACCTTAATTACCAGTAGTTTCCCTTGAGGCCCTGCTGCAACAGGCTGGTAGGACAAAAGATGTTGTGCAAGTTTCTCCTTGTGAGCACGTACGACTATATACGGAACACATGCCTATGATTGTTACTACTAGGATGCTTTATCATTATTTATCTGCAATTGCCCATGTCTCATTGATTTCATGAATTATCCTATCCATGCAACGACCGTACATCCATCCCTATGCCTACAGTATTCGTTCCTACTGTTTACTATTGCTACTATTACCGCTGTTATTTTATTACTGTTGTTACTGTTTCACTACTATCACCACTATAAAATTGTTGCTACTGATAAACTACTGCAGGCAAGACTGTTTCCAGGTGCAGCTAAATTGACAACTCATTTGTTAAGGCTTACATATATTCTTTGGATTCCCTTGTGTCGAATCAATAAATTTGGGTTTTACTTCCCTCGAAGACTGTTGCGATCCCCTATACTTGTAGGTCATCAAGACTATTTTCTGGCGCCGTTGTCGGGGAGCATAGCTTTATTTGTAAGTTCACTTGGGATTCATATTGTTCGCTGCAATCCTTTCATCATGGGTAAACCTCGTGATGGAAAAGTTCCTATATTGCCATCCACTACAAGAAGAGGTACAACTCTCAACACTTCTGTTGCTCTTGATTCGCCATCTGTTATGAGTAAGTAGCTTACACCACCACATGCACACGCTACTGCTACTACTCCTGCTGAGTTTGAAAATGCCACTGATAATTTAGATGATGCTTCTACGGTGCTTGATGAGAGTGGTTCACTAGGTTCCTTTTTAGATGCTACTATTGCTAGAGCTAAGTTGGGAAACACCACTGTTACACCTGTTAGTTCACCTGAGTCTAGGGAATGTCCTAGTGATGATTTTGATGATGCTTATATTGAGCTTGACGATGATTTTATTGCTGAAGCTCATGCTACTCGTAATGTTGCTGATGTTAAAGAACTTCTTGCAAGACGTACTGTTAGATATAAATTGTCTCCTGATCCTAAGTTTGCTGCTTCTCCCATAAATATTAGAGACAAGGATTATGATTTCTCTCTAGATTTATCTTACATATCTATTGTTGAGAAAACTCCTTTTGTGGTACTGAGAATGAAAGTGCTATGGAGCACATGAATGAGCTTTCTACTTTGAGTAATTTGTTTTCTGATGATATTAAGCTTCGCACTTATTTTGTTGCTAAGATTTTTCCTTTCTCATTGAAAGATGCAGCTAAAACTTGGTTTAATAGTTTGTCTCCTGGGTCTCTTAATAGTCCTATTGCTTTGGTTAATGCTTTCTTTCAGAAATATTTTCCTGCCAGTGCTCAACATGCTGCTGTGCAGAAAATCTTTGATTTTGAACAGGGAAAAGGAGAGATATTGCCTGGATCTTGGACAAGGTTTTGTTCTTTAATTAGAGCTTTGCCTAAAGAGCCATTACCTAAAAATGAACTCCTTGATATTTTTTATAATGGACTAACTGATGAATCTAAGACATATCTGGATAGTTGTGCTGGTTGTGTTTTCAGGGAAAGAACTCTGGCTAAAGCTGAAGAACTAATGTCTAAAATAAGCCAGAATCATGATGATTGGACTCTAGTTGAGCCAACACCAGCACCAACACCTGCGCCAGTCCCAGAGCCTACGCCAAAGAAGAGAGGGATGATTGAATTAAATGATGAAGTTATAAAGGAAGCTAAGAAATCTCTTAAGGAGAAAGGTATTAAAGCCGAAGACGTTAAGAATTTACCTCCTATTGAAGAATTATGTAAGCCAATCCCTCACTCATCTACTATCGAGGTACACTCTCTCCAACGCTTTGATGAAAGAGATATTCCTTATTCTAAACCTCCTGATCAATGCTTAGATGAATTTGATAATTTTATTGTTAAGCAAGAAAATTTTAATAGAATGGTGCAGAATCATTTGTTGGAAAATTCTAGAGCTATTAACAAATTGCAGGATATTGTGGAGAGAACCTCCAATGATGTGAAGATACTTGTTAAACATTTTCAAATGGTTCAAACACAAATTGATCAGCTTACCAAGGTGCAAAAAGACTTGCTAGCTAATGTCGCATGAGAGAAGCAAGCATGTGAAGTACACACAAGAAGAGGTGCTACCACTCAAGACCCCTTATATCCTGAAGGACATCCTAAGAGGATCGAGCAAAATTCTCAGCATACTTCAAGTGATGATATTCCTTCCAAGAAGAAGAAGAAGCATAAAACAACTACAGAATCCTCTGAAGTAGGTAAAGATCCTAATAGTGTTTCTATTTCTGATGCTAAAACTGAACCAGGTAATGCTTCCGATAAAGAAGAAGTTGAAGAGGAACCAGAAAAGATTGATAAGAATGCAAAGTACACCAAAGAAGACTTCATTGCCAACAAGCATGGTAATGAGAGAGAACCTTGGGTGCAGAAACCAATGCCTTTTCCTAGTAAGAAACACAAGTCCAAGGAAGAAGAACACTACAACAGGTTTTGTGAATGGATGAAACCTTTATTTCTGCAAATTCCTTTGACTGATGCTATTAGAATGCCTCCTTATGCAAAGTATATGAAAGATATTGTTACTAACAAAAGAAAGATTCCTAATGAGGAAATTTCCACTTTACTTGCTAATTATTCTTTTGATGGTAAAGTTCCGGAGAAGCTTGGAGATCCAGGTATACCGACTATTCCTTGCTCCATTAAAAATAACTATGTTAGAACTGCTTTATGTGATTTGGGAGCTGGAGTTAGTGTCATGCCTTTTTCTCTTTATAAGAGACTTGATCTAGAAAAATTGGTATCAATTGATATATCTTCGCAAATGGCTGATAATTCTACTACTATTCCTATTGGTATATGTGAAAATATTCCTGTTCAAGTTGCTAACAGTTGTTTGATATTAACTGATTTTGTTATGTTGGAAATGCCTGAAGATGATAATATGTCTATTATTCTTGGGAGACCTTTTCTAAATACTGCAGGTGCTGTTATTAATTGCAATCAAGGAAAAGTAACTTTTAATGTCAATGACAAAGAGTATACGGTTTATTTTCCCAAGAAGATTGATAGGAAGAATGCTCTAAATTCAATCAGGCATGTTGAGACCATCAGAGTTGGTCAAATTATTTGTTCAGAGCAAAAGCCCAAAGAAGAATATAAAATTGTTATGATTGGGACTATGCCTATCAAAGTCGAGGTAACATAAGCATTTAGTGAAATGCAAAGTTTTACCTCATATAAAGTTAGTTTGGTAACAAGACTTGATCAACCTTGTTAACAAAGTGATTTTATATGAATGAAACTTCGTTTTCACCGTATTCACTCTACCTCACCTATTTTTACTTTCACCATTTTTGTTCCTTTAGTTTAGTTACATGAATTAGAATATCTTAGAGATGCTGCATACTTGAGTTTGATTTGCTTGCAATCATTCCACTGTCGTTTTTCCGAGTTTTATCCTTTTATCGTTTTTCTGAAAAATCCTCGAAAATAAAGTTTCTCGAAAAATTCCCGAAAAATCTTTATAAATTTTTATGTCAAAAATGGGATAGAGAGGCACCTGGGAGACACCAGGAGGGGCTGCCACGCCACCACACACACAGGGGGCGCGGCCCAGCCCTGGCCGCGCCCACCTGCTATGAGGGGGCCCCACCTGGCCTCTCACTTATCTTTTCCTCCCCAGCTCTTTCTCTCTCCCGAAAACAATGACACACCAGGTCAAACTCGAGTTCTTGCTGTTCTTCATCGCGATTTTTTGATCTCCTTGCTCAGCCCATCATTTCTGCTGAGATTTGGAGCATTTGTTCTCCGGTATGTGACTCCTCCGCTTGTCCAAGTAGAATTTTGTTTAGTGAAGTATTTCTTGAGTATTTTAGCATTGTAGGTGGCAGGATAAATGAGTATGCATGCTTGTTCTATTGTTTAGAAATGTTATTTTGATGCATGTTAGCTCTCTAGTAACTCACTATAGTAGTTTCCTACATTTGCTTGTCTCAAAATCACTTTTTATGAGGATTGTTAAAAATTTCAGAAATGGAGGAGAATGCATATCAACTCTCTCAACATGAACTAGAAGTGCAAGAAGTCATGAGAGTTCACCATGAAGAGAGGGTCTTTCCCTCACTCTATCCATGCTCAGAGTTCATGAATGCTGCTGGAATCCTGCAGGATTTCCAAACTTTAATCTCTAATGCAGGATTGGAGCATTTTATTGATGGTGAACCTCCCCAACATATTAAACTAACAATGTCTGTGGTGCAGGATTTCAGATTTAGCTGGTCCACTTCTAACCCCATGGTTCATTATAAAATCTATAATAAATCTGTAGACTTGCCTCTTGATGTTTTATGTACAGCTATTAGAGTACCACAGTGGGGATCGCGCGAGAAGATAAGGGGACAGCCTAGGCCATTGTTGGAACTATATGAGGAGATTTGTCAAGGAAGAAGCTTCACAGGAGAAGGTGGTAAAATTCGAAATATTCATTTCCTATCCATTTGATATTTTGCCTTCTTTATTACCAAATGTGTTCTTGCTAGGAAAGCTGCAAGTAAATTATCTCTCCATGATCTAGCTTTTATTGCTGCTGCTTTGAGACAAGATAAGACATACCATTTGGGTGCCTTAATAGCTTTCCGTCTTGATGTTAACCGAGAGAAAGGGGGAATCTGTGGAGGACTTATAGCTTCACGCCTGTTAGCTTTGCATGGTGTAGTGCCTCATTTTCTAGATCTGCAGTTCCCCGAGGAGAAACTTGATCTTAATTCTATGATACATCATAAGTTTGTTTCTCCTCCTGCTAGCTTGATTAATTTAACATTTGAGCTAACCTTTTTCAAGAAGTCTACCTGGAAGTTAGTGAAGACTGATCGATCAGTCCGTTTGCCTACACCTCTTTTGTTTAACCTTGATCGCAGGAATGGATGGTCGCTCACGGAGGATGAGCTCGACGCGTACGTAGAGGAGCACCCGCCGCCTGTGCACGATGAGGAGGGCGCCGAGGAGTCGGGTCAGCCCTCCAACATTGCGAACTTTCCATATGAGCAGCCTTATTATGATTATGCGCCATCAGCTTCATCTTCACGAGAGTCGGGGTATGATTACACCCATGATGACCCACCAGCCTGGAGCAACTACCAGGGCTGGAATTGATCTCCACTTAGGCCAAAAGCCTAAGCTTGGGGGGAGGTACGCCGATGATTCACTCATCTACAGATTATATTTTGTCGGTCCTTTGTATATCCATGTTTCGCTTTCTTTATTGTTCTCATTCTTATTTCTTCTTTTCAAAACACAAAAAGACCAAAAATATTTCCGTTGTTTCTCTTCCTTTGTCTTTTTAGCTTTCTACGTTTGGTTTGCTTTACTTGCTATTTTCGGTTTGGTATTTGAAAAATCCAAAAATATTTTGCTTTGTTCGCTATTTCCTTTCGCTCTTGTTTCAAAAATCGAAAACCCAAAAATAGTTGTTGTTCTTCTTCGGTTTTGTAAAGTTTGTTGCAGAGTTCACTCTCTCGTTACTCTATTGGAGCTTGGTATTCACTTCATATTATTCAAGCCACACAAGTGAAAAGGCAATAATGACGACATATGACAATCCGAGATGTGGTAAGAGGCTGGTATGAACTCTATTTGTTTTCATTTTTGTACATATACTCATCTATGTGGACATGCTTAGTCGGTTCATGTAAGGTATATGTTATCTAATGGATGCTTTGTAGTTCTTGCTTTCATATGATTAGTTCCAATTTACTAATAGTTTGTAGCATGTCATGTAGACCCTTGCATGTATTGTTTTACTCATAATATGGTATGACATTGTGGTATCCACCTCTGGAAGCTTCATTTGAATTGACTTGGCACATGCTCAAGCATGCACATGACTGAACAAAAAGTCAATTAAGCCTCGATGATTTACTTTGCCTCAGAGTTCTCGTATCATTTTTATGCCTATATTAATTTTGTTTTGTCTCAAGCATGATTATGACAGTTATTGCTCTCTCGATTGTCGCTTCCCCGTCTTTTGCTAGCCTTCACTTGTACTGAGTATGAGCTCTACTCGTGCATCCAATTACCAAAAAACCAAGTCTTTCAAAGAGTCCACTATAAATTCCTATGCATGGTATTTGTAAGCCATTCCAAGTAAATTTTCATGTGCTACCTTTCAAACTTTCAAATACTTCTTATTTTGTGCCACCGTTTTTAGCTCATGAGGACGTAGTGGTCGGAATTGCTATCTTCCATATTAAATTGAGTACCCCTCGACTAGGCAGCTTCATCTGCTCGTCATTAATTTTGCAAGGGAGCTGGTCAGACCATTGTAATCTAATTTCTAAAAAGAAAAGAAAAAAGAGCACTCCTCCATGGTATGTGAAAGTTGGTGGGCACCCGATGAATCGGTTAGCCATGGTTTGAGAAAGGAAACAAGGTGGAGAGGAGTGCCAAAGCTTTATAAAAGTGCACCAATGTGCCAAAATTTCAAAGAACTCGGAACCGCTCTCACTTGTTTATTATGGAAGATAGCAAGTCTCCATTGCCAGTCGTTGACATGAAACAACCACCTCTCAAAATAAATTTTATCTCTGCTTTACAAATGAAAAGCTCTAGCACATGTTAAATCACTGCTTCCCTCTGCGAAGGGCCTTTCTCTTACTTTTATGTTGAGTCTTCATCTTCTAAGTTTAAAGCACCTTCTTGAGAGCATAGCTGTTATTCTTAGTGTAATGTGCTTGTCCCAGAACACGGTTAATTGTGGTATAACTTTGATGCTTTTATCTTTGATATTTCTACTTCTAGTCTTCTCTTGAACTTCAGAGGTTCCTCGGCATTTATGTTTTGCTCCACAAATAAAGGCAAGCGGGATACCACTCTTTCATATCATTTATGAGCATTACAATCTTGCAACTTCTTATATTTCATGTTACTTGTTATTAGTATGTTGGCGCTCTTTCATAGCTTGCTTGACTATGAGGTAGCATTAGCTGCATATTTCTTATTATGAATTGCCTGAGTACTTGATCATATAGTTAGTATATATACATCTATGAAGCAAATGTGTTCATGAAAGTTTCTTTTATCGCTCTCAGTTGTTAACTGAATTGCTTGAGGACAAGCAAATAGCTAAGCTTGGGGGGGAGTTGATACGTCCAAAACGTATCCACTTTCCCAAACACTTTTGCTGTTGTTTCTCCTCTAATTTGTGTGTTTTGAATACAACTAACACAGACTAACGCTGTTTTCAGCAGAATCGCTCTGGTGTCTCGTTTTTGTGCAGAAATCCAACTTTCAATAAAAATTCGGGAAAAATCGGCAAAAATCCTATTTCACCAGAAGACCCACGGTGCCAGAAGACGAGACGGAGGGGAGGCACGAGGCCGCCACACACACAGGGGGCGCGGCCCAGCCTTGGCCGCGCCCACCTGTTATGAGGACGGCTCGGTCGTCTCCTCGACCCCTCCTTCCGCCTACATATACCCTCTAACCTGAAAATATCGGGGGTACGGCATTTTTCCCAAAAAGACTTCCGCTGCGCCGCCACCATCAGAAACCGCGATTCGGAACCAGAAACTCCATTCTGGCACCCTGCCGGGACGGGGATTTGGAAGAGATCTTCATCACCATCATCACCGATGTCCCTCCATCGACCATCCATGACTCCCCCATCCATGTGTGAGTAATTCCCCCGCTGTAGGTGAGGGGATGGTAGGGATTGGATGAGATTGTTCATGTAATTTGATATGAGATTGTTAGGGCATGGTGCCTAGTATCTTTATTTAGTGCCTATGACATTGTTGCAACTTGTTGTGCTTAATGCTTCTCACTTTGGGCCCGAGTGCCATGATTTCAGATCTGAACATGTTATTATTTCTATGATGATACTTGTTGTTTATGGTCTTATCTACAAGTTGTATACACATATTGTTGTCCGGAACCCGAGGCCCCAAAGTGATTGAAATTGGGATAACCGGAGGGGATGGCTATGATGTGAGGATCACATGTGTTCACCGAGTGTTAATGCTTTGCTCCGGTACTTTATTAAAAGGAATACCTTAATTACCAGTAGTTTCCCTTGAGGCCCTGCTGCAACAGGCTGGTAGGACAAAAGATGTTGTGCAAGTTTCTCCTTGTGAGCACGTATGACTATATACGGAACACATGCCTATGATTGTTAGTACTAGGATGCTTTATCATTATTTATCTGCAATTGCCCATGTCTCATTGATTTCATGAATTATCCTATCCATGCAACGCCCGTACATCCAACCCTATGCCTACAGTATTCATTCCTACTATTTACTATTGCTACTATTACCGCTGTTATTTTACTACTGTTGTTACTGTTTCACTACTATCACCACTATAAAACTGTTGCTACTGATAAACTACTGCGAGCAAGACTGTTTCCAGGTGCAGCTGAATTGACAACTCATCTGTTAAGGCTTACATATATTCTTTGGCTCCCCTTGTGTCGAATCAATAAATTTGGGTTTTACTTCCCTCGAAGACTGTTGCGATCCCCTATACTTGTGGGTCATCACGGCCTCACCACCAGGGGGCGCGGCCCAGGGCCTGGCCGCGCCACCCTATGGTGAGGGCCCCCTGGTCCACTTCTGACGCTGCCCCTTTGCCTATAAAGACCCCCTGACGGGAAAACCTAAACACCCGATCACTTTTCCAGAAACACATCGCGATCCGCCGCCGTCGTCGACCTGAGATTGGGAGGGTCCAGAAGCTCTTCTCGGCAACCTGCCGGAGAGGGGAATCGCCACCGGAGGTCTTCTTCATCGCCATGCTTGCCTCCGGCGTGATGAGTGAGTAGTCTACCTTGGACTATGGGTCCATAGCAGTAGCTAGTTGGTTGTCTTCTCCACCATGTGCTTCATGTTTAGATCTCGTGAGCTGCCTTACATGATCGAGATCACCGTTATGTAATTCTACATGTTGTGTTTGTTGGGATCCGATGAATATTGGTGTTATGATTGAGTTGATGTACTGAATATTATCTTATGTTATCTCTATGTTGTTTATGATCTTGCATGCTCTTCGTTGTTAGTAGCTATCTTGGCCGAGTAGATACTAGTGACTCCAAGAGGGGTATTTATGCTTGATAGTTGGGTTCATGCCTCTATTTAATCTGGGGGAGTGACAGAAACCTCTAAGGTTGTAGATGTGTTGTTGCCACTAGGGAGAAAACAACATTCATATGTCCAAGGGCATATGCTTTGTTTACATTACACACTTTGCTTAATGCAGTTATCTGTTGTTCGCAACTTAATACTTGTGGAGTTCTCGGATTGATTCGCCACAAGTGGATTATTAGTCTTAGATGCAGTTGGATGGCGGTCTATGTATCTTGTTGTAATGCCTAGAGTAAATCTCATAGTGATCCTCTCGACATATCATGTTATCTTTATTCTATCAATTGCCCAACTGTAATTTGTTTACCCAGCATGTGTTATTTTATCCTATGGAGAGACACCACTAGTGAACTATGGACCCCGGTCCTATTTCCTTTACATTGCTATCACCTGTTTACTTTACTCGCACTGTTTACTTTACTCGCATACTACTATTACATTCCACTCGATACGCTCATTCCTATGTTTACAGCAAACCGGTGAGATTGACAACCTCATCGTAAGTTGGGAACTAAGTATTTGGTTGTGTTGTGTGCAGGTTTCACGTTGCTACTAGTTGAAGACGCGCTAACAAGATATCGTTAACGGTGCCCTTGTTGGAGTGTTACTAGGCTAGCAAGCATCACCTTCTGGAGTATTGGCTTTTTCCTACTGGATTGATAACCTTGGTTTCTTACTGAGGGAAAAACTTGTTGCTGTACTCATCAAACCTTCTCTTGGGGTTCCCAACTGGCCGGTCATTTATTTCATCAACTACACGCCAACAAGTTCTCTGGCATCATTCATCACCGCGCCATCAAAAGCAATCATCGTGTTGTTCTCAATGAAAGAAAAAGTCATAGCTTTTAGCTTTACCGTCATCGAGACACCGAGGCAAGCATACCCTTGTAATTCGTTCATCTTGTCTAAGTTCTTGGGTTCCATCATGGCTACCAGAATACGGACAACACCAAGACTCCTGAGAGAGACCAAGTCCACATCTAGAGTTGTGCCAATGAGTGAACCAATCGCCCACAAACCCAAGAAATGTCTCACTATATGCGTAACCCCCTCAACATGCACTCATACCTGCTGAAGCTCAAAATTATGCAGTACATCAAGAGCCTTCCAAATACTGACAGTCATCTGAGCTATAGAATCAGGTACTCCCATCTGGAAACCATCCACCCTTTTCAAATCATCGGCAGTGGGGAATCTCACCAAATAAGCATCCTCCCCATGGGGAATAGCCTCCCACTTCCACTGAGAGCTCAGTGGACAAATCTATGCCATGAACCTCTGTATGGCAAGAGCAGAAGTAGACCAACCAGAGTCTTAATAAGAGCAGTAAGAGATTCTTTCTGGGCTAGTTGGGCCTCGTAAACACTATCAGGGAGCCTCAAGCATAAGGACTCCTCACATGCAGGACCATCGACAAAAGCCTGCGGCTTCAGTAGCTTAAGAGTAGGACATCTGAGAAGCCCTTTTGTTTGAAAAATAAAAATAATCGTGGAGCTGGTATTGCTGGTGTGTTTCGGATTGCTTTCATCCAACAAAATAATGGCAGAGGCTAGGTGCACAGGGAAGATGTACTAGGAAGTTGAGTTCAAAAAAAAGATGTACTACTTGGAGTTTGGCAGGTTCAAGTCACATGTCCATGGGAAGGTTGAAGAATTGGCGGGTTTTGATCAAAGGATATTTTGATCGGTTTTGGTAAAGGTGTTTGAGCACTGCATGAATATGCTTGATGGCATAGTATGGTACCAAGTTAACCAAGATAAACTACATACGGCAAGGGAGGAATGCATTGTTGGTTAGACATGTGGTCTAACAAGTGTATGGAGGTGATGAAGCAGTGTCTGTTAGTACCAGGTTCAAGTTAGTGACTGAGTCCATCGAGATTGCAATAACAACCGTTAAATTGCTAACAGAGAGCCTAGTAACAAGAGAATACCCAATCGGGTAGGTCCGGGAGTTGGACCCGCACCAACACACTAGGGTAGCCCATGACCCGCTCATGGCCACCTCCTAGTGGGCTTACACGCTGAGAAGGTGGGTAGGCTTGGAGGCCCAGTCGAACAACAGAAGAACAACTTGAAGCGCACGTTGAAGGCCTAGTGCAATTCGGAGTCCTCAACCGACTCAGTCTTATATCCTTTAAAGCCCAGCCATGTCGATTATAAATCCTAGCTCTGGACCCCTAGATGACACCATATGCAACATCGCTCTTGTAATAAAACCTAGCTAGCTCATGAGCTCCACTGTAAGTCTATCTACTAAGCAAGACCAATCTAGCAGAAGTAGGTTCTTACCTCTAGTGTGAGGGCTCGAACCTGGGTACAACATGTGTACCAATCTCTCCAAGATGACGTTGTCATCTTATTTCCCCTTTGGCAAGCTACCCCATGTAGCATCTATTGTGCCGATACCATGATAGTTGCCTCTCCATCATCCGGACTCGCCATGATCTCTTCATAGGCCGGAACCTTAGGAGGATCGACAGAAGTGCGCTTCTCCTCAATCGGAGCCACAAAGGGAGTCTCTGTATCCACTTCAAACCACATCCGGACTTCTTGGCATCTTCCGGAGGGATAGCGGTCCCCATGGGGTCAGACATTTTGACACACCTCTTGACTTAGCCAGCATAGTCGGACCTTGGCAGATAGATGATCAACCTCTTCAGAAGTAATCCCACCATTACCTTCAGGAAATCCCTTTGTTACAATATCAATTGAAATTCCAAGAATGCGCCAAGACGAGAGCAAAAGAAAAGGTGATTCCTTGGCGGCCGGCAGATCGCTTCCACCACTCTTTGACAACTGGAATTTGTTTGATCCAAGCAAGAAGCCGATGACGTCGTTGACAGGGGCTCGACAAGGATAAAGTAATGAAGCACCTCGAGAGAGGATTTGACCGCCTTAGTGATCAGCGACTCTACATGGCAAATCGCTCTTTCGGGATCTTCTCCAACATCTAGTCGCATGTTCCTGCCAACAAAGTTTTATCTCCCTTGGGTGAACTCAGGAATACTCCAGCTTTCGGGGTCGTTGTTGGTCCAGGTGTCGCTTTGCAAATTTTGGGTTTACTCGCGTTGGTTAGTCATATGGTTGGTGGGCAGGAAACGCTGGGAGGGGGGGGGGGGGGGGGGGGGGGGAGGAGAGAGAGGGGCCAAAAAACTTGTTTTATCTCATGTTAGGATTTGTTGGTGGGCCGAGATGCTCGGGCAGCGAGTCCGAGACATTTGAGTTGAAAACACTTTTTTTTTTTGAGATGGAACACATGATTCCATTACATAATTGGCTCAGTTGAAGCACTGCCCACTGACACACGTACATCCTCAGGCAACGAATCCGGCCATAGCAGTTTCATGTCCTGCCGGCTCGCGCCATATGCATCAAGAGAGTGAGCTAAATTATTACATGTACGTGGTACGTAGGAAAACTAGTAAGAGTTAAAATGGAGCTGAACATATAGGCGTAAATCTTTGTAGATTACTCCTTCAGGTGTGCGATCAAAATCGGACCCTTTCATTGCTCGGACAAGGTTCTGCGCATCTGACTCAAACGTCACGTTTGTCATTCCCCAATCAGCAGCTGCCCGGGCTGCTTCTTCACATGCAAGAGCTTCAGCCTGCGCCGCAGCCGCTACATGGTGGAGAACACCAGCACCAGAACCTCTGATATCATCGTAACTGTCTCTGATAACAAATCCTCATCCTCCAGTTCTTTTCGCTGCATCAAACGCACCATCGACATTGAGTTTGAGACAGTTACCTGTCGGTGCCTTCCATCCTGCTGAGCATACATCTGGTTAGGTATATCTGAGATTACGAGAACAACCGTAACACGTAATATTTTGAACGGTGCATACATCTGTGTATGCTCCGTGAAGAGTGATTGTATGGCTGAACTTTCTATGTACACCATGTCTCCCGCTTGCAGTTCCCTTTCACTTCAACGTATTTTCATTTGCAAAATGCATCATTCTCTGTTGAGCATGCAAAATGCAAAATGCCGGGATCAATGGCATCCCACAGGCCTGTGCCTGCAGGTTCACCTTCATCGCGAGGCACCACTCGGGGTAGCTGGTCTTCGTCTTCCTGTGGTGCTGCTGCGTACCCGCGGACGACCTACTGCTCGACGACCTCGTTTCCCCGCCTCACTCTGTTTCACCCGCGACTCAGGCTCAGCTGACGACTCAGCACCGTCAGCGGGACTCCACGGAAGCTCTTTCATCCGACAATGGATTGCCAGGCTGATCAGGCTCACATAGCAATTGTTTCTGTAAATTGAGTGGTATCTGGATGAACTAAAGAACGAACCAGAGACGAGGGCTTTTGTGGTGCTCAAACTTCCGCAGTGTTATGACCGGTTTAGTGTATAACCGGAGGAGTTCCAATGGGCAGGCTTAGTTAGGGGCTTAGCTCAATTATCTTACTAGTTGAGTGCCCGTGCGTTGCCACGAAATCACTCGTTTATTTTCTAACATTGTTAGAAAAAACATATTTTGAAACCATCAAGATTCCACACTCCTCAAATTAAATTCAACAAAACTGTACAATTTGACTTCATATGAATCAAGGCCTCAACCAATTGTCTCTTCCTAAATAAGATGCCTCAAGCAACTTACACATTTAAATGGGTCTTATTTTCCGCTGTCTTCTCATTTTCCTCAAGAGCCAATCTTTACAGGTACCGTTCTTCAAATACATAAAAGTCTTCAGAGCGGAGACCATTCTTAATATATAATAATCTTCAGAGTAGAAACCGTTCTTAATAGCCTTCAGAGTGGTGACCTTTTAAAAGAACAAATAGAACACAAGAGTATAAAAGAACGCATCAGAACAGAGTAAGACCTGTAAGCTCTTGGCTTCTCCAACTAAGCAAACCAAACCAACCCATAACCAAATGCGTCCAGCTCCACATGATTCAGTACACTTAAAAAAAAACTCAAATATGAAGAAAATAGCGAGGAACAATCTCAGACAAAGACACATGTGCAGAATATTTGTACTATGGTGACTACCTTCATAGTCATCCCTCTAGCTAAAGACCGACAAAATCCTTTTATGGTGTGCCCTGATCGGAAAATCGCTTTGGTGCCCAGGCTCCCTGGAGCCCTTTTTTCGAATTTTTGTGAAATTGGTATTTTAAAGTTTCAAAAAAATTTAAAAAAATACAAGGATGTAGTCAACTACATACACTATGAGAGTGTAAATTTGTACTATGAAATACCTTGTATTGCAACCTCAGCAAAAAAACAAAATGGACAAAAGTTGGAACATATACCCAGATTTGAAATTTTGTTCCCAGATCTAGATTTTTGTTATTTTTGCTGAGGATAAAATATAAGATATTTCGTAATAAAATTTTACACACTGGTAGAATAAATCATAGACTACACTCTGGTATTTTTTTGAATTTTTTCGAAATTCAAATTTTGAATTTTTTGCAGTTTGGAAAAAGAGCTCCATGGAGCTCGTGCTCCATATTGACGTTCTCGTGCCCTGATGTCTTTCTTTGCACTCTCTTATTTCTGTCATGATCAGGCTTTGCCCTTATCGCTGACAACACCGCTTCCCCAAAAGTCACAATTAGCTGAAACCTAAAAGGCAAAATTATTTCAGAAACAAACTAACAAAGTCAATTTACATAAAAGTCCTTCATATTTAAAATCCGAAGCCATCAGGTCCCCGAAGTCAGCTCCCACCGATCGCGCCCGCAATCACCTCCCACTGATCACGCCCGAGCGGGATCCGGCCGCGATCAGCGTCGGCGCACTGCCATGCGAGCTCCCTGGCGACCCTGCATGACCTAGCCGGTTGCCTCACCTGCACGACCTCGCCGGCCGCCGCCCCTGCACGAGCTCCCCGGCGCCCCCTGCACGAGCTCACCGATGCCCCCTACACGACCTCACCGTCCTCAGCCCCTGCACGACCTCGCCAGCCATCGGCCCTGCACGATATCCTGCTCGCCGGCAGCTCCTGCTCGGTGGCGCCACAACACCTTGCTGGCCACCTCCAGGAGCTCGCTCAACACCTCGTTGGATTCTCCTCGCTGGCACACAATGATATCGATGTGAAGGCGATTTAGACCAGGTTTGCTGACAGTGCTTGGTTTCTGCATTCGCAAAATTTGGCAAATTCGAGAAAGATCCGCCCCGCACACATATACCAATTGCGCAGCAAGAGCAAGAAGCCACGCGTGTTTACCTGAGCGGGTGGAGTTGGCGGCGGCTTGGAGTTGGAGCCTGGGAGCACCTGCGGCAGGGAGCATTCCTTGGCGGCTGGCGCGTAGAGCGAGAGGAAGTTGTGCAGGGCCTCAGGGCGACCATGGATGCCAAAGATCTGACGCTTGCCGGATTCCAGGAACACCGATGCAATGTCAGAAGGTGGCTGGCCTTATTTATGCAGAAGAACGATAGTTGTAAATTAATTACATACAATACCTTTGTTTGCAGGAAAAGTAAGGCATCAAATACACATTCACAAGTAATCACATAAACAATTTAAGAACAAACCTGGTAAGGTTGATCCGATTAGGAGACTAATTGGTGACATTTGGTAAGAGTAATTCTCCCCTATCTAAAAGCAAGGGGCGCTCAACTCATCACAAAGAAAGGTTACATCAGACTGCACTACTAATAATGTGATCTTCATGGTAGTGTATCAGTTCTCAAATTATAAAACAAGCCACATGCTACTTTTCACAAACTATGATTTATTTTCTCAAGGGTGAGCATGTTCTCACCTTCAGGTCATCGTGAGGTCTTTTCACTTCACAAGTTCAAGTTGGCCAATTAGAGTGATTTTTCAAATCACCTTATGATAAATATAAAGATGAATAATGCCCTTCACCTCTTGTTCAGTTACCCATTAGCTGAAATTATCAAGAATAGTGCATGGTAACTTGAACTCAGCAGTGAGAGGTTCTGTAGATAACTAAAAGAATTAAGTTCAAAACTTGGCAGTCCAAACATCAATAACAAAAACTGGGGTTACTTGAATTAGTAATTAGTTAACAAAACTTCTCTACGCTCTTTGAGAGCTCGGAGATTGTCTTGAACTACTGACAACTATCAAATTCTAAAAGGAAATTTCAATCTCACATAAAATTGAAGTTCATAGAAAAACAAAATAGTTCAACATATCATAATTGCGATCAAGATGTTTTTCTCTGTGTAATGTAACAATGTCACATGGTAAAATATGCTATATGTACAAATAGGGACATCACTTGGAAGGATAAATACATATTTACTTCAAATTGAGTAGCCCGCTGAGGCTACAACAACAAACGAAACTGCATGGCTCTAGCAGTAGACATCCCAAGAAAGCAAAACTGAGGAGCTGCATAGCACTTACTCCCTAGTGATGGAAGAGATAACTCTGAAACACACACCTCCTTGTGTTGGCTATCTGTACTCATCAAATAAAACAATGTTAGTCAGGCTAGAACAAAAGTAGTTGGAGAATCAACTCTCTTCTTCCTCCAGTTCAGGCGGTATGGCAAAAACTAAAAAATTGTTTCATCATAAAGAATTAACCATATGTATTATAAGGGTATGGAAGAATTGGAAATGCACCAAAACAAACAATCAAAGACATATTTTGTTTTTTCTAACCTTAATTAGGAGTGACATGCATGTAAAACTGAAATTTCAATATTTTGATCTTCATAAGAGTATCACACCATATAACATCAATGGCAAAAATTGTTCTCCTTTCTTTAATGAACGAAACTGTTGTTACTTCTAAAAATTATCTCTTATTTCATCATAATGGCTGATCTAATAATAGGTAACCATATTGACGCATCTCAAGTGTAATGATTCAGAGGTGGTCTTTATAATAGGGCAGACAGTGCTTACACCACTCTAAAAAATACAGATACTGAATACTCAAGTTACAGTTACACCACTCCTAAAAATATGTTTACAACGGGCCAGGCAATGAGTCAAACCTCAACAGTTTAAGCCCTGTATTTTGTATCTTTACTATTCTGAACATCCAACATTACCATTTTCTGGATCACTGTTGTCTATGTACCATGTCTAAGGTTGCTATCAATGTCTAGACCAGAGATGAACATAATCTGCTGAGTTACAAAATCAGAAATATTATTGCTACAACATGGACATGATGTTCAGATTAGTAAAAATCCAAAAAAATGTCAATTCATTTAGTAATATAAGAGCTAAAACTAAGTTCCGGTGGTCAAAGTTTCTTATGATACATGGCCAGCTACATGTTATATACTTTGTCAGAAATGCCAGCCAGATTAAACCTTCAGTTCAAGTGAATCACATAACTCAGGAGATTCTATATTAGAATAGTCTAGTTATCCAAGCATAGTAAGATTATCAGTACAAAAGCATATATAACTGCTTAAGACATACACTCCGTAATTTGAGATGTTTGAGGTAAATTTGAACTTCTAAGTTTCCCTAATTGGGATGCTTCAATTTCTAACCATAAACTCACACCTTGAAATATGTTCTTGCCAAGCATTTTGCTTCCTGCTTTGGGTGATTCGACAAACCAAGGTGCACAACTTGTCTAAAATGTCAAAATTGCAACAGAGCAACATAAAGTCTTGAAAGATAAAAAGAGCAACCTGAAGTGCTTTGCTACAGATAAGTATAATAATATTACATTAGCGCATTGAACTATCTTAGTTGGGCACATATTTACATGGAGAAAACATGGTAATGGTTCAAAGGATATTGCATTCACCAAGTCAATTGGCAATGATCTAATAACATCGTCTTCCAAGTAGAACTGGCGCTCCTCCAACTGTGATATGACTCCAAAAAATGCATCTCCGTCAAGTGCACCCAATTAAAGACTGTATAGAAGTTAGCTACATAAAGGGGGAAACTGCATGTCATTTCATACACGAAGACTAACAAAATGTGGGGAGGAAAATAGGATATAAAGATATTTTGGGGAGAAGTACCAAGTGTTGGACTTTAGTTAACACTTGGCACACAAGATTCAATCAGCAGTAGTAAAAACGCAGTATAAATTAAGAGAAATACATCACAGCTATCATTTTCAGTCATAACAATCTCAAAAGCTAGCTTGTACAATAATTATCACGAGTGAGCCTCTACTCTTAAGCAGCACTTGATACTTGTCCCTGTAAGGAAAGCTTTGTCTCAAGCTTCTCCACTGATGGCTAATCTTCCAGCACTTGATAACCAGAATAATCGAGCATAGCATCAACAAATCCAAGATATGAAAGAGTCATTATAATCTCCACTTCCCACATATCTGTGAGAAAAACGGTTAAGACACTCTTAAAACATACAAACAACCATTTTTAGCAGGGCATGTCTTATAGTATATCATCAAAGATAAATCTACGCTTTATATTGGATAACATGGCAGCTTCCAGAGAGAAACAAATTGACGAACTATACTCAAGCAAAATTTCTAGAAACAAAAAAGGTGTATGTTACACATTTGCCTTAAATATGTACTATTAGCAATCCCTTGTGGAAGTGCAATACAGATTTGGGCTAATCATGCAGTGAATAAACACCCCTTCTCGCAATACTCAGGCATGGTTCGATACCCAAACTCCAAAAGAAAGACTAATTCTCAAGTCCTGGTGCCCAATTCTCTAGATTATAAAAGGAAATAGAGGTAGATACATACTCGTAGAAAACTTTCTAGACTGGGTAGTAGTGGAACAGCGGCACGACGAACAAGTCAGCCATCAGTGCTGACCACCACACACACTGCTGACTGGGCGCTGCGCTGCCGCGCTGGTGGCCGCTGGCGATGCTTCATTGACTGTCTCCACTGCCTCGACGAGCATGGAAAACACATACAGGTGAAGTACAGTACAATTTCATTGCGTGTATCTACAGATCAACACAGATATGCTCACACCACACAGGGTCACAACCAATCGTAAAACAATAATTAACACAGGCAACGATGTATATGCTCAGGGCGAAGATTACATGGTTGTTTGTCGAGATCGTCAAGGAAGAAGAGTGTTCCGTCCTCCCCATCGGAAAATCGTGCAAGGAAGGCGGCGGCCCCCTCGGGGATGCCGGATGCTGACCTTGAGGTTGAAGCTCCGTAGCTGTCACTTGGGATAACACTTTTTGCAGGCAGGATATCCAACCGTGGCTGACTGGAGGCGGCAGCTGTGTGCGCAGAGTGCGCCGGAGGCGGGCGCGTCAATGGAGAACTTGAGGCGGCTAGGGTTAGCCGCGCGCGGGGAAGGGGGGCGGTATAGCGAGGCGAGGGTACTGGGCGGCGGCAATGGAGACAGAGGGAGTATAGAAGGATAGAGGGAGAGAGGTACGACGGAATATGATGGATGTATTATTGAGCCTCTCGCGCGAGTATATATAAACGTACAACGGACCGACTTAGAGTACAAGACAAGGCATAGACTTGGAGTACAAGACAAGTATCCTATATTTATCCTAATCTAGCCGTGTACAACATGTATACTCTAACATCCCCCCGCAGTCGTAGCGGTAGCGTCGTGAACAACTGGAACGTCGCGAACGGTCAGACTGGAGAGAAACCGAAGTAGACCAGTGCGCTGACATCCCCCCGCAGTGGTAGCGGAAACGTCGTGGACGGTGTCACATCGCAGAAGCTTGGACTGTAGAGAATGCTAGTGAGGAGCTCAGGCGAGGTGGTAGCCCTTGTGCCGATGTCGAGGGAGCCGAGAGCGGTGGGTGCTGCAACCTTGGTCGAGGTAGCCGTGCGAGGGGTCGCCGTGGTCGATGTCGTGGCGAGTGCCGATGACGAGGTAGCCGCAGATGAAGCCGCAGGTGCGTAGGGCGCCGTAGAAGGACGAAGACGCGTCGAGGCAGTCGTCGAGGAGAGCGATGCCGAAGTCGATGCAGTTCGAGCCGTCGAGGACGAGGTGCGGCCATGGCTTTGCCAGAACCAGGCGCACGTTAGGGACGAAGGCATACTCCGGTTGTGCCAAAACCGAGTACGCGAAGACGAACACGGGGACGAGGCGCTGCGACCGAGCTTGCCAGACTCGGGAATGCGTCGGGGATGAAGGCAAGCACCGGTGTTGCCAGTACCGGGCGTGCGAAGAACGGGACCAGTTGAAACAACTTCACGCCATGTCGAAGAAGAGACTAGCAGAGAAGGACTCCACGATGGTTGCGAGGCGCAGAGCGGCGAAGAGAGAGGGTGCCGATGTAGCCCGCGGTTGTCGGAGTAGACAAGCAGGTGCGGTTATGAACAAGGCGATGACGCTGGCGATGAAGTCGTGCTGGACGTAGATGTAGAAGGCGGCGAACCAGCGACGACCAAGAGTGGTCATGCTAGATGCCTAGACAAGCGGAGGGCTAGTCGGCGGGATCTGCGATGGCCAGGAGGGCCATACAGGTTACCTGTGGAGATGCGGCGGCGGTACTCGAAGTAGGCGAGGAAGAACCCAGCGGCGCGATGAAGACCATGCGCGGACGGCGACAACCCGCGCCGAGGGAGGTGGCGCGGGGGAAGCCAGCGACGTCCTCGCGAGGTGACGGCGATGACCGCGTGCAGCGACGCAACGGCCCGATGGGACGGCGCGGCTGCAGGGCGCGAGTCGGTGCAGCGGCGTGAGAACCATCAGCGACGTACATGCCGGAGAAGGCACGTTGGTAGCCGGCGGCGGGGACCAAAGGCGGCGATGCTACGGCCTGAAGGGGCAACGCAGCGCCAGCCCGATGCTCGAACGGTGGTAGGCGCGTGCTCGGGGACGTACTTGGTGGAGACGAGCGTCAGATCGGTTGATCAGACCGACGGCGGCGCTGTACGCGCCAAGTCCTAGACGACGGCACACAGATCGGAACCCGTGGCGTCGTTGTCGGTGAAGTCCCTGGCGATGACGGCGAAGATGGACCGGCGATGGAGACCGCGCAGGTGTGGAGTCGGCAGTGATGTACCGAGGCGTCCCTCGGACAACGTGTCCGGCGTTGCCGCGCGGTTGGTGAAGGCGAGCCGACCGGTGCGGAGTCGGCGCCGGCGAGACGACCGCGACAGCCTATGGAGGTAGGCGCCGCAGCCGACCGAGGGACCGCGACACCCGGCAAGAGCCGACCGAAGCGACGACGGCGCCAGCGCGTCGGCCGCGATAGCCGGCGTATGGGTGGCCGCCGGTGCGAGATCGACGTCGAGGTTGGAGTAGAGGCGCGTGGTGACGGCGGCGGTGGGCGACGCAATCCGATCTAAGATCGGTAAACCAAAAGAAAACGCCGGTCAAGCGACCGGCGAGAAAAAGACGTAGGGCGGCCGATCAACCGATCGGCGGACGAACCCTTATACGGGTGGCGCGGCCCCCGGTGGAGATCATGGAGATCGACCTCCCCGGGGGCGGCGCGGTGCGGAAGCGGGACGGCGGCTAGGTCAAGGATCTTGCCGCTCTGATACCATGTAGAAGGATAGAGGGAGAGAGGTATGACGGAATATGATGGATGTATTATTGAGCCTCTCGGGCGAGTATATATAAACGTACAACGGACCGACTTAGAGTACAAGACAAGGCATAGACTTGGAGTACAAGACAAGTATCCTATCTCTATCCTAATCTAGCCGTGTACAACATGTATACTCTAACAGGGAGGATATGGGGGAGTAGGGGGGTCCTGCAGCGCTGTGGTGGCTATAATCGATGGCAGAGGCAGCCAGTACTGGGCGGCGGCGGTGATGGCGAAAGAGAGGAGGACAGGTGGAGAGAGAGAGGCGAGCGAGAGGTTTCGTGTTTGTGCGCGTTGAAAAAAACCTAGAGAAAACCGGAGGTGGAGAGGAGGACGAAAGAAAACCAATGCGGTGGAGCGGTGTTGACGAAAAAAAAACCCGACGGAATGCCTGGGAGGTGGAAAACGGAACAAGTTTATTCTTTTTAAGTACTCCCTCCGTCTCGGTGTATAAGTCTTGCACGTATTTCTAGGTTGTCATTTTGACCAATATAATCTAAATTGTATAATGTAAAAATTATACCATTAGAAAGTACAAAGTTTGAGGTTTCCATTGATATATATTTTGTAGTATATAACTAGTATTACGTTGGTCAAAATTGCAACCTAGAGATACGCGCAGGACCTATACACCGGGATGGAGGGAGTAGTAGAGATTAAGTAGTAGAGATTTCCATTATATATAGGAGTTGTAATCGAACCGAAAAAGACAAGCAATAAACATAATCTTTATTGCCGACTCCCAAAGGAGTCAGTCTCTCAGCCCTAGCCGCCGCCCCCTCCTCTGCGCCGCCTCCTCTCCCAGCTCACGCGACGGCGCCGACTCGCCGGCGCCCTCGCCTCCACTCTCGCGCAGCTCCCTCCTTCCCCTACAATCTCCGCCCTAGGCCTGGTTGTGACGACCTCAAATTTGATAACAAATTCGAAGTGCCCGTTATGTATTCCACCGCAATCCCAGAACCATTGTTGCGATATACATAACGTAGTTGGTAACCAGTTCCATAGACATTACAATACGATGGTTCAAAAACAATGGTCATATAGACCAAGTCACATTACAACACAATATAGCAGCGGAAATAACGTCCTCGGGGTCCATGCCTTCACCTACAGGCAAGGGCGACTCATGGAGACGAGCTTAGTTCTGGTACTCTTCTTCATACCCTTCCTCCTGATACTCCTCCCCATAGTCTGGCCAAGTTGATAGCCAGGGACACAGCCATGAGTACATTGGATGCACTCGCAAACCATCTTATAAATGAAATGATGAAGTAGATATGCAAGTTTAGTATAGTGGACTAAGCACTAAGTTTCTTTGCAAAAACTAGTTTTATTTCCCAGGAATGTTCATTGGTAGAAAAGAAGTTTAGTTCTCTAAGTTCAATCTAAAGAGGAACTTCAAGTGTGTCAACATCAAGTTCAAGTCAAGTCAATTCAATTCAGATCCTTCACCAATCTCACCATGGTTATTTTTATCTTTGACAAAAGTCAAGTAGAGCTTGCCAACTGTCCATGACCGCGGACGCGGCTATTCGAATAGTTTTACACTCTGCAGAGGGTGTACACTTTACCCACACCATCCGGCTACTCATCGTGTGGGCAACTTCCCTGCATAACGACATATGCCACGACAAGCAGCCGACCATTAATGTTTCACCTGCCCGCCTTAGCATAAACACTACCGCCTAGAGTTGTACCCCTCAACACCGGAGTTCCAAGAAGCTGTCCGGAGTGTGCAAAGTTCCCAGCCGCTTGATCCTCCGGATGCCACTAACCGAGGTAGAGTTCTACTACGGCAGTACATTTTCAATGAGGGCTCTTCGGCTTGTACCCCAACCACCTATGAAGAGGAGGACAAGGAGAAACTCGGCCGCAGCCAAGGGTGCCCTGGAAAAGGAGTCCCTGGTCGGACTTCCATTTACATTTGTAGGGTCTACATTAAGGCGAAACAAACTACTCCACTAAGCCCTGTCCCATACCAGGATAATGTGGTCGTACTGTATGGCTGGCTCACATAGTACATCACTCGTTGTCATTTCGCAAAAATACATTCCATAGTTCTTAGTCAAGATTATTTTTCCTCCATAAAACCATCATGTAGGAGAAACCTCTAATGCGAGTGTTCCAGTTCAAGTCACCCATTTTCAACGAGGGTTCCCCTTATAAGACCTCAGTTTTATTAGCGACTAAGCAACTAGTATGAGTGATGATACCACTAAGTAAGGTTGGATAAACTCAGCTTGATGCTCTTGCTAAGCAAGATATCACTATCCATCTATCATTCTACTCTAGCAATTCAATCATGCAATTTACTTAAAACAGATAGAATGCAATAGTAAAACTAGGTATTTGGAGTATGATTCAAAAGATGGCTTGCCTTGGTTGGCAAAGTGTCCAGGGTATTCTTCTTCTTCTTGATAATAATCCCCTCCAATATCCTCCTCGGCAATACTAGCGTCTAATAACGAATAAACACAAAGCACATCATCACTACACAATGCTAACAACACCCCAAGCACACATACTTGTTTTCAAGCAATCTCATCCCTGTTGGATTTTATTTGAATTATGTTGCAAGTTTTCTCCCAAGTTTTCATGAAGTGTGCAAGTTAGGGTTTCTACTAAGTGCCATGTGTTGTTCACTTTCTAAGCATTGGTATTGGTTTTAGGGGTACTAAGACTAGTTCAAGTGGAGAGGGATTAACTAAGTGAAATGGGCAAAGAGGGCAAAATTAATTCTAAGTGTGTGATAGGGATCTATCATTTTATGTTACTAACTAGAGTTGGGGTAGGATCTAATTGATAACACTAACAGGGTTTGAGTTGATTAGGGTTGACTAACAGTAGACAAGTGGATTAGTGGGGTCACATTTCAAGTTTCAAGATTTTAGGAGGTTTAAATAAATCTCTAGAATTTTTCTAGGATTAATAAGGCTATGGTCACACTATTCTTATCTATTCAAATTCCTAGCTCAAATTGAATTCTAACCAGTTCTATAGTGTAGGGCATTTTACAAGCTTTCCAACGACATCTTATTTGCTAAATTTGAACCTCTGAATCTCCGGGAATTTGAATTTGAAACTTGCAGTAATTGACAAATAACAAAAGGGTTCATCCCTAAAAAAAATTTGAAACTTGCAGTAATCTCCGGGGAGCTCACCGGCGGCGACGGGGAGCGGCGGCGACGGGGAGCGGCGGCGAGGGTGCAGGGCGGCTGCGGGGGTTCTCCTCCGCCACCTCCAGCAGGCACCGCACCGGGGGAAGCTCAGGACTGCTGGGAACGCGCGGTGCTCTGCGGAGCGGTCGAGGTCGGCGAGCTCGACGTAGGGCATGGGAGAGAGGGAGACGTTGTCTAGGGAGGTGCTGGGGATGGTGTGGTTCTTTTCAGGGAAGAAAGGGGGCTTTTTATAGGCGGGAGAGGGAGCACCGGCGATGTCCAGTGGCGGCCAGTACACCGTGTGTGTCGGCCGTGGGAGGGGCAAGGCTTGGTTCTGGCGTGGGCGGCGGGCTGCGGCGTGTTGTAGGAGTGTCCTGGCGCGATGGGAGGTGTCGAGGCGGTCTGGTTTAGAGGGGGACATGGGAGGGGTCCGGTGTGTTCTTCCTCCATGCCTTCCATGTCTCATGGCCGTGGTTTGGGCAGGGGAGACAAGGGATCGACAAAGGAGAGTCCAGGGCACTGCTTGGAGGTCAGGGACTAGGGCCAGGGCTGCCAACCACTGTTGCAAACAGTTGTTTCGATTTTGTGTGATTTTTGCCCAGAACGTGTTCGACGAAATGCCCGCATGAAATCAAAATTTGAATTTTTGAAAATTTCCAATTGGGTTGGTCATTATATTGGATAGGGACTCTAAAACAATTTTTGTTAGGTCAAGAGGTGGTGTTTTGCTCCAGGGCTATTTTGAATTTGGGGTTGTCATATGATTCAGATTCAAAGTTTAGCAGATGATTGAGTCAAGCTCTGATTTGAATTTTGGGTAGATACTTCTTGGTTGAGGTAGTATGTGACTTGGTGAAGCTCAACTAACTGGCCAAACATGGAGGTGGGTTACAGATTTCTTAATCCAAGGGCTCAAAGTAGGGTAGTCAAACAGATTTCCTAGATCATCTTATTCTTCTCTTTTTCTTTCTTTCCTTTGTTTCTTCTTTCTTTGGTTCTTATAATTATTCTCAATTGCTTCTGTTGGTTAAGTTAGAATTAACTAACCAATGCACAACCACAATTAACACACATGAAATCATAGAATACAAACAATAGAAAAATACCTGTATGCATGAAATAATAGATAAAAAGTTTTATCTGGGTCCAAAATTTGGTACTTTATTTAATAAGAAGTGGTTTACAATTTCTGAGTTGTTACACTGGTAGAGTAGTTGATTCTACCAAATTGGTATTAGCTTGCTCTCATTCGATCATGTCGTCTTCACCGCCCACCGCCGCCGCCCCCGTGCCTGGGACCTCCGCGCCGCTGTCGATGACCACCTCTGGGGCGCTCACACCGGTGCTCCTCGGACCGTCCTTCCCCACCACGACATCCGCCCCCGTGTCGCCTTCTATCGTCTACATGCCCGAGCAGATGAGCGGGGTCTGATTGCTGGTTGATGGCGCCAGAAAAGAGCTGGTGCATAGTTGAATGACCAACCCGTTGGGAACCCCAAGAGGAAGGTGTGATGAATATAGCAGCAAGATTTTCCCTCAGTTAAGAAACCAAGGTTTATTGTTCAAGAGAGGAGAGAGCCAAACGACTGAAGGTGATGCTTGCTAGCTTGCGATGGCTCAGGACAATTTATAGGGCGTCTCATCCAAGCTTTGCTTGCTAGCTGCAACGTGGAATCTGCACACAACACAACCAAATACTTTATTCCCAACTTCGATGAGGTCGTCAATCTCACCGGTTTGATTGAAACAAAGGGTATGAGCGTATCGAGTGGAAAGTGATAATAGTATGCGAGTAAAGTAAACAGTGCGAGTAAAGTAAACAGGTGATTGCAATATAAAGGAAATAGGACCGGGGTCCACAGTTCACTAGCGGTGTCTCTCCATAAGATAAAATAATACAAGCTGGGTAAACAAATTACAGTTGGGCAATTGATAGAATAAAGACAACGTGCATATGATGAGAGGATCACTATGAGATTTACTCTGGGCATTACAACAAAATACATAGACCGCCATCTAACTGCATCTATGACTAATAATCCACTCTCGGGGATATCGTCCGAACACCCCATGAGTCTTAAGTTGCGAACAACAGATAACTGCATTAAGCAAAGTGTGTAATGTAAACAAAGCATATACCCTCAAGCATATGAATGTTGTTTTCCCCCTAGTAGCAACAGCACATCTACAACCTTAGAGGTTTCTGTCACTCCCCCAGATTAAATAGAGGCATGAACCCACTATCGAGCATAAATACCCCCTCTTGGAGTCACTAGCAACTACTCGGCCAAGATAGCTACTAACAACGGAGAGCATGCAAGATCATAAACAACATAGAGATAACAAAAGATAAATTTCAGTACTTCAACTCAAGCATAACACCAATATTCATCGGATCCCAATAAACCAAACATGTAGAATTACATAACGGTGATCTCAATCATGTAGGGCAGCTCATGAGATCTAAACATGAAGCACATGGTGGAGAAGACAACCATCTAGCTACTGCTATGGACCCATAGTCCAAGGTAGACTACTCACTCATCGCTCCGGAGGCAAGCATGGCGATGAAGAAGACCTCCGGTGGCGATTCCCCTCTCCGGCAGGGTGCCGGGAAGAGCTTCTGGACCCTCCCGATCTTCGGGTCGACGGCGGCGGCGGATCGTGATGTGTTCTGGAAAACTTATCGGGTCCTTAGGTTTTTCCCGTCCGGGGGTCTTTATAGGCAAAGGGGCATCGTCAGAAGTGGACCGAGGCGGTCTCACACATAGGGGGCGCGGCCTGGGCCGCGCCACCCTTGTGTGAGGGCCCCTCATGGCCCCACTCCAACTCCTCTTCGGTTCTCTGGAAGCTCCGGTAAATTTCTGGGCGACTGGCTTTGGTTTTGTCCAATTCCGAGAATATTTCCTGTGTAACTTCTGAAACACAGAAACAGCAGAAAACAGGGAACTGGCACTGTGGCGACTTGTTAGTAGGTTAGTTCCGAAAAATGCATAAAAGTGCCACGATGTGTAACGAAACATTAGGCAAATGGTGTAAAAACAAGCATGGAGCACCAAAAATTATGGATACGTTAGAGACGTATCAGCATCCCCAAGCTTAACTCCTGCTTGTCCCCGAGTAGGTAAGTGATAACAAAAGAAATAATTTTTGAGGTGACATGCACCTACACAATCTTGATCACATATGTAAGCGTTGTGAGCTGGGATCAAAAGAACTTAAAACATGGGCATGAAAGACATAATCTTGATAGAAGAAACTTAGCAACCATGTTATAAACATGCAAATGAACACAAACAAAAGATCATGAAAATGAAACAATGAAATTCAAACGTGTGTTCAAATCATAAGGAAAAACATAGCAAATAGTTTTCAGCTTGTCCTTCATAGAGAGCAAAACATAAATGCATAGGACACCTTCAAGTTTAAGAGGGCGACTAGATACAAATAATTTAAGAACAAGTGAAACCATGATCATGAATCAATCAATGAAAACTTTGGGACAATGCACATTATACTAATAATGACAACTATGCTCTCTTAATGGTGCATAAAGATAGAAGGTGGTGACTCAACATAAAAGTAAAAGAAAGGCCCTTCGCGGAGGGAAGTAGTGATTGCAAGTTTTATAACCTTCAAAAATTATGGTACTTACCGGCTTTGAGCTCTCATTGCCCCCATCATAAGCATCTTGAATGGTTAAAGTTAATGCGAGAACACTTATGCTGCATATGCTTGACAAATCATAAGTTGAAAACCTCGTGTCCCGTGAATACGAGTACCCACACCTCATGCTACTTTACTTAGAGTCCCAAGCAAGCTCTTGTCATTGTAAGTATATACGTATCATCGAGAACCGCCAACGGGGTACCTCCGTGCCCGATGACATGGAACAAGCCCACATCAAAATGACAGGACAAGCAGACAATGAACACCTCGACATCTCTTTTATTTACCATTTGTATAGCTTTTTATTTTAAGATGCGTCGTCGAATGTCCACTATGGGCATGCTGCAAATTTCCACCCTGAATTATGCATGGCTTAGATTGGCGGTCCAGGTGTTTCTCTAACACATATACAAACTCCATGATCTCTCAAGATTCCCAATTCATTTCACACCGCGAGTATCCATAAACAAAAGATCACGATATCAACTCAAATAAGAAGTGCAATGTTGAAAGCTTGCCCCATGACGGCATGGCTGGGCTAGTTCCCAACTTACAACTTGCAAGCATAACAACTCAACATAAGAGACCACAATGTAAAAAATTTAAGAATGAGAAAAAGTAAAGTGTGCCTTCCGGTTCGTGAGAGCTTTACTGACCAATTTTCACATAACACTGGTAAGAGTTTAATTTGAAGAGTAGATAAAAGCAAGTCAAATTTACTTGGAATAGAAAATTGCTAATAGGTATGTATGGTGGATACTTTGGCAAAACTTGGTTTTTAGGAGTTGGATGCACGAGTAGAGCTCATACTCAGTACAAGGCGAGGGCTAGCAAAAGACTGGTAGCGACCAACTAAGAGAGCAATAACGGCCATAATCATGCAAAGCGACAAAGCGACATTAAAAGAAGCATAAGATGGCATCAAAAGTCAAAAACTAGATGATCATAGAGGCTATTGGCGACTTTGTAAGAGTCTGACATGTGTGAGCATGCGCCAAGTCAACCCAAATAAAGCATCAAGGAGAAAACCAAAATAATGCTTCCAAATGAATAAAACAACGCATGATTCTTTCAAAGGCTCATTAAGCAATCTCAGTTATTTGAGACAAGTCATGCTACAGCAAAACCACTAAGCATACTATCAAAAAGACATCAAGCACGATATGCAAAAGCCTAAGCCGCAGTCTACACAAGCTCCTTCTTGTACCACTTTTTTGCATAAAGCTTTTTCTCTTTTCCAACACCATTCAAACTTTTTATAAACACCTCTTTTGATGAAAACCAATATAGATCGGAGGCAAAAATACACCTTGATGAAAAGATATAACAAGATCTGAACACAAATCAAGGCGAAAATCGAAAGCTAAACGCAGTTCTAGAAAAAGAGAACACTCGTTGAAACGAATAGAGTGAAAAACGGAGTGTTCTTGGCAAATGAAAAGCAAGGCATCTTCTCCAAAAGAAATTTGTTGGGGTCCAACCATTTATTGCAGCAAAAAAAACTAAACTAAACTGAAAACTAAAAACAACTGATGCTCCAAGAAAAATGCATAATGCATGAAGCAATAAAAATATAGTGTCTTAAAAGGTGACCTGATTTTTGCCGATGAAGAAGGGGTGCCTCGGGGGCATCCCCAAGCTTTGACGCTTGTACTTCTTGGATATTTCTTGGATATTTCTTGGGGTGATGCATGGGCATCCCCAAGCTTGAGCTTTTGTCCGTTCTTCAACTCATCTGATCACTCTCTGATCCCTACACTTGAAAACTTCCTTCATACAAAACTAAACACAAATCTATTAGCAACATCAGTTTAAGCATAACATATAATCAACCCTTTTTGCTTCAGGTTTCAACCTAAAACCACCACATATTAAGCATATACTACTGTAGCAACTTCCCCAAAAATTCCGTGATCAAAAGAACTAAAAAAGAAAGCGATAAAGTGGCAAACACAAATATTGGCAGAAATCTGTCAAAACAGAATAGCTGACAAAGGTCGAATTTTTAGAGGGTTTTCTGTTGCTCAAATCAAAAAGTGTTCAACTAATGAAAGTTTGGATATAACCTGGAACATATGCACAAGAAATCGCAGGTCCAAAAGATATACATAGAATTTTCACGAATTTTTACGGTGCAGCACCGAAAACAGTTTCAGGAAAGCAGCATCCCCAAATCTTACCTCACTCAAATTAGAGGCTTCTCTTGGCACAAAAACGAAATAAAAAGAATAAGGAGAGGTTATTACAGTAGTAATAACTTCCAGACTCAAATAAAAGAAAAAGAACTGAATGTAAAAACATTGGGTTATCTCCCAAGAGTGCTTTTCTTTAGGGATTTCTATTTTCGTGCCCTCGGGTCCTTAGTTGTACTCAGTTTTCCCCAGCTCCTTAGTTTTTCCTCAGTTTTGTCCAAGCCCTTGGCTGAAACCGTCACCAGTGCTGGAATGGCCGGTTGCCCGATGGTTGAACACCTTTGACCGTTAACTGCTGACTAGTGGGGCCACGTAGAGCCCGCAAAGACACGTAAGAGCATCCATCTTTGTTTGACCGTAAGCATCGCCATATCCCTGACCAAAACGCGGACGAGTGGGGCTTCGGTATATCGAATGACAAGTGGGGCCATGACGCTGATACAAGGTGCAATACACGGGTAGGATTAGATTTTTAAACGGAGCTCTACATCGATGGCACGGAGGAGGTGGCCTGCGGGGTGCCGAGATGAGATCGACGTCCACAAAGAATTGCATGAGGCGAGACCAGACGCATTAGATAGATATGAACTAGACGCGTTTAACCATGCAAAGAAGAGAAGAAATGGTCGAGGACATCGACGACGACCTCAACACTTTGACTGACGGTGTCGGACACGAACGCGAGCAATGTAGAGAAAACTAGTGTCTCTCCTTTCTGGCGTGTATAGATAGGTGCTAGGGGAGTGTGGTGGCGAAGGGAAAGACCTCGCGGTGGTCTGTGGCGTCTAGCATAGCGGGGCGACGTGGCCGTGCCCACAGCGGCGTGCATGTTCGGCATTAGCATCAGCATGTACGTTCGTCATTGGCCTCGGTGGTATCTCTGGTGTGTCAGTGATCGAATGAGGGGACGGGATTGAGGGTGCATCCCGACGGTGACCTAGCAGTGGCGGCGAGCATGCATAGCCGTTTTGACCATGCCGATATCGGCATCGGCATCGTTTGGAGGCTGTGGTGCTCGAATCATGGTGGAAATTGCGATTCCCTATTATTTTTACATGCATAATATATAGAAAATAGCTAGATCTCTAAATCGATGCATATGAAGCTACATATATATTCTTGGTCATAATCCCCTTATCTAAAGGGGATGGATGCATGGCTTCACATCGTCGTCGCTTTCATCGTCAGTATCTTCATCGTCCGTGTAGTAGTACTTCCTGCACAATGTTACGTCGAACACCTTCACTGTGAGCACATCATCGCCTTCATATTTGAAGTGTAGGATGTAGCCGAAATCCACACCGTGCGCGATGGCGAAATTCTCCCAGCCCTTGTCGAGGTACATCCGGCCTTGTCCATCAAATAGGACCTCCACGGTCCACAGACGAGGACCGCAGTCAGCTGCTCGCAGATACACCTTTGCGGGCTCCTGGCCATCAAGATCGAGCGCTGATCGTTTGAAATTAAAGGCTTTTTGGAACATGCACATAATTAATCACATGCATCATATATGTGGGAACGCGTACGTACCTTCTTGGCCAAAGGGTCTTCATAGATGACGATTAAGAACTCCTCTATGATCAATGGCAGTGTTGACGGTGGTGGTGGCAATGATGATGATCCACCACCTAGGCCGCCCCTTCCCCTTCCCCTTCCCCTTCCGGTCGGCGTCCGAGATGTGGAAGCCATGGCAATGGATCAAGTGTATGTGAACGAAGAAGAGAGAGGCAGAAACAAAGAAGATAGAGGCAGAATCTATTGACATGAGGGATGGCCGAGGTGGGGGTTTATAAGGGCGAGATGACCGTTGTGGGGTTACATAATAAATTAAGGAGGAGATGACCGTTGTGGGGGTGGTTTATATCTCAACAAACAAGTAATGCCTAAAAGAAATGGAAATTCGTGATAGTTTATTATTTTACCGTGAAAAGTAATGCTTAAAGGAAATTCATGATAGTTTATCATTTCACCATGAAAAGTAATGCCTAAAGGAAATTCGTGAAAAGTAATGCCTAAATGGAAATTCGTGATAGTTTATTATTTTACCGTGAAAAGTAATGCCTAAAGGAAATTCGTGATAGTTTATCATTTCACCGTGAAAAGTAATGCCTAAAGGAAATTCGTGATAGTTTATTATTTTACCGTGAAAAGTAATGCCTAAATGGAAATTCGTGATAGTTTATCATTTTACCGTGAAAAGTAATGCTTACAAGAAGTGGAAATTCGTGATTACCAAACTTGTTGAATCCGGTGGCCAACTCGTTATTTAGCATACATAGAGGGGTAGTAGTTTGCCACCGACAGATAGAGAGAGGATGGCACGATCCTGCCCGTTAGATCATAGGATCGACGGTAGGTGGGCACGATCCGTGTGACAACAGCTCGACCAATCAGGCCAAGTTTGGGCTTCTGTGAGAATGGAGAGGGTAAAACTGAGTAGTATCAAGGATACAAGGGCAAGTAAACAGTAAACAGGCTAAGGAATTCAAATAAGAGATTTAGAAAAAGAAAAACACATGTTTTGTACAATGAAACCCAGGTTGGCCTACCTCAAAGTATTAGCAATTCAAATATACATGAGTGTAAAAATTATGGCCTCATTCAGACAAACTATGTTTTGGGTATAGATGTTTTGAGAAGGGGTTTGAGTGGAAAGCCATGAACCTTCATAGCTACTAGTGATTTCAGAAGTGGCCATTTGTGTGAAAACTTGATTTATATATGATTGTTATGATTTTATTTTGCGCATGAGTTGGAGGCACTATGATTTTATTTTTTTGAATTTTTTTGCGCATGAAATGACTCAATTAGATGGCTTAATCCCATCTGTTGACTCTCTGTTGACCAGCCACTTGAGTGTAAAACTGAGTATATTGCACTAGCCAGTATTAGTACTCGAGGGGAAAACTGAGTACAGATATTTTTCCAGTGTAAGACTCGAGGGTAGAACTGAGTACACGTAACGGTGCTGACGTGCAGTCCCACGGACGCGTGTCGCGGTGAGCAGCGGTTAGCCGCGCGGTGCGCGTGTTGAGACTAAAACGTCAACTGCTGAGACGAACCGTCACTTTGCCAGTACAGAGCCCCTCTCCCTCCCTCTGCACACAGTCTCATCATAACTCACGCACGCAACCACGCCTCTCACGTCCCATCACCTTCTCCAAAAAAACCCAGCCGCCCTACGCGCGCTCCCCTGCCGGCGATGGAGAAGAAGAATGCGCCGGCGGCCGTCGCCCCCGAGCCCGTCGCCTCCGAGCCCATCGCCTCCGAGCCCGTCGCATCCGAGCCCGTCGCCGCCGAGCCCGTCGCATCCGAGGGCGGCGCATCCAAGCGCGGCGCCTCCGTGAACTGGGCCTCTCTTAAGGGTGATGGACCACTTCACAAGATCGGCGACTGCTTACTGGCGAACGAGGAGTACGTGGACACCTACGCTGCTTTGAGGCAAGTTTGTACAAATTGGCGCTCAGATCTACCTGAGCCCGACGTGCACCTGCACGAATGGATCGTGGTAGAACACGCCCTTCCACGCGCCGCTGAGTTCTCCTTCCTCAACCTCTGCACATCCCGCTACGTCACCATTGATCTAACGGAAGTTCATGCAAGGTTCAAATTCCTCCATATCTATAGAATTAATCTATTTTTATTTTCAATCGTAAACATCTTAGTGCTGAATGTTATCTTCATCAACTCCCTTTTAGATACTACTTCGTTGGCTTTTACCGTGGCGTCATCGTGCTTGCCCAGAGGAACCAGCCGCACAAGATACGGCTTCTGAACCCACTCACAAAGACATTGAACGCTACGTTTGAGGCGCAGATGCCATCTATGATTGTGGAGTCAGTCGCTGTAATGAAGTCCCCGACTATGGTCTTCATTTGCACAGGTTACCCCAATGAAATTGCTTGGGTCGATGAGAGCTCTCCAACTAAGGATATAGATGTACATGATTGGGGAGAAGGAAGATTTACGATCGAGGACCATTCTCTGCGTTGCATTACCCCGTTCAATGGTGAATTGTATGCAATAGCTGTGAATGAGTTCGGAAGAATAGTGTGCACCAACAATGTCCAGTTGGAGCAGCGCGCGAGCACTGTCAGCATGAAGACACTATTTTCATTTCCAGAACTTAGAAATGATTATGATTCCAAGTTCTACCTTGTGGAGTCGGATGGTGATCTGCTGCTTGTGTTGTTGGGCGGCAGCACTGACGACAACCGGCATTTGGAGGAAGGTCAACCATTGGTGTACCATGTGGACACTGAGAGCCGCTCTCTCCATGCCGTCAGTAACATTGGCAGTCGTGCCTTCTTCGTCAATTTTAGCCGGTGTATCTCCGTCGACACCAGAGTGCACCCGACAGTTCGACCTGGCTGCATCTACTACGCGGATTTGGGTTATATCAGAGAGTATGATGATGATAGAAAGGCCTGGGATGAGTGGCCACGACGTGCAGATAGAATAGGATATGGTCCGAAAAATGAACAAAGGCCATACCGTTTGGAGGATGTATTTGCTGCACACTGCAGACGGAGGGAGTTTAGTGAATATTTCTTTCATCTCATGAATTGTAGCGACGATGAAATATATGATACAGAATGAAGAACATTGTTATTGGCTGCTTTTGGCTGCTGTATACAGTTTATGTATTATACTTATTTTTCTGGATTTATTATGCTGCTGTGAATTCATCCTATACTAGCTTCTAGATTTGTTACCATATTGGGCAAAAAACGAGGGCCAAAAGGCAACAATCATTGAAGAAAGACAGAAATAGAAGCTTCTCTAGATTTGATACTAATTTGGTGAAAAGAGAGAGAACTGTTACAGAGAGAGAGGGGAAAAAGTCGCTCTGAAAAGGTGCTCTGAAAAGGCAATGCCAATTTGGCCCGAGAGAGACAGAACCGAGCTCTCACGTACAACCAAACGCGGTCTCGTCCTGTCCCACGCGGTCCCTTTCTACCAGCCCCACGCGACGCGGCCCCACACGACGCGGCCCCACACGTCAGCACGGAAACGGTCAACTAAACGGGAATCCTCCCATCTGAGCTCCTTCTGAGGGTTTCAGCCAAGGGCTTGGGGAAAACTGAGGAAAAACTAACAAGCTGGGGAAAACTGAGTAGAACTAACGACCCGAGGGCACGAAAATAGAAATCCCTTTTCTTTAACGCCTTTGAGCTAGGCGCAGAAAATTGCGAATCAAGTAACATCAAGTGATGAAGCATCAAGCTCATAATTTGCTCTAAGAATAGAGTCAAACACAAATTTCTTTCTCTTCCTAGGGAAGTGTTCCATACCTTTCTTGAGTGGGAATTGATATTTGATGGTGCCTTCCCTCATATCAATGATGGCACCTACAGTTCGAAGAAAGGGTCTTCCCAAATGTGATTTGTCCTTTTTCTACACATTCAATAACAAGATAATCAGTAGATATCATTCTTCCTAAGACTTTCGTAAAAACTCCTTCAGCTATTCCAATGGGAAATATAGTGGCATTGTTAGTAAGAGAAATTCCTTCTCCCCCCTCAGAAAGCTTCCAAAGACTCAAAGATTCATAAACATCCTTTGGCATAAGACAAAATTCAGACATAATATCACATCGAGCATGAAAAGTTTTACCATCAATAGTGATTTTTACCGTAGGATACCAACTCAAAGGTTCAGAATTTGTTGGCACATAATCAAAATGCTGGCGCAAAGTATTGTAGCAAGTATTCAAACTAGCAGTGCGAGTCTCAAGACTATCAAGTCTATTAAAAATGCACACAAGAGAGGAATCAAAATAGGTTGGCATGCTATAAATTGTGATCAACTTTTTTATAATATTGAAGGCTTGATCTCCATCACAATGAAGGAAATCTCCTTCTGCAGTAGCATCCAAAGCATATCTATAACGAAGAGCAAGTCCAAAGTAAAAGCAACTAAGAAGCAAACTCAAGGTCATTTTCGGTTCAGTTTTTCCATGCCAATCATAAATTCTAGACCAAGCTTCTTTAAAACTTTCCTCATCCTTTTGTTTAAAAGTGAAAATCATATCCTCGGGCGACATAGTAGTAGCAACTGAACTAGACATAATAAACAACTACAAAGGATTCTATTTTTTTTTGGGTTTTTGATAAAACGATGCAAGTAAAATAAATAAAGTAAAGCAAAACTTAAAACAAAGTAAAGGATGTGCGTGCGATAACTCCCCTCGCAGAAGTCTTCTACTTCCTCCCCGGCAACGGCGCCAGAAAAGAGCTTGCTGGCGCGTAGTTGATGTGGGAGAATGTAGTTGATGTAGGAGCTTCTTCTTCTTCAAGTTCCCTGGCAACGGCACCAGAAAAGAGCTTGATTGCTGGTTGATGGCGCCAGAAAAGAGCTGGTGCCTAGTTGAATGACCAGCCCATTTGGAACCACAAGAGGAAGGTGTGATTAATATAGCAGCAAGATTTTCCCTCAGTTAAGAAACCAAGGTTTATCGTTTAGGAGAGGAGAGAGCCAAACGACTGAAGGTGATGCTTGCTAGCTTGCGACGGCTCAGGACAATTTATAGGGCGCCTCGTCCAAGCTTTGCTTGCTAGCTGCTGATCGTTTGCAGATTAGGGGGGTGTTTCTATGTCGTATCCACAGGGATTAGCAAAGTGATGACCTTTTCCTTGTTTCCAGAAGCTAAGCCAAAAGATGAGTTTTTTGGTGTTGTAAACTGGAAAGTAAGAGAGAATTTTAGGTTGGAAGTTTTAACATAACAAATCCAATGTTTCTTGTTTGTCAGGCAAGGAAACAAAGGACAAACGAGCAAGTGAGGCAGGGATGCATTTTTGGGACTAGATGCAGAGGCTAGTCTTACACCTAACAGATCAAGCAGATGCAACACAGAAATCACAGTAATCTTGGAGTTTACAATGGAGTGTGTCACTCAAACCATAGCAAAGATCCAGGACAAGGTTCAAACTGTTTTACAGTGCTAGATCAACACAAATCATCTCAGAGCATGGGGGAGAAGAGAGAGAGGTTGCTGTTGGTCACCAAAGGCTTGTAGTGGCAGAGAAAGTAGAAGAAGGTAGAGATGTTGCTGTCGAGGCAGAGGATGAAGAGGGAAGAAGAAGAGCTTGGCCTTCAGATCCTTCGAGCTTTGTCCATCTTGACGTTCTTGGAAGTGTTCTTGGTGGTGTTCATGGTGGTCTTGCTTTCGCCATTGATCTGATCTTGTTGCAGCAGAGGAGTAGAGGGAAAAGTTGGTGGAAAGGTGGATGTTTTCGGTGTGTTGGACTATGGAGGAGGAGGGTTTTGGTGGAGTGGTGGATGGATTGATGATGGATGGATGGACTGGCGATGGATGGATGGACTGGCGATGGATGGATGGACTGGCGATGGATGGATGGACTGGCGATGGATGGATGGACATTTTGTGGGTGAACCTAGACCTCTCCTTTTAAAGGCTTTTTTGTAGCATTCTTGCTGCGGCGTAGAGGAGTAGTGGGAAGTTGGTGGCGGCATCGGCTTTTCTGCAACATCGGCTTTTCTGCTTTTTGCCGATTTTCCTGTCTTCTTGTGCCGTGGCAGCCTGTTTCTGCCGTTGGCTTCTTTCTTGCTCCTCAAGATATACTCCTCCATTCCTGGTGGCTTGGTCTTTGGTTTGAATTACTCTGACTTGTAGAATTAAGTGCCTTGGCGCACACTGATCTGTGACAAAGGATCAAATGATGTAAAATGTTGGTACAACACTAGTAGAAATGGGGTAAAACAGACAAGTTTTATGGTTGCAAGGTTAAGATATATGTGTAAATCTTAGAGTGATCAAAACCCCCAGACCAAAACCTTTGCTTGTCCTCAAGTAAAGAATGGTGCATTGTACCAAACAAAATGTAACAGAGCATGATGAGGGACATTGCTGACTCAATGCAGATAAATCTTGCAACTGCCGATTCAGAAATAAGTTTCAACAAGAGAATTTGAGTATGTCTAGATCAAACAACATGGACACATGAGTATAAAGTAATTGACTCTGAAATTGAAAACTCAAGATCCAGTACATAGCCCAATATGTAATGCAAAATTAGTGCTTCACCTATTACAGTTCCCAGGAACATAATAAGCTAATGCATAGACAAGTTAGTCAGTTAGTAACTTAGCTTGATGGGTCAACTTAGTTAGTGCTTCACACACTACAATCCCAGGATCATAGGTGCTAGTGCTTTGGGTATTTACAACAGGTTTTACTTAGCATCATCAGGTTAGTGCTTCACACACCACAATCCAGAGATCATGGTTGCTAATGCTAAACTTTTTCCTTCCTGTTAATATATTAGTATGTTAGTATGTTAGTGCTTCACAAATCACAATCCAGAGATCATGTTTGCTAATGAAAAAAAAATGCAACTGATGCAATTGGTTAGGGGCTAAGAAATGGATCATGAACTTCATTCTTAGGGCAATTAACAAATATGCTGATGTTTCACAGGTTCTTTGAGTAAAGCCATACAAAAGTTCTAAAGTGGAACTAAGCTCTGAACAAAGCATTTGCAAGAGTTATAAGCAGATTCAAAGCAAAGTTCTTCATAGCATGCGAAGTGATAAATTCAGGTTCAAGCAACAAAATTTGATTCGTTCCTTAACAAAGTACTTTCACACAAGATCAACCAACAGTATAGTGTATTCTGATTCAGATTTTAACAAATGTGTGGAAATGGAAAGTGTTCACCTGGTGGTTTTCCTGTTTCTCTGCCTTGTCAATCAACAACAATCTTTCTCCTCATCCAAGTTATCACTGAAACAACAAAAAGAAACAAACACACAAGGCAAAACATAAAAAGGTGAAAGGGAAATATATGATACAAGGAATACCAGGTTTCCTCCTGGAAGAGAGCTTGTTTACAGTCACTAGCTTGACTATAGCTTCCTCATCACTGGTTTGCATGGGTAGAGGATGCATTGGAGTCATCCTCTGGTTCATCATCTTTTTCAACTTGGTTTTCAATCAAATCTCCAATCCTGTAGTGCTTCAACCTCTGGCCATTTACTTTGAGTGTTCCCTCAGCTGAGCTATAAACCTCAAAAGCACCATGGCCTAGATCTTTCTTGATAACACAAGGGCCAAACCATCTGGACTTGAACTTTCCAGAGAATAAGTGTAACTTGGAATCATACACCAGCACTGACTGCCCTTCCTTGAATTCCCTTCTCAGAATGTGGGAGTCATGCCATTTCTTGGTCTTCTCCTTGTAAATCTTTGCACTTTCAAAAGAATCATTCCTGAGCTCTTCAAGCTCACACAACTGCAGTTTCCTCATGTTTCCTGCTTTGCCAATGTCCATGTTCAGCTTCCTGATTGCCCAATGCGCTCTGTGCTCCAATTCGACTGGCAGATGGCAAGCCTTGCCATAGACAATTCTGAAAGGTGACATGCCAATGGGTGTCTTGTATGCTGTTCTGTAAGCCCACAAAGTGTCGGGCAATTTCATTGACCAATCTCCTCTGGTCTTGGACACAACTTTCTCCAGGATTTGCTTGATTTCCCTGTTTGACAACTCCACTTGGCCATTGGCCTGCGGATGATAAGGAGTTGTCACTCTGTGATTCTTCACTCCATACTTAGTCAGAAGCTTCTCAAACTGGTCATTATTGAAGTGAGCACCACCATCACTGATTACAACTCTTGGCACTCCAAATCTTGGGAAAATGACAGTCTTGAACATTCTACAAACTGCCTTGGCATCAGCATTAACAGTGGGAATGGCTTCAACCCATTTTGACACATAGTCAACAGCAACTAAAATATGCTTGTAGCCTTGAGAAGATGGTAAGGGTCCAACAAAATCAACTCCCCACACATCAAACAATTCCACTTCCAAGATTCCTGTTTGAGGCATTTCATTTCTCTTTGACATCTTTCCTGCTCTTTGACAAGGATCACACTTCATTATGTACTCATGAACATCTCTGAACATACTTGGCCAAAAGAAACCAGCTTGCAAAATCTTGGCTTGCGTCTTGAACACTCCAGCATGTCCTCCATACAATCCTGAATGGCATTGGAACATCACATCACTTTTTTCATCAGAGGGAACACACCTTCTCACAATGCCATCAGCACAATGTTTGTACAGAAAAGGTTCATCCCAATAGTAACTCTTGACATCATGGAGGAATTTTTTCTTTTGCTGGTAGGAGAGATCTGCTGGCACAATATCACAAGCTAGGAAGTTCACAAAGTCAGCATACCAAGGTGAAGTGGCACTGACTGCCATGAGCTGTTCTCCTGGCATCAAGTCTTGAATCTCTCTGTTTTCATCAATGCTGATTCTGGACAAGTGATCAGCAACTGAGTTCTCTGACCCTTTCTTGTCTCTAATTTCTATGTCAAACTCTTGGAGCAGAAGGATCCATCTGATGAGCCTTGGTTTAGCATCCTTTTTGCTCACTAAATATCTGATTGCTGCATGGTCTGTGTAGACAATGCACTTGTGTCCAACCAGGTATGGTCTAAACTTATCAAATGAGAACACAACAGCAAGCAGCTCCTTCTCTGTGGTGGTGTAATTGATCTGAGCATCATCCAAAGTCTTGCTTGCATAATGTATAACATGTACAGCTTTGTCTTTCCTCTGGCCAAGGGCTGCTCCAACAGCAAAGTCACTTGCATCACACATAAGTTCAAATGGCAGTGTCCAGTCAGGAGGTTGAACGACAGGGGCTGTGATGAGAGCATCTTTCAATTGGTTGAATGCTTGCAAACAAGTGTCATCAAACACAAACTTTACTTCATGATTCAGGAGATTGGTGAGTGGCTTGGCAAGATAGGAGAAGTTCTTGATAAACCTCCTGTAGAAACCAGCATGGCCCAGGAAGCTTTGAATTCCCTTCACATTTTCAGGAGGGGGTAGCTTGGCAATCACATCAACCTTTGCCTTGTCCACCTCAATTCCTCTAGCAGACACAAGGTGGCCCAACACAATGCCTTCAGAGACAAGGAAGTGACATTTTTCCCAGTTTAGAATCAAATTTTGCTCTGAGCATCTGTGAAGGACTAAGGTGAGGTTCTTTAAGCAGGCTTCGAAGTCTTTTCCATACACAGTGAAATCATCCATGAAAACTTCCATAATCTTCTCAATGTAATCAGAAAATATGGACATCATGCATCTCTGAAAGGTGCCTGGAGCATTGCAAAGGCCAAATGGTAGCCTTTTGTAAGCAAATGTCCCATAAGGGCAGGTGAATGTTGTCTTGTCTTGGTCAGAAGGGTGGATTGGAATCTGCAGAAATCCAGAGTAACCGTTAAGGTAGCAGTAGTACTTCTGGCCAGCAAGTCTCTCTAGCATCTGGTCAATGAATGGCAGAGGGAAGTGATCTTTTCTTGTAGCTTTGTTCAATTTTCTGAAGTCATTCACCATCCTCCATCCTGTAACAGGTCTAGTGGTCATGAGCCTTCCTTCTTCATTTTCAGCAACAGTGTAGCCACCTTTCTTGGGCACAATGTGGATAGGACTCACCCACTCACTGTCAAAGATGGGGTATATCATTCCAGCCTTTAACAATTTTAGAACTTCCTTCTTTACTACATCTTGCATAGCAGGGTTTAGTCTCCTCTGTCCTTCTCTTGTTGGCTTGCTGCCTTCTTCTAAGTGGATCCTGTGAGAACACACTTTCTCACTAATGCCAATGATGTCATCAATGGAATATCCAATGACATTCTTGTACAGCTTCAGAATAGACAGAAGACTTTCTTCTTGCTCACTTGAAAGGGCTGAACTAATAATCACAGGGTGTAACTTTTCCTTCTCCAAGAATGAGTATTTTAGATGGGAAGGCAATTCTTTGAGCTCCACAACAGAATGGTGAGCTAGATGAGCTGGTTCTCTTGCACTTGACACAGGTACAATTTCACAAATTTTCACTTCACAGAGCTGCTGTACATTGGTGGTTTCAGCAGTAACAAAGACTTGAGCTTCAGGCTCTTCTTGTTCAGGTTCTGGCAAAGTTTCTAGCACACTTCTTTCAACAATATCAATGGAATGGCAATGTTCAGGAACATTGGGTAAATGAGTGGCATGTTTCATGCTGAATTCAGCTTGTTCTGATCCAAATTGTAATTTGAGGGTTCCACCTTTGACATCAATGATGGCACCAGCAGTTGCCAAGAATGGCCTGCCTAGAATCATTGATTCAGCATTGTCTTCCATCTCTAGCACAACAAAGTCCACAGGATATGCAAAGTTGCCAACTTGGACTGGCACATCTTCAAGGACTCCTACTGGTTTTCTCAAGGTTCTATCAGCAAGTTGAAGTGTCATTGGGGTAGGCTTTAGCGTTCCCAGCTGCTGAATCTGGCTTGCAGCAGAGGGTAACACACTTACAGAGGAACCTAAGTCACAAAGGGCTGTGAAGGTTTTTCTTCCCACTACACAGGGAATGCTAAAACTTCCAGGGTCTTGTAGCTTCTTGGGCATGTGGTTCAAGATCACAGCACTGCAATCTTCTGTCAAGGCTACCAACTCAGGGCTGTCTAAACTCCTCTTCCTTGTGATCAGATCTTTGAAAAACTTTGCATATAGGGGAATGTGCAACACTGCATCCAAGATGGGGATGGTGATTTGCACTTCCTTCATGGTCTCAAGGAATTTAGAGTATTGCTTTTCCTCCTTGGTCTTGTCCAATCTTTCTGGAAATGGGACTTTCATCAACAAAGGCCTCTCTGTTGGTTCTGTGGCAGAGATCTGTGCCTTGGCAGGGTTTTCTGTCTGGGCAGGCTGTTCTGTTGATTTATCCTGCCTTGGCAGAACAATTTCTGGAGGTGATTGTTGCTGCACGGTGGGTCTTCTCTGTGGAGTAACATAAGTGACATTTGGTGGGGTTTTGAGTAAGGGCTCAGTGTTCACCCCACTCCTAGTGGTGACTGCATCAATAACTTCAGTAGTGGAAAGGGCACCACACTGTTTTGGGTTTTCCTCTGCTTGGGCTGGCAGTTTTCCTTCAGTTTGTTTTCCAATATTGTTGGTCTGGATTCCAGCAGTGAGTTGCTGCATAGTCTTGTAGAAAAGTTCAGATTGCATTTTCATAGTTTCTTGCATTCCACTGAACATTTCCTTCTGTAGCTTCATCATTTCTCCAAGCTCAGATTGGCTGCTACTGCTGGATGAAGTAGTTTGCTGATGTACTGGGTGGTGTTGTTGTTGTGGGTGTTGCACTTGACCTTGGGGTCTGAAATTTTGTTGTCCAGGCTGATGGTAACTCTGCTGGGGTGCTTGGGCATAGTGCTGCTGCCCTGGTGCTGGGTAATTTGGCTGATTATTGCTCTTGTAAGAAAGGTTGGGGTGGTTTCTCCAAGAAGAGTTGTAACTTTGGGAATATGGCCCTTGATTCTGGGCATAGTTCACCTCTGATATCATGGCTTCAGGAGGTGCAGACAAGGTACATTCCATAAAAGAATGGCCTTCTTTTCCACAAATTGCACAGGCAGAAGTAACTTGGTTAACAGGAACCAAAGCTTGGCTGTTTCTTTCTGTCATGAGCTGAGCAAGCTGAGTTGTTAAACTCTCCAACTTGGCTTCCAAAGCATTCTGGCCACTTGACTGAATCTGCAGCTGATTGTTGGGGTGGACAGCTCTTTCATTCGTCCAGGAGAAGTTATGTGATGCCATGCTCTCAATCAACTCAGTAGCTTCATCAAGGGTCTTGTTCATGATTCCACCTCCAGCAGCTGAATCAACAAATGATCTGGTTTGCTCTGTCAAACCCTTGTAGAAGGTTTGCAAGATGAGCCATTGCTCCTGGCCGTGGTTGGGACACATCCTGATGAGACTTTGGTATCTCTGCCAAGTATCATACAGGCTTTCTCCTTCATATTGCACAAATCTTGTTATCTTGTCTCTGCACTCGGCAGCTTTGGTTGGAGGGAAATATCTCTCAAAGAAGGCTTGAAGAACATGTTCCCATGTGTCTCTGCAGTGAATAGGAAGAGAGTGGAACCAAACTTTTGCAAGTCCAGACAGTGAGAAAGGAAATAATTGCATCCTGATGGCTTCAGGAGGAACACCATTGTGCTTCAAAGTGTTGCAGTACTCCAGAAAGTTTCTGATATGCTCATGGGGGCTCTCCAAAGCAGAACCTTTGAAGGGATTATGTTGCACCATATTGATCAGAGCTGGCTTGATTTCCCAGTTGTTTGCTTGTATTGCAGGCATAATCACATCTGCATTGTTGATCTGGTCCTTGGGAATCCACAAATCTCTCAACTTCTTATCACCCATGCTGAAATCTGAGGATGACGATTCCAAATCTGAGACAGAAGTTTCCAACTCTTCAGCAGAAACTTCAGAAGCTGCTCTCTTTCTTGCGAACAAAGTCCTTTCTGGCTCAGGATCGAATGGGGCTAATGGAGAATCTTCAGAGGACTGCATCAACTGAATTCCCACGGAGATTAGATGAAATCATTGTTCTACACACAATCACAGACAAGAACTTGATCAAGGGTTAGTGAACTAAATCCCCTAATAAAAGTTCTAAGCTTGATCACAGACAAGTCATTAAAACAGACAATCAAAAATTGCAAATTGGAACAAGTATTTACACAGCTTAGTCTACTGTAATTTGAGGAAATAGTCAAAAGGCTAATCCCCGGCAACGGCGCCAATTTTGATCGTTTGCAGATTAGGGGGGTGTTTCTATGTCGTATCCACAGGGATTAGCAAAGTGATGACCTTTTCCTTGTTTCCAGAAGCTAAGCCAAAAGATGAGTTTTTTGGTGTTGTAAACTGGAAAGTAAGAGAGAATTTTAGGTTGGAAGTTTTAACATAACAAATCCAATGTTTCTTGTTTGTCAGGCAAGGAAACAAAGGACAAACGAGCAAGTGAGGCAGGGATGCATTTTTGGGACTAGATGCAGAGGCTAGTCTTACACCTAACAGATCAAGCAGATGCAACACAGAAATCACAGTAATCTTGGAGTTTACAATGGAGTGTGTCACTCAAACCATAGCAAAGATCCAGGACAAGGTTCAAACTGTTTTACAGTGCTAGATCAACACAAATCATCTCAGAGCATGGGGGAGAAGAGAGAGAGGTTGCTGTTGGTCACCAAAGGCTTGTAGTGGCAGAGAAAGTAGAAGAAGGTAGAGATGTTGCTGTCGAGGCAGAGGATGAAGAGGGAAGAAGAAGAGCTTGGCCTTCAGATCCTTCGAGCTTTGTCCATCTTGACGTTCTTGGAAGTGTTCTTGGTGGTGTTCATGGTGGTCTTGCTTTCGCCATTGATCTGATCTTGTTGCAGCAGAGGAGTAGAGGGAAAAGTTGGTGGAAAGGTGGATGTTTTCGGTGTGTTGGACTATGGAGGAGGAGGGTTTTGGTGGAGTGGTGGATGGATTGATGATGGATGGATGGACTGGCGATGGATGGATGGACTGGCGATGGATGGATGGACTGGCGATGGATGGATGGACATTTTGTGGGTGAACCTAGACCTCTCCTTTTAAAGGCTTTTTTGTAGCATTCTTGCTGCGGCGTAGAGGAGTAGTGGGAAGTTGGTGGCGGCATCGGCTTTTCTGCAACATCGGCTTTTCTGCTTTTTGCCGATTTTCCTGTCTTCTTGTGCCGTGGCAGCCTGTTTCTGCCGTTGGCTTCTTTCTTGCTCCTCAAGATATACTCCTCCATTCCTGGTGGCTTGGTCTTTGGTTTGAATTACTCTGACTTGTAGAATTAAGTGCCTTGGCGCACACTGATCTGTGACAAAGGATCAAATGATGTAAAATGTTGGTACAACACTAGTAGAAATGGGGTAAAACAGACAAGTTTTATGGTTGCAAGGTTAAGATATATGTGTAAATCTTAGAGTGATCAAAACCCCCAGACCAAAACCTTTGCTTGTCCTCAAGTAAAGAATGGTGCATTGTACCAAACAAAATGTAACAGAGCATGATGAGGGACATTGCTGACTCAATGCAGATAAATCTTGCAACTGCCGATTCAGAAATAAGTTTCAACAAGAGAATTTGAGTATGTCTAGATCAAACAACATGGACACATGAGTATAAAGTAATTGACTCTGAAATTGAAAACTCAAGATCCAGTACATAGCCCAATATGTAATGCAAAATTAGTGCTTCACCTATTACAGTTCCCAGGAACATAATAAGCTAATGCATAGACAAGTTAGTCAGTTAGTAACTTAGCTTGATGGGTCAACTTAGTTAGTGCTTCACACACTACAATCCCAGGATCATAGGTGCTAGTGCTTTGGGTATTTACAACAGGTTTTACTTAGCATCATCAGGTTAGTGCTTCACACACCACAATCCAGAGATCATGGTTGCTAATGCTAAACTTTTTCCTTCCTGTTAATATATTAGTATGTTAGTATGTTAGTGCTTCACAAATCACAATCCAGAGATCATGTTTGCTAATGAAAAAAAAATGCAACTGATGCAATTGGTTAGGGGCTAAGAAATGGATCATGAACTTCATTCTTAGGGCAATTAACAAATATGCTGATGTTTCACAGGTTCTTTGAGTAAAGCCATACAAAAGTTCTAAAGTGGAACTAAGCTCTGAACAAAGCATTTGCAAGAGTTATAAGCAGATTCAAAGCAAAGTTCTTCATAGCATGCGAAGTGATAAATTCAGGTTCAAGCAACAAAATTTGATTCGTTCCTTAACAAAGTACTTTCACACAAGATCAACCAACAGTATAGTGTATTCTGATTCAGATTTTAACAAATGTGTGGAAATGGAAAGTGTTCACCTGGTGGTTTTCCTGTTTCTCTGCCTTGTCAATCAACAACAATCTTTCTCCTCATCCAAGTTATCACTGAAACAACAAAAAGAAACAAACACACAAGGCAAAACATAAAAAGGTGAAAGGGAAATATATGATACAAGGAATACCAGGTTTCCTCCTGGAAGAGAGCTTGTTTACAGTCACTAGCTTGACTATAGCTTCCTCATCACTGGTTTGCATGGGTAGAGGATGCATTGGAGTCATCCTCTGGTTCATCATCTTTTTCAACTTGGTTTTCAATCAAATCTCCAATCCTGTAGTGCTTCAACCTCTGGCCATTTACTTTGAGTGTTCCCTCAGCTGAGCTATAAACCTCAAAAGCACCATGGCCTAGATCTTTCTTGATAACACAAGGGCCAAACCATCTGGACTTGAACTTTCCAGAGAATAAGTGTAACTTGGAATCATACACCAGCACTGACTGCCCTTCCTTGAATTCCCTTCTCAGAATGTGGGAGTCATGCCATTTCTTGGTCTTCTCCTTGTAAATCTTTGCACTTTCAAAAGAATCATTCCTGAGCTCTTCAAGCTCACACAACTGCAGTTTCCTCATGTTTCCTGCTTTGCCAATGTCCATGTTCAGCTTCCTGATTGCCCAATGCGCTCTGTGCTCCAATTCGACTGGCAGATGGCAAGCCTTGCCATAGACAATTCTGAAAGGTGACATGCCAATGGGTGTCTTGTATGCTGTTCTGTAAGCCCACAAAGTGTCGGGCAATTTCATTGACCAATCTCCTCTGGTCTTGGACACAACTTTCTCCAGGATTTGCTTGATTTCCCTGTTTGACAACTCCACTTGGCCATTGGCCTGCGGATGATAAGGAGTTGTCACTCTGTGATTCTTCACTCCATACTTAGTCAGAAGCTTCTCAAACTGGTCATTATTGAAGTGAGCACCACCATCACTGATTACAACTCTTGGCACTCCAAATCTTGGGAAAATGACAGTCTTGAACATTCTACAAACTGCCTTGGCATCAGCATTAACAGTGGGAATGGCTTCAACCCATTTTGACACATAGTCAACAGCAACTAAAATATGCTTGTAGCCTTGAGAAGATGGTAAGGGTCCAACAAAATCAACTCCCCACACATCAAACAATTCCACTTCCAAGATTCCTGTTTGAGGCATTTCATTTCTCTTTGACATCTTTCCTGCTCTTTGACAAGGATCACACTTCATTATGTACTCATGAACATCTCTGAACATACTTGGCCAAAAGAAACCAGCTTGCAAAATCTTGGCTTGCGTCTTGAACACTCCAGCATGTCCTCCATACAATCCTGAATGGCATTGGAACATCACATCACTTTTTTCATCAGAGGGAACACACCTTCTCACAATGCCATCAGCACAATGTTTGTACAGAAAAGGTTCATCCCAATAGTAACTCTTGACATCATGGAGGAATTTTTTCTTTTGCTGGTAGGAGAGATCTGCTGGCACAATATCACAAGCTAGGAAGTTCACAAAGTCAGCATACCAAGGTGAAGTGGCACTGACTGCCATGAGCTGTTCTCCTGGCATCAAGTCTTGAATCTCTCTGTTTTCATCAATGCTGATTCTGGACAAGTGATCAGCAACTGAGTTCTCTGACCCTTTCTTGTCTCTAATTTCTATGTCAAACTCTTGGAGCAGAAGGATCCATCTGATGAGCCTTGGTTTAGCATCCTTTTTGCTCACTAAATATCTGATTGCTGCATGGTCTGTGTAGACAATGCACTTGTGTCCAACCAGGTATGGTCTAAACTTATCAAATGAGAACACAACAGCAAGCAGCTCCTTCTCTGTGGTGGTGTAATTGATCTGAGCATCATCCAAAGTCTTGCTTGCATAATGTATAACATGTACAGCTTTGTCTTTCCTCTGGCCAAGGGCTGCTCCAACAGCAAAGTCACTTGCATCACACATAAGTTCAAATGGCAGTGTCCAGTCAGGAGGTTGAACGACAGGGGCTGTGATGAGAGCATCTTTCAATTGGTTGAATGCTTGCAAACAAGTGTCATCAAACACAAACTTTACTTCATGATTCAGGAGATTGGTGAGTGGCTTGGCAAGATAGGAGAAGTTCTTGATAAACCTCCTGTAGAAACCAGCATGGCCCAGGAAGCTTTGAATTCCCTTCACATTTTCAGGAGGGGGTAGCTTGGCAATCACATCAACCTTTGCCTTGTCCACCTCAATTCCTCTAGCAGACACAAGGTGGCCCAACACAATGCCTTCAGAGACAAGGAAGTGACATTTTTCCCAGTTTAGAATCAAATTTTGCTCTGAGCATCTGTGAAGGACTAAGGTGAGGTTCTTTAAGCAGGCTTCGAAGTCTTTTCCATACACAGTGAAATCATCCATGAAAACTTCCATAATCTTCTCAATGTAATCAGAAAATATGGACATCATGCATCTCTGAAAGGTGCCTGGAGCATTGCAAAGGCCAAATGGTAGCCTTTTGTAAGCAAATGTCCCATAAGGGCAGGTGAATGTTGTCTTGTCTTGGTCAGAAGGGTGGATTGGAATCTGCAGAAATCCAGAGTAACCGTTAAGGTAGCAGTAGTACTTCTGGCCAGCAAGTCTCTCTAGCATCTGGTCAATGAATGGCAGAGGGAAGTGATCTTTTCTTGTAGCTTTGTTCAATTTTCTGAAGTCATTCACCATCCTCCATCCTGTAACAGGTCTAGTGGTCATGAGCCTTCCTTCTTCATTTTCAGCAACAGTGTAGCCACCTTTCTTGGGCACAATGTGGATAGGACTCACCCACTCACTGTCAAAGATGGGGTATATCATTCCAGCCTTTAACAATTTTAGAACTTCCTTCTTTACTACATCTTGCATAGCAGGGTTTAGTCTCCTCTGTCCTTCTCTTGTTGGCTTGCTGCCTTCTTCTAAGTGGATCCTGTGAGAACACACTTTCTCACTAATGCCAATGATGTCATCAATGGAATATCCAATGACATTCTTGTACAGCTTCAGAATAGACAGAAGACTTTCTTCTTGCTCACTTGAAAGGGCTGAACTAATAATCACAGGGTGTAACTTTTCCTTCTCCAAGAATGAGTATTTTAGATGGGAAGGCAATTCTTTGAGCTCCACAACAGAATGGTGAGCTAGATGAGCTGGTTCTCTTGCACTTGACACAGGTACAATTTCACAAATTTTCACTTCACAGAGCTGCTGTACATTGGTGGTTTCAGCAGTAACAAAGACTTGAGCTTCAGGCTCTTCTTGTTCAGGTTCTGGCAAAGTTTCTAGCACACTTCTTTCAACAATATCAATGGAATGGCAATGTTCAGGAACATTGGGTAAATGAGTGGCATGTTTCATGCTGAATTCAGCTTGTTCTGATCCAAATTGTAATTTGAGGGTTCCACCTTTGACATCAATGATGGCACCAGCAGTTGCCAAGAATGGCCTGCCTAGAATCATTGATTCAGCATTGTCTTCCATCTCTAGCACAACAAAGTCCACAGGATATGCAAAGTTGCCAACTTGGACTGGCACATCTTCAAGGACTCCTACTGGTTTTCTCAAGGTTCTATCAGCAAGTTGAAGTGTCATTGGGGTAGGCTTTAGCGTTCCCAGCTGCTGAATCTGGCTTGCAGCAGAGGGTAACACACTTACAGAGGAACCTAAGTCACAAAGGGCTGTGAAGGTTTTTCTTCCCACTACACAGGGAATGCTAAAACTTCCAGGGTCTTGTAGCTTCTTGGGCATGTGGTTCAAGATCACAGCACTGCAATCTTCTGTCAAGGCTACCAACTCAGGGCTGTCTAAACTCCTCTTCCTTGTGATCAGATCTTTGAAAAACTTTGCATATAGGGGAATGTGCAACACTGCATCCAAGATGGGGATGGTGATTTGCACTTCCTTCATGGTCTCAAGGAATTTAGAGTATTGCTTTTCCTCCTTGGTCTTGTCCAATCTTTCTGGAAATGGGACTTTCATCAACAAAGGCCTCTCTGTTGGTTCTGTGGCAGAGATCTGTGCCTTGGCAGGGTTTTCTGTCTGGGCAGGCTGTTCTGTTGATTTATCCTGCCTTGGCAGAACAATTTCTGGAGGTGATTGTTGCTGCACGGTGGGTCTTCTCTGTGGAGTAACATAAGTGACATTTGGTGGGGTTTTGAGTAAGGGCTCAGTGTTCACCCCACTCCTAGTGGTGACTGCATCAATAACTTCAGTAGTGGAAAGGGCACCACACTGTTTTGGGTTTTCCTCTGCTTGGGCTGGCAGTTTTCCTTCAGTTTGTTTTCCAATATTGTTGGTCTGGATTCCAGCAGTGAGTTGCTGCATAGTCTTGTAGAAAAGTTCAGATTGCATTTTCATAGTTTCTTGCATTCCACTGAACATTTCCTTCTGTAGCTTCATCATTTCTCCAAGCTCAGATTGGCTGCTACTGCTGGATGAAGTAGTTTGCTGATGTACTGGGTGGTGTTGTTGTTGTGGGTGTTGCACTTGACCTTGGGGTCTGAAATTTTGTTGTCCAGGCTGATGGTAACTCTGCTGGGGTGCTTGGGCATAGTGCTGCTGCCCTGGTGCTGGGTAATTTGGCTGATTATTGCTCTTGTAAGAAAGGTTGGGGTGGTTTCTCCAAGAAGAGTTGTAACTTTGGGAATATGGCCCTTGATTCTGGGCATAGTTCACCTCTGATATCATGGCTTCAGGAGGTGCAGACAAGGTACATTCCATGAAAGAATGGCCTTCTTTTCCACAAATTGCACAGGCAGAAGTAACTTGGTTAACAGGAACCAAAGCTTGGCTGTTTCTTTCTGTCATGAGCTGAGCAAGCTGAGTTGTTAAACTCTCCAACTTGGCTTCCAAAGCATTCTGGCCACTTGACTGAATCTGCAGCTGATTGTTGGGGTGGACAGCTCTTTCATTCGTCTAGGAGAAGTTATGTGATGCCATGCTCTCAATCAACTCAGTAGCTTCATCAAGGGTCTTGTTCATGATTCCACCTCCAGCAGCTGAATCAACAAATGATCTGGTTTGCTCTGTCAAACCCTTGTAGAAGGTTTGCAAGATGAGCCATTGCTCCTGGCCGTGGTTGGGACACATCCTGATGAGACTTTGGTATCTCTGCCAAGTATCATACAGGCTTTCTCCTTCATATTGCACAAATCTTGTTATCTTGTCTCTGCACTCGGCAGCTTTGGTTGGAGGGAAATATCTCTCAAAGAAGGCTTGAAGAACATGTTCCCATGTGTCTCTGCAGTGAATAGGAAGAGAGTGGAACCAAACTTTTGCAAGTCCAGACAGTGAGAAAGGAAATAATTGCATCCTGATGGCTTCAGGAGGAACACCATTGTGCTTCAAAGTGTTGCAGTACTCCAGAAAGTTTCTGATATGCTCATGGGGGCTCTCCAAAGCAGAACCTTTGAAGGGATTATGTTGCACCATATTGATCAGAGCTGGCTTGATTTCCCAGTTGTTTGCTTGTATTGCAGGCATAATCACATCTGCATTGTTGATCTGGTCCTTGGGAATCCACAAATCTCTCAACTTCTTATCACCCATGCTGAAATCTGAGGATGACGATTCCAAATCTGAGACAGAAGTTTCCAACTCTTCAGCAGAAACTTCAGAAGCTGCTCTCTTTCTTGCGAACAAAGTCCTTTCTGGCTCAGGATCGAATGGGGCTAATGGAGAATCTTCAGAGGACTGCATCAACTGAATTCCCACGGAGATTAGATGAAATCATTGTTCTACACACAATCACAGACAAGAACTTGATCAAGGGTTAGTGAACTAAATCCCCTAATAAAAGTTCTAAGCTTGATCACAGACAAGTCATTAAAACAGACAATCAAAAATTGCAAATTGGAACAAGTATTTACACAGCTTAGTCTACTGTAATTTGAGGAAATAGTCAAAAGGCTAATCCCCGGCAACGGCGCCAATTTTGATCGTTTGCAGATTAGGGGGGTGTTTCTATGTCGTATCCACAGGGATTAGCAAAGTGATGACCTTTTCCTTGTTTCCAGAAGCTAAGCCAAAAGATGAGTTTTTTGGTGTTGTAAACTGGAAAGTAAGAGAGAATTTTAGGTTGGAAGTTTTAACATAACAAATCCAATGTTTCTTGTTTGTCAGGCAAGGAAACAAAGGACAAACGAGCAAGTGAGGCAGGGATGCATTTTTGGGACTAGATGCAGAGGCTAGTCTTACACCTAACAGATCAAGCAGATGCAACACAGAAATCACAGTAATCTTGGAGTTTACAATGGAGTGTGTCACTCAAACCATAGCAAAGATCCAGGACAAGGTTCAAACTGTTTTACAGTGCTAGATCAACACAAATCATCTCAGAGCATGGGGGAGAAGAGAGAGAGGTTGCTGTTGGTCACCAAAGGCTTGTAGTGGCAGAGAAAGTAGAAGAAGGTAGAGATGTTGCTGTCGAGGCAGAGGATGAAGAGGGAAGAAGAAGAGCTTGGCCTTCAGATCCTTCGAGCTTTGTCCATCTTGACGTTCTTGGAAGTGTTCTTGGTGGTGTTCATGGTGGTCTTGCTTTCGCCATTGATCTGATCTTGTTGCAGCAGAGGAGTAGAGGGAAAAGTTGGTGGAAAGGTGGATGTTTTCGGTGTGTTGGACTATGGAGGAGGAGGGTTTTGGTGGAGTGGTGGATGGATTGATGATGGATGGATGGACTGGCGATGGATGGATGGACTGGCGATGGATGGATGGACTGGCGATGGATGGATGGACATTTTGTGGGTGAACCTAGACCTCTCCTTTTAAAGGCTTTTTTGTAGCATTCTTGCTGCGGCATAGAGGAGTAGTGGGAAGTTGGTGGCGGCATCGGCTTTTCTGCAACATCGGCTTTTCTGCTTTTTGCCGATTTTCCTGTCTTCTTGTGCCGTGGCAGCCTGTTTCTGCCGTTGGCTTCTTTCTTGCTCCTCAAGATGTACTCCTCCATTCCTGGTGGCTTGGTCTTTGGTTTGAATTACTCTGACTTGTAGAATTAAGTGCCTTGGCGCACACTGATCTGTCACAAAGGATCAAATGATGTAAAATGTTGGTACAACACTAGTAGAAATGGGGTAAAACAGACAAGTTTTATGGTTGCAAGGTTAAGATATATGTGTAAATCTTAGAGTGATCAGCTGCAACACGGAATCTGCACACAACACAACCAAATACTTTGTTCCCAACTTACGATGAGGTTGTCAATCTCACCGGTTTGCTTGAAACAAAGGGTATGAGCGTATCGAGTGGAAAGTGATAATAGTATGCGAGTAAAGTAAACAGTGCGAGTAAAGTAAATAGGTGATTGCAATATAAAGGAAATAGGACCGGGGTCCACAGTTCACTAGCGGTGTCTCTCCATAAGATAAAATAATACAAGCTGGGTAAACAAATTACAGTTGGGCAATTGATAGAATAAAGACAACGTGTATATGATGAGAGGATCACTATGAGATTTACTCTGGGCATTACAACAAAATACATAGACCGCCATCCAACTGCATCTATGACTAATAATCCACTCTCGGGGATATCGTCCGAACACCCCATGAGTATTAAGTTGCGAACAACAGATAACTGCATTAAGCAAAGTGTGTAATGTAAACAAAGCATATACCCTCAAGCATATGAATGTTGTTTTCCCCCTAGTAGCAACAGCACATCTACAACCTTAGAGGTTTCTGTCACTCCCCCAGATTAAATAGAGGCATGAACCCACTATCGAGCATAAATACCCCCTCTTGGAGTCACTAGCAACTACTCGACCAAGATAGCTACTAACAACGGAGAGCATGCAAGATCATAAACAACATAGAGATAACAAAAGATAAATTTCAGTACTTCAACTCAAGCATAACACCAATATTCATCGGATCCCAACAAACCAAACATGTAGAATTACATAACAGTGATCTTAATCATGTAGGGGAGCTCATGAGATCTAAACATGAAGCACATGGTGGAGAAGACAACCATCTAGCTACTGCCATGGACCCATAGTCCAAGGTAGACTACTCACTCATCGCTCCGGAGGCAAGCATGGCGATAAAGAAGACCTCCGGTGGCGATTCCCCTCTCCGGCAAGGTGCCAGGAAGAGCTTCTGGACCCTCCCGATCTTCGGGTCGATGGCGGCGGTGGATCGCGATGTGTTCTGGAAAACTGATCGGATCCTTAGGTTTTTCCCGTTGGGGGGTCTTTATAGGCGAAGGGGCATCGTTAGAAGTGGACCGAGGCGGTCTCACACATAGGGGGCGCGGCCCAGCCCCTGGCCGCGCCGCCCTGGTGTGAGGTCCCCTCGTGGCCCCACTCCAACTCCTCTTCGGTTCTCTGGAAGCTCCGGTAAATTTCTGGGCGACTGGCTTTGATTTCGTCCAATTCCGAGAATATTTCCTGTGTAACTTCTGAAACACAAAAACAGCAGAAAATAGGGAACTGGCACTGTGGCGACTTGTTAGTAGGTTAGTTCCGGAAAATGCATAAAAGTTCCACGAAGTGTAACGAAACATTAGGCAAATGGTGTAAAAACAAGCATGGAGCATCAAAAATTATGGATACGTTAGAGACGTATCAGGGTCATCAACGACCTCGTCACCGCCGTCCAAGGGATCCGGCTGTTCCTGATCGGATCCCAGGGGCCGCCTACGCCGCCGCAGCCGGCCGCCGTCACCGGTCCGCCGTGGATCCCGGCGTTCCCGATCGCGCCGCTGCAGTCTCAACCTCCTGCGCCCCTGCCGTGGCTGCAGTGGCAGCTGCCGATCACCACCAGCCCGGCTTCCGCCGCCTCGAGCGGTGTCCCGATTCAACACGTCCGCTTCCCCTCGTCGCCGTCACCACTCCCGGCGTGGCTCACCGAGTCGTCGCCTCCACCGGTCTATACGACGGTCGGGGATCAGCATCGGCCTCCCTACTCAGACGCCACCTCCTCAGGCTTCGCCCCCCCCGCAGCCCACGCTGAGCCGTACGTCCATGGAGGCGCTGCCCCGATGCCTCCACGCTACGCCAAGCTTGAGTTCGCCACCTACGATGGCTCGGAGGACCCCCCTCAACTGGCTCAACCAGTGCGAGCAGTTCTTCCGTGGACAGCGTACCCTCGCGTCGGACCGCACTTGGCTCGCCTCCTATCATCTCCGGGGCACCGCCCAGACATGGTATTACTTCCTCGAGCAGGATGAGGGCGGCATGCCCCCATGGGATCGCTTTCGCGAGCTATGCCTCCTTCGCTTCGGTCCACCAATCCGCGGCAGCCGCTTGGCGGAACTTGGGCGTCTGCCGTTCACCTCCACGGTGCAGGACTTCGCCGACTGCTTCCAGGCCCTCGCTTGCCATGCTCCTGGGGTGACGGGATAGCAGCGCGCCGAGCTCTTCATTGGTGGGTTACCGGATCACATCCGGGTGGACATGGAACTACAGGCCCCCCAAGACCTTCAGACGGCAATGCACTACGCCCGCGCCTACGAGCGTCGCGCCCAGGCGGTGCAGCAGCTCGCCCTAGGCCGCGGCGGACGCCCGGCCGCTCGTCCTCCGCTGGCGACCATGGCCACCTGCCGGCCAAACCCAGCTGCACCGGCGAACCCGGCCCCGGCGGCCACGCGCCCCTTCCGCCGGCTTACCCCAGCCGAGCAGGTCGAACGCCTCCGTCTCGGACTCTGCTTCAACTGCGACGAGACCTACGGCCCCGGCCACATCTGTCCCCGCCTCTTCTACTTGGAGACGGTCGACAACACCGAGGTGGACACGTCAATCGAGGCATCCGACGAGCTCCCCCTCCCCCCTCCCCGGTGCCGGCCGAGCCCACACCCGCCACCGCTCCTGCCAAGGCGTTCATGGTCTCTCTCCACGCGCTGGCCGGCATACGCCATGAGCGCATGATGCTCCTGCCGGTGATGATTCACGGCGAGCGCCCGGTGGCACTGCTGGACACGGGCTCCACGCATAATTTCCTGCCCACCGCCACCATGCGTCGTCTAGCCCTCCAGCCAACGGGCGGCGATAATCTCCGCGGGACCGTGGCCAACGGTGACCACCTGCGCTGCCATGGGCTGGCACAACACGTGCCCCTCACCATCGGCGACGAGCACTTCACCATCACGTGCACCGGCATCGACTTGGGCTGCTTCGACTTCATCCTCGCCGTGGACTTCCTACGGACCCTCAGCCCCATCCTGTGGGACTTCGACACCCTCACGATGACCTTCTTGCGCCAGGGTCATCGTGTTCGGTGGGAGGGCCTTGGGGGCGCCGCCCCGGCACCACAGCTGCAGCTCGCCACGGGGGACGACGAGGCCAAGCACCCCCTGCTGACCCAGCTCCTGCAGCAGCACGGTGACCTCTTCGCCGAGCCGCAAGGGCTGCCGCCCGTTCGGGAGTACGACCACCGCATCCACCTTCCGCCGGGGATGGACCCGGTAGCGGTGCGGCCTCACCGCTACCCCCAGTTGCAGAAGGACGAGCTGGAGCGGTAGTACGCGCTAATGCTCGCTGTGGGCATCATCCGGATCTCTACATCGCCGTTCTCAGTGCCAGTGCTCCTCGTCCGCAAGTCGGACGGCATGTGGCGCTTCTGCATTGACTACCGCGCCCTTAACGCCCTGACGCTCAAGGACAAGTTCCCGATCCCGGTGGTCGACGAGCTCCACGGGGCGCGCTTCTTCACCAAGCTTGACCTCCGGTCGGGCTACCATTAGGTTCGCATGCACCCGGACGACATCGCCAAGATGGTGTTTCGGACCCATCATGGCCACTTCGAGTTCGTGGTGATGTCGTTCGGCCTCACCAACGCGCCCGCGACTTTTCAGGCCTTGATGAATGATGTCCTCCACCCATACTTACGCCGGTTTGTGCTTGTTTTCTTTGATGATATACTTATCTACAGCACTTCATGGGCGGAGCACCTCCAGCATATCACCATCGTCTTCAACGAGCTTCGAGCGCATCGTCTTCACCTTAAGCGCTCGAAGTGCTTGTTCGTGACGGCGTCGGTCGCCTACCTCGGCCACGTCATCTCCGCCGACGGGGTGGCTATGGACGCCGACAAGGTGGCGGCCGTCGCGGCTTGGCCAACGCCGCACTCGCCACGCGCCCTCCGGGGTTTCTTGGGCCTTGCCGGGTACTACCGGAAATTTATCCGGGACTTCGGCATCATCGCGTCGCCACTCACGCGCCTGCTACGTCGCGATGCGTTCGCTTGGGACGACGAGGCCACCGCGACGTTCGAGGCCCTGAAGGGGGCCCTCACGACGGGCCTCGTTCTACAGATGCCGGACTTCGACCGGCCGTTCATCATCGACTGCGACGCCTTCGGTGCGGGGTTCAGCGCCGTTCTTCACCAGGGCGACGGTCCCCTCGCCTACTTCAGCAGGCCCTTCGCCGCACGTCACCTCAAGCTGGCGGCATATGAGCAAGAGCTCATAGGCTTGGTGCAGGCCGTGCACCATTGGCGGCCCTACCTGTGGGGTCGCTCGTTCCAGGTTCGCACGGACCACTACAGCCTCAAGTTCCTCTTGGACCAGCGGCTGTCGACGGTGCCGCAACATCAGTGGATCAGCAAGCTCTTCGGCTTTGACTTCATGGTGGAGTATCGCCCCGGGCGCCTCAACACCGTGGCTGACGCCTTGTCTCACCGTGACGCCGACCCTGCCGACGCCGAGGGCGAGGCCAAGGGGGCAATGCTCTACATTCGCTCGGGTCCCTCTTTCGCCCTCTTCGGCCTCATCCGGCGGGCCACCACGGCCGCGCCGGACGCTCAGCTTCTGCGGCAACAACTGGAGGCGGGCGCGTTGGACGAGCCCTGGCGCCTGGCGGACGACTTGCTCCTCCATGGGCGCCGTATCTTCGTGCCCGACCACGATGACCTCGGCCATCAAGTGCTACTGATGGCTCACTCAGCCGGCCATGAGGGTGTCCAGAAGACTCTTCATCATCTCCGCGCCGACTTCTACGTTGCCGGTGATCGGGTTTTGGTCCAGGACTGAGTGCGTTCATGCGAGACATGCCAGTGCAATAAGACGGAGACACTGCGCCCAGCTGGAGTGTTGCAGCCACTGGAGGTGCCATCTCAGGTGTGGGCGGATATCTCCATGGACTTCATCGAGGGCCTTCCCAAGGTGGGCGGCAAGTCTGTCATCCTCACAGTGGTCGACCGCTTCTCCAAGTACACCCACTTCATCGCGCTCGGCCACCCCTACACAGCTGCGTCGGTGGCCCGCGCTTCCTTCGACGGCATCGTCCGCCTACACGGGTTTCCCGCGTCGATCGTCAGTGATCGGGACCCGGTCTTCACGGGGCATGTGTGGCGTGATCTCTTCCGGATGGCGGGCGTGAAACTCCATTTCAGCACGGCCTTCCATCCCCAGACGGACGGCCAGTCGGAGGTGGTTAACAAGGTGATTGCCATGTATTTGCACTGTGTTACAGGTGATCGTCCTCGCGCTTGGGTGCATTGGCTTGCATGGGCGGAGTACTGCTACAACACATCCTATCACTCCGCCCTACGCGCTACACCGTTTGAGGTGGTCTACGGCAGGCCGCCTCCGCCTATCCTGCCGGTGGATCCGGCGACGGCTCAGACGGAGGCTGCGGGGGAGCTTCTCCGCACCCGCGATGAGATGCTTGCCGAGGTGCGGCAGCGTCTCGTCCAGGCTCAGCAGCTGGCCAAGCACTACTATGATGGCCACCATCGCGAGGTGGAATATGCGTTGGGTGATTGGGTGTGGTTGCGTCTCCTGCACCGCTCCACCCAGTCCCTGGACCCTCGGGCAAAGCGCAAGCTGGGTCCCCGCTACGCGGGGCCATTCGCCATCCTGGAGCGCATTGGGCAGCTGGCGTATCGTCTACAGCTGCCAGCCGGGGCTCGCATCCACGATGTCTTCCATGTGGGGCTGCTCAAGCCCTATCGTGGCGCGGCGCCCACGGCCACGCCAGCCCTTCCTCCGACTGCAGATGGGCGTTTGCTGCCAAGTCCGGCCAAGGTGTTGCGCGCACAGCTCCGTCGTGGCGTCTGGTACTTGCTGGTTCAGTGGGAGGGCCTTCCGGAGGAGGAGGCCACCTGGGAGCAGCGTGATGAGTTCCAGCAGCACTATCCAGACTACCAGCTCGAGGACGAGCTGTTTGCGCAGGCGGGGAGAGATGTTATGACTGGTTTAGTGTATAACCGGAGGAGCCCCAATGGGCAGGCTTAGTTAGGGGTTTAGCCCAATTATCTTATTTCCATTATATATAGGAGTTGTAATCGAACCGAAAAAGACAAGCAATAAACATAATCTTTATTGCCGACTCCCAAAGGAGTCGGTCTCTCAGCCCTAGCCGCCGCCCCCTCCTCTGCGCCGCCGCCTTTCCCAGCTCACGCGACGGCGCCGACTCGCCGGCGCCCTCGCCTCCACTCTCGCGCAGCTCCCTCCTTCCCCTACAATCTCCGCCCTAGGCCTGGTAGAGTAGTTGATTCTACCATGCAGTTTTTCCAATCTTCTTCTTCTCCTTTTATTCCGATTCAAGGGAATAGATATGGTGGTCATGATATACGTTGTGCACCTGCCTAGGAGTGGACCACGTTCAATGTTTGACTCGCTGAACTCTAACCGAAGTTCTAACAAAAACGAACTGGAAAAAAGATCAAGTCCTAACTGAACGTCTGAACCAAGTCTGACGAAACTGAATAAAAAGACAATAGGCAGCCGACAGCGCGGTTTATCCCACAAAGTCCTCCTGGATGCATGGCCCACTTCTTACTTATTTCGTTACAATGTTTTTTCCATTCTCTTCCTAAGAATTTTATTACCGAAAACAGCACATGGAGATAATTTCTTACCCAAGATTACCTTTATTTTTGAAACAGGAAGCCCCAATCTCTGCATCAAAATAATGTATATGATTTTCTTTATTAATTTATTGCATGTCCAAAGTATCAAACATTACATTTCATGGGTCACACAACATGGACATATGAATCAACCAGCAAAAAAGAAGATACAAATGATTACGATGATACATTAAGAGCTTATTCTATTATGCAATCGCCATCCCCGTTGGCTGAATAAATCCTAAGCTACCATCTCCAAACGGTTGCATCCAGAATTCATCTCCTCCTCCTGCTCCTCTTATTGGAGATATAACCACATACGGATCTAGTGGGTAACCATAGGAATAATCTGCAAAAATAATGGTTTTCAAATTTGTTAAAAGTAAAATCATTACAAGGGTTCCACATAACCCACAATACCGCACACACATCCACTCTAATCTGAATAAGATCCTTTGTCGGAATACTCTTGAGCCAATTTTTAAATAGTTTTGATACATTCTTTGCTGGTTTCAAACCGAAAGTTATATGAATAATATGCCAAATAATTTTAGCAAATGGACACTCGAAAAAAAACATGTTGTATGGACTCCTTGTTACCACAAATTCAACATTTTTCACTCTTGTCAAATTTCTATTAATAAGGTTGTGCTTTGTTAAAATAACTTTACGGTGCAAGAACCACATAAAAACTTTTATATTAAGTGGTACTTTCATATTTAAAATATATTTCCATCGGTACTTTGTGTTATCATTCAGGAGATCTAAATAAAATGACTCAACCGTATAGGATCCCGAATTAGTTAACCCCCCACACAAACATATCTTTTTCATTAGAGAGTTGCATAGGCATGAGGCGCTGCACTAGTTTCAGCCATCAACTTCATCTATTTCCTGATAGGCTATGTCTAAAAGATACATTTAGTGTGTTTTGACCGAGAATATTAGCAACCGAAACATGTTTTTTCTGCACAAAATTATGTAGGGAATGATATTCTTGAGCCAGGGACTTATTCCCTAACCAAGTGTCCTCCTAAAATCTAGCAGTCAACCCATTTTCAACCATAAAGGAACCTTTGTTAAAGAACTCCTCTTTTTATGTTCATAACACTACTAGGAAAATAGCTATAGATGAAATGGTCACCCGCAGTGCACCATGTAGGTGGTGCGTTACGGGTATATACCCGTAGCGCACCGACCTCCATGTGCCATGCCTATGCGGGTTATCCGCAGCGCATCACTACGGGCAGTGCGCTATGGGTATTTGAGGGCCTGGAAGGCTGGCCTTCATCAACTTACCCATAGTGCACGCACAAAGCATGTGCTACGGGTAATTACACTACCTACAGCGCATGCTTTGTTCGTGCGCCATGAGTAAGTTGGGCGGGAAAATATTCAAATTTTTGGGACTTACCCGCGGCGCACAGGACACATACGTTACAGGTATTATGGCCTGTGCGCTACGGGAAAAATATTTGAAAATTTTCCGACCCTCCTCTCCCGTGGGTCACCTTTTTAGTTTTGTGAAAAATAAAAGAAAATGATAAAAACTTTGAAAAAACTTCAAAATTTGAGATGTAGTTATGTTATGTGATCTAGTTATTAGAAAAAATAACAAACTATAATTTTGATATTTTTTACAAAAAAACTTTATGCCCTGGTAAAATGGCCATAACTTTTGCATATGAAGTCGGATAAAAAAGTTTTAGTATCTCAAAATTCGAATGGGAAGATACAGTTTTTAGACATTCTAGTTTTGGGAGCCAAAAAATATATGAAATGGAACCACTTAGCCGTGGTGCACCACGGGTAAGTGCGAATCTACATGCACATCCGATGACTCACACCATATCCAAAGAAGCACACAATCCGTTACTCCCTAGAGGAAAATAATAAATGGTTTATTTGCATATTTCATTTAGTTCATGATAAGTTTAATACTATGCTATAACTATGTTAATCGGAGAACTGATACACGTGTGCATTAAACAACCAGAGTCTCTAATAAACCTCTATTACTAGCCCATTGGTCAACTGATGATCAGTTTCTGGATCATGTGACAATTACGTCTAATTGACAATGAGGTTTATGCAACTGTGTAAATGCCATGATGGACATACTCAACTTTATTATATAACACGATAGTGTCACTATGTTCGTGTTGCGATAATAAGAAATGTTGTAACATAATCCTTAGACCGTGAGATCATATTTAATCACTACTTCCGGTAGAAGCTTTGATTGCATCAACCGTCACTACCTTGATCGGGTGACTGAAAATGTGTCTTTTGGTTTTCCAATGAAGTATGTTGAGGAGTATGCATCAAGAGCGGGATTTGTTCTTCCGCGTGACGGAAAGATACTCTAGGCCCACTCGGTGAGATTTCATCCAACGTTGCAACATGTGACTAGGTCACGGGGATGGAATATCACGGAACGAGTAAATGGCAATGTCGGTAACGAGATTGAACTAGGTATGTCGATACCAATGATCAAGTCTTGAATATTGCAAGTATCACAGAAACAAAGGGAATAGGATATCGACGTTTGCGGTTCAATGACAAAAGTCCTTTGTGAATTCATAGGGGTTATCATGGATATCCAGATCTGATTGATGATCATTTACCGGAGAGGAGTCTCGGTAATGTCTGGAATATTCCCATACCGTAGGGTAATACGCTTAAGGGTTCGATGACATGTAAGATGTTTTTGGTATATCTGGAATTGTCAAAGGGTTGACAAGAGGAAGTCAGAAAAGTTTCGTGGAGATCCGAAAGTTGTTCGGAGTGTTCCAGAAGGAGTTTCGGAGTAACGGGGGATTAAATAATAAAGTAATTGGTATTAATTAATTAATTAATATTATTGAAACATTATTTAATTAATTAATAAAGGCAGCCACCTTATTGGGATCCTCCATGGAGGGGAGCCCAATAAGCCCTAGCCGCCATCCCCTTATTGGATAAGGTGGAGGGGTGCCTAGGGTTTCAGGTGGGCCAAAAGGGGGCGCAAGAGGGAGGCCGGCCAGGGCTGACCTAGCCCTAGACGCACCTGGTCCTCCCCTTGGCCACCACCCTAGATATCTTGGTGGGGGGGGGGGGTAAGCTCTCCCCCCACCCCCCTATATAAAGGCCCCTCTTGGAGGAGAGTTAGACACATGTGGATTGAGGGAGTTTCTTGGAAGAGCTCTCCTCGCCCCCTCATGTACATCCCCTCTCTTCCTCTCATGTGGCTCGCCAAAGGGCTGCGTATGAGCGAGGTCAACTCCACTGCTGCACACCATCGTGCTGTGGAAATTCCGGATCTGATCCAAAACAGATCTACTTTGGCAATCTCATTGGGATCGGAGAGACCGGAAGAAGTCATCGTTCACCGTATGTGCACGAGTACTCGAAGGTGCTACACTTGTGGCACCAGGTTGTTTTGCCGGTATTATCGCACCGGTGTCGTGGTGTCGAGATCTACATGACTTTGAGGTCAGCTACGTCGGCTTCATCATCAATGCCTATGAGGGGGCGTAATCGCCTCGATCGGTCTACGAGGGTACGTTACCGATCTCCTGTAATGGTTACAACATTACTCCTAGATAGATCTTATGCAATTTGGGGTTGCGTAGGTAATAATTTTTTTGTTATTTGCACTGAACCCCAATATCCATGGCATATTAAACCGAGCTATCTGATTGGCTGAGAGGAGACTCACACGGATCTCTCTCTCTTTGTCCTTATCTCATGCACCTCTCTCTTCTTCCTCCTTATCTCACCCACCACTCTTTTACCTCTCTCTCTCTCACACACACACACACACACACACATGAACTCCTCCCCAAGCTCCTCCTCCGACGAGCTCCTCCCCGGCAACTCCTCTCCGTGAAGCTCCTCCCCGGCTAACTCCTCCTTGATGAGCTCCTCCCCTGCCAGCTCCTATTCGACGACCTCCTCCCCGACGAGCTCCTCCCCGTCCAACTCCTCTCCAATGAGCTCCTCCCCGGCCAACTCCTTCCCAACGTTCTCCTTCCTGATGAGCTCCACTCCCACGAGCTCCTCCCCGACCAACTCCTCTCTGACGAGCTCCTCTCTAGACAACTCCTCCCCGGCTAACTCCTCTCCGACGAGCTCCTCCCTGGCCAACTCCTCCCTGACGTTCTCCTTCCCAATGAGCTCCTCTCAGGCGAGCTCCTCCTCGACCAAGGTCCTCCGACGAGATCCTTCAAAGAAATCCTCCAACGAGCTCCTCCATGGCGGCCGACTGCGCCTTTTTGTAACCACGACCAACCTCGTCCGACGAGCCTTTCCATGGTGGCGGCGCCTTTTTTGAATTACGTGATGATTATCCGTAGCGCATAGGCCTAGTGCGCTGCGGGTAATTGTTTTTAATTTTCAAAAAGTACCCGGGGCGCACGGACCACGTTACCCGCAGCGCATAGGCTGGTGCTCTATGGGTAAGTAAATTACCCATAGCGCACTAGCCATGCGCTACAGGTAATTAAATACCAGCAGCGAGGTACCCGCAGCGCACGGGCCATGCGCTATGGGTAACCAAAACCCGTGCGTTGTGGGTAGCCTTTTTCCTAGTAGTGTAAGCCCCTTCCAAAACAGAGAGTCAATGAGTATTGTGGTGACCTCGACCAGAGATTTTGTGTAAAGATATCTATTTTGTGTAAAGCTCCTTCCACTACTAGGTAAAAAGGCTACCCATAGCGCACCAAAAATGGTTATCGTAGCGCATGAACAGTGCGCTGCGAGTACCACGCGACGGGTATTTAATTACTCGTAGCGCATGGGTTGGTGCGCTATGGGTAATTTACTTACCCGTAGCACACCAGCCCATGCGCTGCAGGTAACGTGGTCCGTGCGCTACGAGTGCTTTTCTCAAAATTAAAAAAAAAATCAAATTTTCTTATGTACTCGTGGCGCACTAGGACGATGCGCTACGGGTATTTTTCGAAATTCAAAAAAGGCGCCGCCACCGGAGAGGTCGCCGGAGAGGAGCTGTTGTGGTTGTCCTTCCGTAGGAGAGGACCTCCTCGAAGAGGAGAATGGGGAGGAGGTCGCCGGAGAGGAGGTCGCCGAAGAGGAGGTCGCCGCAGAGGAGCTTGCCGGAAAGGAAGTCGCGGGAGAGGAGGTCATTAGGGAGGAGGTCGTTGGGGAGGAGCTCGGTCGGGAGTAGCTTGGCCAGGGAGGAGCTCGCCAGAGAGAAGGTTGTCGGGGAGGAGGTTGCCGGAGAGGAGCTCGCTGATATGTCTCAAACGTATCTATAATTTTTGATGCTCCATGCTTGTTTATACACCATTTGCTTTGAGTTTTGTTACACTTCGTGGCATTTTTATGCATTTTCTGGAACTAACCTATTAACAAGATGCCACAGTGCCAGTTCCCTATTTTCTGCTGTTTTTGTGTTTCAGAAAAGTTACACAGGAAATATTCTCGGAATTGGACGAAACAAAAGCCGAACCTCCTATTTTTACCGAAGCTTCGTGTCGTGGGAATTTAGAGACAGTAGCCATGGGGAGGCTTATCGGAGGGGCTCGACGATGGTGACGATGGGTCCGGCTCGGGATCGTGCCAACAGAGACACCTCGGTTTACCCAGGTTCAGGGCCCTCCCGGTTGGAGGTAAACCCCTACTTCCTGCCTGCTTCGTATTGATTGGGTAGTATCGATTACAATGCTCCTCGAGCTGTTCGGGCTAGAGGAGGAAGAAGAAGATCGGGTCCCCCTACGCTAAGGGTCCAGGCCCCCTTATATAGATGGGGGCCTGGTTACAGGTTTAGGTGGCGATTCAGCCGGCTGCCGGCTCCTCGGCGGCGGCGTCCTTGGCGTGATCCTCTAGCCCTGCTCTGGCAAAGGCACTTTATAAAGTGCCTTTCCCCTAGGCCGGCATCTGGAGGGCATATCCCTTCTCCTCTGCCTCGGATCCCGTTGTGGGGAAGGGTCTTCGATCTCTCATTAGCTGGACGTGGTCGTGGCGCTCGTCACTCCCGTCCTATGCCCCTGCCGGTCTTGTCGGGGCCAACCTACTTTTGGCCAGACAACCGTTGGGAAGCTTGGTCTTCATCGCCCAGCTCCAGTTCTCCTCGGTGGAGTCGCTAGCCGGCCGCTGGTGCAGCCGGCCCTTCGGGCGGAGTCGGTCTTCTCGTGCTGAAGCCGCGGGGACTCCTGGGACGCCAGCCGACATATTGCCTGGCCCGTGGTGCGCCCCCTAAGTCATCCCCACGACACTAGCCCCCGAAACTGGCGAAGTCTCATGGGCTAGCATGGGGCTTCGGCGGGTTCCTCTTCTCGCCGAAGTCTTGCTCGTCCTCGTCGAAGTCCCAGGATTTCTGGTCCGGCTTGGTCGCTCTAGTCGTCGAGGCTGGGCCTTGCGGAGTTCCTCCGGCCGTCTCGGGGCGAACCGGCTCCATGGGCGGCCCGGCTGGCGGCCGCGAGCCGGCGTGCTGCCTCCTGGGAACTTGCGCCGCTTCGGGTCTTGTTCCCACGCGATGGCCGGCGCAGCGCGCCAGTGGCCAGTCTTGTCATTTGTCTTCGGAATCACCACCGTCATAACTTCCCGAGTCATCATGCGAGGTGGGCTGGCGTATGTCAGTGACGTGTCCCATCAACTCCTCCCACGATCCGCTGTGGCAACTGCCGTGGTGGCACACGACGCGGAAGTTGGTTACTGAAACATCGGGGGTTATCCCTTCGCCACTCTTTTTTAAATACCGAGCGTGCTCGCTGCCCGGGGCATCCCCCACTTCTCCCCTCACCTCGAGCTTTGCCTTTCCGAACCCGACCCGATCATGTCGTCCCCTAGCGGTTCCACTACCAGTGATGACAAGGTCCCAGAGGGGAGCGAGAAGGAGGTCGAGGCGCCAGAGACGGCACCTTCCGTATCTCGGAAACGCAGTCGCCCGAAAGGGAGCCGCAACAAGAGTACCTTGGAGGCCCTCGCGGCGAAGGCCACCGCCACTGCTTCTACCTCCATCGCGCCCCAGGCGGCCGGAGCTTCCGGCGACGCGGGCATCCCGGAGAAGCGGAGGCCAGGCCGTCCGAAGGGGAGCGGGAAGAAGACCGCTTCTGCGGCGGCCGCTGCTCCCTCGTCGTCTCGCCGTCGTGGGCGGCCGCTGGGGAGCAAAAACAAGAAAGCCCCAGCTGTCTTCAGAGTTGCTGCCACTCCCGCGGGGCCCTGCGTGGCGGCCCTTCCTCCGCTAGGCCCGTCGCGGCCCTGGCTGGAGAAACCGGCGCTCCAACCGCCGACCTATATTTCGGCCCAGGGGTGGTCCACCTGCATCATTCCTGCGCTCGCCGGGTCTCGGGATCTCCTCCGCCTTCCGTCCCAGTTCACGAACTCGATGGAAGGCCAGGAGATGGCCTACGCCAAGCTGCGGGAATGCAGCGGCGGCCAGCCCTCATACCGCGTCGAAGTCTACTACGACGGCCAGGGGGTGTGCTACTTCCGCGACGGGTGGTCGAAGTTCTTCCTCGACTACGGCGCGCACGAGGGCTGGTTCATCCTCCTCACCCGCCACGATGGGAAGAAGGAGTTCACCGTCTGCTTCTTCGACGCCACCCTCTCCGCCCGTACTTATGCCGCCCAGCAGTGAAGGACGGGGGCTCCATCGACCTCCGGCATGGGCTTCTCCGGGACGAAGTCCATGCGGCGCTCGCGCCAGGCCGAGGAAGGCGAGGATCTCCCGGGCGAGGGATTCTTGGCACTTCTTAGGGTAGGAGTTTAGGGGACTTTTGTAATCGTCAGACTTCTTAATGAACTCTTCTAGTTTCCTGCAAATCCTTACTTGCTCTTCTTCATTTGCTATGTGAATGCTCTTGCGTGAGACTATCTTCTGCTTGTGCCGTAGCACCGAGACGATTCTCCGGCTAGGATCTTTCCTTGGATGGAATTGTTGACACGCGAATTCGTAGATAGGGACCGCGATGGTCACTGGCCTGCGCAGACGCTTCGGGCGGGCTCCTCCGGCTTCAACGCGGAGGGAAAGGTTCTTCTGCTAGCCGGTTCTAGGAAGGATGGACTAGCTCCGGCTCCAGCGCGGACGGAGCGGAAACTGCATCTTGTACCGGTTCGGGCGAGGGTCGGAGCCGGCACGTTTCCTTTCCCGGGCCTTCGCACGTCCCAAGCCACGATTGGAGTAGATCTCCTAGTTTCCGGCTCTAGCCGTTGCTTTGCGAGTGTTAAGTTTCGATTTCGTTGCTCGTTTGCTGATCGTGTCACAGCGCCAGCTGAACGGACAGCCGGCGAGGTACTGGAGCCGGCCTGCTTCTGAGGGCCAATTCCCTTTCCCCCTAGCCCCCGAGTTTTGGGGTGGCTGGACTAACAGCTAGCTCGAAACTAACTTTTCGCGAACGATGCCAATGCCAAGCGAGGCAGCTCTAGCTTCGAACCCCTTGGGCGTGGCTTCTCAGCCCAAACGTCAAAAGACTGTGACTATCAGCTCTTCGCTGGCTTTGCCTTCATCCGGTTCCCTCAACTTTTTCCTTAACCTTCCCACCCTTCAGCCCTTCTACCCCCAACCGGCAGCCTGGTGCCGGTTGGTCTCCCTTGGGCCGGCAGCCGAATGCCGGCCTAGGGCGGGAGCGTGCCGCAGAGTGAGAAGTAGTACTTCGGTCTATCGGGCCCCCCGACTCGTGCTAGCCAACGCTTAGTTAACAGACATTGTCCTTAACGCCTGGTTGAGCGATTTTTCTATCGTTTGCGGCTCTGCTCTGCGGCTTTCCTTCGTATGTGGCCTGCCGGCTCCTACCAGTCCGGCTATGCGGAGCCGGAAGGTGGAGGTTGGGCTCGAGACGTTTGTCATACGTAGTACTCATCCGGCTGGCGAGAGATCGATCTTTTTCGGGGCTGCCGGCTGTGGCTCGGTGCCTGGAGCCGGCTGCCGGTCAAGTGAATAACGCAGGAAGCAAAACATACACGAAGTGTTTTCCTCGGAGCCGGCCGTAACTAGCCGCTCCGTTTTCCTTTATTCATTGACACGTTTTTTGGGGTACAAGCTTTTGCCTTAGCAGAAGAAAGGACTTAGGAGACTGACATTCCAGGGACGCTCGGTCTCCTTGTCAGAGTTATCTGCCTTGTTCTTTCTGGGCTCTTGTGCGTCGATGAGGTAATATGCCCCATTGCCCAGCACCCGGCTGACAATGAACGGTCCCTCCCAGGGAGGGGACAGCTTGTGCATGCCCTTAGTGCTTTGGACCAGCCGGAGTACGAGATCTCCCTCGCGAAACGTGAGCGGGCGAATTTTCCGGCTGTGGTATCGTCGCAGCTGCTGCTGGTAGAGCGCTGATCTGGCCAGAGCCTGCTCTCGTGCCTCCTCGAGGAGGTCGACGCCATCTTCGCGAGCTTCTTTTGCTTGCTTCTCCGTGTAGTGGACAATTCTGGGCGCGTCGAACTCAATATCCGTGGGTAACACCGCCTCTGCTCCATAGACTAGGAAGAAAGGTGTGAAACCGACATAGCGATTTCGAGTGGTGCGCAGGCTCCAGAGCACTGAGGGTAGCTCCTCGACCCAGCAGCCGGCTGAGCGCTCGAGAGGCTCAACCAGTCTTGGTTTGATGCCAGCCAGGATCAGCCCATTCGCCTTCTCCACTTGCCCATTTGTCTGAGGGTGCGCCACTGACGCTAAGTCCAGCCGGATGCCTTTTTGGCCACAGTAATCAGCAAAGACTCCCTTCGCAAAGTTTGTCCCGTTGTCGGTGATGATGCTGTGGGAAACTCCATATCTTGTGATGATCTCGTTGAAGAACTTGATTGTGGACGAGCCGTCGAGTTTTTTGATTGGCTTGGCTTCGATCCACTTGGTGAACTTGTCCACGGCAACCAGCAGGTGCGTCAAGCCCCCGGGTGCAGTCTTGAATGGCCCTACCATGTCCAGGCCCCAGACAGCGAACGGCCAGGTGAGCGGGATGGTCTTGAGGGCTGCCGCTGGAGTGTTTCTGTGCTTGGAGAAGCGTTGGCAGCCATTGCACTGCTTCACCAGCTGCTCTGCATTCTGCTTGGCGGTTGGCCAGTAGAAGCCATGGCGGAAGGCTTTAGCCACCAAGGCTCTGGAAGATGAGTGATGCCCGCACTCCCCTTGGTGTATCTCTCTTAGCAGCTCTATCCCTTCTTCCGGCTCGATGCACTTCTGGAAGATGCCTGACACGCTGCGCTTGTATAGCTCGCTGTTGATGATGGTGTACGCCCTAGCTCGATGTTGAATTCGCCTAGCTTCCACTGCGTCTTGCGGCAAGTCCCCAGTGATGAGGTAGTTGGAGAATGGCTCCGCCCAGGAAGGTATCTCCCGTATGTGGAAGACACTGGCAACCAGAGGATCAGCAGCCCCCGGGTCCATTGTTGTGCCGGCTTCATCTGATTGTCCGGCTGGGGGAGCGGGCGTGGAGCCGGCAGTCCCCTTGTCCTTTGTCGAGCCGGCTGCGCTGGGCTGGCCAGCTGCCTCCTTCAGCCCCGAGACGGCAGCCCCCGGGTCCGGTGGCGGTACCTGAGCCGGGGCCAGATCTCCAGGCACGTAGATGGATATGGACTCCGGCGAAGGTTTGATAGACGGCTTGTGGATGATCTCCAGGGACACCCCGGCTGGGATATCCTGCTTGGTGGAGCCGATCTTGGACAGCCGGTCTGCTTCCTCGTTGTTTGCTCTGGGGACATGGTGGAACTCGCAGCCCTCGAAGAATCCGCTGAGCTGCTGCACGTAGAAGCGATAGGGGGCCATGTTGGCGTCCTTGGCGTCCCAGTCTCCTGAGACCTGGTGCGTCACTAGGTCGGAGTCTCCGAAACAGAGGATCCTCCTGATGCCGATCTGCTTGGCCATCTTGAGCCCATGTACCAGGGCTTCGTACTCAGCGACGTTGTTCGACGCACGGAAGTGCATCTACAGCACGTACTGCAGCCTGTCTCCCTTGGGAGAGGTGAGAACGACGCCGGCTCCCAAGCCCTTGAGCAGCTTGGAGCCATCGAAGTGCATGCGCCAGTGGGTGGAGTCCGGAGCCGGCGGCAGGTACTGGTGCTCTCCCCAGTCAGCGAAGAAATCCGCTATGACCTGCGATTTGATCGTCGTCCTGGGCTTGTACTGAATGGTATGAGCTGCGAGCTCGATCGCCCATTTGGCCACTCTTCCCGACGCGTCCTTGCACCCGATGATCTCCGAGAGCGGAGTGGTGCTTACCACCGTGATTGGGTGCTGCTCGAAGTAGTGCTTCAGCTTCTTGACCGCCATGTACACGCCGTACGTGACCTTCTGGTAGTGCGGGTAGTTCTGCTTGGAGAGAGTGAGCACCTCGCTCAAGTAGTACACTGGGCGCTGAACCGGCAGCTCTTTGCCTTCCTCGGTGCGCTCCACCACGATCACCACGCTGATGACGCATGGGGTTGCTGCAATGTAGAGCAGCATTGGCTCTCGCAGAGCCGGCGCTGCCAAGATTGGCGTGGTAGACAAGGCTCGCTTGAGGTCGTTGAAGGCGTCGTCAGCGCGCTGGGACCAAACGAAGTGGTCCGTCTTCTTCATCAGCTGGTACAGCGGCATGGCCTTCTCCCTGAGCCGGCTGACGAACCGGCTAAGCGAGGCCAAACAACCAGCAAACTTCTGCACATCTCTGAGCTGGGTGGGCTTCTCTAGGGCCTCGATGGCTTTTATCTTCGAGGGGTTAGCCTCGATCCCTCGCTGGGAAACGATGTAACCTAGGAGCTGCCCAGCCGGCACACCAAAGGTGCACTTCTCAGGGTTGAGCTTCATGCGATAGCGCCGCAGGTTGGTGAAGGTCTCCTTGAGATCGTCCAGGAGCGTGCCGCTATGCTTGGTCTTCACCACCACGTCGTCCACATAAGCGTGTACGTTCCTCCCAATCTGCTCCTGCAGACATCGCTGCATGGTTCGCTGGTAAGTGGCTCCAGCGTTCTTCAGGCCGAACGGCATGGTGACATAGCAGTAGGCTCCATATGGGGTGATGAAGGAAGTCTTGATCTGATCCGGCTGGAAGAGCAGGATCTGGTGGTAGCCCGAATAGGCGTCCAGGAAGGATAACAGGTCGCAGCCGGCTGTGGAGTCGATAACCTGGTCAATCCGTGGCAGTGCGAAAGGATCCTTGGGGCAGGCCTTGTTGAGGCTGGTGTAGTCGATACACATTCGCCAAGTGTTATTCTGCTTCAGAACCAAGACTGGGTTCGCGAGCCAGTCAGGGTAAAATACCTCCATGATAAAGCCGGCTGCCAGGAGCCGGGCAATCTCCTCGCCAATAGCTTTCCTCTTTTCTTCTGCAAACCGCCGCAGCGGCTGCTTGACCGGCTTGGCGTCTGGCCGGACGTTAAGTGCGTGCTCAGCCAGCTCCCTCGGCACACCAGGCATGTCCTTTGGAGACCATGCAAAGATGTCCCGATTCTCACGGAGGAAGCTGGTGAGCTCGCTTTCCTATTTGGCAGACAAGCCGGTGCCGATGATGACGTACTTGGAGGGGTCGCTCTCGTCCAGCAAGATCTTCTTGGTGTCGTTGGCCGGCTTGAATTGCTCCACAGGCGACTGGCGAACCGGTACGTCTTGCTGGGTCAGCTCCACGCGATGTAGAAGCTGCCTCTTCTCCTCAGCGACGACCAGCGCCTCTGCCAGCTGCGAGCTCTCCTTTGCGTAGGCCAGGGACTTCTTGAAGTTTCCCGAGACTGTGATCACACCTCTGGGCCCTGGGAGCTTCATCTTTAGATAGGCGTAGTGCAGGACCGCCATGAACCTGGCCAGGGCCGGACGGCCTAGCAGCGCGTGGTAGGGACTGCTGATGTCCACCACCTCGAACCAGATGGGCTCGTGGCGGCTATTCCCCTTCTTTCCAAAGAGAACCTCCAGCTGCACCTTGCCCAAAGGGGTGCAAGAATGCCCAGGCACGATGCCATGGAAGGTGAGCTGGCTAGGTTTCAGCTGAGCAAGCGGGATGCCCAACTTCTCCAGAGAGCTTCGGTAGAGAAGGTTGATACTACTACCGCCATCGATGAGCACGCGGGAGAAACGGCACATGTGCGTATCGGAACACACGACAGGATCCACGACCAGAGCATACTCTCCAGGGCTGGGCATCAACCTCGGGTGGTCTTCGCGCCCCCAGGTAATGGCCGCCTCGGACCAGTGCATGAACTGGGGTTCTGCAGGCATCACAGCATTCACCTCTGCCTCATGCCAAAGGTCGTTCCTTTTGTCCTTGCCGGGGGTAGTGAAGATGTGATACTGCTCCACATCCGTCGGGAAGTCATCATCTTGATCCGGCTCGCCTCCAGCCGGGTCGCGCTGTTGGTCCTCCTGACCTTCAGCCAGTTGCGCTTGCGACGTACCAGGGATCTGCCGAGCGCGCTGCTCCAGCTCTCTCATGAAACGGCACTGACGCGTGGAGTGGGTCGCTTCCCTGCCCGGGGAGGTGTGGAATTTACACGGCTGATCGAGCGCAGCATCGAGGGTGTACTTGCCCTCTTTGCGCCCATGACCGCTGCCTGCAGCCCCCAGGCCTCCTTGGTCAGAAGCCGCTCGCTTTGAGCTAGCAGATCCTCTGGGGAGCGTCTTGGTGTGGTCAAGCCACAGGTGGATGTGCAGCGCCGATGGGCGAGCCTGGGACTCTGACCCCGGCGCTGACTCCTCGATCGAACGTGGCCTGCTTGCTCCGCCGCCCTGCTGGACGCGGCGACCTTGAGCATTGCCGCTCAGAGCACGGCCGCCCTGTTGCGTCTCCATGCACGTCGTAGAACTCGCTGAGCGTGGTGCTCACGCGGCGCCGGTTGGCCTCGTCCTCAGCCACCTTGCCGAGGAGGACGAGACGCGTCCGCTCCAGGGCCTCGGCGACCCGGGTGGGATCGATGATGCGGTCGAGGGGAGTGCGCAGGTCCACCACGGAGACGTCCGGGGCGTCCTGCTCTGGGAGTGGAGCATCTTGCTCCTGTGGAAGAAGGCGTCCGGGCGACGGGCGCTCGGGGCGCAGAGAGTGGCCGCCCTCCTCTTCTCCCAAGGCCATCACCTCGACCATGGCACCAAGACTGCTGCTTTCACCGCAGCTCGAGCCTCCGTCGCAGAGGGAGTCGAAGACGTCGGTCACTTCCTCCGGGAAGGGCTTGGCGACGTAGAAGCGATGACTGCCGACGTCGAGGAAGGAGCCGCTGTTGCCGAAGCCGTTCTCGAAGTGGGCCAAGTTGTCGCTGACGCAGTCGAAGGTGCCGAACCTCCAGACGAGGCCGGAGGCGACCTTCTCGCCGGAGGGTCCCGGCCGGAACTTGACTCTGCTCGCCACCGCGCTTTGCCCCACGGTGGGCGCCAACTGTCGTGGGAATTTAGAGACAGTAGCCATGGGGAGGCTTATCGGAGGGGCTCGACGATGGTGACGATGGGTCCGACTCGGGATCGTGCCAACAGAGACACCTCGGTTTACCCAGGTTCAGGGCCCTCCCGGTTGGAGGTAAACCCCTACTTCCTGCCTGCTTCGTATTGATTGGGTAGTATCGATTACAATGCTCCTCGAGCTGTTCGGGCTAGAGGAGGAAGAAGAAGATCGGGTCCCCCTACGCTAAGGGTCCAGGCCCCCTTATATATATGGGGGCCTAGTTACAGGTTTAGGTGGCGATTCGGCCGGCTGCCGGCTCCTCGGTGGCGGCGTCCTTGGCGTGATCCTCTGGCCCTGCTCTGGCAAAGGCACTTTATAAAGTGCCTTTCCCCTGGGCCGGCATCTGGAGGGCATATCCCTTCTCCTCTGCCTCGGATCCCATCGTGGGGAAGGGTCTTCGATCTTTCATTGGCTGAACGTGGTCGTGGCGCTCGTCACTCCTGTCCTGCGCCCCTGCCGGTCTTGTCGGGGCCAACCTACTTTTGGCCAGACAACCGTTGGGAAGCTTTGTCTTCATCGCCCGGCTCCAGTTCTCTTCGGTGGAGTCGCTAGCCGGCCGCTGGTGCAACCGGCCCTTCGGGCGGAGCCGGTCTTCTCGTGCTGAAGCCGCGGGGACTCCTGGGACGCCAGGCGGCATATTGCCTGGCACGTGGTGCGCCCCCTAAGTCATCCCCACGACACTTCGCGAAGACCGAAGATGAGATGGAGGGGGGCCAGGAGCCAAGCTCACCACAGGGGCGCGTGGCCCAGCCCCTGGCCAGGCCACCCCATGGTAAGGCCAGCTGGCCCCACCTCTGACAATGCCCTTTCGCCTATAAATTCCCCTCGATGGGAAAAACCTAAGGGACGGATCTCTTTTCCACGAAACATACTGCAAGCCACCGTCGTCGCCATCGTGAGATCGGGAGGATCCAGGAGCTCTTCTCGGCACCCTGCCGGAGAGGGGAATCCCTGCCGGAGGCCTTCTACACCACCATGGTTGCCTCCGGAGTGATGTGTGAGTAGTCTACCTTGGACTACGGGTCCATAGCAGTAGCTAGATGGTTGTCTCCTCCACCATGTGCTTCCTGTTTAGATCTTGTGAGCTGCCCTATATGATCAGGATCATCTTTATGTAATCATACATGTTGTGTTTGTTGGGATCCGATGAGTATTGGTACTATGTTAAGTCAATGTGCTGAATTATATATCTTATGTTATCTCTATGTTATTTATGATCTTGCATGCTTTCCGTTGCTAGTAGCTATCTTGGCCAAGTAGATGCTAGTAACTCCAAGAGGGAGTATTTATGCTCGATAGTTGGGTTCATGCCTCTATTTATTCTAGGGGAGTGACAGAAACCTCTAAGGTTGTAGATGTGTTGTTGCCACTAGGGAGAAAACAACATTCTTGTGTCCAAGGACATTTGCTTTGTTTACATTATGCACTTTGCTTAATGTAATTATCTGTTGTTCGCAACTTAATACTCAATGGGTTCTCGGATGACTCCCCGCGAGTGGATTTTAGTCATAGATGCAGTTGGATGGCGGTCTATGTATTTTATCGTAATGCCCAGAGTGAATCACATAGTGATCCTCATGACATATGTACGTTATCTTTATTCTATCAATTGCCCAACTGTAATTTGTTTACCCAGCATGTGTTATTTATCTTATGGAGAGACACCACTAGTGAACTGTGGACCCCGGTCCAATTTCCTTTACATTGCTATACCGTTTTACTTTTACTCGCACTATTTACTTTCTTGCATACTATTATCCTTTTACCACTCGATACGCTCAATCCTTTGTTTACAGCAAACCGGTGAGATTGACAACCTCATCGTAAGTTGGGAGCAAATTTCTTGGTTGTGTTGTGTGCAGGTTTCATGTTGCTGCTAACTGAAGATGCACCAGCAATATTTCTGGCACCATTGTCTGGAGTGTCACGAAGCTAGCAAGCATCACCTTCTGAAGTTTGGTTTTCTCCTACTGGTTCGATAAACCTTGGTTTCACAACTGAGGGAAGACTTGCTGCTGTGCTCATCATACCTTGCTCTTGGGGTTCCCAACGAGCTGTACTTACAAGGCATCAACGAGTTTTTCTGGCGCCATTGCCGGGGAGGAAGAAGACTTCTGCAAGGGGAGTCTCTCACGCACAATCTTTTACTTTGTTTTTGTTTTGCTTTATTTTATTTTTGCTTGCATCTTTTTATCAAAAATACAAAAAAAATAGCTTCCTTTATAGTTGTTACTTCATTACTTTTAGTTCATTATGTTGTTCCCTAAGTATGTTTTGGAGGACCTCTCATGAGGTAGTGGTTCTATTATTGGGAAAGGTAGCATTGAGGAGTTCTTTAATCATATTAGTATGCATAAAGATGTTGAGGATAGATCTTTGGCTAAGCTTGCTCCTAGTTATGAAGTTGCTGCTTCTTATTTAGTTCACATGTTGGAGGCTAGGTTTGTTAACCTTAATCCTTTTATGCAACAAATGTTTCTTAAGCTTCATAATATCGAATACTCTGAAAAGAAAGATTTTATTTTGGAGACTTTGCGTAGAGAATTTAGAGATGTTGTTATTGAAGCTAGAAAAGTCTTTGAGCATTTTAATATGCTTGGCTCGCCTGCTAATGTTGTTGGTACAACCAAAGAAGATATCAAACTACCAATTCCTTGCAAACTTGTAAGATTGCATGAAGCTTTGGAAAAGAAGTTCGATTGGATTTGTCCTGAAAACCCTTTTGATGAAAGTAGTGAACCAAAGAGTGTTCACAAGGGATCTTCGAAAACTCATTTGGACACAATTCAATTCATTGTTGAAAAGACTTCTGCAATTGATCTTAATGTTTCATTTGATAATACTTGATTTGCACTTTCTGCGCCTAGCTCAAAGGCGTTAAAGAAAAGCACTCTTGGGAGATAACCCAATGTTTTATTTTCAGTACTTTTTCTTTTATTTGAGTCTTGAAAGTTATTACTATTTTAATAACCTCTCCTTATCTTTTTTATTTCGTTATTGTTCCAAGAAGAACCTCTAATTTGAGGGAGGTAAGATTTGGGGAAGTTGCTGTCCTGAAACAGATTTCGGTGCTGCACCGTAAAAATTCGTGAAAACTCTCAGAATATCTTTTTGACCTGAGATTTCTTGTGCATATGACCTAGGTTATATCCAAAATTTCATTAGTTTTGCACTTTTCGATTTGAGCAACAGAAGGTCCTCGAAAAAATCGACCTTTGTCAGCTGTTCTGTTTTGACAGATTTCTGCCACTATTTGTGTTTGCCTCTCGATCGCTTTCTTTTTGAGTTCTTTTGATCACGGAACTTTTGGGGAAGTTGCTACAGTAGTATATGCTTTATATGTGGTGTTTTTGAGTTGAAACCTGAACCAAAAAGGGTTGATTTACTATTATGTTTATGCTAACGTTGCTAATAGAATTGTGTAAAGTTTTGCATAAAGGAAGTTTTCAAGTGTAGGGATTGGAGAATGATGAGATGAGATGAAGAATGGACAAAAGCTCAAGTTTGGGATGCCCATGTCACCCCAATAAATATCCAAGAGGTACAAGCATCAAAGCTTGAGGATGCCCCCGAGGCACCCCTTCTTCATCGGTAAAAATCAGGTCACCTTTCAACACACTATATTTTTATTGCTTCATGCACTATGCGTTTTTCTTAAAGCATCTTTACTTTTGCTTTTAGTTTTATTTTGTTTTGTTTGCTGCAATAAATGTTTGGAACCCAACAAATTTCTTTTGGAGGAGATGTACTTGTTTTTTATTTGCCAAGAACACTCTAGTTTTCACTCTCATCGTTCAACGAGTGTTCTCTTTTTCTAGAACTGCGTTTAGCTTTCATTTTTTGCCTTGATTTTTGTTCAGATCTTGTTTTATCTTTGCATCAAGGTGTATTTAGACTACTGGTCTATGTTGGTTTTCATCAAAAGAGTTGTCTCAAAAAGGTTTGAATGGTGTTGGAAAAGAGAAAAAGTTTCATGCAAAAAAGTGATACAAAAAGGAGCTTGTTTAGACTGTGGCTTAGACTTTTTCATGCCATGCTTGATGTCATTTTGATAGTATGCTTAGTGATTTTTTCTGTAGCATGACTTGTCTCAAATGACTGAGATTGCTTAATGAGCCTTTGAAAAAATCATGTGTTGTTTTTATTATGTGGAAGCATTTATTTGGTTTTCTCCTTGATGCTTTATTTGGGTTGACTTGGCGCATGCTTACAACTCTAAGAAGTCGCCATAAGCCTCTATGATCATTTAGTTTTTGACTTGTGATGCCATTTTATGCTTCTTTTAATGATGTTTTGTCGCTATGCATGATTATGGCCGTTACTGCTCTCTTAGTTGGTCGCTCCCAGTCTATTGCTAGCCCTCGTTTTGTACTGAGTATGAGCTCTACTCGTGCATCCAACTCCCAAAAACCAAGTTATGTCAATGTGTTCACCATACATACCTATTAGCAATTTGCTATTCCAAGTATATTTGACTTGCTTTTATCTATCCTTCGAATTAAACTCTTTTTGGTGTTATGCAAAAATTAGTCAGTAAAGCTCTCACAAACCTGATGGCACACTTTACTTTTCTCGCTTTTAAAATTTTGACATTGTGGCTCTCTTATGTTGACGTTATGCTTGCAAGTTGTAATTTGGGAATTAGCCAAACCATGCCGTCATGGGGAAAGCTTTCAACATTGCACTTCTCTTATTTGAGTTCATATCGTAAACTTTTGTTTATGGATACTCGCGATGTGAAACAAGTTGGGAATCTTGCGGGATCATGGAGTTTGCATATGTGCTAGCGAAACGCCTGGGCCACTAATCTAAGCCATGCATCATTCATGGTGGAAATTTATAGCATGCCCATAGTGGACATTCGACGACGCATCTCACAATAAAAAGTTGTACCAATGGTAAATAAAAGAGGTGTCAAGGTGTTCATTGTCTGTTTGTCCTATCATTTTGATGTGGGCTTGTTCCATGTCATCAGACAAGGAGGTACCCCATTGGCGATTCTCAATGATACGTGTATACTTACAACGACAAGAGCTTGCTTGGGATCCTAAGTCGAGTAGCATGAGGTTTGGGTATTCGTACTTCACGAAACACGAGGTTTTCAACTTATGATTTGTCAAGCATATGCTCATAATTGTTCTCGCATTAACTTTAACCATTCAAGAGGTCTATGATGGGGGCAATGAGAGCTCAAAGCTAGTAAGTACCATAATTTTTGAAGTTTTATAAAACTTGCAATCACTGCTTCCCTCTGCGAAGGGCCTTTCTTTTACTTTTTTGTTGAGTCTCCACCTTCTACCTTTATGCACCGTCTAAGAGAGCATAGTTGCCATTCTGAGTTTAATGTGCATAGTCCCAAAGTTTATCATTGATTGATTCATGATTATGGTTTCACTTGTTCTTAAATTATTTGTATCCAGTCGCCCTCTTAAACTTGAAGGTGTCCTATGCATTTATGTTTTGCTATTCTATGAAGGACAAGCTGAAAACCATTTGATATGTTTTTCCATATGATTTGAACACATGTTTGACTTTCATTGTTTCATTATTCATGATCTTTCGTTTGTATTTCTTTTCATGTTATAACATGGTTGCTAAGTTTTTATTACCAAGATTATGTCTTTTATGCCCATGTTTTAAGTTCTTTGATCCCAACACTCAATGCTTTACATAGATGATCAAGATTGTGATGGTGCATGTCAACTCAAAAATTATTCTTTTGTTATCACTTAGCTACTCGAGGACGAGCAGGAGTTAAGCTTGGGGATGCTTGATACGTCTCAAACGTATTTATATTTTTTGATGCTCCATGCTTGTTTATACACCATTTGGTTTGAGTTTTATTACACTTCGTGGCATTTTTATGCATTTTCCAGAACTAACCTATTAACAAGATGCCACAGTGCCAGTTCCCTATTTTCTGCTTTTTTGTGTTTCAGAAAAGTTACAGAGGAAATATTCTCGGAATTGGACGAAACAAAAGCCAAACCTCTTATTTTTACCGAAGCTTCGCGAAGACCGAAGATGAGACGGAGGGGGGCCAGGAGCCAGGCTCACCATAGGGGGGCGCGGCCGAGCCCCTGGCCACGCTACCCCATGGTGAGGCCAGCTGGCCCCACCTCTGACGATGCTCTTTTGCCTATAAAGTCCCCTCGACAGGAAAAACCTAAGGGACGGATCTCTTTTCCACGAAACATACTGCAAGCCGCCGCCGCCGCCGTCGCGAGATCGGGAGGATCTAGGAGCTCTTCTCGGCACCCTGCCGGAGAGGGGAATCTCTGCCAGAGGCCTTCTACACCACCATGGTCACCTCTGGAGTGATATGTGAGTAGTCTACCTTGGGCTACGGGTCCATAGCAGTAGCTAGATGGTTGTCTCCTCCACTATGTGCTTCATGTTTAGATCTTGTGAGCTGCCCTACATGATCAGGATCATCTTTATGTAATCATACATGTTGTGTTTGTTGGGATCCGATGAGTATTGGTACTATGTTAAGTTGATGTGCTGATTTATATATCTTATGTTATCTCTATGTTATTTATGATCTTGCATGCTTTCCGTTGCTAGTAGCTATCTTGGACGAGTACATGCTAATAACTCCAAGAGGGAGTATTTATGCTCGATAGTTGGGTTCATGCCTCTATTTAATCTGGGGGAGTGACAGAAACCTCTAAGGTTGTAGATGTGTTGTTGCCACTAGGGAGAAAACAACATTCTTGTGTCCAAGGGCATTTGCTTTGTTTACATTACGCACTTTGCTTAATGGAATAATCTGTTGTTCGCAACTTAATACTTAAGGGGTTCTCGGATGAATCCTCGCGAGTGGATTTTTAGTCATAGATGCAGTTGGATGGCATTCTATGTATTTTGTCATAATGCCCAGAGTGAATCTCATAGTGATCCTCATGACATATGTACGTTATCTTTATTCTATCAATGGCCCAACTGTAATTTGTTTACCCAGCATATGTTATTTATCTTATGGAGAGACACCACTAGTGAACTGTGGACCCCGGTCCAATTTCCTTTACATTGCTATACCGTTTTACTTTTACTCGGACTTTTTACTTTCTTGCATACTATTATCATTTTACCAATTGATAGGCTCAATCCTTTGTTTACAGCAAACCGGTGAGATTGACAACCTCATCGTAAGTAGGGAGCAATGTTCTTGGTTGTGTTGTGTGCAGGTTTCACGTTGCTGCTAGGTGAAGACGCACCAGCAATATTTCTGGCGCCATTGTCTGGAGTGTCACGAAGCTAGCAAGCATCACCTTCTGAAGTTTGGCTTTCTCCTATTGGTTCGATAAACCTTGGTTTCACAACTGAGGGAAGACTTGCTGATGTGCTCATCATACCTTCCTCTTGGGGTTCCCAACGAGCTGTACTTACAAGCCATCACTCGCCGGAGAGACGCTTGGCCAGAGAGGAGGTCGTCGCGGAGGAGCTTGCCAGGGAGGAGCTTGGCCCTTAGCCGAGGACGAGCTTGGCAGGAGTGCTCGCCGGAGAGTCATCAGGGAGGAGCTTCTCATGCTAATGTTTGTATGTGTGTGAGGGAGACAGAGAGAGAGAGAAGAGAAGAGAGATATGAGGTGCATGAGATATGGACGAAGAAGAGAGAGAGGGGAGGTGAGATAAGGACAAAGAGAGGTTGGATCCGCGTGACCCCCTCCTGGCCAATCAGAAGCCTCCATTGAAGATGCCACAGATGTTTGTTTGGTTGGAAACGTTGTGAGCCGTTGGATGTGCCTTTAGATTGAAACTTACCCATAGCGCACCACGAGTCCCATGCGATACGTCTAAGTGATGCAAATTTCGTAATTTTTTCGCACCAAAACTAGAACGTCAAAAAACTGCATCTTCCCTTATGAATTTTGAGATTCTAAAATTTGTCGAAACGACTGTAGGTAGATGAAATCTGATGTAACTTTTTGTGTAGATAGTTTTTCAGATAAAAAACTTTTATATCCGACTTCGTATGCAAAAGTTATGGCCGTTTTACCGAGACATAAAGTTTTTTTGTAAAAAATATCAAAATTCATGTTTATTATTTTTCCTACTTACTAGATCACAGAACATATATAAATCTCAAATTTTGATTTTTTTCAAACCTTTTATCATTTTCTTTTATTTTTCAGAAGACTAGAAAGGCGGTCCGGGAGGGGGGGGGTGTAGGAAAAATTTCAAGTGATTTAACCTGTAGCACATGGGTTTCGTGTATCGCGAGTAAGTCCCTAAATTTGAATTTTTTGAATTATTTTCCCACCCAACTTACCTGTAGCGCACTTGATGGCATGCGCTACGAGTAGTACAAATTACCCGTAGCGCATGCTTCACCACGTGCGCTACAGGTAGGTTGAGGGACGCCAGCCCTCCAGGCCCACACATACCCGTAGCGCATGGACAAGAGTGGTGCGCTATGGATAACTTCACTAGGCGGCGCATGGGGCACGGTGCGCTAGGAGTAAATACCCGGAGCACACCATCTTTGAAATGCGCTACGGGTAGCTCTCCTACCTATAGCTTTTTTCGTAGTAGTGTTCCAACTACCTGAAAGGGAGAGTTCCGGATTCACACAACAGAAATTTCTATATTTTTCTTCTACTTCCTTAGCATTACAGAAATAGAACATTTATCTCTTTGAAAAATCTTTTTTAGGCTAGAGAGCTTCTGAAAAATGCATAAGATTTTTTTTATGTTTAGAGCTTTTTTTCTAAATCATGATCTAAAATATAATTGTATCATCGACATATTGCAAAATGGAGACCCCCTCCCCCCATCTACCAAATGTGGGATTAGCCTACTTACTTTCTCATCTTCTTTTGCTCTGTTGATAATAATAGTAAACATATCCGCCATAATATTAAATTGGATAGGTGATAAAGGATCACCTTTATGCAGCCCCTTTTTTTGCTTGAAAGTAATGCCCGGTATCATCGTTAACTCTCACTCCAACACTACCCCGGCTACTGAATTCGTGATTCCATCTACACCATGTTGGGTCAAATCCTTTCATTCTATGCACTTAGCGTAAAAAATTCCAACTAACCTTATCGTACGCCTTCTCGAAATAATTTTTTAAGAGAACCCCATCCATTTTCTTCTTATATATGAAGCTCATGGATAGTAGTCTCATCTAGCGCCACCAAACCCTCAAAGATATGTCTTCCTAGCATGAAGGTTGTTTGGGTCGGCCGAACCACTCAGTGTGCTACATTGGCAAATCTATTTGTTCCTATTTTGGTGAACAATTTAAAACTAACATTTAACACAAAATAGTCAGGGCCTAGACAGAGTTGAAACGTTATGAGACTCCTAGGAGGACACCCAGGGTGATTGGATCTCGTGCCTCCCGGCCGCCAGCGTCGCCGTAGATCGCCTCGTCTCTGTGGCCTTTGGGCCATGGAGGCGCGATGGATCTCAGCTCTCATCGGTGGGAGGGCTCCGCCCCCTGTTTTGAGGGCTTTGTTTTTCGTTTTTAGGGTCAAGGTTTGTAGGGGCGATGCTCAGGTGGTGGTGGTGGCGTCTCGTGCAATAAGGTCTCCCCGGCTTGAACCCCATCTCGGTGGCAACGTCAAGAGGCTTGTGGGAGTGGTGTGGTCTTTGAAGATTTCGTATGGCTAAGGGGATCTTCAGATCGTCAAGGAGCTTCATCGGCAGTTCTTCCTTCTTCTTCATCTTTGGGATGGATGTGGTCTTCTTGACCCGTTCGGCGACTTCCCATCTGCAACCAACAACGCCAGGCTGACTCAGGGAGGAGTGGCAGCGGGGCGGCCGTCGACATGGTAAGGAGGTTGAAGATGAAGGGCTTCTCAAGGATCTCATTGAAATTTTGGTTTTTTTGGGTGCTTTGTGATGTTCGTTATTTATTTTAATGCCAGTGTCCTATTCACAAAAAAAACACAAAATAGTCAGTATTTTTGTATTTGAATAGCATTTTCTTTCTTGGACAGTAATATAATTGTACCAAAGATTAGTTGGAAAATATGCAAATCACCTCTCTAGAATGATGAAAACATATCCATAATATTCAATTTAATAAAATTCCAAAAATGTTGATAGAGTTCAGCAGGGAACCCATTTGGTAACGGAGCTTTATTCTTCATCATCCGAAGGGAACCTAATATTACCTTCAGTATCATCAGCAACATAGTATTTCCCCTTTGTTAGAGCATCTACACCGACGCCCCCAAATTCCCTCCCCTCCCCCCCCCCCCCCGAATAGCCTTTTGGGATGGGGAGGATAAAATAGCTCTCACCGGGCGCTCTAAGTCACTGCCGGCAATGGACCATGTCCAGAACTTTGTCCAACAACCCCGTGCCAGCCTCGAACCATATGGGATGAACACCGCCGATGGTTCTACGGTTGTGCACAACACAATGTGAGTATCTCCACCTAATTCTAGTTTGATTTCATGGAAAATATGTGGATGAAATGCTTACTTAAAGTGTGTAATTAATTTGTAGGATGTAATAAACCGCGGTCTTGTTTGATGGGTTTCCCAACCAGTCTGGAGAGGCATCGACGAAGGAGCTTAACCACGGTGTACATTGCGCCCCGGAGGCTCACGCTCTGAGCAGGTGCCAACATCGACTCCACTCGCCGTACGAGGGACTACATGAGCAACCAATGCGACGCCTTTAAGAAGGGAGCAACATCGTGATACCGCCGTCGCCTGATTCAGCCTGGATCTAGGTTTTCCCCGACGCTCGATGTGGTGAAGAGTAGTCAGAGCCATGGCAATGCCCCCAAGGAGGAAGACAGCACCTACGGGTGTCGCCGTTGCCAGCAAAAGCCAGGATTTCTCCCGGCCTGATGCCAATCCCAAATCCCCACAGAACCGAACAGACGGAGGCGACGAGATGCACACCACCACCGAGAGGCTTGCCACAGACATCGCTGGAGCAGAGGAAGGCGCCGACCACCACCCATGAAGACCACCATCGGGGACCGGAATGTGGGATCTGGACCACCGCTGCCTGGCCGACTACCGGCACTGCCATGGTGCCTGGTAGCGGACAACGCAGGCACCACCACACCTGGGCTAGCCGCTGGCACCGCCGAGGTGCCCATCAACTTCTGGCACCTCATCGCGCTCGTCGCCGGCCACCCGCGACACCACGCCTGTTGCAGTGAAACATGACAAAGATTAGGCAGGGCCATTAGAAGCTAGTTGTGGCTGATTTGTAAATATGAAAAAGGATGGAAACCCGCTGAGAGATAAAAAGAAAAAATAGAAAGGAGAAAAAAAAGAGTTAAAAGAGGAGAAGAAAAGGCTCGAGCAGAACAAGAAAAAGATAAAGAAGATCATGCAAATTTGAGAAGAATAATTATTGAGCCTCCAAGAAACCTAGCATTTGATAAACTTTTTGTTGTATAATAATAACTATTTTTAGTTATTGCAATATGTTTTCAGGCCAATTTATTTGTATTTAAAATTTCTAATTATTCTCTAATAAATAAATATAAAGACCATTTGGACCGGCTTACTTAGGGATGCCGGTCTGGGTAAATCCACCCAAATAGAGGGAGCGTCTGCCGGCGCCTCCAAAACACCTTGTCCGGCATCGTTGCTGGATAGAGTTTTGTGGGAGGGGGGAGGGGGTGGGGGTGGAGATGCACTTAGAGCATGTCTAACAGACCCCCTAAAAGGGCCAAACCCGTAAAATAACCGCCGAAATACGGGGTAGGGCTCTACCCGGCCGTCTAGCAGACCCCGTAAAACAGGCCCCCTGCGTCAGTTTTTTTCAGTTTCGGCTAGGGGGTGGCTTCTGGCCCCCTACTTGTGCGGGGCGGGAGAGGAAATACAGGGCAAACCCACCATCCCATTTCAGCTAGGGCGCACGGACATTTCAGATTTCGCACCCGTTTTGCCCCGCGCCGCCGCCGTAGCCACCCGCGCGCCACCGCCGGAAACCTTCAGATTCGGCCCCCTCCGCCGCCCGCCGAGCCGCGCCGCGCTGCGTCCACGCCCGCCGCACCCCCGCCGGAGATCCGTGCCCCTCCGCGCGCGCCGCCGCACCCCCACCGCGGTCTCCTCCGCCATCAAACCCACGGTGAGTACTCTCGCCGCGTTCCTCTTCGTTTTTGCCGGTACAATCGACGTGTTTGGAGGTTGATCTATGCTTCACGGTGGTAGATGACTTCGGAGGATGTGCATATGGAGGATTTGGTGGATTCGTCGACCGATTGGTCCTCATCGAATTCTTCCATTAGAACATTTGTTATTTGTTTAATTCTTCCATTAGAACATTTGTTGGCAGTTCCGAAAAACATTATTGTAATAATTATGACGATTATTGTGTGATTTAAAACTTTTATTCAATGTGGATGTTGTATTGGTTCTAGTATCCAATTTGTCAAAAACCCTATTTTGAGGGGTTGGAAACTCGTCCGAGCTAGCAGACCCCGTATCCCTACCCCGTAAAACAGAATTTTACGGGGTGGGGATACGGGGACTGCTAGCGCGGATGAGTTTTCGACCGGTGGAAAGTGAATACAGGATCCTCTACTCGCGTTTTACGGGGCAGAAAAATAGGGGTCCGTTAGACATGCTCTTATGCTTCTGTGACAGTGACCCTTATCTTGCTGCCACTCTCCTCGTGTGACACTTTTATCGGAATTTGCCAGTTTCCGTCACATACACCAAATGCAAGCATAGCACCAAAAACTCCAAGCATGAGATGTTCCAGTCTACCTAGTCCATATATAGCCCTTTAGAGAACCCAAAAAGGAAGCCAAATGAAACAAGGACAGCCAAATACCGTGGCTACAGCCCCTCAGTGAGTCACCATTCTTTCGCCTGCAAAAACCACTTGCAAACCACACAAACCGAAAACGCCAGCTCCCCTCCGCCTCCATTTTTAGCAAACTTTCGCATAAACCTACGCCCCTGCACCCCTCCCTGCCACCTTCCCCAAACAACCGCGCGTAGGTATCTCTCTACCTCCTCCATCCTTCTCTGGCGCCGCCTATGGAGGGTCAGCCCGACACGGTGGCGGCGCCGCCTACATCGCCGGAGGAGGAGAAGGTGCCGGCCGCGGACAGTCTTGATGAGGAGGTGGGGCAGAGGGAGGAGGCCACGGCGGTGGTGCTGAAGAAAGGGCCGTGGACGACGGCGGAGGACGCCGTGCTGGTGAACCACGTGCGGCAGCACGGCGAGGGCAACTGGAACGCCGTGCAGCGCCAGACCGGGCTTCTCCGCTGCGGCAAGAGCTGTCGGCTGCGGTGGACCAATCACCTCCGCCCCAACCTCAAGAAGGGCTCCTTCTCTCCCGACGAGGAGCTCCTCATCGCGCAGCTTCACGCGCAACTCGGCAACAAGTGGGCTCGAATGGCCTCCCATGTAAGCTCCTGCTCGACTGAATTGTCCTTTTCAACTCTCAGTGCACCATACGGCAAGCAATTTAATCTTGACACGACGATCGTCACTTGTTCCATATAGCTACCGGGAAGGACGGACAACGAGATCAAGAACTACTGGAACACGAGGACCAAGCGGAGGCAGCGGGCCGGCCTGCCGATGTACCCGCCCGAGGTGCAGCTCCAGCTCGCCATCACCAAGCGCTGCCGCTACGACGACTTTTCGCCCCTGTCCTCCCCGCAGCAATCGGCCAGCAATGTCCTGTCACTCGATGCCGCCGACGCAGCTTCGGCGGGGTACACCAGCGCTCGCCCGCCGCCGCTCGACCTTGCCGGACAGCTAGCCATGGCCAACCGGCCGGTGCAGTTCCTGGCTCAGACGCCCTTCTCGGCGCCGTCTTCCCCATGGGCGAAGCCATTCGCACGGAACGCGCAGTACTTCCAGTTCGCGCATTCGTCGCCCGTGTCGCCGACGACGCCGACCGGGCCCATGCACCCGGTCACGCCGGAGCTGTCCTTGGGCTATGGATTGCACGGCGTCGAACGGACTCGATTCACTCCTCTCTCGCCGTCTCCGGGCGCCAGAGTGGAGCTCCCTTCAAGCCAATTGCGCCCGGCGATGCCGCCGTCCTCCGCTGCCACCGCCACCGCCGTCGAAAGCGCCGTTCTGGGCGAAGGAGCGTCCCAAGATCAGCAGAACGCTGCGAGCCTCGAGGCGATGCTTCAGGAGCTGCATGACGCCATCAAGATCGAGCCGCCGGCGCATGCCAACCGAACCGTCGACAGCCACGCCGAGCAGAACGGCGTCAGTGGTGAGTAGTGCATGTCGTGCGTGAAGCATTTCTCACATTTTCCACTCCTTCGATGCATCCGAGCTTTTAATTATTTGTCTCTTTGTTGGAGAAGAGAACAAATGGTCATGATTATGTTGTGAGCCGGCCCATAGATTACTAGCTAGACGAAAACCTTTTTGTTCGTGCTTCCAAAATCCCCCTTTGTTTTCTGGCCAAATTCTACATACTTCTTGAAAAGCAAAAGAAGCGCTAATTTGTTTACGCACAGATTATACTAGAATTTCAATTACTAGGCTAATATTAACAAAAAAAATATGTTGAGGTAAACAAATAATTTCTACTCTAGCTATGTGTATTAGGACTAAGAGTTCTGAAGCAGGGTCAGTACTGTTTGGAATGTTCTTTGGTTTTACTTTTGATAGTTTTAAGGTTAGTACACTACTGCAGTGTGCAGGTACAAGCTAGAGAGGATTTATTTAGTCCTTGCAAGACAGTGACTGCTTTTAATCTTCTTTGTTGATTACTTTTCCTTATCTTGACAAGTACTTTAATACCTTTATTTCCCTTTACCCTTTTCTCTCACACTCCCTCTCTAAATGTACTGCTTTACCATATACCTAATCTAATCCCTGCTGCCAATTCATGCTTCCGTTTTGCTCTTTCATGATTGCTCGTTAGCTCCCGTAGCAACACGTAATGCTTCTTCTATATAGTTTCCGGATTAACATAACCAATCAGTGTAAACGTGATCATATCCTGCACTACTTTTCGGAGATTTACTAGACATGCTCATGATCTGCCTAGCTTGCTAGTGCAGAACAGAATCAAAATGGGAATTCATTTACACCTCATGTTCCAACTAGCATGGAATATATAATCCATTATATGCATGGAAGAAACTTTGTGCCAACATCAACTTCCATGAAACAATTTCCATTCTAGAGAAAATTTAGAACAAAAATTTGATGCCATTATGTTAGCTAGCTAGATGAATCATGGCCCTTATCAAAAAAAGATGAATCATAGCCTGTTGTTCTAACCAGTTGGACTGCTTCCAGGAGACAACAAATCGGAGGGCGAGCTCAAAGACGACATCGATACACTGTTCGACCTGATGATACCGATGGCCTTCCCCACGCCGGAGCCCGCTCCAACAGCCCCTGCGCCCAATCACTCTGGCTCGATCTCGCAACACAGCAGTGACGACCAGGACCACTCCAACCTCGACCTTGGCATGGATCACCTTCCGGTCATCGGCGGCGCCGGCTCATCGGAGCAGGACTGGGGCCTCGACGGCGCCTGCCAGTGGAACAACATGTCCAGCATCTGCTGACAAAACTCGTCCACAGAGTTCCGGCGGCGCAGCTAAACAGGACTCTAAGCGTCCTGTGTTTGAGGACTCAATGAACCTAGGAAACCCATTACATGGGGATGTTTTGATGTCCCACCTTTTTCCATGTTTTCAAGTTCGCGTTGTCAAGGTATATTGATCATGGACCAAAATGATCCATGTTCAGACTTAATGATGACTCAGTTTGAGCCGCCCCGTACAATCCAATCAAAAATTTCATAACATTTTAGGCTACTACACAACATTTTCGACTTAATTAGCTTGTGTATTTATGCGCGTCACGCATGGTACTTTATATAGATCCAGATCATTTCCGGCCGTGATCTTTGACCGCGGTCTTCTCTTAAGTTGGCGCTCGTTCAGAAATAGGGACTTGCTGTTTATGAGATGTTCTAGACTTTCTAAATTGTACTCCCTCTGTTCTGTTTTAATCAACGCGGGAGCTACTTGGATGCATACCAGCAGCGCGATTAAATTGGAATGGAGGTAGTACGTATCTAGAGGTATTTTAATGTGTTAGTTTACTAATTTCAGTTTGTATGCAATCCACATTAAAATGTATAAAACATCTTACAATTCGGAATGGAGGGAACAACCTGGTAGTTTTGGGATATTTCCAGAGTTCTGAACTGGACATAATCCTAATACTTGTAGCCCACAGCCTGACAGCCTCCATATACGCACACTCATAGCAACCTCCTAATTAAGGCTCACAAAACATTTTTCATTTCACTTGAGAAAATGTGTAATGTCGGATTAACTGTTTGTGACCCATTATATGAACCGCGACTCCAAGTAGACAAGTTAACAACACGCTCACAATTCGCATCAAATCTGCAGTTAACAGATGAATGGAAACATAGTATTTGGTATAAAAAAACTTATTTGTAGTACAAATTCAGGTGAAATGTGCCAGTCCTTAACTCTCCATTACTCTATTTTCCGGTCTGCTTCTTACTTCTACAAATGCGAAATTCAAGCAGGGTTTGGGTAGTCACAAATCTGTCGTGAAATTGATTAGCGCATATCATGCATGGTGGCTTGCTGCCCCCGGTCTCCCGTGATGCAGAGTCGATCGAGGAACAAGGAGCAGTTGGATTGCATGAGCGAGTACCTCTCCATGCTAAATACGTGTTGTCCATTCTTTGCTGCTTGCTTCCTGCCATAAGTTCCTCTCCATAAGGAGGTTCCTCTTGTTGTGACTCCTTACTCCTCTCTTCCAGGCACTTTCTTTTTTTCTCGGTGGTTCTGGGTAACAGAAGCTTCTAATCTTTGTTCGATGGCTGGGTAAAGAAAAACACAGAACAGGTCGCTTACATAGGCCACCAGAGAAAATAGGATACTTGAAACCATAGACTGAATAAAAGCAGAAAAATCAAATCGTTTTTGTCAACACGATTAGTAATCAGATTTATGTTTACATTACTCTCCTTGCACACTAAGACCAAGCTAGGAATATTAGACAAGTGGGGCCAAGTGAACATTGTAGAACTTGAAGGGGGTCACATGGTTAAATTTTGGAAAGTTTGGGGTCAAATCCTCATATTGTTATGGGTGTTTCAGCGAAAAATCCAGCATGCATGGGGGAGCCATGGCCCCAGTGCACCCCCCTTGGATCCATCCCTACTCGCAGACGGTTTTACCAAAATTTGCACCAAAAAAATATAGAAGATCCTCAAACATATGTAGGTTAGTATGGAGTATTGTGCTACACACACCGTCTATACTCTGATCTGGCCCATTATCTCCAACAAAGCATTGCCGTTTAATCCTAATTGTGAACCCTAGCTTTTAGAGACCTAAGTTTTTTCCTCTGAATCCATTAGGATCACATCGTCACCACTTCCATCAACTCCTCTGAAATCCGTTCCAATGCATGTACCACCCTCTCCCACTCTACTTCTGCCCCTCCACCTCCACTTCCATGTAGAACGAAGTTATGTAACATCCTAAATTTTGGACTATTTAAAAAATATAAAAAACTGAGGCTAGAAAAAAATTGAAATTTTCTATAATAAATGGATGCTTGAACCTGAATTTAATAACTAATTTCAATGTAATATAATTATTGTAAACTTCAACATGGATTATTTTGTACTTACTTGAATTTCTCATATTATATCGTATTTCTCTGAGTTTTGGGGGTTTACTAGAGTTCATTTGTATTTTCAGGCTTCCTAACTTCGGGCATTTCCTTTTGTTTGTTTAGACTTCTTGGTCGAATATCCTCAATCGACCTCTCCTCTCTCTCTCTCTCTCTCTCTCTCTCTCTCTCTCTCTCTCTCTCTCTCTCTCTCTCTCTCTCTCTCTCTCTCTCTCTCTCTCCTTATGTTGGACTTGCCCTACTTCCTCTATCTTGTCTTTCCTCTGCCCAAACCATCCTGACCCACCTCCTATCCTCTTTTTCTCTCACACTTGCCTAGCATAGTAGCTACCCGCCCTTGGACCTTTCCACCATAACCTAGCTCAAGATGCTCAATAGACCAACCGAAACGAAAGCCATGAATCATTGTGTGGGGTAGTACATAAGATGCAAAACGCCATCGCCATGGCATATGGGCCATCGCCGATTATTCCTTCGCCACCGATTATCTCCACACCACCAGAAAAATGCACCCACATCTCCCATTTTTCCTTAATGCCACTCTCCAACCCTAGTTGTGCCACCACCTCACCCGCAGCTCGCGACTCTCTCCATTATTGCCACCACTGTGGCAGTATCAATCTTTATGACATATGTTCCGTAAGTAGAATGTCGTTCTTGCGGGAAAGTGTGTGTGTTGTGACATTTTATTTGCCCTTTCTGTATTTGCTGACATAAGGAAAAAATTCAATAAATTCAACCCACTTAGTATATATTTTGTTCAATTTTTCTTATCCTTTCAAATATTTCCTAGATTTGAAATAGATTACACATTCTTTTGGCAATAAATAGTGTTGCCGAACTTTCAGAACACTAATTCTTTACCACAGATTGGATAGTTCAAATGTGCTCCATCCAATTTTCCGCTATGGTATGTAGGGACGCTCTATCCAGTTATATTTTTAGAAATGGGGAAACCTCAGCCTCTGAATCAAAATGATGCATATGGCTTTCTTTATTAACTTATTGTGTGTCCAATGTATCAAACATTACATTCATGGGTCGCACAAAGTGAGCACATGAATCAACCAGTGAAAAAGGAGATGCAAATGATTAAGACGATACATTAAGAGCTTATCCTGAGCTACCATCACTACTAGGAAAAAGGATACATGTGGCGCACCATTTTTCCTTACCCGCGGTGCATGGGCCATGCGCCACACATAGCATGCCACCGGTAATAGGTTACCTGTTGTAGGGGTGGACACAAAGCTTGAGGCTCGAGGCTTGGCGCGGGATTGAAAGGGCTTGGCTCGGGGTCGGCTCGGCTTGGAGGTTGTACGAGCCAAGCCTAAACTCTATTACTAAGGCTCGAGGCACGACAAGCTAGCTGGTGAAGCTCGCAAGCCGCTTGAAATGTAACATTTCACAATTATAAACAATAGTTGATCATGAATACATTCATACAGTAGTCTAACAATTTTTAGTAATAATAATAGTAGCATATTCACAACACATAGGTCCACTTAGTTCAATAGAAAGTGTCATGCATCACGAACACATGAACTTAGTTCAACAAATAGAACATGAGCCATTAAAAGAAAATATCAATGTTAACTTCAACCACAAAAGAACCATGGGTCCATCATTTCATGAAGGAAAGGGAGCATGAATAGGAGGAGGAGATGTGGCGGCGGCTGGTGGTGTAAGCCATCGGTTGCGGGCTAGCGATGATGTCCATTATCACCTCACGTGCATGTCGATAGAGATAGGACGTCGAGAGAAGGGAAACAACCATAGCATGTGGCAAAGCGTGCGCGTGCATTTTTTTAGTGGGTAGGTGTTGGCTCGATGAGCTGGCTCGGCTAGATCACAAGCCTTACAAGCCAAGCTTCAAGCCCAATTTATGCATGTTTTAACTCATCAAGCCAATTTTTTCCAAGCTTTACCAAGCCGAGCCTCGACCCGGCTTGGCTCGATTCCACCACTAACCTGCGGCGCACCATGTGGTGAGCCATGGGTATGTCACCGGTGGCGCACTATGTGATGAGCCAATGATATTTGAAAATTAAAAAAACAAAAATTCAACATAATCTAGAAAAACCAAATATTTAAATGTTTTGAACATCTAAATCACATTGCGGATATCAGTATGACTCGGCTTGATCCCACCCCTAACCCGCGTCGCACCATGTGGTGAGCCATGGGTATGTCACCCATGACGCACTACGTGATGACCACTGATAATATTTAAAAATTCAAAAACATTCAAAAAATTAAAATAATCTAGAAAACCCAAATATTTAATTTTTTTGAACATCTAATCACATTGTGGACATCACTATGATACCAAAATAATAACATCTCACTATCCTCAAATTGCTCTAGAACGAGCACACTTAACTCTAGAGTTTTGGTATGTTTATATGTATGTGTGTGTTTAAAATTTAAAAAAAACCATAAAAAGATTCAAAAAACTTAAAAATCTTCAAAAACTTAAAAAATAAAAAATCCAAATAAATTCCAAATTTCTATTTTAAAAAATTTTAAATTCTAAAAATCCAAAAAATCCTTAAAGTTTCAAAAAATGGAAAAAATAAAAAATCTAAAATTTCTAAAATAAAATAAAATTTCAAAACAAAATTAAAATCTAAAAAATTTAAAATTTTAAAAATTCAGGAAATCTTAGATTTCAAAAAATTGGAAAATTTTGAAAATTCAAAAAACTAAAAAAATCCCATATCAGGCACGTGTGTGGCTCTTGGGATGGCGAGGAACATCACGGAGGACTTTTTCGGTTTTTCCCATAAAAAGTGTATTTTCCATTTTTGTAGTGCCAAAATCAGATATTTTTGTAAGGCAGCTACATAAACGGCATTTTGAAAGGCCGGAAGAACATCACACATAAATAATAAACCAACGGAGATACGCATATCAACTCTCGTTTCGACGCGCAAACCTTTAGAGGTATAATTTTTTTGCAAGCTCCTGCTGTTTTTGCTGGAAGCGGGGTTGGTTTGTAGTTTAGCGCTTATCAAGACGCACTCCTATTTTTTGCAAATATTTCTTTTTGATCTGTAACACATTATTTCTTCGCTAAACTTTGACGTTAAAGTGGTACTCCGCACCGCCTGGCCACGAACAGGGTTTTCATGCGTCATCATTTCATACGGGAACCAAATCGGGCGTAACTAATTAAAAAATGAAAATATGATACCTTCACGTGGCATCATTTTATGTCACTTAGATGCGGAAAAAATTTCAAAACTTGAGAAAAGCAGTTTACCACAAAGTCCCTTCACAAAAATGGCCTATCAAGTTAGAGGTTGCATGGCTTTTAGGTCAAATAAGCTAGGTACGGCCTTGATCATAGTATACTTTGTCGGAACGACGCCATATCGGACCCGTGCGTGGTCCTTGGGACGGCGAGGAACGACACGGAGTCCATTTTCTATTTTGTCCCATAGAAAGCGTGTTTTCCATTTTCAGTGTGCCAACAATCGGTTTTTTTCTGAGGCAGCTACCAAAAGCTAGGCACAACACACCACATAAATAGTATATCACCTGGGATACGCATATCAGCTCTTGTTTCGATGCACAAACCTTTGTAGGTATCTTCTAAATTTTGCGCAAGCTCCTACCGATTTCGCTACAAGCGGGCCCCAAATGGAGCATAACTAACTCAAAAAGATTCAAAAAATGCAAAACTTTCATGTGGAGTCATTATATGTGACCTAGTTGCAAGGAAAAACTCCGCGAAATGTGTTTACATGGCCTTTTCTGGTTACAGTTCAAAAACGTGCAGTTTTGGTACTTTGAATATAAAAATATGTAATTCAAGCGGCAGAAACCCTAAACCCAGGGTCAAAATAGCAATAAATACAAAAATACACATGTCCGCCAAAAATTGGCTCAACCTGAGAAGATTTAGGATATTGAAAGCCATACCCTAGCTTAATCTCGTTAACCCTACCCCCATAAACCATCAAGGACAAAATCGCCAAATTCCAAGTTTAATATTTTTCTCTTAAAATGGGTCACATAAGATGACGCAACGCGAAAGTCTTGTGTTGGACTGTTTTTTGAATTAGTTATGATTTTTAGAGACCCACAGGAAATAACCCTAGATGGAAACAAAAAAGGCACATAATATTTTTTGCAAAATATGTCTAAATTTAAGTTTGTTATTTTTCCTAACAGCTAGATCATGTAACATAACTACATATCAAAGGATTTTATTTTTCAATTTTTTTTTATTTTCTTTTATTTTTCACAAAACTAAAACAACGATCCAAGAAAAGTCGAATTACCCATGGCGCACCTCATAGTGGTGCGCCACGGGTATGTATATACATGTGATGCACCACCTGGTGCGTCACGGGTTACTTAAAAATGTTTTTTTTAATGAAATTGAAAAATAGTTGTGGCGCAGCACACGGTGCACCACAGGTAAGTCAAAAAAATTGAAAATGCCCCTAGCGCACCGCATATAGGTGCGCCATGGGTAATCTAGGGTAGCCTATCCCACTGGGCCAACAATTACCCATGACGCATCAGGTATAACAGTGCACCACGGGTAGTCATAGAGGCGTGGCACACCAAATTCCATGTGCCACAGTTATATACCCGTGGCGCACCACTATTTTGATATGCCGCGAGTAAATGTCCTACTAATGAGGGTTAATCTCAACAATGTCCTAGATGCAGGACTTAGGATCGGGGGAAGAGGGCGCCGGATGAACTCGAAGGTAAAGATCAGACAAATAAGGCGAAACTTGATATTATTGAGACAAAGCTGAAGTTACAAGCCCAATCTCGATCTCCCCCTGGATGACCTCTCCTTGCCCCTCTTTATAGGTGGCCAGGTCTCGAGGTCCTGGTCAGGTTCCATTAAAATTCACCATATATGGCGGCTTACATATTATTTCCTTATTCGAATACAACATACATCAGCTCCTATCTTGGGCCTTAACCCGAATATATCTCAGGGGTACCAATACCATGGGCCCTGGCAGGTGTACCCACGTCAGTAGCCCTCGAGATTCTATCTAAATAATAGATTCGGGTCGAATCTCTATTCTTCAATCTTTGGCTTGTGTATAATCTTCGACATCTCATTTGAAGACACTGTAATTTATCAATATTTCATACTTTCTATTTTTATGGGGATTTTGGTAAATGATCCTGGTGCATATGACGGATCAGGAACAGTTAATTGCCTGAGAAAATACTCACAACCTACATCAAACTCGAGTCCCCAGACTCGAATTCGGGACCTGGCGTAATCCAGCTTGTGCCGCATTTAGGACTTACTAAAGCATGAATTCTAGTATTTTCTAAGGGTACCTAGCGCATCCGTCGGGATTCTTCTTCATATCATGGATACAAAAAAGTACTAGCAGGGCGCATTCTTGTGCGAATACTAGGCCATGCAGGACGGATCCCGAGGTCTTACCTTTATTATCTTTGCGACCACGACATTCAGACATTTTATCGTTGTGGACGCGGTGTGAGAATATATCTTTCGAGAGCCTTATTTGGTTATTCTAACACCCTAAAATTTTAGGTTCTTTCTTGTACTCGCAAATCCCTCCTGATGGGAATGAAATGTCGAGTGTATTTATCAGGCTTTTTCCACCAATAATGGAGTCAAATTTTTGCTTCTTTGTAGTATGGGAGTCAACTTTTACTCATCGGGCGCGCGATCAGCACTCCCGATGGGAGTAGCCCTTGAGGCTATAGTTGAATATTTGTATTCGAGTATAGGCTCAAAAGATCTTTGCACATATTGCGATTTTACTCCTACAAAAACATCGTACCTTATATTTTATTTTCGTCGGGTGCGCGTTGAGCGCTCCCAATGGGAGTAGCCCCTGAGGATATAATGGGGTGCTTGCAGCCGACTATAGGCTCGTAACTTGATTTCTTCAACTGGTAGAACTCATAGGTTCTCCTTTCCACAATTTCATGACGTCATTGCTGATGATGACTTTTTCTGCAACAATTTGCTGAGATACTGATACGATGTGTCAGATGTACTTTTCAGGCATATAATGACGCACTCCTGCACTGTTGAACGCTTTAACTCTGGTCTGACCCACGTGACGGGCGATGCAGTTATTGCTCCTCTAGTTAAGCATTAATGGGCCACTTCACCTTAATTTGTTCTATTTTGGCACATTACCTGGCTCTCTAATTATAAAAGGTGAGCTTCTTTTACTCTTAACCCTATTTCTCCATTATCAATTTCTGTCGCCGCATCGTCTTCTTCCTTGCGCCCACAACTCTTCCTCTTTTCTTTCCCATCTAGTATTAGCCCATCTTGCGCCATGTCTGGCATGGCGACTATCAGTCTAGACGACGCTCCGGTCATTGTTGTGAAGTGTGGCCATGGCTGCCCTCGTGGTAGCAAGAACAAGGTGAATGCCACTACCGCAGTGTCATCATCGATAGTGATAGGTAAACGCCGCTGTGGTCGTCCACTGGGAAGTAAGAATAAGAAACCTTATGTTGCAGCAGTTGGTGCTTCTACTGCTCCAGATTTAGGGTTAGCTCAACCTATTCCTTCACAAAGATCGTTTGGAAATATATTCTGCTTCTTTGCCTTTGCTGACGCCCAATGACGCGAGCATCAAAGGCTTCCTCTGAAATTTGCTGAATTCATGGATGGCCGCGAGATCAGCCAGGCTATTCTTTAGGAAACTTCTAGTGGAGGGCCGTCATATGAATTGGAGGTCAGTTATGATGACAATGGCAATGTTTCTTTTGCTGGAGGTTGGATGCAATTTGTCGTGGATCATGATCTGCACCATGGCTGGTTCTTGATGTTCAACTACCGTTGCGGCACATCAAAATTTGATGTCCAAATCTTCGATGGAACTCAATGCCAGTGAAAGTATGGCCATGCCCTAGAGTGAAAACTTAGGAATTTTAGGGTTGTGCTTTGCTTGAAGTAGCTACTAATTGTTTCCTTTTGTTGTAATCGTCTATTATCAAGAACTTATATTATTTTGTCGCGATTGTTCACCTGAATGTAATATATTTCCTTTAAATGCTTTTCCTTTAAAATCAAGGGAACTCGATAATTCTGAGGTTTGTTTTTCTGCAATGGAAGTCTATGTATGTTTCTATTATTGTCACATGAAATCAGTTATGAATTTGATGCCCTTGCGGCTGTATTGGTTGCTTCAAACCAAAATATAATGTTGATGGTGCGTTTACCGCGATGAATATTGTAACGCTGAACTCAATCCTAGCCATGGCGATTCGAGCTTGCCATGACCATCTTGCTTAAGTCAAAGTACTAAATCTCTGACCATGAAGGATCAAGGACGTACTCGACAACTATGATAATTCCACAGCTTCTACGGATATTGCGTAGACCTCGCGAGCGCTACGTCTCTTGCTTTGTCCAGCGCATCGACATCGTCTTGAAGTGCTTCCATGGCGGCAGCTTCATTGTAAGTAGATATTCTTGGAGCCTCATGAGTTATTTGGACTAGAAGCATGACTTCTGCACCGTGGACCAGAAAGAAAGGTGTTTCCTGAGTTGCCGCATTTGGCGTTGTTCGTAAACACCAAATCATGAAGGGTAGATCATCAACCCAAGCATGTTTGGCTTTTTCAAGTCGTGCTAGTAGTCTTTTCTTTATGCTGTTGCATATCAAGCCATTAACTTTTTCGACTTGTCCGTTTGTTTGGGGTGCGCATAGAGGCAAAGTTTAGTTACCCAATCTTTTGCAATAATCCTTGAACTCCTTTGATGTAAAGTTTGTGCCATTGTTTATGATGATGCTATGTGGCACTCCAAAGCGAAAGATGATTGACTTGATTAAATTCACCGCTGCCATGGAATCTTGAGTGGTAACTAGTGCTGCTTCTATTCACTTGGTAAATTTATTGACTGCGACTAGCATGTAAATGTGCCCACCTGGCCATGATTTGTGTAGCTTTCCAACCATATTAAGACCCCATTGCGCGAATGGCCAAGCTAGAGGAATAGGTTGAAGTTCGGCTGCCGGAGTATGAGTCCTGGACGCGAATCTTTGACATGCTTCGCAGTGGCGAACTATTTCTTTTGCATCTTTGATCGTGGTTAACCAATAAAACCCTGCTCTGAAAGCTTTAGCTGCGATTGCTCGACTGCTTGCATGATGACGGCATATTCCTGCATGGATATTCTTTAATATAGCTTGTCCTTCCTGAGGTGTAATGTAGCGCTGTAGTACCCCCGAAATACTCTTTTTGTATAGTTCTCCTTTGACAACCATGAAGGCTTTGGATCTCCGAACGATTCGTATGGTTGTGACTATATCTTTGGGTAGCTGCATGTTTATCATGTATGCAGGATATGGCAGCATCTAGGTGACTTCAATCATCATGACATCTTCTTGTTCTAGTGCACCATCCTGCTCATCTTCTACTGCCTCAGCCCCCGAGCCTGTCGTGGGTTGCCGTTTGGCTTTCCTAGAACCTGAAGGTTTAGCGGTTTGAATGGATCTTTTGATTATCTATTCCCAGAGTACTCCTACTGGTATGGGTAAACATTGGGACCCAATATTTGCGAATACATCAGCCTCCTCATTGCTTGTTCTGCTGATGTGCGACACTTCGTACCCGTCGAAAGTTCCTTCCAGGAAATAGTACAAGTTTCTATACGCAGTCATCTTGTCACTTAGGGCGTCGCTACGATTCATTACTTGTTGGACCACCAAATTGGAGTCACCGAATATTCTTAGGCGAGTTTTACCACAAGCCTTTGCCATTCTCATGCCAGCAACAAGGCCTCGTACTCTGCTTCATTGTTCGATGCGTTTGGGAAACTCATCCGTAGCACATACTTCAACTTGTCTCCTTGGGGTGATATAAGCACTACCCCGGCTCCTACGCCTTCGACTCTTTTTGATTCGTCGAAGCACATTCTCCATACACTCGACAAATCTGGAGGACCTATGTTTTGTAACTCGATCCACTCGGCGGTGAAATATGGTAAGATTTGAGATTTGATCGCTTTTATTTTCTCATATGCACAAGGAGACATGCCCTGTTGCCTCAGGGTTGTTTAGAATATTTGACAAAGGTGCCTTGTTGACTACTACAATCGGATGAATCGAAAAGTAGTGTCATAATTTTCCTGCTATCATGAACATGTTGTATGCAAGCTTCTGATAATGCAGGTAGCGCTGCTTGGATGGTGAAAGTACCTCGCTGAGGAAATATACCGGCCTTTGGACACTGATACGTCTCAAATGTATCTATAATTTTTGATGCTCCGTGCTTGTTTTTGCACCATTTGCTTAGTGTTTTGTTACACTTTGTGGATTTTATATGCATTTTCCGGAACTAACGTATTAACAAGATGCCACAGTGCCAGTTCCCTGTTTTCTGCTGTTTTTGTGTTTTAGAAAAGTTACACAGGAAATATTCTCGGAATTGGACGAAACAAAAGCCGAACATCCAGATATTTAACGAAGCTTCAAGAAGACCGAAGAGGAGACGGAGATGGGCCACAGGGCGGCCACACCATGAGGGGGCGCGGCCCAGGCCCTGGCCGCGCCCACCTGTGGTGAGACCACCCTGGTCCATTCCTGACGACGCCCCTTCGCCTATAAGAAGCCTCCTGACGGAAAACCCTAAAACAATCGGCGTTTTTCCCAGAAGAGTTCCGCAGCTCCGCCGCCGCCGCCGCCGACGAATTTCGGGGGACAGAAGTCTCTGTTTCGGTACCCTGCCGGGATGGGGAAGTGCCCCCGGAGCCATCTCCATTGGTCTCCATCGTCGTCTCCGCCGTCTCCATCGACCTCACCGCCATCTCCATCGCCGTTGCTGCCTCCTATGATGAGGAGGGAGTAGTTCTCCCTCGAGGCTGAGGGCTCTACCGGTAGCTATGTGGTTCACCTCTCTCTCTCTCCCATGATGTGATCTTTATGTGATCGTGAGTTTTGTATCTAGTTGAATTGGTAGATGTTATTATTCAGATATTATGCTACTCCCGTGCTTTATATTTGTAAACTCCGGAGATACCTTGTATCATGCTGTGACGGTGACAGTGTGCGCATCATGTGTGTCTTTTTGGTTAATGTCTCTATGAATTGTTGGTGTTTGTTGGAACCATCTAGTGCATTCACGGTGACAGTGTGGGACAATCTAGTTTGGGGAAATACGGACTTTGAGGAGTGCTTCGTAGCCCTACGCATGATTAGTGTTTGTTATCCATTGGAGAATTGTTTTGAATTGTATATTGATGATAGTATCTATTGGTTCAATTATGTTATATTTGTTGAGAGTGTGTCCACTAGTGAAAGTATGATCCCTAGGCCTTGTTTCCAAGCATTGCACACCGTTTACTTTCAGTTTTGTTACATGTTTGCTTGTAGCGATATTTATTTCAGATTACGTTTACTACTTATAATCATCACTACTACTTGTATTTCACTATCTCTTCGCCAAACTAGTGCACCTATACATCTGACAAGTGTATTGGGTGTGTTGGGGACACAAGAGACTTTCTGTATCGTAATTGCAGGGTTGCTTGAGAGGGATAGCTTTGACCTCCTCCTCCCTGAGTTCGATAATCCTTGGGTGATCCACTTAAGGGAAACTTGCTGCTACTCTACAAACCTCTGCACTTGGAGGCCCAACACTGTCTACAAGAACAGACGCGTGCGTAGACATCAAGCTCTTTTCTGGCGCCGTTGCCGGGGAGGTAAGGTAAAAGGTACTCGCATCCTCCTGTGTGAGTGCTCGAAGTTATTTCCTGTAGATTCTGCAATTATATCTTTTTGTTTCTTGTTTTTATTTTCACTAGTTAGGCTTAATGGAAAACAAAGAGTTCTTTAGTATTTTTCCTGAGTTAGGATGTGGAATGTTTGAAGAGAAAATTGAAAAACCTTTGGAGCTCAATTTGCATGCTAATAGTGTTGTTAGTTTGAATTCTTTGAACACCGTTATTGCTAATGCTATAGAAAAGTCTAAGCTTGGGGAAGCTGGTTTTGTTAAGCATGATATTTTTAGTTCCCCAGCTTTAGTGGAGAAAGTTTGCTCTGATGATATTTTATCTCCCATATGTTATGATGCTTGTGCTCCTCATCCTTTTAAAATACCTATGAAAATTGTTGATCGTGCTATAAATAAGTACTATTTAGGAGATGGAACTGTCCATCCTGGTGATCATTTGCTTTTTATACATGAATTATGCGAGTTGTTCAAGTGTGCAGGTATTTCAATGAACTGAGTTAAGAAGAAGCTATTCTGTTTATCATTAAAGGGCAGAGCTACGGAATGGTATAAGACACTAAAGGATGGCCGACCTATTGATTGGGAGGAAATTGTACCTCTCTTTTATTCTAAATTCTATCCTTCTAGTGAGGTTTATAAAGATAGGAATTATATTTATAATTTTCATCCGCATGAGGGAGAAAGCATTGCCCAAGCGTGGGGAAAATTGAAGTTGCTAATGCTGAAATGTCCAATTCATGATCTTCCTCGTAATATTGTTATTAATAATTTTTATGCAAGGCTTTCAGGATATTACAAGGATTATCTAGATGCATGCTTTGATGGCTCTTTCACGAGCAAGGATGTGGACTTCAAGTGGGATCTGCTTGAAACAATTCAAAGCAATATTGAAGATTGGGATAGCAACAAAGGTAAAGGATCAGGTATAAATTATGAGTATGATTGCATTAAGTCTTTCACTGAAACTGCTAATTTTCAAGAACTTAGTGCTAAATATGGGCTTGACCCTCAAATTATGGTTGATTGCTTTAAAGCCTTTGCTTCTCATATTAATGTTCCCAAGAGAAATGGGGATGTGTATCATGAACCTTTTAAAGACACTTGCATAGAAAATGATATTGTTATTGATGATTGTAATAAACATGCTCAAACTTCTGAGAGTACTATTTCTTATAAGCATGTTAATTTTTGTGGAGTACATAGACCTTGTGAACAGAGTCACAACAAGGAAGATTATTGTATCCACCACGGGAATGAAGAAACCCGAATGTGGCATAAGGCTCTTGATGAGCTTGGTGAAAAGGTTTGTGAGCTTTATCCTTTTCTTTGTGAATTTTGCGATGACACGGGTCATTTTAATTTTCAATGCTCACGCCCTAATAGTCACCTTTCTAATCGAATGAGTACCGCAAGTTTGTATTGTGATGACAAGATTACTCTCAATCAGAATGATGAGCTTACTTTGTTTCTGGGGTGTGAAGAGATATCTAGAAAGACTTCTTTGGTAGATATGAGTGTTTTTTATATTAATAACACCCTTCGTGGTTGTCATCTCTATTGTGTTCAAGATTGCCTCGCAAATACTTACATACAAAATCTTATAAAACATGATGTTTTGCCAAGCTATGACAGGACTGATAGATGTTTCTATCTTATTAATAGAGAGGAGGAATCCTCCAAAGTTTCTTCTGTTGTTTCTGTCAGTAAACCATATTATGTGGAGAAGATGCCTTTCAAGCCTCTCCCTCCTAAAGGAGAGAGTAATAAGAGTAAGAAGAAGAAGAAGAGGAGTAAAAGGTGAGAGGAAACAGTATCTTCCCCTAAGCATGTTGCTCCTATTATAGATTATGATAATTCTGATCTTGATGATGTTCCTATGACTGTTACCTATGTTAGTGATCATGATTGGGAAAAGCACTCTACTTTTGATATTGAAAATATTTTTGGTACCAATTCTAAGGTTAATAATTGTTGTACCATTAGTACTATCCATGTTCCTTCTTACGATGATATGTTTGATGAATATGCTTTGCAAAATAGTTGTTCTCTCTCTTATGATGATACTAAACCTCTAGTTTATGATGGTTATGATGATGGGTATAATATTTTAAGTTCACCTACTTTTGAGGAGAAAATTAGTTATGATTACAATATGCCTCCTGTTTTTGATGATTATGGTGATGAGAATAATTATTTTGTTGAATCTGCTCCTACTACGATTGTTCATGTGGGGAGTATTAATTCTTTTATGCATGTGGCTCATGATAGGGATGATTTATGTGGTAGTTATATTGTCAATTCTATTCATGACGCTACTGAAAGTTATTATGAGAGAGGGAAACATGGTTTGATCGATCTCAATAATATTGAGTTTCCCCTCTTTTTTTTAGAATTCTTGAAGTTGTACTTGTTTAGCCTTCCTATGCTTTTTGCTTTGCGCTTTTATGACTTGTCTCTTTACAAGACTATTTTTCATAGGAAGTGGTTTAGATTTAAATGTGTTTCATATTTGCTTTTTAATGCTCTTTATTGCCTTAAGATCTTCTTGGGCACCTATGTGAGCATTTTCTGAAACTACTGCGCCTAGCTCAAAGGCGTTAAAGAAAAGTACTCTTGGGAGATAACCCAATGTTTTATTTTCAGTACTTTTTATTTTATTTGAGTCTTGTAAGTTATTACAACTGTAATAACTGCTCCTTATCCTTTTTATTTCGTGGTTGTGCCAAGAGAAACCTCTAATTTGAGTGAGGTAATATTTGGGGAAGTTGTTGTCCTGAAACAGATTTCGGTGCTGCACCATAAAAATTCATGAAAATTAGCAAAATATCTTTTTGACCTGCGATTTATTATGCATATGCCCCATGTTATTTCCAAACTTTCATTAGTTTTACAAGTTTTTTATTTGAGCAACAGAAGGTCCTCTAAAAAATCGACCTTCGTCAGCTATTCTGTTTTGACAGATTTCTGCCACTATTTGTGTTTGCCTCTCGATCGCTTTCTTTTTTAGTTCTTTTGATTCGGGAACTTTTTGAGGAAGTTGCTACAGTAGTATATGCTTTAATATGTGGTGCTCTTGATTTGAAACCTGAACTAAAAGGGTTGACTTACTATCATGTTTATGCTAATGTTGCTAATAGAATTGTGTTGAGTTTTGTATGAAGGAAGTTTTCAAGTGTAGGGATTGGAGAATGATGAGATGAGATGAAGAATGGACAAAAGCTCAAGCTTGGGGATGCCATGTCACCCCAAGAAATAACCAAGAGGTACAAGCGTCAAAGCTTGGGGATGCCCCCGAGGCACCCCTTCTTCATCGGCAAAAATTAGGTCACCTTTCAAGACACTATATTTTTATTGCTTCATGCACTAGGCGTTTTTCTTGGAGCGTCAGTTGTTTTTGCTTTCAGTTTTGTTTAGTTTTGTTTGCTTCAATAAATATTTGGATCACATCATGTTTGTTTTGGAGAGAGCTATGCTCCATTTTTCATTGCCAAGAACACTCTAGTTTTCACTCTTATCGTTCAACGAGTGTTCTCTTTTCCTACTACTGCGTTTAGCTTTTGTTTTTCACCTTGATTTTTGTTCAGATCTTGTTTTATCTTTGCATAAAGGTGTATTTGGACCTCTGGTCCATGTTGGTTTTCATAAAAAGAGTTTTTTTGAAAAGGTTTGAATGGTGTTGGAAAAGAGAAAAAGTTTCATGCAAAAAAGTGGTACAAAAAGGAGCTTGTTTAGACTGCGGCTTAGACTTTTGCATGCCATGCTTGATGTTGTTTTGATAGTATGCTTAGTGATTTTTTCTGTAGCATGACTTGTCTCAAATGATTGAGATTGCTTAATTAGCCTTTGAAAAAAATCATGCGTTGTTTTATTATTTGGAAGCATTAATTTGGTTTTCTCATTTGAAGCTTTATTTGGGTTGACTTGGTGCATGCTTACAACATGTTTGACTCTTAAAAAGTCGCCATAAGCCTCTATGATCATTTAGTTTTTGACTTTTGATGCCATCTTATGCTTCTTTTAATGTTGCTTTGTCGCTTTGCATGATTATGGCCGTTATTGCTCTCTTAGTTGGTCGCTCCCAGTCTTTTGCTAGCCCTCATTTTGTACTGAGTATGAGCTCTACTCATGCATCCAACTCCTAAAAACCAAGTTATTCCAATGTGTCCACCATACATACCTATTAATAATTTGCTATTCCAAAGTACATTTGACTTGCTTTTATCTATCCTTCAAATTAAACTCTTTTTGGTGTTATGCGAAAATTAGTCAGTAAAGCTCTCACAAACCTGATGGCAGACTTTACTTTTCTTGTTCTTAAAATTTTGACATTGTGGCTCTCTTATGTTGAGTTGTTATGCTTGCAAGATGTAAGTTGGAAATTAGCCAAACCATGCCGTCATGGGGTAAGCTTTCAACATTGCACTTCTTATTTGAGTTGATATCGTGATCTTTTGTTTATGGATACTCGCGATATGAAAAAAGTTGGGAATCTTGCGGGATCATGGAGTTTTTATATGTGTTAGGGAAACGCCTGGGCCGCTAATCTAAGCCATGCATAATTCATGGTGGAAATTTACAGCATTCCCATAGTGGACATTCGACGACGCATCTCAAAATAAAAAGCTATACCAATGGTAAATAAAAGAGATGCCGAGGTATTCATTGTCTGTTTGTCCTGTCATTTTGATGTGGGCTTGTTCCATGTCATCGGGCAGGAGGTACCCCATTGGCGGTTCTCGATGATACACATATATTTACAATGACAAGAGCTTGCTTGGGACTCTAAGTCGAGTAGCATGAGGTTTGGGTATTCGTACTTCACGGGACACGAGGTTTTCAACTTATAATTTGTCAAGCATATGCTTCATAATTGTACTCGCATTAACTCTAACCATTCAAGATGCTTATGATGGGGGCAATGAGAGCTCAAAGCTAGTAAGTACCATAATTTTTAAAGGTTTATAAAACTTGCAATCACTGCTTCCCTCTGCGAAGGGCCTTTCTTTTACTTTTATGTTGAGTCACCACCTTCTATCTTTATGCACCGTCTAAGAGAGCATAGTTGTCATTCTTAGTATAATGTGCATTGTCCCAAAGTTTTCATTGATTGATTCATGATGTTGGTTTCACTTGTCCTTAAATTATTTGTATCTAGTCGCCCTCTTAAACTTGAAGGTGTCCTATGCATTTATGTTTTGCTATGCCATGAAGGACAAGCTCAAAACCATTTGCTATGTTTTCCATATGGTTGAAACACACACGTGACTTTCATTGTTTCATTTTCATGATCTTTCCTTTGTGTTTCTTTTCATGCTATAACATGGTTGCTAAGTTTCTATTATCAAGATTATGTCTTTCATGCCCATGTTTTAAGTTCTTTGATCTCAGCACTCAATGCTCTATCTCGTTGATCAAATTGTGATGGTGCATGTCACCTCAAAAATTATTCTTTGTTATCACTTACCTACTCGAGGACGAGCAGGAGTTAAGCTTGGGGATGCTTGATACGTCTCAAACGTATCTATACTTTTTGATGCTCCATGCTTGTTTTTACACCATTTGCTTAGTGTTTTGTTACACTTCGTGGCATTTTTATGCATTTTCTGGAACTAACCTATTGACAAGATGCCACAATGCCAGTTCCCTGTTTTCTACTATTTTTGTGTTTCAGAAAAGTTACACAGAAAATATTCTCGGAATTGGATGAAACAAAAGCCGAACATCCAGATATTTAACGAAGCTTCCAGAAGACCGAATAGGAGACAGAGAGGGGCCACAGGGCGGCCACACCATGAGGGGGCGCGGCCCAGGCCCTGGTCGCGCCCACCTGTGGTGAGACCACCCTGGTCCACTCCTGACGATGCCCCTTCGCCTATAAGAAGCCTCCCAACGAAAAACCCTAAAAAATCAGCGTTTTTCCCACAAGAGTTCCGCAGCTCCGTCGATGTGGTACGTCTCAAACGTATCTATAATTTTTGATGCTCCATGCTTGTTTTTACACCATTTGCCTTGTGTTTCGTTACACTTCGTGGCATTTTTATGCGATTTCCGGAACTAACCTATTGTCAAGATGCCACAGTGCCAGTTCCCTGTTTTCTGCTGTTTTTGTGTTTCAGAAAAGCTACACAGGAAATATTCTCGAAATTGGAAGAAACAAGTTCCAGAAATCCTATTTTTCTCGGAAGAGGACCGAAGACTGAACGAGAGCCGGAGGGGGGCCAGGGGCTAGCCTCACCATGAGGGGGCGTGTCCCAGCCCCTGGCCGTGCCCCCCTGTGGTGAGACCACCCTGGTCGCCTCCTGACGACGCCCCTTCGCCTATAAGTAGCCTCCCGATGGAAAACCCTAAAACAATCGGTGAAATTTCCAGAACAGTTCCGCAGCTCCGCCGCCGCCGCCAACGAATTTCGGGGGATAGAAGTCTCTATTCCGGCACCCTGCCAGGACAGGGAAGTGCCCCCAGAGCCATCTCCATCGGTCTACATCGCCGTCTCCGCCGTCTCCATCGACCTCACCGCCATCTCCATCAACCTTGCTATCTCCTATGATGAGGAGGGAGTAGTTCTCCCCCGGGGCTGAGGGCTCTACCGGTAGCTATGTGGTTCACCTCTCTCTCCCATGATGTGATCTTTATGTGATCGTGAGCTTTGTATCTAGTTGAATTGGTAGATGCTATTATTCAGATATTATGCTACTCCCGTGCTTTATTATTGTAATCTCCGGAGATACCTTGTATCATGGTGTGAAGGTGACTAGTGTGCGCAGCATGTGTATCTTTTTGGTTAATGTCTCTATGAATTGTTGGTGTTTGTTGGAACCATCTAGTGCGTTCATGGTGATAGTGTGGGACAATCTAGTTTGGGTACATATGGACTTTGAGGAGTGCTTCGTAGCCCTACGCATGATTAGTGTTTGTTTTCCATTGGAGAATTGTTTTGAGTTGCATATTGGTGATAGTATTTATTGGTTCAATTATGTTATATTTGTTGAGAGTGTGTCCACTAGTGAAAGTATGATTCCTAGGCCTTGTTTCCAAGCATTGCACACCGTTTCCTTTCAGTTTTGTTACATGTTTGCTTGCAGCGATATTTATTTCAGATTACATTTACTACTTATAATCATCACTACTACTTGTATTTCACTATCTCTTCGCCGAACTAGTGCACCTATACATCTGACAAGTGTATTGGGTGTGTTGGGGACACAAGAGACTTTCTGTATCGTAATTGCAGGGTTGCTTGAGAGGGATAGCTTTGACCTCCTCCTCCCTGAGTTCGATAAACCTTGGGTGATCCAATTAAGGGAAACTTGCTGCTGTTCTACGAACCTCTGCACTTGGAGGCCCAACATTGTCTACAAGAATGAGTTCGATAAACCTTGGGTGATCCAATTAAGGGAAACTTGCTGCTGTTCTACAAACCTCTGCACTTGGAGGCCCAACACTGTCTACAAGAACAGACGCGTGCGTAGACATCAAGCTCTTTTATGGCGCCGTTGCCGGGGAGGTAAGGTAAAAGGTACTCACATTCTTTGGTTACTAAGTCTTTTAGTTGCTGGTGAGTGCTCGGAGTTATTTCCTTTAGATTCTGCAATTATATCTTTTTGTTTCTTATTTTTATTTTCACTAGTTAGGCTTAATGGAAAGTAAAGAGTTCTTTAGTCTTTTTCCTAAGTTTAGATTTGAAGAGAAAATTTAAAAACTTTTGGAGCTTATTTCTCATAGCAATGTTATTAGTACGAATGCTTTGAATACCATTATTGCTAATGCTATAGAAAAGTCTAAGCTTGGGGAAGCTGGTTTTGTTAAGCATGATATTTTTAGTTCCCCAGCTTTAGTGGAGAAAGTTTGCTCTGATGATATTTTATCTCCCATATGTGATGTTTCTAATGATGCTTGTGCTCCTCATCCTTTTAAAATACCTATGAAAATTATTGATCGTGCTATGAATAACTGCTATCTAGGAGATGGAACTGTCCATCCTGGTGATCATTTGCTCTTTATACATGAATTATGCGAGTTGTTCAAGTGTGCAGGTATTTCAATGAACCAAGTTAAGAGGAAGCTATTTTCTTTATCACTAAAGGGCAGAGCTGCGGAATGGTATAAGACGCTAAAGGATGGCCGACCTATTGATTGGGAGGAAATTGTACCCCTCTTTTATTCTAAATTCTATCCTTCTAGTGAGGTTTATAAAGATAGGAATTATATTTATAATTTTCATCCGCATGAGGGAGAAAGCATTGCCCAAGCGTGGGGAAGATTGAAGTTACTAATGCACAAATGTCCTATTTATGATCTTCCCCGTAATATTGTTATTAATAATTTTTATGCAAGGCTTTCAGGATATTACAAGGACTATCTAGATGCATGCTTTGATGGGTCTTTCACAAGCAAGGATGTTGACACCAAGTGGGATCTGCTTGAAACAATTCAAAACAATATTGAAGGTTGGGATAGCGACAAAGGTAAAGGATCAAGTATGAATTACTAGTTTGATTGCATTAAGTCTTTCGCTGAAACTGCTGATTTTCAAGAGCTTAGTGCTAAGTATGGTCTTGATCCTCAAATTATGATTGATTGTTTTAAAGCCTTTGCTTCTCATATTAATGTTCCCAAGGGAAATGGGGACGTGTATCATGAACCTTTTAAGGACACTTGCATAGAAAGTGATATTGTTGTTGACAATTGCAATAAACATGCTCGAACCTCTGAAAGTCCTATTTCCTATAAGCATGTTAATTTTTGTGTAGTACATAGACCTTGTGAACAGAGTCACAACAAGGAAGATTATTTTGTCCACCACGCAAATGAAGAAACCCGAATGTGGCACAAGGCTATAGGCGAGCTCGGTAAAAAGGTTTGTAAGCTTTATCCTTTTCTTTGTAAACATTGCGATGACATAGGTAATTTTAATTTCCAATGCCCAAGCCCTAATAGTTACTCTTCTAGTACCGCAAGTTTGGTTTGTGATGACAAGATTACTCTCAATCAGCATGATGAGCTTACTTTGTTTTTGGGGTGTGAAGAGATATCTAGAAAGATTTCTTTGGTCGATATGAATAATGCTGATATTAATAGCACACTTCGTGGTTGTCGTCTCTATTGTGTTAAAGATTGCCTCGCAAATACTTACTTATAAAATCTTATAAAACATGATGTTTTGCCAAGCTATGACAGGACTGATAGATGTTTATATCTTATTAATAGAGAGGAGGAATCCTCCAAATTTCTTCTGTTGTTTCTGTCAGTAAACCAGATTATGTGGAGAAGATGCCTTTCCCTCCTAAAGGAGAGAGTAAGAAGAATAAGAAGAAGAAGAGGAGTAAAAGGCGAGAGGAAACGGTATCTTCCCCTAAGCATGTTACTCCTATTATAGATTATGATAATTCAGATTGGGATGATGTTCCTATGCCTGTTACCTATGTTAGTGATCATGATTGGGAAAATCACTCTTCTTTTGATGTTGAAAATCTTTTTGGTACCAATTCTAAGGTTAATAATTGTTGTACCATTAGTACTATCCATGTTCCTTCCTATGATGATATGTTTGATGAGTATGCTTTGTGAAATAGCTGTTCTCTCGCTTATGATGGTACTAAACCTCTAGTTTATGATGGTTATGATGATGAGTATAATATTTTCAGTTCACCTACTTTTGAGGTGAAAAATAGTTATGATTAAAATATGCCTCCTGTTTTTGATGATTATGGTGATGAGAATAATTATTCTGTTGAATCTGCTCCTACTACGATTGTTCATGTGGGGAGTATTAATTCTTTTATGCATGTGGCTCATGATAGGGATGCTTTATGTGATAGTTATATTGTTAATTCTATTCATGATGCTACTGAAAGTTACTATGAGAGAGGGAAACATGGTTTGATGAACCTCAACAATATTGAGTTTCCCCTCTTTTTGTTGGAATTCGTGAAGTTGTACTTGTTTTGCCTTCCTATGCTTTTCGCTTTACGCTTTCATGACTTGTCTCTTTACAAGACTATTTTTCATAGGAAGTGGTTTAGATTTAAATGTGTTTCATATTTGCTTTTTGATGCTCTCTCTTGCTTTAAGTTCCTATATAGCGCCTTTGCCTTAAGCTCTTTTATGGCGCCTACATGAGCATCTTTGCAAATTACTACGCCTAGCTCAAAGGCGTTAAAGAAAAGCACTCTTGGGAGATAACCCAATGTTTTTACTTTCAGTTTTTTCTTTTATTTGAGTCTTGGAAGTTATTACTACTATAATAACTGCTCCTTATCCTTTTTATTTCGTTTTTGTGCCAAGAGAAGCCTCTAATTTGAGTGAGGTAAGATTTGAGTATGTTGCTATCCTAAAACAGATTTCGGTGCTGCACCTTAAAAATTTGTGAAAATTCTCTGAATATCTTTTTGACCTGCGATTTCTTGTACATATGCCCCAGGTTATATCCAAACTTTCATTAGTTTTACACTTTTCGATTTGAGCAACAGAAAACCCTCTAAAAATTTGACCTTTGTCAGCTGTTCTGTTTTGACAGATTTCTGCCATTATTTGTGTTTGCCGCTCGATCACTTTCTTTTTTAGTTTTTTTTATAACGGAACTTTTGGGGAAGTTGTTACAGTAGTATATGCTTTATATGTGGTGGTTTTGAGTTTAAATCCGAACCAAAAGGGGTTGATTAAATGTTATGCTTACACTAATGTTGCTAATAGATTTGTGTTTAGTTTTGTATGAAGGAAGTTTTCAAGTGTAGGGATTGGAGAATGATGAGATGAGTTGAAGAATGGACAAAAGCTCAAGCTTGAGGATCCCCACGCACCCCAAGAAATATCCAAGAGGTACAAGCGTCAAAGCTTGGGGATGCCCCAGAGGCACCCCTTCTTCATCGGCAAAAATCAGGTCACCTTTCAACACACTATATTTTATTGCTTCATGCACTATGCGTTTTTCTTGGAGCGTCAGTTGTTTTTGCTTTCAGTTTTCTTTTGTTTTGTTTGCTGAAATAAATGGTTGGATCACATCATGTTTGTTTTGTAGAGAGCTATCCTCCGTTTTTCATTGCCAAGAACACTCCGTTTTTCACTCTTATCGTTCAACGCGTGTTCTCTTTTTCTAGAACTGCGTTTAGTTTTTGTTTTTCGCCTTGATTTGTGTTCAGATCTTGTTATATCTTTGCATCAAGGTGTATTTTGACCTATGGTCTATGTTGGTTTTCCTCAAAAAGAGTTGTTTAAAAAAGTTTGAATGGTGTTGGAAAAGAGAAAAAGCTTTATGCAAAAAAGTGGTACAAAAAGGAGCTTGTGTAGACTGTGGCCTAAGCTTTTGCATGTCGTGCTTGATGTCTTTTTGATAGTATGCTTAGTGGTTTTTCTGTAGCATGACTTGTCTCAAATGACTGAGATTGCTTAATGAGCCTTTGAAAAAATCATGCGTTGTTTTAATTATTTGGAAGCATTATTTTGGTTTTCTCCTTGATGCTTTATTTGGGTTGACTTAGCGCATGCTCACACATGTTAGACTCATACAAAGTCGCCATAAGCCTCTATGATCATTTAGTTTTTGACTTTTGATGCCATCTTATGCTTCTTTTAATGTCGCTTTGTCGCTTTGCATCATTATGGCCGTTATTGCTCTCTTAGTTGGTCGCTCCCAGTCTTTTGCTAGCCCTCATTTTGTACTGAGTATGAGCTCTACTCATGCATCCAACTCCTAAAACCAAGTTGTTCCAATGTGTTCACCATACATACCTATTAGCAATTTGTTATTCCCAAGTACATTTGACTTGCTTTTATCTATCCTTCAAATTAAACTCTTTTTGGTGTTATGCAAAAATTGGTCAGTAAAGCTCTCACGAACCTGATGGCACACTTTACTTTTCTCGCTTTAAAATTTTGACATTGTGGCTCTCTTATGTTGAGTTGTTATGCTTGCAAGTTGTAAGTTGGAAATTAGCCCAGCCATGCCGTCATGGGGCAAGCTTTCAACATTGCACTATCTTTTATTTGAGTTGATATCGTGATCTTTTGTTTATGGATACTCGCGATGTGAAATAAGTTGGGAATCTTGCGGGATCATGGAGTTTTTATATGTGTTAGGGAAACGCCTGGGCCGCTAATCTAAGCCATGCATCATTCATGGTGGAAATTTACAGCATGCCTATAATGGACATTCGACGACGCATCTCACATTAAAAAGCTATACCAATGGTAAATAAAAGAGATATCGAGGTGTTCATTGTTTGCTTGTCTTGTCATTTTGATGTGGGCTTGTTCCATGTCATCGGGCAGGAGGTACCCCGTTGGTGGTTCTCGATGATACGCATATATTTACAATGACAAGAGCCTGCTTGGTACTCTAAGTCGAGTAGCATGAGGTTTGGGTATTCGTACTTTACGGGACACGAGGTTTTTAACTTATGATTTGTCAAGCATATGCTTCATAATTGTACTCGCATTAACTCTAACCATTCAAGATGCCTATGATGGGGGCAATGAGAGCTCAAAGCTAGTAAGTACCATAATTTTTGAAGTTTTATAAAACTTGCAATCACTGCTTCCCTCCGCGAAGGGCCTTTCTTTCACTTTTATGTTGAGTCACCACCTTCTATCTTTATGCACCGTCTAAGAGAGCATAGTTGTCATTCTGAGTATAATGTGCATTGTCCCAAAGTTTTCATTGATTGATTCATGATGTTGGTTTCACTTGTTCTTAAATTATTTGTATCTAGTCGCCCTCTTAAACTTGAAGGTGTCCTATGCATTTATGTTTTGCTCTCTCATGAAGGACAAGCTGAAAACCATTTGTATGTTTTTCCATATGATTTGAACACACGTTTGACTTTCATTATTTCATTTTCATGATCTTACATTTGTGTTCTTTTTCATGTTATAACATGGTTGCTAAGTTTCTTCTATCAAGATTATATCTTTCATGCCCATGTTTTAAGTTCTTTTGATCCCAGCACACAACGCTTACATATATGGTCAAGATTATGTAGGTGCATGTCACCTCAAAAATTATTATTTTGTTATCACTTACCTACTCGAGGACGAGCAGGAGTTAAGCTTGGGGATGCTGATACGTCTCAAACGTATCTATAATTTTTGATGCTCCATGCTTATTTTTACACCATTTGCCGTGTGTTTCGTTACACTTCGTGGCATTTTTATGCAATTTCCGAAACTAACCTATTGACAAGATGTCACAATGCTAGTTCCCTGTTTTCTGCTGTTTTTGTGTTTCAAAAAAGCTACACAGGAAATATTCTCGGAATTGGACGAAACAAGTTCCAGAACTCCTATTTTTCTCGGAAGAGGACCGAAGACCAAACGAGAGCCGGAGGGGGGCCAGGGGCTAGCCTCACCATGAGGGGGCGCGGCCCAGCCCCTGGCCGCGCCCCCTGTGGTGAGACCACCCTGGTCGCCTCCTGACGATGCCCCTTCGCCTATAAGTAGCCTCCCGACGGAAAACCCTAAAACAATTAGCGAAATTTCCAGAACAGTTCCGTAGCTCCGCCGCCACCGCCGACGAATTTCGGGGGACAGAAGTCTCTATTCCGGCACCCTGCCGGGACGGGGAAGTGCCCCCGGAGCCATCTCCATCGGTCTCCATCGCCGTCTCCGCTGTCTCCATCGACCTCACCGCCATCTCCATCAACCTTGCTGTCTCCTATGATGAGGAGGGAGTAGTTCTCCCCCAGGGCTGAGGGCTCTACCGGTAGCTATGTGGTTCACCTCTCTCTCCCATGATGTGATCTTTATGTGATTGTGAGCTTTGTATCTAGTTGAATTGGTAGATGCTATTATTCAGATATTATGCTACTCCCGTGCTTTTTTATTGTAATCTCTGGAGATACCTTGTATCATGGTGTGAAGGTGACTAGTGTGCGCATCATGTATATCTTTTTGGTTAATGTCTCTATGAATTGTTGGTGTTTGTTGGAACCATCTAATGCATTCGTGGTGATAGTGTGGGACAATCTAGTTTGGGTACATACGGACTTTGAGGAGTGCTTCGTAGCCCTACGCATGATTAGTGTTCGTTTTCCATTGGAGAATTGTTTTGAGTTGCATATTGATGATAGTATCTATTGGTTCAATTATGTTATATTTGTTGAGAGTGTGTCCACTAGTGAAAGTATGATTCCTAGGCCTTGTTTCCAAGCATTGCACACCGTTTCCTTTCAATTTTGTTACATGTTTGCTTGCAGCGATATTTATTTCAGATTACATGTACTACTTATAATCATCGCTACTACTTGTATTTCACTATCTCTTCGCCGAACTAGTGCACCTATACATCTGACAATTGTATTGGGTGTGTTGGGGACACAAGAGACTTTCTGTATCGTAATTGCAGGGTTGCTTGAGAGGGATAGCTTTGACCTCCTCCTCCCTGAGTTTGATAAACCTCGGGTGATCCACTTAATTGAAACTTGCTGCTGTTCTATGAACCTCTGCACTTGGAGGCCCAACACTGTCTACAAGAACAGACACGTGCGTAGACATCATGCCGCCACCGACGAATTTCGGGGGATAGAAGTCTCTGTTCCGGCACCCTGCCGGGATGGGGAAGTGCCCCCGGAGCCATCTCCATCGGTCTCCATCACCGTCTCCACCATCTCCATCGACCTCACCGCCATCTCCATCGCCGTTGCTGCCTCCTATGATGAGGAGGGAGTAGTTCACCCCCGGGGCTGAGGGCTCTATCGGTAGCTATGTGGTTCACCTCTCTCTCCCATGATGTGATCGTGAGTTTTGTATCTAGTTGAATTGGTAGATGTTATTATTCAGATATTATGCTACTCCCGTGCTTTATATTTGTAAACTCCGGAGATACCTTGTATCATGGTGTGACGGTGACAGTGTGCGCATCATGTGTGTCTTTTTTGGTTAATGTCTCTATGAATTGTTGGTGTTTGTTGGAACCATCTAGTGCATTCACAGTGATAGTGTGGGACAATCTAGTTTGGGGAAATACGGACTTTGAGGAGTGCTTCATAGCCCTACGCATGATTAGTGTTTGTTATCCATTGGAGAATTGTTTTGAGTTGCATATTGATAATAGTATCTATTGGTTCAATTATGTTATATTTGTTGAGAATGTGTCCACTAGTGAAAGTATGATCCCTAGGACTTGTTTCCAAGCATTGCGCACCGTTTACTTTCAGTTTTGTTACATGTTTGCTTGCAGTGATATTTATTTTAGATTACGTTTACTACTTATAATCATCACTACTACTTGTATTTCACTATCTCTTCGCCGAACTAGTGCACATATACATCTGACAAGTGTATTGGGTGTGTTGGGGACACAAGAGACTTTCTGTATCGTAATTGCAGGGTTGCTTGAGAGGGATAACTTTGACCTCCTCCTCCCTGAGTTCGATAAACCTTTGGTGATCCACTTAAGGGAAACTTGCTGCTGCTCTATAAACCTCTGCACTTGGAGGCCCAACACTGTCTACAAGAACAGACGCGTGCGTAGACATCAGACACTATGAGCTTTTCCTTCCTCACTGTGCTCAACTACCAATACTGAGCTTACTACCTGATGTGTGGATGCAATGTATAGTAGTAGAGGATCTTTTTTGTTGGGTGCGACCAACACGGGTGGTGTGGAAAGCACTTTCTTGAGGTGTGCGAATGCTTGATCAGCCTTTTCTATCCACTTGAATTTTTTGTCTGATTTCTTAATGAGAGCATAGAACGGAAGTGCTTTTTCACCAAGCCTGGGCACGAATTAGCTTAAACCTATGACCCGCCCTGCTAGTTGATGTATCTTATATAGCTTCATTGGCTTCTTCATTGTCAATATTGCTTGGATTTTCTCAGGATTAGCCTCAATTCCTCTTGCCAATACTAAGAATCTGAGGAGTTGTCCTGCTAACACCAAAGGAACATTTAGTCGGGTTGAGCTTCAGTTTGTACCTGTCCAAGTTGTCAAAGGTTTCTCATAGGTCATCAGTTAACGTTTTCTCCTCCCTTGTGGTAATGACAACATCATCGATGTATACTTGGACATTGCATCCGATCTGCTGACTGGGGCAGTTTTGCATCATACGCTGGTAGGTTGCTCCCTCATTTTTCAAGCCAAAAGGCATGACCTGATAGCAAAAAACTCCATATGGCGTGATGAACGCCATCTTTTCTTCGTCTTCTACTTTCAATTTTATCTCGTTATAACCAGAATATGCATCTAGAAAGGAAAGCCTTGCGCAGCCCACCGTAGAATCAATTATTTGATCTATATGAGGGACTGGGAAGGGATCCTTTGGACAATGTTTATTGAGGGATGTGTAATCTACACAGACACACCGTACGTCGGTGTTTTTCTTGGGAACAATCACTGGGTTGGAGACCCAAGTCGATGTTTTGATCTCCTTGATGAACCCGACATTTTCCAGGCGGTGAAATTCAGCTGCTATAGCTTTGCACTTTGGTTCATCAAACTGTCAGAAAGGTTGCTTTACCGGCCGTGCTTTAAGATCCACATTTAGTGCGTGCTCGACAAGTTCTCTGGGAACTCCTGGCATGTTGGAAGGACACCAGGCAAAGATTTCCAGCGCTCACGAAGGAACTCGATGAGCGTGCTTTCCTATGTGGGATCAGGGTCGACAGCAATGGACGTAGTTTTGTTTGGGTCGGTTGGGTGAATCTGAACTTTCTTAGCATCGCGCATAGAATCGAAAGCCTAGTTTGGCAGGGATCAACCTACGTCGGGTAATACATTGTGGTCAGTGTCACCTTTGATTCTTGCATATTCTGCTGTCATGCTGAAGGTCTGAGCCATTTTGTGGAATTCTTTGTTGCATGTATCTGAGAGCTTGAAACTTCCTTTGACTGTGATTACCCCCATTTGGCCCTAGGATTTTTAGCACGAGATATGTGTAATGAGAGACAGCCATGAAGCATGCAAACGTGGGTCATCCGAGGATCTCGTGATAGTGCGATGGTCGATCCATGACCTCGAATTCCAATTTTTCTCGCTTGAAGTTGTGTTGATCACTGAAGCAAACGTCGAGTTCAGTCCTGCCCATGGAGTAATTGGCACTTCCTGGAACAAATCCATGGATGGAATAGTTTGTCGGTTGCAGGAACTCGTCAGAAATATTCATTTCCTGCAAGGTCCGTAAGTAAATTATGTTTATTTCGCTTCCTGCATCCATGAAGACTCTACTTATGTCGTATCCTCCAATTTGAGCCTTGAGAACCATGGGCGCGTGACCTGGCCAAGGTACTTTGATTGGGTGATCATCCCTGCTGAACCCAACTGTTTGATCGGACCAATTGAGGTATTTCGTAGTGGCTGGAGGCGAAGTTATTGCTAGATTTACTTATCGAGATATGATTTTCTGTTCTTTCTTTAACTTAGGCACCGACTGGATCATTGCAGCGATGTGGCCTTTAGATGGAATGTACATTTCGCCATTTTGGGTACCTAGGTTCTGCTGTCCCTGGGCTGGTGCACCTCCATTGGTTGGCAATGGGGGTGGTGGCGACGCATTGTATGCTACTGACCCAGGTGTCCCTGTATATGCTTGATTCCGTGCCTCGGTTTGCTTTGATAAAGTGGCTTCCTGTAGTTTGAGGAAAGTACGACAATCTCTCATCAGATTATTTGAACTCTTTTTCCATCAACATAAGCATAGTGCATATAACAAGGTCCATTTAATATATCCCCGGGTGATTGATTGTAGTCTTTCGATGTTCTTGGCCTGAAGGGTTTGCTGGGACCCGATTCATCCCTGTTGTCGCTGTGGTAGCCACCTCTACGGCGCTCGTCGCCTTGATTGTGGTTGTTGTCCCTGTATTCTGCGGCTACCTAGTCGTGTGACCCGTAGCCCTCGTAATTGTGAGGCCTACGTTTTTGGTTGTTGTAACAATGCGATCAATCATCTTCCGGTGAACGTGTTCTGTTGGTCTCCTGATGCAGCCCATGTCCTCGATGAATTCTGGACGACGCAGCCCGGTGATAAAATCGTTGACTGCTCGCTCGTCAGAAACATCTTTGGCTGAGTTTTTTATGATGCTCCAATGCTCGATGTAGGAGCGAAGTGACTTGTTTCTTTTCTGGGTGCAAGCTTTTATTTCCTCGATTGATGTTGGACTATTGTAAGTAGACCTGAAGTTACTATTGAATTGCTTTGTTGATGCATGCAAAATACATGCATGAACATTGTAGTTTATTGATGCATATTCCTACATATTATAATGTTATTAGTTGTTATAATCATTTTTTATAATGATTTATGGGGCTTTTCCATTGATCACCTTATTTTTGGTATTAACTCTGCAGAATAGAAAGACTCTGTTTTGCGTATTTTTACGTTTCAGGGACCTTTCCGGACTCAAATTGACCTGGGATTTTTTTTGGGCGTTAATATTTTACCATGAGAAGCACCTGGAGAAGAAGTCAACGAGACGAGGCCCAGGGGCCAAATGAGCACAGGTGGCACAGGCCCCTAGCCAGGCCGCGCCACCCAAGCCCGTTTGGGCCTCGAGCCTCCAACACCGTCAATCTCCGTCCCCTGGTGCTCAGCTTGATCTAAAAACGCCTACATAAAGATCCCCCTCGCCGATCGCGATACGAGGCATGGAGAAACATGAAACATAGAAACAGAGGCTATTCTAGCAAAGATTGGAGGGGGAAATGCTGCCGGAATCGCCCCCGGACGCTTGTCCAACCTCTCTGACATCAACATCATCATCACCGCGCTGAAGAGGGAGTTGTCCACCTCTAGACTGTGGGTTTGTGGCAGTAGCTTGTCCTATTTCTCTCTTATGCTTTAATGTTTAGACACCATATGAGCTGCCCAACAATGATTATGGTGCATATTATGTAATTCCTATGTGGTGGATCTTTATTTTATTGGATGATCAATGAGATGTGATATGTTATTATGTTCTTGATGTATGAGTAGATGAATATTATTACCCCGTTCTTTACTACTTGTTCCAATCCAACATGTATGCGAGAGCGCGAGAGGGGGATGGTGTGTATTAGATGGAGTAACTAGGTAGTAGTGATTAGATAGTGACAGTATTCATTGATCTGCTATGGTTTTTATTTTTCGACAGTTACCTCACTAGGGATAAAAAGAATGCATGTGCTATAATTTCTAGGTGACAGCTTAGAATTCCAAGCGATATTCATAGACATTTTTCTGTTGTAATATGTCCAAGTGGTAGCATATTTGATATGCAACATCATGTCAAAGTACCTAAGGCTATACTCTGTTAATTCTTAATACTAGATTGCTTGAACTGTATTCCTATCTAGCGGAGTATAAGTAAGATATGTTGCATCATCTTTAAGTTAGGACGTGATGACCATATGAATATTATCAAGTTAACATAATAAAAATCATGTCAATATTTCGTTCATCTATCTTGCGCTTAGTGCCACCACAACTTTATGAGAGAGTAGACAAGTGAACCCATGAACCCCGGTCCAATTTTAATCATAAGAAACACCTTTCCAACACATTTACATGCACTTTTATTTTCAGCATTATTTTATTCAAAAAATAAAAAACATATTTACTTTCTTGCATACACATATAAAACCCAAATATACCTTTCACGCATCATATTTACTTTATTGCACCATCATCATATTTTATTTTACTTACATTCACACCTTGTGCTTGACAACCACTCGGTGGAGTTGGGGACACAAGACAAGGAAGTTGTTTTGCAGGTTGCTTGAAGAAGAACGACGAGAGTTTTCTTGACTATTCCCTGAGAGTTCGATATAAACCCCGAATTCCCTCGTGGGAAAAATTTACTCTTGCTACAACACTCTGCATTTGGAGTCCCGATGAGTTGACACCTTGCTTAGTGTCATCATTCATCAACTCGTTCCAATTTCCAATGGTGCTTTCAAGAATCTCGCTTAACCAGGACCATGTTGCATTGGTGAGGTGCAGCTGCAAACTTTGCATTGTCATTGCTTTGGAGCCCCTAAGTATTTTTCACGGCCTGAAGATAGTCGGATAACCATGATTCAGGTTCTTGTGATCCATCATACTTTTGTTGATCATGAGGTAGCTTGAATCCTTTGGGTACTTGCGTTCTGCAAACCCTGTAGGTAAAGCATGGCGCTCCCATATTGGCTTCCTCATCTTCATAATTGCATTTGTCCCACTCGTAGCGGGATTTATTTACTCGTGCCTGTGTGATGATATTTCTTGCGTCTTTGTCGCATGAGTTGTAGCATGCTTGCTACGATGATTTAGATCGTCTACCTCTGTCACCGTGCCGCGGGATATTGCAGTGTCGTGGTGTTTAGTCATCGTACGGAGATCTAGATCTTTGGCTTCTCCTGCCCTGCGGGGGGCTATTGTGACGGTGCGGTGATCTATCCCGCCGCGGGGCTTCTTCCCTGTCTCGTAGTTTATCTCCCACTAACCCAAGACATTGAATAGTGGCCCGAGGCATACCTCCGCGTGGGTCACCAGGTACTGGCTGTGTAGTTAGTAAATAAGCTTGCGCTGCTACGAGTACTACTTCTGGTGTTTTTGGCACGATGTTTCCCTGTTCATCGACTGATAAGAAGGATGACTCGAGACTTTGTACCAAATTTCTTCTGTCTTCTTGCTCTAGGTTAACCACCCGAGATCAATGCATGTGGTGCCTTCTGTCGTTGGTATACGATGCATTGTTGTGCTCTTCTCGCAGTATCTTGCTTGCTGCACTGACTGATTATCGCCTTCTTTGGATTTCACTTTTCTCCTATAACAAGCACTTCCTTTGGTGATGCAGGGCGTATTGGTACCCCATTAATACTTCCCTTGTTGATTCCGGTGGTATAACAGTGCCGTGATTGACAGCTGCCTTAATTGTCTCCCACAGTCCCACTCTACTGCTGTAAGCCAAACTTTGACCCTTGCTGCACCGGTTGCTTTGGTTTCTCCATCTGCCATATACTTGGCGCCTTGTTGGATGTTTTGCGGATTGATGAGTGGGCTATTGTCGTCGTCGAATTCTTCTGACATTTCGTTGATTATTGCATACACCTGGTGTTGATTGCTGATGCAGTGGTTGGCATCCGAAGAAAGGATTGTCTGCTCATCGTTGTGGAGTTCCAAACCTGACATCCACTCATCTTCAGAACTGTACGAGACATCACCATAACGAGCGGTGAACTCCCCTTCAGAATAGTTGCCAATGCTACATGAATTTCCCTCTGATTCCATATTTGAGTAATCCGATGATTCTTTTAAGTCGAGGTTTTCCACGATTTCGTCGATGATGTTTCTTTTGCCTTCTATTAGTTTAATGTTGACTGGCGAGTTTATCTCGCTGGATGAGCCGATAGAAGTTTTTGATGTTTCCGCAGCTGCGGTTTTGCCTGTCGACGGACCCAAAGGAATCGGATCTGAAAGGCGAAGAAAGCCTAGAGACCCGACACAAAAGTTGAAGCTTCCGATCGTTAGGTCCATCTCCTGGTCGAGATTGGCAAAGACCAGAGCTAGGGTGGGTCGGTGTGTTTGAAAATCTACGGTACCAAAGGTGACCTGGTTTCCGTCGATCTTCGAGTTGCTCTTTGATGAAGGCGAAAAAGCCGTCGAATCCATGACTCCAACGCCCAAGATCCCCACGGTCGGCACCAATTGACGAGGGTTAATCTTGACAATGTCCTAGATGAAGGACTTAGGATCGGGGGAAGAGGGCGTCGGATGAACTCGAACGTAAAAGATCAGACAAACACGGCAAAACTTGATATTATTGAGACAAAGCTGAAGTTACAAGCCCAATCTCGATCTCCCCCTGGCCGGCCTCTCCTGGACCCTCTTTATAGGTGGCTAGGTCTCGAGGTCCTGGTTGGGTTCCATACAAATTCACCATACATGGTGGTTTACATATTATTTCCTTATTTGATTACAATATACATCAGCTCCTATCTTGGGTCTTAACCCGAATATATCGCAGGGGTACCAATGCCATGGGCCTTGGCAGGCGTACCTATGTAACCTACCTATAGTTGTTTTCATAGTAGTGCGTCTCCAAACGGTTGCACCCAAAATTCATCTCCTTTCGTTGCTTCTCTTGTTGGAGATAGGATCAAATATGAATTTAGTGGATTTCATAGAAATAAACTGCAAAAATGATGGCACTTAAATGACATGTAAAAAATTCAATGTTTGAGAAAATAAAAAACAATCGAATATCCACATGTCATCTTATGATTAGAAAAGAAGTCTACTTATAGCGAATTAAAGAATAGTCGAGTGTTAAATAGACTCTTTCATAGCCTTTTACAAAAGGTAAGAAAATGACGGTGCATTTTTGTCCAAAGGAAAACAAAACCAACAAGAAGATGGTACAAAAACAAAAGGAAAGCTTGCCTCATCCATGCCTCATCCATCCTCCCATGTGTCGATGGTTGGCAAGAGAGAGTCTCAGACATGTTACGAAGTGATGCAATGGCTCCTGTTCGATCCGTTAGGAAAGACGAAAGAGCTACTGCACGCCAAACGAAAATGGCACCATGGATGATTAAATGAAACATGCTTACGCCAACTCCAACGCTCGTAGCTTGCAGCCAATTCCGCTGATGTGAATACGTGATCCATATAGATTGCTTGGCCGTGCCCCGCCGAAGCGGTGACATCTGCAGGCAGGCGGCACGCGCCATTGTCGAGTTCCTACATAGACTTCGGGGTGCCATAGGAAGCTATCTAGCTGTTACTAGTGGAATTAATGGTCTAAGGAGGAAGCCAAATTCGATGTCCCACTCGAACAATGCAAGTAGCTTCTTGAAACTTTGTTGCGATCGAGATGCTATAATGTTTATGGCTATTGAGGGACCGATCGAGGTGCTGTCTTAGCTTGTGTAAGAGTAGCAGCTCTTGTTGACTCTGAAGGTTGTATGAGAAGAACTGCATGTACCACAGACAAATCGTCTTGCCCTCAGCCTCAGGTGTTATAGCCAGCAGAACTGGGCTGCGATGCTTAATCGAGTCAGATCCTAGGTTAATCTCATATCCCTTCAATTGCAAGATTCTGAAACTATATACTCCTAGTAAGTCATTTCCTGTATGGAGTATTGCAGTTAGGAGTAGAACTATGAGCCTACTTCTCCCTCATTTGCTACTAGCACAGTAGCACTTCATGCTTTTGTCTAGAACAATAGCACGCCGAGTTCAGTACCCAATTATGGTGTCAGAGTGTTGGTGTACTTTCATATTCAATGAGTTGAAGTTGCAATAATGTTGCCAAATTGAGCTGCTCGTCAGTACCTTTGACAACATGCATGGACATGCTTAGGTTTATCTTGGTTTGGCAATGGAATATTGTTATGTTCATCATCATCATCAAATTCAGTTACATATAATATTTCACATTGATAATCACACTGGCCTTGTAATTGTTGATTTGAGTTGTTGTGCCCAAATTATAAACCTTCTTATGTCCACCGCTTTTCTTAAGAGGCCTTTTAAACTTGCTTACTAAGTTACACTGGTAATCCTTCAAAGAGGCTTATGCCCCGCTTTATAAATCCATGCAAATTCATGCTCACTGCCACCGCCGGCTAGATCAGACCTCCACGGCTCGCCATCACCAAATACGCAATCCCAGCCGCCCACCACGGCCAGAGCCAAGCCGACCAAGGCCGTCGCTACCATGTGCACCGCCGCCAGATCAAAAGCCACCCCATTCGATTCCTCGTAGCGCGGGAAAGCCGGGCAGCACTCGCCAGCGGCAGCAGGGGAGGAGGAGGATGGAGCTGGTCAGCAGGGAAAAGGGGCTGCCCGGGTCGCCAGGGACTGGAGCGAGAACCCGAAGCGTTTTCTCCAGTTTCACCAGTTACATTGGTAATGCCACGTGGTTGCTGTTGCTGCACATTTGTCGTGTCAAAAGTTACTTATGTTCTGACAAAATTGAAATACTCCCTCCTACCTATATTACTATTCGCTAATACGGATGTATCTACCACTAAAATGTGTCTAGATATATCTATATTAGCGAAGAGTATTATGGATCGGAGGGAGTACTGTTTCTAAGCAAGTGGAGGAGGTGGTGTAAATTGTTCAATTCTCCTTTCATACCCTATAGCTTCCCGCATATATTGAGGTTACGGGCATTGTAAGTGACTCTAAATATATAAATGGTAAGACCAGACACAAAAGGTGTTGATATAATAATCATTTCAAAGTATTTGGTTGTCTCCTCTCATAAGTTTCATGGCTTTCTCAAACTCTTGAACATAATTTGCAATAGTGCTAGTTTGAGTGAGCTAACGGAAGTTTTTGACGTTGTCGCATATTGAAATTAATGCAAATCTATCAGGAAGTTATCTACAGAATCACTAGTGGGGATAGGGCCTCTAGTCCCGGCCCATAAGGGGCTTTAGTCCCGGCTTGCCAACCGGGACTACAGAGGCGGGACTAAAGGCTAAACCTTTAGTCCCGGCCTTATTACGAGCCGGGATTAGAGGGTCTCCACGTGGGCGCCTCGGAGCGCCCTCAGGGATAGGCCCTTTAGTCCTGGTTTGTAACACGGACTGGGACTAAAGAGCATCTACAGATTTTGTTTTGTTTTAGGGTTTTAGGGTTTAGGTGTTCGGGGGAATTATTTTTGTTGTATTTTATTTTTTTACTTTCTTCATTTTAAAAACACTTTTCGTATAATTCTACGCATACATGTTAGTGCATATATATATATAAGATAACTTATCTTACGATCGAGTATATATATACAATTATATGGAGATCACAATTACTGGGACTAGAGCCCGTCTATTCGATTACATGGACCAACATTAGTAATGGCCCCTAGTTACACTAAATCTTCCTTTATCATCTACAGCTTCTGTCCTCAAAAAGGCCGCTAGCTCCTCTGCAACAGCAATCGCGCGTTGCTCTGGTAGGTACTTCTCTTGCATGGCCTCGAACTATATAAGAAAAGGAGATCAATATGAATGTCAATCATGATAACAAAGAATGACGGGTAAAAATAGAGGTGTGAATGTGTATTGCTTACGTCGTATCTGTAATCCTTGTGCTCAGAGGTAAACGTGCGAATGAACTCACAAACGTAGTATCCACATAGATGCGTCCCCTGTGGCTGCTGGTCGCACTTTACGAGAATAGAATATAATCAAAATAATAATCTAGCATCATAAATGTATTGAAAATAGAAGTATCTCGTACTACTTACCTGAACCGCCCTAAAGGTCAGCTTCTCATGAGAGATACCATCAGTCACGCACTTGAACCGCTTCCAAACCCTGCCCGACAAGGAAAATGATTTGCTAAGTTTTTCATTACTTGATATCTCAGAAAATCATCGAAAGAGACCGATATAGCGCATTACCTTTGGAGCATGTCCTGCAGGCTTTGGAACTGTTCCATGTTTCTCGATAATGGGTCGAAGACATCAAATCTTCCCTTATCAATTTGACTATCCAACAGAATCCAATGGTAGCTGCACATGTATAATATGTCAGTAACTTATCAATTACACTTATAAGTGAATGGACACAACAGAGTAAGACCCTCACTTGAAGTTGTATGGAAACAGTATGTGGTCACAGAAATTTTGATCCGTTAGAAACCTTAGAAGGTTTTCCTCCGTCTCCTTGGGTTTATCGGTTAGCATCTTTATATGTATTTTATCTGGGTCAACAAACCCAATATTTATGATGTTCCTACTTTTACAGACGAGGATCTTCATTCTGCATAATAGAGTACAAAAGGATATAGTAAGGATAATTACATGCAATGAATTGAAATAAGTGAACAAGTTATATGTAGATAACGAATTGAAAAACTTACAGACAATAGCAACTCATGAGAGATTTGTCGAGGGCGTCGCAATTGTACATCTGGAAGAGTTCGTCAAAGTCGACATGGATCTCTTCGGGTCGGCCGTGGTACTCTAGTGGGACACACGCCACGATCATTATTCTACCATTCTTTGCTTCATTCATGTACCTTGCATGCAAGTAACGCATATTTGTTGGGAGATCTTTCAACCTTTCTTTGCTAACCAAAGCCCCCCCCATGACAAATTTAAGCTTAGGGGCTACAGCAGCCTTGGGAAACCTCTCGTCTTGGGAAGCCAGAACGTCTTCAAGACTCATACCCCATTCATCCACCCACTTCTGTGCTATTTCCAAACTTTGCCCCTGCACCCGAGAGGGAACATTCTCGGATAACACCCTGAGGGGTGGGATCGATTGTTTGGCCTGTTTTCCAAGCTGAGGAACGTCTGATCTTTTCTTGCTTGTACTTGTACTTGATTTGCTCCCACTTGCACTTATACGTGATCTGCTCTTTTTCCCTTCCTTCTGCAATGTGCGTAGATAGTCATCAGGCTTATGGTGCAAGTCATACTGCAATGGAAGGGTCAGTAAGTATTTTGCATAGTCTTTTTGCTTCTGGGTGTATTCCGAGCGGGGCTCGGGTTCCTTCTTTTTCATCTGCGCATCATAATGTTCCTTTGCGATCCTGGCGTTTTCCTCGGGGGTACGATCATAAGGTCTGATGGGAAGATTCAGATGAGGTACCTTTGGGAGGGGCGACAGTTTTCGCTTTGGGGGGCTCTGTCGCTTAGAACTCATCGACGGAGCATTCTTGCTGGCACGCTTCCGCTTAGTTTCCTTAGCGGCCGGCGGCGGAGACGGCCGACCCAAGTCCGGCGGCGGTGATCGAGATGGACTCGTGTTGTGGTGGCCATAGTCATGTGGAGGGCTTCTTGGAGGTGATGGAGGTGTAGGTGTCCTGCGACGACTCGGAGGTGGTGTTGTCCTTGGGGCCGAGCCTGGAAGCTTGATGTAGTTCTTGTTCCATAGAATGACTCCACCCAGTACTTCTCCGAGTGTCCTCTCATCTTCGGGTCCAGCAATGTCAAGCTCCATATCATGAAACCCCGTCACGATTTCATCCACCCCGACTTTAGCATAGCCAGCTGGAATCTCACGGCCATGCCAGTGTGCGTCAGGTGGACAAGGTAAAGCTTGTCCGATGGCCACCTTCATGGATATGTTCTTCATTCTCTGATAGAGTTCACATGATATTGACTCCTTGATTCCATCCACAGGGTAGCTGGGACCGCCCTCTATCATTCATCGTGCATCGTCAGTCGGGGCCTCTGATTCAGCCACGCTGCTTTTCCGCTTAGATGGGTCGGCGGTAATATCGACTACAGGATCTTGCTGGCGCACTACTCCTCTAAGTTCGTCAATCTGCTGTTGTTGCTTGTTAACTCTGGCAAGCAACTGGTTGAACTTGTCATTTTTCTCATCCTGCTGTCGCTTCTTTGCTCTCGCTCGGCTTCTGTAGGTCTCTTGGTCTTTGGCAAACCCAAGCCACCACGGGTAAGAAGGACCAAAGCCTCGTGTTCGTATTCCATGTTCGTCATTCCCGAGGACCAGTGTGAGCAAGTCTTTCTCTCTATCTGGAGTGAACTTTCTCTTTCCCTCTTTAATTTCTTTCACTATTTTTTTTCCAATTTTCCCTGGGTATCCTAAGACCGTCACTGCAGATAAGGTCCCCTGTTAGTTCATCGTACGAACCACCATGCGCAAGGAACCAATTTCTTGCTCTCATTTCCCACTCATCACGGATGGGTTCAGGTGTGATCCCTTTAGCAATCATCTCTTGCTCTTTCTTATCCCACTTTGGGATGGCAGTCTCGTAGCCCCCTGGCCCCAGCGTGTGGTGATATTTCTTCTTGTCGGCATTTTTCTTGTTCTTTTCTGATAATGCCTTGGCATCTTCTGACTCCTTGTACTCCTGAAATGTCTTCCAGTGATTCGCCTGCTTCGCTAGATACCCTTCGAATACTGGCACTTCCTTTGTCTTCAGATAGTTTTTCCATAATTTTTTCTTCCACACCCGAAACAGTTCGGCCATCTTCTTTAGAGTCCACTTCTTGACTTTGGCCCTCAATTGTCTTGCGGCGACTTCATCCTCACATTCTGGCAGGTTGAAATGTGCCATGAGATCATTCCAAAGACTCTCTTTGTACCTTTCGGCGACATACTCACTATCGTCTGCCCCTTTGCACTTGTTCCACTCCCGAACGCTGATCGGGATGTGATCCCTAACCAGAACTCCGCATTGTTTCTTGAATGTGTCGGCAACCTTCTTAGGAAGCTTGGGTTCGCCCGTAGGCAATATGACCTCAAAGGTGTAATGCGTTCGTGCATCCAACTTTTTGGTCGGGCCTCGTTTTGTAGCTTTGCTCGATGTGGAGGCCTAAGAGGAGAAACATTCGTCAATGTATATGTATACAATATACAGTTATCTCCAATATTTTCACATATTACAAGTGATTGCCGAACTTCATATATATACCTCGCCGGACTTCGTTAATTGTCCACCGGCTTCTCCATCAGCGAAGCTATCGCCTTCTCCATCATCGGAGCTATCGCCTTCTCCGTTGGCTTCATCTTCATGTCGGTCGACTTCCATTCCATCTCCGGAGGGGTTCAGATACGACGACGGAGATTCAGCTGGTTCAACATCGGGGGCGTCGTTGATTATATCCTTGAGAATTTCTTCCTCTGCTAGGTTCCTGCTATATGGATCCATAGTTTCTGCAAAATACCGACATTTGTTAGTTAGAATGCACGCTATATATTCAAAATGCACGCTATTTATAATTAATATCTAACTAACAAATAACTTAATCTAACTAACAAATAACTTAATATCTAAAATTAACTAATAAATAACTTAATCTAACTAACAAATCTAATTCTAACCCTAACTTTTTAATTCTAACTAACCCTAACTTTTTACAAATACTAATTCTAACTAATTCTAACTTTTTACAAATACTAATTCTAACTTTTTAATTCTAACTAATTCTAACTTTTTAATTCTAACTAACCCTAACTTTTTACAAATACTAATTCTAACTAATTCTAACTTTTTAATTCTAATTAACCCTAACTTTTTAATTCTAACTAACCCTAACTAATTCTAACTTTTTAATTCTAACTAATTCTAACTTTTTAATTCTTATTCTAATTAACCCTAACTTATACTAATACTAATTCTAAATCTAAAACTAACACTAATACTAATTGAAACTAACACTAATTCTAATTCTAAAACTAACACTAACACTAATTCTAATTCTAAAACTAACACTAATTCTAATTCTAATTCTAAAACTAACATTAATTCTAATTCTAAAACTAACACTAATACTAATACTAAAACTAATTCTAAAACTAACAAGCCCTAATTAACATCTAATTAACCCTAATTACCTTGCAGGGAGGGGCGGTGGCGCGCAGGGAGAGGGGCGGTGGCGCGCATGGCGGGGGGTGGTGGCGCGCAGGGAGAGAGGCGGTGGCGCGCAGGGAGGGGCGGTGGCGTGCAGGAAGAGGGGCGGTGGTGCGCATGCAGGAACGGCGGCGGCGGCGCGTTTGGGCGTCGGCGGGCGTGGGCGCGGCTTCGGGCGTCGGTGGCGCGGTCGTCGGCGGCGGCTAATCGGGAGCGGGCGTCGGTGACGCGGTCGGGCAGCCTGCCGGCGTCCAGAAGCTCTCCTCGCGCGAAAACGTCAAAGTCCCGGTCGGTGGAACCGACCGGGGACGAAGGTCGGCTTATATACCCCCAACCTTTTAGTCCCGGGCCGTGGCTCCAACCGGGACTAAAGGGGGGTCTTTAGTCCCGGCTGGTGCCATGGGCCGGGACTAAAGGGGGTGGGGGGCTTTTCATCCTCCCGCCTGTAGACGGGCCATTAGTCCCGGTTCATGGTATAGACCGGGACTAAAGGTCTGAAAAAAGCGCGGCAAGAATCTGGGAGGTTTTCCTAGATTTTTTAAAAAACATTTAAATAATTTACTTTCTGCATACTTATGCATATGAGAAAACTTTCAAAATGAAAAGTGCTTGAATTTGAATAAGCAATTCAAATCCATTTTCTATTTTATAAAATAATTGTTCTAACTTATAAACTATTAACAAATTTGCCAGTTTTTTATTAAAAATAGATTAACTAATATTTTTTGCATAATTTTGAATCTCATTAAACTTTCAACATGAAATGTGCTTGAATTTGAATAAGTAATTCAATTCCATTTTCTGTTTTATAAAATAATTGTTCTAACTTATCAAACTATTAACAAAATTGTCATTTTCAATTAGATAATAGATTAACTAATATTTTTTGCATATTTTGTAATCTTATTAAACTTTCAACATGAAATGTGCTTGAATTTGAATAAAAAATTCAAATCCATCCACTATTTTATAAAATAATTGTTCTAACTTATCAAACTATTAACAAAATTGCCATTTTTCAATTAAATAATAGATTAACTAATATTTCTTGCATATTTTTGAATCTCATTAAACTTTCAATATGAAAAGTGCTTGAATTTGAATAAATAATTCAAATCCATCCACTGTTTTATAAAATAATTATTAACACACATGCTCCTTAAATAAAGGCTTAGTATATTCCATACATGCATTACATAAAAGGTTTAATACATTATTACATTATTGCACCAACATTCCTATCTATTATTTATGTTTTCTTCTGGGTCGTAGCCATGGAGAATCTTCATCATTCAGTAGGATGCTTGGGCCAGTTTTCACTTTGAAGGGCGGAATTTCTTGAAACTTATTATAATCTACTGATATGTCTGTCTTGTCATCTACTCTCACGAGGTTTCTTTTCCCTGAAAGAACTATGTGGCGCTTTGGCTCATCGGACGATGTCTTCTTTTGCTGATTTCTTTTTCTCATTTTTGTAGACATGTCCTTCACATAGAAAACCTGAGCGACATCGTTGGCTAAGACGAATGGTTCGTCCATGTACGCAAGATTGTTGAGATCCACTATTGCCATGCCGTACTTTTGGTCTACAACTGTCCCGCCTCCTGTCAGCTTCACCCATTTGCACCAAAACAAAGGGATCTTAAAAGTAGGTCCATAGTCAAGTTCTCATATCTCCTCTATATACCCGTAATATGTGTCCTTCTGCCCATTATCGTCTGTTGCATCAAAGCGGACACAACTGTTTTGGTTGGTGCTCTTTTTATCTTGGGCGACCATGTAAAATGTATTCTCATTTATCTCGTACCCTTGGAAAGTACATATAGTCGAAGATGGTGGCCTGGCCAAATAGTACAGCTGATCTCCAACGGTCTTGTTATTCGTGAGATATGTCTGCAACCAACTGCCGAAAGTCTTCTCGTGTTCCCCTTTAATCCAAGAGTCAGCCTTCCCCGGGTTTTTGGAGCATAGAATATTCTTATGTCTCTCGATATATGGAGCCACCACGGTGGAATTGTGTAGAACTGTGTAGTGTGCTTGAGTGAATGAATGCCTGTCCATACATACTTTTGCTTTCCTTCCTAGTGTGCCTTTTCCTATCAGCCTACCCTCATCCGAGATTCAGGAACACCAATCAGCTTAAGGTCAGGAAGAAAGTCTACACAAAACTCAATGACCTCCTCTGTTCCATAGCCCTTGGAGATGCTTCCTTCTGGCCTAGCACGGTTACGAACATATTTCTTTAAGACTCCCATGAACCTCTCGAAGGGGAACATATTATGTAGAAACACAGGACCGAGAATTCTAATCTACTAGGTGAACTAGGAGGTGTGTCATTATATTGAAGAACGATGGCGGGAACAACAACTCAAAGCTGACCAGACATTGGACCACATCAATCTGTAACCCTGATAGACTTTCTCGATCGATTACCTTCTGAGAAATTGCATTGAGGAATGCATATACCTTCACAATTGCCAGGCGAACATTTTCCGGTAGAATTCCCCTCAATGCAACCGGAAGCAATTGCGTCATAAGCACGTGGCAGTCATGAGACTTTAGGTTTTGGAATTTTTTGTCTTTCATATTTATGATTCCCTTTATATTCGACGAGAAGCCAATCGGGACCTTGATACTGAAAAGGACTTCAAAGAAGATTTCCTTCTCTTCCTTGGTAAGAGCGTAGCTGGCACGCCCTTGAAACTGCCCTGGATGCATGCCGTCTCATCCTTTATGACGTTCCTGGTGCTCCCGTGTTTCTGGTGTATCTTTTGACTTCCCATACAAGCCCAGGAAGCCTAGAATATTCACGCAGAGATTCTTCGTCGGGTGCATCACGTTGATTGCGGAGCGGATGTCATGGACTTCCCAATAGGGTAGCTCCCAAAATATAGATTTCTTCTTCCACATGGGTGCGCGCTTATCAGGGCCATTAGGAACTGGTTGGCTGCCAGGACCCTTTCCAAAGATTACTTTTAAATCTTTGACCATATCAAATACTTCAGCACCAGTACGGGTGACAGGCTTCCCCCGGGTTTCTGCCTTGCCATTGAAATGCTTGCCTTTTTTCTTTAAGGGATACTTGGGCGGAAGAAAACGACGATTGTACAGGTACACATTCTTCCTACATTTGTCCAGATATATACTTTCTGTCTGATCCAAACAGTGCGTACATGCATTGTATCCCTTGTTTGACTGTCCTGAAATGTTACTAAGAGTAGGCCAATCATTGATGGTTACGAAAAGCAATGCTCGAAGGTTAAATTCCTCTTGTTTGTGCTCGTCCCACACACATACACCTGGTTCAGCCCACAGCTATAAAAGTTCATCAACTAATGGCCTTAGGTACACATCAATGTCGTTGCCGGTTTGCTTTGGACCTTGGATAAGCACTGGCATTATAATGAACTTCCGCTTCATGCACAACCAAGGAGGAAGGTTGTAGATACATAGAGTAACGGGCCAGGTGCTGTGACTGCAACTCTGCTCCCCAAAAGGATTCATGCCATCTGTACTTAGACCAAACCATAAGTTCCTTGCGTCACCTGGAAATCTCGGGAACTCTCTCTCGATTTTTCTCCACTGTCGACCATCAGCGGGGTGCCTCAACTTGTCATCTTTCATACGATCTTCCATGTGCCATCGCAACAACTTCGCATGCTCTTTATTTCTGAACAGACGTTTCAACCGTGGTATTATAGGAGCATACCACATCACCTTGGCAGGAACCCTCTTCCTGGGTGGCTCGCCCTCAATATCACCAGGGTCATCTTTTCTGATCTTATACCGCAATGCAGTGCATACCGGGCATTTATCCATATTCTCATACTTCTTACCGCGGTAGAGGATGCAGTCATTAGGGCATGCATGTATCTTCTGCATGTCTAATCCTAGAGGGCAGACAAGCTTCTTTGCTTCGTACGTGCTGGCGGGCAATTCATTCTTTCTTGGAAGCATCTTCTTCATCAGTACCAACAACTTTTCAAATGACGAGTCAGTCACACCGGTCTCTGCCTTCCACTTCAGCAATTCCAGTGTGCTACCCAGCTTCTTCTGGCCATCTTCACAAGTTGGGTACAACAATTTATTCTGGTCCTATAACATCTGATCGAACTGCAACCTCTCCTTTTCTGTGTCGCAGACTTGTCGTGCATCAGAAATGACCCGACCAAGATCATCAGCGGGCTCATCTGGTGTCTGTTCTTCACCCTTCATTGTCTTCCATTGCGGTATCAGCATACTCAGGGAACATAGATCGGTAGTTGTCATCATCGTTCTCTTCTTCATTGTCGTCTTCCATCATAACCCCTCTTTCTCCATGCTTGGTCCAAACATTATAGCCAGACATAAAACCGGACCGAAGCAGGTGGCTCTAAATGACTCTTGAGGAAGTGTGATCCTTCTCATTCTGACATTCAACACATGGACAAAACATAAAGCCACCACCATGCTTGTTCGCCTCGGCCGCATCTCGAAAAGAATGCACGCCTTCTCTGTAAGCGGCTGTGCGTCGATCACCGTACATCCATGGATGGCTCATCTGCGTCATACAACAGTATATCAAACGCAATCACGATCCTAAAATTAGTACCACACGGTCTAAACGAGAAAATATAGTTGCTAACCTTTTAGAACAAGTGGAAATAAAGAGGAAGAGGCTTAAGCATGGCTCGGGCACCTCATATCGTAGTTGTGTTCGGTGAACTTAAGTGGCATCGCTCTAACACACATTTCAACAAACACCTCTAGTGCATAGGAATAAAATACAAAACTAGCACAAACCCACACTCCTCCATCCAAGAAAAAAATAAGGGAGAGGGGAGAGGGGCTGCGGCCATATATATAAGCAGAACCCTTTAGTCCCAGTTTGAGACACAAACCAGGACTAAAGGGGGTGCATATGCGGGCCGCTCACCGCATAGCCCTTTAGTCCCGGTTTGTGTCTCAAACTGGGACTAAAGGGTTGTAACGGGCCGGGATTAAAGATACCGTACGCGTGGGTGAATTTTGGGGCGACGTGGCTAGGCCTTTAGTCCCGGCCCAGATAACGGCCGGGACTAAAGATGCCTGACCAAAGGCCTGTTTTCCACTAGTGAATCTATGCCATTGAAAAGTACTAGCTGTGAATCATGTGCCTATCCACCATTCCATAGATGGACCCTTACGGTTTGTGACTACCACATCAGTTCTTTGATCAAGTGTTATCCTAGAAGAGTCAAAATATTGTTCTAGTGTTTGTATCCAGGAGTCCCCATCTCCCCAATATCCAATTTTTCTAGGTTTACAACTGGTTGCAGTTAGTTTTCTAAGTTCCTGAGCACCTTAGCTCTGAATCTATGGTTGTGTCTCATTTTACCTTGTTCCCCTGGTTCCTCAACATATAGTCAATTTGATCCTGCTGACCATTGAGTGTTATAATTTTGGTGTATGTACAGTGCCCTGAGTCTGCCATCCAAATTGACTTCCCCTACCAGTATGATCTTATAAGGTTGCAGTGCCAGTCACAGTGCAGGGAGCATGCTTTGTTGTGCCAAAACTTTTTTTTCAAATGGAGAGCGAAGCCCTAGCCTCTGCATCAATCAATGCACACATCCATTTATTGCATTATTTTTAATTTTAGAGTTTTAGAAGTTTACAAATTATAGGTCACACAGGATGTACATAAAGATTAATCAGCGAAATATAACGCACTTAAGCATCTTCAATTTTTCTAGTAAGCAGCTAGCCACCCTAGTTGTAGATAGCCCAAGCAACCATCTCCAGACAGTTGCATCCAAAATCCATATGTGCCCGTTGTGCCTTCAGTGACAGGCAAGACCACTCTCAGGTCCAATGGGTAGCCATACGAATAACCTATAAGAAATGAGCCTGGCCACGAGAGTTTGCAATGCCATCTTGAAGAATATTTGGTGATGGAGGATATGTCATTTGTTGCGGAACAGTGATGCAAACAGTCTATCAAAGTATTATATTTAACAAACAAGCCGGTTTCAATTTTTTGCAGGTTATTTGAATGACTGCACATTGGATACATCCATGGTCCTATATTCTCCCGGTGTCAACATGAACCTATGGCTATTGGCTGCAACCGGGATCTGATGGACTTCTATTTCTAGACTACTGGATGGCGCAAATAAATGGAATCACGAATGGATAGATTCTTATTGCTTATCATTTTTCAGTGGTTGATCCATGTTTTGACCTTTACTGATCCATTATTGTAATAACTCTTGCACTATAAACCTCGTAATAAAGAAAGCTGCTGGGGCATTTTGCTCCCATTTCGAAAAAAAATCAAAGTTTGCCTGAATGCTTGTAATTTTTTCTTAATATTCACAAAGTTCTGCTGGACAATGGCTCTGAAGTCCAAGAACTCGTGCTTGTCCTCCTCTCTATTCTTCTGCAGTGATTGCACATCAAGCTACAAAGAGTGCATCTCCAGGATTCATGTGGCTCCCGATGCAGAATCTGATGCCTTTGCCATGGTTTCGTCATAAGGATTTATCTAGAACAGTGTTACAAGAACTTCTAAAGAAGATGATCCAGACTGGTAACCATATTAGGCCATTCTGGATCATGCTCTGGCCTTGCACCCCGGCCTGCGACGTCCGTAGCCAGAATTGCACAGATAGGGGCAGGAAGTGCGATTTTATTGAAGGTTTTCTTCAGAAACTAGCCACTTTTCCCACGATATGCAACCGAACTTTGCCGCCGGCTCCTGAGCCGCCTTGGGCAACTCAACACCACCGCCAGGATCAAGAACTAGGGCGAGGGTTTTCCGAGAGATCCCATCCACATCGTTGTCACGCCCTCACCTGCGGTGATGCCTGACAAAGTGGTGCTGGACCAAGGAGGCCACAGCACGGACCCTGCTGGGCGGTGACTGAAGCAAGAGATTGACTAGGTCAGACTAGCCTAGGGGTGGTGTGTGGGTCCAGCGTGTAAGTGTGTGTGTGTGCCTGCTGTTATAAGGGCAGAACTCTGTACCTGTTGGGTTATGAAAAAAAAAGAGAAGTCTGAATCTCACCTTCCTTCTACGTCCTCGTCTCCTGCTCCTCTCATCCCTGCCTCCAATTCCTCTGGATCTTCGATCCTTGTATCCCAGTTTATCCAGGACATCACAATTTGGTATCCAGAGCCAGATCTCGCTCCGTTGCGCTCACTGATTCCGAGATCGGATCGGTAAAATTCCACCATGATAGGTGCTGATTTGCTTCGGCGGATCGGCACAAAATCCTGAGTGGGGTTCGATCTGATTCAGGACGAGCAGCGACGGCGCCATCCAGGCCCACTGTGCCCTCGACGCAGACCAATTTCGTCTTGGATAAGATGGACGACGTGCAGCAGAAGTTGGCACAGCTGCTGACTCGTTTCGATTCCGTGGCCGCCGACGTCAAGGTGGTCACCAATGACGTCCGGAGTCTCCGTCAGCAGGTGCAGGATTTTGGTGAGGACCTCGATGGGGTGAAGCAGCGCATGGCTGTGGCGGACAAGGGCACCGCGCCGTCTGTGGATGCGACCGCGCCTTCGTCTTCAGGCCTCGCCGTGCCGATGCCCGTGCTCGCCAACAAAGGGGCGCCGCTACTGGAGACGCCGTCTCAGCCCGGTTTCGTCTTCCATACAGCGCCATCGTCACCTCAAGGCGGTGACGACTACTACAAGCGCCCGCCGCGACATGATTTTCCTCGATTTCATGGTGAGCGTCCATTCTCTGGTTTGACATGTGCCTCACCTATTTCGACCTGTTCAAGACACCAGCGAATCAGTGGGTAAACACCGCCACTCTCTACCTGGAGGGACACGCAGTATTATGGTACCAAGCGTACAAACGACAGCATCAGCAGGTGATTTGGGTTGAGTTTATGGCTGCGGTCACAGAAGAATTTGGTCAGGATGAGTATGATGGTCAGATGCACAAACTGTTGCAACTTCGTCAGACAGGTACTACTGTTGCAGAGTATCGGCTTGCTTTCGAAGAGTGTATGTATCACTTGTTATCACTGGATTCCTCCATGAACCCTCGTTGGTTCGTCACTCAGTTTGTGCTCGGTTTGTGTGATGACATTCGAGCAGCAGTGCGCATTCAGGGTCCGACGAGTGTCACTCGTGCAGCAGCTCTCGCTCGGATTCAGGAGGAAGAACTAGAACACCACCGTCCTCGAGCTAAACCCATCACACCAATGAAGCATCCAACTGGCAATGTAGTTACTGCACCAACAACAACACCAGCTACTCGTCAGGATTGGCCACGCCGTCAGGGCAATGATGATTTCAATCGAGAACGCCAGTTCCGTGATTTTCGCCGAGCCAACAACCTTTGCTTCAAGTGTGGTGATAAATTCTCCAAGGAACATCAGTGTAAACGTTCGGGGCAGTTGCTTACCATTGAAGTAGGAGAGTTTGGTGAGGTTCTGTCTGATGATGATGTGCAAGCCTTGGAACTGCTCCAGGAGACTGTTGTTCCAGCGGCATGTTGCCACATTTCTCAAGATGCCTTGGCAGGAACAGAAGGCTCTAAAACAATTCGTTTGCGTGCTACTGTGGGTGATTAGGTGATGATTTTACTAATCGATTCAGGTAGTACACACACATTTGTCACCAAAGCATTTGCAGAGCGAGCTGGCTGTATGATTTCACCAGTTTCCCCATTACCAGTGAAGATTGCAAATGGCCACCGCATGATCTCTGATGCACAGGTGGTGGGTTTGCCTTGGACAGTAGGAGAAACTACATTCACCACTGACATGCGTGTTTTGGAGCTGGGAGCTTATGACGTTGTGCTTGGTATGAATTGGCTCAAGTGTTTTGGTGCCATGATTTGCCACTGGGACAAGAAGACGTTGATTTTTGAACATGAAGGGCGTACTGTCACTCTAGTGGGCATGGATGTTCCTTCGTCAGATAAACTTGCTAATTTTTCGATGGCCGAGTTACAGTCCTGGCTACACAACAATGAAGTATGGGCAATGGTAGTGGTTGATCCCGTGTCTGGGCAGCCTGACAATGGTTCTGCACAGCTCTCACCTGACTTACAAGTGCTTCTCTCTAAATTTGATGACGTTTTCAACGACCCCAAGCAGTTGCCTCCTCGCCGTGCTCTGGATCATGCTATCACCTTGGAAGCAACGGCAGGTCCAGTCAACGCACGACCTTACCGCTATTCCCCATCTCAGAAGGACGAGATAGAACGTCAAGTGGCCGAAATGCTTGAGGCAGGCATTATCACTGCAAGTATGAGCCCGTTTGCCTCTCCCGTTCTTCTCGTGAAGAAGAAAGACGGAACATGGCGTTTCTGTATCGATTACCGGCGGCTGAACACACTCACCGTGAAGAACAAATTCCCACTTCCTGTCGTCGATGAACTGATCGACGAGCTGGCCGGTACTAAGTACTTCTCAAAGCTTGATCTCTGTGCAGGTTACCACCAAATTCGCATGCGCCCAGATGATGAAGAGAAAACAGCATTTAAGACACATCATGGACACTTCCAATTCCGTGTCATGCCCTTCGGCTTGAAAAATGCGCCGGTGACGTTTCAATGCATCATGAATTCAGTTTTTGCCCCTTTCCTCCGCAAATTCGTCATCGTCTTCCTCGACGATATTTTGGTCTACAGCCGCTCCTGGACAGAGCACCTGGACCATCTACGGGCTGTTCTGCAGAAGTTGCGCGAAACTGAATTTTATGCGAAGCTCTCTAAGTGTTCCTTTGGACAGGATAGCATTCAGTACCTGGGACACATAATCTCTGCTCATGGTGTCGCCACTGACCCTGAAAAGACTCTGGCAATGGAGACATGGCCTCTGCCCACATCAGCCACTGAACTGCGGGGTTTTCTGGGTTTAACAGGTTATTACCGAAAGTTTGTGAAGCATTATGGTTTGATCTCCAAACCACTCACTAATCTTCTGACCAAGCAAGGTTTTGAGTGGACAGAAGAGGCAACTCGAGCTTTCAATGCACTCAAACAAGCTATGGTGCACACACCTGTCCTGGCTCTGCCAGACTTCAAATTGCCCTTCACAGTAGAGACTGACGCTTGCGAAGTGGGTGTTGGTGCCGTGCTTATGCAACAGGGCCACCCTATAGCTTACATGAGCAAATCCTTGGGAATTATGAATCGCAAACTATCTACATATGAAAAAGAGTTCATGGCTGTGATTATGGCTATCGACAAATGGCGTCAATATCTCCAACTTGGACCCTTCACCATTTTAACGGATCACAAAAGCCTTTGCAATTTGTCTGATCAACAATTGACATCTGATCTTCAGCGCAAGGCCATGGCAAAACTGGTTGGGTTGCAATTTCAGTTCAAATACAAGAAAGGTACTGACAATAACGCTGCTGATGCACTGTCTCGCATCAATCATCAAGCTGAAGCTCAGGCCATTTCGGTGTGTCGACCTGATTGGGTGCAGGAGGTTTTAAATTCCTATATCACAGACACTGCTATGACTGATCTTTTTCAGCAATTGACTATAAAATCTCCCAATGAACAAGGGTATTCATTGGAGAATGGGCTGATCAAATATAAGGGACGGTTAGTTATTGGTGAAAATTTAGCCCTTCAAACCAAGTTGCTTGCCACCCTCCATAACAGTGCTATTGGTGGACATTCGGGTATCCAAGCCACCTATCAACGTGCCAAGAAACTTTTTTACTGGGTGGGTCTGAAACTCGCAGTGGAATTATTTGTGAAGCAATGTCAGACATGTCAACAAGCCAAACATTCTAATTCCAAACCTGGTGGTCTGCTTCAACCATTGCCACCACCAGCTGCTCCCTGGCAAGAGATAACAATGGATTTTATTGAAGGTCTCCCTATGTCTGATGGCGCCAATGTGATATTGGTCGTTGTTGATCGCCTGACAAAGTACAGTCACTTCATCCCTCTACATCACCCATACACGGCTTTATCTGTATCCAAGGCTTTTGTTGACACAGTCGTGAAGATACATGGTGTTCCACTCACAATCATCTCAGATCGAGACAAAAAATTTACTAGTGCATTCTGGCGGGAATTGTTCAAAGCAGTGGGGACTCAGCTGAATTACAGCACAGCTTACCACCCGCAGACCGACGGTCAAAGTGAAAGGGTGAACCAATGTCTTGAGCAGTACCTCCGCTGTGCTGTTCAGGATAAACCAAAAACATGGCGCCGCTGGTTGCCCATGGCGGAGTTTTGGTACAATACCAGTTTTCACACGGCATTGGATTGTACTCCTTTCAAGGCATTGTACCAGATGGAGCCAAACTTCGGTGCTTTCCCCAATCTGGCCATGGCTGAAGATTCTATCACTGCTGCTAGTGCTACTGAATACACTGAACACACTGAACTCTTGTGTTCTCAACTGCAACGTGCTCAAGCTCGCATGAAGAAGCAAGCGGACAAAAACAGAACAGAGCGTGAATTCCAAGTGGGTGAGCAGGTTCTGCTGAAATTACAGCCTTATGCCCAACATTCGGTCGCTAATCGCGATTGTCACAAGCTCTCGTACAAGTTCTTTGGTCCGTTTGCCGTTCTGGAGCGTTTGGGTGCCGTGGCAGTTGCCAGCAGCCGCGCAAATTCATAATGTTTTTCATGTCTCACAGCTGAAGCCGTTCACTCCAAACTACACGCCGGTTTTCGGTGAGCTACCCCGTCCTCCGGACTTGGCCACTCTGGATGTTCTTCCATCAGCGATTCTCCAGCGCCGTCTTGTCCGTCAGGGTAATGCAGCAACACCACAAATTCTGGTCAAATGGGGCAATCTACCTGATGATTCAGCAACCTGGGAAGATTACTATGTCTTGCAGCGTCGTTTTCCGCAAGCTCCAATCTGGGAGGGGAATTCTTCTCAAGAGGGGGCGAGTGTCACGCCCTCACCTGCGGTGATGCCTGACAAAGTGGTGCTGGACCAAGGAGGCCACAGCACGGACCCTGCTGGGCGGTGACTGAAGCAAGAGATTGACCAGGTCAGACTAGCCTAGGGGTGGTGTGTGGGTCCAGCGTGTAAGTGTGTGTGTGCCTGCTGTTATAAGGGCAGAACTCTATACCTGTTGGGTTATGAAAAAAAAAAAGAGAGAAGTCTGAATCTCACCTTCCTTCTCCGTCCTCGTCTCCTGCTCCTCTCATCCCTGCCTCCAATTCCTCTGGATCTTCGATCCTTGTATCCCAGTTTATCCAGGACATCACATTCGTGTTCAAGATCCATCATGCTTCCGAGGATTCACTGGACTCTAATACCAGTTGTTAGACTCGTCTACGGATTCAAAGTAAGAACCGTAAAAAATTCAGAAGTTTCACCAGAAGTAGTTACTTTCAGAGAGGCAAATAGGCTAGGGTTTGTACAGAGACGAGTTCATCGCTAGCAGGGACAACGCCGGCTAGGGTTTGTTCGAAAAGAAATGAGATAGATTACAAGCTAAGATCCGAGCAAAACAGTCATGGCGAATAGCGGCAAGCAAGCAGTTGAAAAGCAAACGGAAGAAAGTGATCTTTGTCAGATTTTGAATAGCCACTGTTGGAGGAAGCGTAGCCGTTAATCTACAAATCCACGGTGCACGAAGTCCGTCCTTGGCGTGAAGTAGTAAGTTGCAATATCCTCTGTCAGATCGTACATGAACGGTTGGCATTAACTGGAAATTGAACTAGTAAATGGTAACCAGAATTTTAGACAGTTTGTCAGGTTTTAAAGTCTTAACAGAATGTTGCCAATATGGCATGATGGGCCTCATGATCCATATCAAGCAGGATTGTTCAGATTTTGAGAACGCACACAGTTGAAGCGACAGCAAGTCTAGTGACATGCCATTTATGTGAAGTAAAATAGATGCACAGCAAAGTCGAATGGCGAGGTGGAAGAACAGGAAGGGTGCATGGTCTTCATACAGAAACTGGAAGAAAAACATCATGTTTTGTTGTGACGTTGCTGAACATCACAGGCACATTACCCTCACAAACACATTGTCTCTATGGTTTTATTATTCCATAATAACATAATGGTACTTAGCTAGTCTACTTGAATTAATAGGATCGTCCTCTCAGAACTTATATTCTATTGGACAGAATGAAGAGCGTGGATGCTTAATAAGACAATGCAAGATACCCAAGAGGCCACAGCCATTTGACACTTCCATCTGAAGATGAGTAGGTGGATAACCCGAATCTGGGTTAACTAACAGTGACAGTGTGGAAACCTGTTGAGTTTATCTTTTGGGATCAAGGATTTGAAATAATTGAAGCATTACAACCATTGAGGGGATGAAAATGGAGACAACAAATCCAGCAAGCACAGAGTCATTTTCTACTTCAAACGCATCGAATTAGATGGAAAAAAGATATCCTATGCCGTGACTTCAGCAAATCATGCAACAACGCTATGTTAAAAATTGTACAGATCAGAAAAGAAAGAAAATGATAGCTTATGTTGTTTGTACGCCCAACAATTTAATGGGTTCCTGTGTCCTCGACTAAGTTTCCAAAATTCTAGTACAAGGTAGAAGAATAGGATGTCATGAAACTCTGAGAGATTCAATTAAGTCCGTAGAAAATGCTTTATTTAGTCGGTATCAACTAAAAATGCATCTTATCAGGTTTCTCAGTTTGTTCATTTTCTTTGTGTTGGCTATCCAGTGTGGAAAGTGTCAGCATATTTAAACTTTTCATGACTTCATCGTGGAAGCCAAGTCCTCAGGAAGTCAGATATGTCTATTAAGTGATAACATAAGATGAGACCTTTCCTGGCAAGAGAATATGACTCGGTTAGTTAATTACTCCCACCCTTTTAAGTTTATTAGGCCAATCTAAGAACTCCTGAATAGTCCTTTGAGATGAGCTTGATAAACAGAAAATGATTAGCACATATTATTTTTGTTTGAAGATTTACAAACAAAAGAATTATATTATTTGGAGTCCATAAAAATGATAGGGAGTATAACTGCATGTCACCATGTCACTACAATAATGCTTTGATGATGTTTAGGGCAGTTCTGCTCTTTCTATTCCTTGTTCCTCGGAAACCTATTATTAAAAATATATTCCCGTAATACCAAGAAGGTAGATGATCAACACTGATTCAGACCAGAGGAATGAATTATTTTTTCTTAAATAGAAAGATACTGAAAATATTTTATAACAATTGAAATAGAGTCATTAAATCCACCAGAAAATGAACCTGACATGTGTTCTCACCAATTCTCATAAAAATTACACAGTACTTACTTCTCTTCTGATTACAAATCTAGTGTCCTATACACGGACAATCTACATAAGGAGTGCATAGCCAAACTTCATTTCTAATAACCCAGTGCATGGTACTTTAATTTCAAAATCGCTCTAGAGGCAGATAATTTTGCTGTGTTCTGGGTATATTCACCCATGGACAAGTGCATAGAAGAACATAAATTTTAATAACCAGCACACCATATTAGTATATGTCCAATCCGGTATATTTTAATATCACAGTGAAGAAATTATGTTATGCCAGGACCAAAGCATGAGCTTTTGCCGAGAACGTGTAACTTTGTAAACTTTATTCAGATATATAACAGCAGTACAAGGGCCTATGATCAGTATATCAAGCTAGATTGCTAGAACAATACCATCAAAGGGCAAAAGGAATCATAGCTACAAACCTTTCCAATGTCTGAAACTGGCGACTTCACTGTACTACACCTCGATAATCACAAGTTCTCCTTGATGAAGTCGAGATTGAGTGTGTCGCGCACAATAAGGAACATGCCGACCATAAGCACCAACAATATCCCCGATGACATGATCCTCTGCTCAATTTCACGGGGGATCTTCTGCCCACCGCGGGCCGCCTCAAGAAGGATCAACGCCAATGTCCCACCATCTAACGCCGGCAGCGGTAGCAGGTTTATCGCTGCGAGGTTGAGGTTGATTACCGCCGCAAACTGAAACAGGCCGTCAGCGCTGGACCTGGCAACCTCCGCGCCGACCGCGATTATTGCAACAGGGCCTGACACCTTCTCCGCCGTCTGCGAGAAGTTGAGGAACGTCTGCTTCAGCCCGTCGAGGACCGTCCCGCCCAGCGCTGTGAACTCGCGCACGGCGAGGACAGTGGCCTCGGACAAGTTCCTTGGGTGGACGCGGGTGACCCGGAAGTTGGGCGAGAGCTGCACGCCGATGCGCCCGGTCCCGTCTGCGCTGGTGTCCGGCACGACGGTGAGATCAAGGGACCGCTTGTCGCCGATCCCGGGCCCGGTTCTTGACACGGTGACGAGGACCTTCTTGTTGGGGTTGGCTTTGATCAGGTCCACAAGGGCCGGGACGGACGGGTCAGGCGCGGCGCCAGGGACGGCGAGAATGACATCGCCAGGAAGTAGCCCGGCGCGGGCGGCGGCGGAGCCGGGTATGACATCGGGGACCAGGACGCCGGTGAGCAGCGCCTGGACAGGGACGCCGACGGTGAGAGCTTGGGCGTAGACAATGAGGAAGGCGAAGATGATGTTGGCGATGACGCCCGCGGAGACGACGAGGAGGCGGTCTGGGACGGGGCGGTTGCGGAGGAGGTCAGGGTCGTCAGGCGCGAAGCCCGATTCGGGGTCGTCGTCGGGGAAGCCCACGTAGCCGCCGAGCGGGATGGCCCGGAGCGCGTACTCGACGGGGCCGAGGCGGAAGCGGGCGAGGGCGGGGCCGAAGCCGACCGAGAACTGGGAGACGTGGATGCCCCGGGAGATGGCGGCGACGAAGTGGCCGGACTCGTGTACGAGCACGATGGATGCAAGAACCGAGGCAGCGGACGCGACAGACTCGACGCTGGCGAGGAGGTCGGATGGAGAGGCAGCAACGGCGAAGGAGAAGTGCTTGGCGAGGTGGGGATGACGGTGGCGGCGGAAGAGGGGGATGGGGGCGGCGACGTGGGAGTGGACAGGGGCCGGGAATGGAGGCTTGGAGATGTGGGTGGTAATCATGGTGTGAGGGGAGGAAGAGGAAGGGGGAGGAGTGGATAATCTGGCATTCTTGAGAGCTTGGAGGTGTGGCCGGTTTGTTGGGCCTCTGCCAGTACCGGCTGTGTGGTGTGGATTGATAGGAAGGGGACAGTCCGCGGCCGCAGCATAAACAAGACTACAAGAGTGAGCTTTGCCACTTGCTAGTTCAAGCTGGAGGGTTTAATATTTTTCTTGGAACAAGGCAAAAAAACTAGTCATTTTTAATAATTAAATAGAAAAATGGCAGGTTAATAGCGGAAAACAGGATGAAAACTTGTACAAATATCTTCGCCGGCTGTCATGGAACATGATCATCATGAGGGCGCACACAACACCATCCTAGCTACCAAACGAGCGCCGCGCACATACCGCAGAAGATGAGGGTCGTCTTCGAGGTTGCTGTAACATCCCAGGATTTGAGACTAGAAATAGAGAGGAAATCGTTTTGTGCATTGCATTCATGCATCTGAAAACCTAGAAAATTTTCGCGCAAGTTATTTAAAGCACACAGCGACTGGAGTTCCTCTCGTTCTGATGTTTAGTTTAGTACATCAGAGTGAGTGCGATGAATTTCGGCATGACCTTTGTTGAATTATTGATCTGGGGGAAAGAATTTGAATTCAATATTTAAATTTGAACTAGATAATAATTCAAATCAACTTGAGTTAAGCAATTGATTAATAAACATCACATAAATAGAAATAAGAATAAGTTTTGGATAATGTCTTTATTACAAATGAATAGGATATTATATTACAAATCTCAACTAATGAGATTAATTACAAAAAGAATGAATATTACAAAATGGATAAACAAAATTCCTAGCTAATGTTTAGTCTTGACATCATCTTCATTCCTGCAAATAAGAAGTAACAAAGACAAGAAAACTTGTTTGTTTGATTAAAATGTTTGCCTCCATGTTTTTGGAGGCAATTTAATTTATTAAACTCAGGTAGAGAATTTAGGAAGAACTCCTAAATTCTATATCCTAGAACTAGAGGGCATCATTTAAATAAATAACCAACTATGGAAAAAGGGTCCATAAATCGTACACTTGAATGGATAGGCATCTTTGAGTCAGGCAACCAAATCAAATTCGAAACAGATAGCAGTAGATAGTTTGACACCCTCTAATCCTAGCTAAGTTTAAAGAAATAAAAATCCAAATCAATTTATATTAAATTCATACTTAACATGGTATTAGTTAAGCAGAATTAAAGGTCACCAGAATCTGTTTAGCAAAAATCTGTATTACTGGGCAGCCAGAATTACAAGTGGCAGCACCAAAAGAATTCACCAATGAAGATAATCATGGACACAGTCGTGACTTGCTTTAGAAGGTAAGCAAGGCAAAATAGAGTTTTGCACTAGACTAGATAAGCACCACCATAGGCAGCCGCACACACAAGCAGCACACACACCATGCATGGCATGTGTTGTCAATCTCACAAGCACAGCCTAGCAGTACAAAGGGTGCACATTCTTTGCTCAGCCGTACACATGATTCATTCACAAGCAAAACCAAATCTGCAACTCCTCTCGCACACAAGCCCAGTATTTAATACTGGAGCATTATTCTTAGATCAGCAAGAATATTAAGAAACCATCACAAAAATCCCAGCTCAAGAAACCAGTGATCATGGTCACCTAGAGGAGCACCAAGAGCTGACCAGGGCTGCCAGGAAGGAGGAGCGAGGCTACCAGCAGAACAAGAAAGATCAAGAAGAACAGAGCTGCCAGAAGATCAAATAGAGGAGAAAGAGAAGGGCACCAGATCAAAGATCTAATACCAACTTCACTCCCCAAATCTCAACCACAAGGTTAATCACCAAATACATCACAGCATCAGTTTCTGTTCTTATCATCAAAAGAAATAGTGGGGTAGCAGGAATACTCCCAGGCTAGCATAGAAGTGCTATGCTAAACTCATCATAGAGTAGTAAAGAAAATCCAACTGAAAGAGTATCTGTTCTTATCTTATCAATAGAAGCCTCAGACTTTGCATCATAGACAACATCAAGTAATCAACTGATATCTGTTCTTATCAGTTTAGTTAACTAACCAGCATTCTCTTTGCACACAACAGCAACCAAAGCCACCACAAGCACCAGAGAAGCATCAAAGCTCAAAACTGCCAATACAAGTATGCACATAGCTACTGTGCACACCCTCCTACGGCACCACAGTAGCTATATATAAAGCATGATAGCAGCCATTTCAGTCTACGCACAGTATTCCAGAAGTAGTATCTAGAAAAGGGGCTAAAATAAATCATTACTGAAAAGATTCAGTTCATAACTCTGAAGCAAGTTCAGTTAAGGTCATCATTGAATCCAACAGATCATCACAGAGATCGAATCCTTCATACTATTCAAACTGAATCAAAGATTCAGTCCAGCATCTCAATTGAGTATAGCAACAAGCTAGCAGTAGCACAATCAGGAAATCATCACAACATTCTAGACAGTATAGTATCACTGACATTAACCAATGACTAGTACCAAGCAGGGAGTGGAGTCAGTGGAATCAGAAGTTTAGCTCACAGTGCTTGTAGAGGTAGTCGGCGACGCCGGGGTTGCGCTTTCAGCGCCGTTCCAACCGACGTCGAAATTGTAGTAGGCATCGCAGCAGCACATCAGCGCATCACACCATGGCAGCATCTCACAACTAGAGCAGTTAGGTTGTGGGGCGCCGAGTTGAGGACGCCAGGGTTGCAGCTACTGCCGTCCTACCGGCATCGAGAGGGAGGAGGACGTGAGTAGCAGAAGCTATAGGAGAAGGTATTAGTCTGCAAGAAAATCGCGACCGGAGGTCGAGACCGGCCGGAATTGCGCCGGCAACTGCTAGGGTTCAGGGGTCGTCGGCGAGCGATTGAGGAAAAGAGGATCAAATCGGAGTAGAGGGAGAGGTAGAGCTCGTCGAGGTGGACTAGAGCACCACCTCGCCGGCGCCGGAGAGGGCTGGGAGCGGCCGGGAGAAGGCGGCGATGCGGCGGCGTTCTCTGGGCTCGAGAGCGAGAGGGGGTGAGAAAGGAGGAGAGGGAGAGCGTCTGGGGGTCCATGGTCCGGTCGGGTCCTCACTGGACCTAAACCGACCGGGTCGGACCAGGCCATATGGGCCAGACCATGGGGCCAGCCCATTAGGCCAGATGCCAATTTTGTTTTTCTTTGAAACTTAGTTAAAAAATATTCAAATCCTCAATAAACATCAAACAAGTTTTAAATGATCAAAGCATGTGTTAAATTCAAATTCAAGAATGTATAATTAGAAACTTTTTAGAAACTGTGGCAACTAAAAGAAAACACACTTAATAATCTTAAAGAATAATAACTTTAACTTAAATGTATTTTGTTTCTTGAATCTTAAATTATTTTTCCCAAATACTAAAAATTTAGGAAAAATGTTAATACACATTAACTTGGATGTAGGGAGTATTCTTAACTTCAATAATTTGTTCAACCATTGTTTTCTTCAAATTTATATTCATTCATAAGAAATTCTTAAATCAACTTAGTAACTACTTAAAAACATGACTAAAGCCCTAGAAAAGTGTTCATAAAAAGAAACCATGTCCCATAAGCCATCTTAGGGTTTTTAGTAACTTAAAGGAGTCTCAATACTATGTACTCCTTTATAAATATGTTCTTCAAAAGTTATTCTTTTTAAATACTATGAACATAAACACCAAACCATTTCTTTCAGTCTTGAGGTAAATAATTGCTCTTACATGTTAAGATTGTTTTCAACCCTAACAACAACTAGGTATTACTCTATTGATATGATTTACTTCAACATTGCTTGTTCACAATCAACTTATTAATTGCTAATCATCGATGCAACTTAAAATTGTTACTTTCATGTCTTCACTATTCATCATCATCCTCCTGTAGCTAGGAATGATGATAAATCCTAAAAACAATAATCTTGTTCTTGTTACGCTTTATTCTTATACTTATATAGGATAACAAGTTAACCTAAAAACCATAACAACCTTGTGTGTGTAATTGACTCTAAAAGTGCAACACAACCTAAATAAATCACCATAACTCACCAATACTAAATCATCGGGGGTTAGGATACGCTTAGAGCGATGCATAGCATCTCTTATGCATATCATGCTGCAATCTTCTAACATCATCTTTACCAGATGATGATTGTTATTTCAGAATTTGGATTTCTCACGTATCGAAGACCTTGACTTGCATAATCTTGCAGTCAAAAAGGCAAGTTCACTCTTGCTCATACCTCTTGATTACTTTTATCAAATTACTTGCAAATATATACATGTGGTATTACTACTGCATCGAAAAGCAAAAGGTTCTCTTTTATAATTAATATGACTAGCTGGTTATCGACCCGAGTAGTGGTAACCTAGGATGGCTGGTAGATGGAACCACGGTGTGATTGATGTTGTGGAGGTTCCATTTGCACGGGAAAGTGAACCCTAGGACTTAACAACCAATGTCGCCAGTGATTCTTGCGCCGTACAATGCGCATTAACCATGAGATCTGGAATGGGACGGGAAAGTCAGCTGGATCTTCTTCCTTCTGCATGTCAACGGACGACTAGTAGCCTGGCTATGTGATTCCGATGGGTCCATAGTGGGTTTGGGAGGCCCTATGTGTTTTACTCCCCGCCTAGAGAGGTGGTAGAGCTACTAGTGTCTATGATGGATTGTAAGAATCTGGTCGTGGGTAAAGCCGTGTATTCGGGAGATGTCTACCGGGGATCAGCCAGCTTACAAAAGGGTGGGCATGCGGGGTCGCGGAGAAGGGCAGTGATTGGCTTGGATCTTAGACTAGGCCCCACACAAAGGAAGTGTGGACGAGCTAGCTACTTGGTTGTGCAACAAGGCTAAGGTCTCTCATGGGTAAAGCAACGCACCTCTGCAGAGTTATCAAATTGTGGCTTGTCACTCCTTATTCCGGAAAGGAACTATGAACGTGGCAGGAAAGGAAATCCATGAAGTTCTAATCAACCTGTGAAGGCTGACGGACATAGCTTTTCAGAATAAAAGCAACCTCTTAAAGAAATGTTTACAAAAACTTGCATTGCCAAATGACTCTTGGGTCTACGGCTGTAGTTAGTGCATAAAACACCTTATTCCCTATATGAACTTGCTGGGTAACGCTCGTTACTCACCCCACTCCATCTTAACCCTTGCTTAGATTGGAGGCAACTCAAGGAGGCAATCTCAAGACACTAAAGATGAAGATCAAGCATTCTACCAACAACGGAATTATCATTGGAGTCAACAACTTTACCAAAGCTTGGTGGAAAACTAGCATAGGAATAGAAGGGAACCAATTCCCTAATTCTAGAACCTAAGTAGTTAGGGTAATTCTGTAGCTGGAGTAGTAAGCCAACTGCATTAGGTTTAGCTCTAGTTTATGTATTCTTTCTCGATTGTAGTCGCCAGGACTAAACCTCTACCTGTTGAGGAGGTTCTGAAGATCTTCTGTATCATGAAAATTGTAACTCTATAGTCATGCCTTGGACCTGCGATGTTTCTGTTGTACCACTCTGAGGGATGTAATACTAGTGAGACGGTGTTTCATTGGTGTTATGTCAACGACTTGCATACTACACATGCAGTGGTATGCTGGGTCACCGCAGTTGCTCACCGACGTCATCGTCATCACTCCGTGAGACCGCGATTCGGACTTCACCAAAGAAACAACAGCCAAGGGAGTCTCATCGTAGCGGCCTCGTGAAGCCCAGCCAAACAGATGTACCCTTTGTGTCGAAGACTGACAGTTTCGATTCTCAAAATGACCTCAAAATAGGGGATTGACTGGACCGGCGCCGATGAAGGTCTTTCAGATCGGACCACCACATGGAGGTCATCATCACCACCCGCATCTTGAGGCAGCAGCTCCGACATTACAATAGCAGAAGACCAATAGGAAGATGAGTCAAACACGCTAGAACAGGAAGACGACTCGAATATGACAGAACAAGAAGACGACTAACAAGGTCTTGCCACAACCAAACCTTCACTCATCACCATCTTCATTGTCGCGCTAGCCACCACGAGAAACCATGAAACACACCACCAAAGCAAACCACTTGTCCTTCAACCCATGCTCAACTCTAAGGATGATGACCCTAAGGGGACAATTATGCAGGAGTGCCAACATCATCTGATCCACGAATCTAGGGTTTTCGGAGAGATAGTGAGGGAAATGTCTCCAAGAAAGAGACGACACCCAAGGCATTGTCATCGTGGCCCCTGCCACTACCAAGAGCAAGGTTTTCACCAGGATCTGGCCCATAAGACCTCCAACATCATCATGCACATCAGACCAACCCACCTTTAGAATATGCCTGGAAAAGGCATGTCGGCCTAACAGGGCCCACACGATCTAGATCTAGAGCATCCTCTATGATATGGAATCACAGATGCATGTAGCCTTGCAGACATGGCGCCCATGCCCGACCGGAGTCGCGCCAGAAGGACAATTGGACAGGTCCATGCATAGCCCAAACGTCGATGGCCCAAGTGCCTCTCCCTTCCGTACTCCGGTCGGCGGTGCCCACGGAGGAGAGCGAGGATTCTGCCAGAGAGAGGGTCGCTAGCTCTCTCAAAGAGACCAGAATCACGAACTGATTCAGACAGACTCGAAACCATCGCTGCCCCCAACATCGCCAAATCAAGCACTAGACAACATCTGTAGAATGAAGAACCATTGAACCACCTTCACTGACAAACTCATCAGCGTCGACAATTAGGACTACACGGTGTAGGCTACACCGTGAACCATGTCAAGAACCGATAGCCATAGGGAACCGGTAGCATGCAAACCATTCATTTAGGAGTAGAAGAAATTATATGATGCACTCATCCTCATATGTATAACCTTTGGGATTTTGGACATGCGATTTTTTAGGATTTAGAAACATCCATAACAATACATAGGCTTGAGCTATTGTCTGATCTTTTGTTTGTAGACAATGAGCTATTGTCTGATAGCCACATGCAAAAATAATCATCCTAAAATAAGACCAGTTGTGTCCTAAACAATACTAACTAAATGCCGGTGCGTTGCTACGGTTTTAGACAGATCATAAGTTGAGTTTCCATTTCTTTATTTTATCTGTACAAAGACGTGTAAACACAAAGTTATTTCTCCTTGCATCATCAAGCACAGAGACGAAAGAATCAAAGAAGGATCTGATTGTGTTGTCTCTCTCCTACCCAGTGGTGCACCCATCGTAGAGCCTGACCTTATCTTTCTCAGAGACTACCCAGATACGCCTCTCCTCGTTGTCAAGAATCAACGAACACTCTGTTGGTGTCACCCGTTCCCAACCCGTCAGTGTCACCATCGTCATTCACATAGTCGCCGACGGCTTGGCGAGCACCCAAGTGAGTAGCTCCCTGCCAACACGAGCATGAAGAAGAGCCGAATGTTAACAACAATGACTCTGCTCCTTTCTTTTGTATATAGTGTTTTTTCTAGGGAAGGAGAGGTAGAATAATGCATGATATGGTCTTTTCTTTTGTGTTGCATGTGGTAGTATTACTTAGGAAAGTATAATCAATTATCTTCATTAATTAGCCCCATTGATTTCACATCTAACCCTGATTTCTAAATGTATGTGTGTTGAATTTTAAGATCTTGACTTTTTAGTCCTGGAAACTTTGCCAGATTGAACGGATTATTAGGAAAGCATAATTACCCTGCCCGTTAATTGCATATTAATTCCTTGATTTTTGGCGTGTGCGGTGATTTTTAGATCTTGCCTATTTTTGTGGATGGAAAATTTGTGGTATTAGAATGGATGGTCCGGATTTGTGCAATGTAGTATGTTGAGTGTTTTAATCGACGAAGTACCATCACCAATTCCTATTTAATAGTAAAGATAAGCTGAGAAAACAATCAGAACATAAACAAAACAAAATTACAAACATATCCATCTAACCTATGAGATATGCGGTGATAATGCATTGAGTGCCAAATGCGACAAAAAAAATTGAAACAGAAGCAAAAGAATTGCCTTGTCGATTAATTAAGAATAAGAGAATTGCCTAGTTAATTAACGGAAAACCGGGCAAAAACCATTACAACAAGAGCACATGTCGACTACTCCCAATGCATAAAACTCCACAACCGTCAGGAGTGCATAACATTTTTTACGGATACAACCTTGGTTCTAAGTAATGGAATAGGAGATCATCTTCATTTTCTCCATAAGTTTCCCTAAACATGTAAAAGATTAAAGATGATCTATTCAGCAAGAGATTTCCTCGGATAGTCTCCTACTTACTGACACATTGCAAGGATCAGTCACATTAGCAACTAGGATTTTCACCTGATGCTGCCAAGGCATGGCCTGGTTGTGTGAGATACACCACCTGAAACAACTATGGATGTGCTGCAACGGTGGGAGTCACCTTTCGGCCTTCCACAGGCTTTCTTGAATGCTGGCGACCACAATTTACGTGTTGCTTGCAGTATTTTGGTCTCCAACAGAACCTCTAGAGCAGCGCCATTTCTTGCCATTTGTGTGGTGGCATCTCCTGGGTTCGACATCAGCACTGCCGGGACAAAATGGCGCCCATCCTACTGCAAAATAAAATCATCATTTCATATGAGAATCAAACAAATCACTCCCGCAATGATACATTCTTAACTCTGATTAAAATTCAGATCACACCACCACCCAGGTTTGCATAACTAATACAAAAAGTTCGCCTGATGTCATATATAACTGTTTATATCATTGGTGAAAGATAGTTGATCTCATAATGAGGAATGCAGCTTCAGTTATATTACCTCATACCTCCATTGCAATCATCTCCCAGGCTCCGTACCATGTATCTGTGGAAGTGCTACGAATGCCACAACTTATAGAACTGAAAAAGGAAATAGTTAAGCAATCACAGTGCATTGGAGGAGTGACTTGTCACCAAGATTTAAATCAAAAACAGTGTATCCATCTAGAACCTGCAAATGTCTGGTTCTTCGCATCACTGGGTCAGATGCAGTGGCTGTCAAACAAAACTGTGAAAAGATAAATATGTACCGCCATGCCATAATATATCAACCAAATATATGAAGAACACATTCAGACATGAATTTCTTCTAAAATAATAAAATACACAACATGTGATAAATCTCTACTCAAAAGGACATTACCTCAAACCACTTATCCTCCAATTGTGATCAATCAAAGCACCATAGCAACCTGTTGCTACAATTCAAAAGAAAAACGTGAGTGGTCATGGGAATCATGAATAATTACAAAATCACAAATAGGTCATGAAATAGAATACACGAACAATGTTTGTAAATGTGATAGTTTCCATATATGAATACGATTGGAAAACATTGCTGAGCTCACCTGCAAAAAATGTGTGGCAATTATATGTGCTAACTGACAAACTTCCCATGTACATCATTTCATGAGTAAATCAATCAAAGTGCTTCAAAAACAGCTACTACCGAAAAATTAGATACTCACCCGAGGTTGTGGATGTCGAGTACCAGACCGAAAAAATCCTCTGTATATCTCAACATCCAACATATTAAGGACACAAATGTGTTCTGCGGAGAGATAGAGATAGGAGTACAGAGAGAGAGTAGAGAGAATAGAGAGTACCTGATCACGATGAAGGAGAGATGACGCACAGCTGCTCCTCCTGGTGATGCCATAGTGCATTTCTTTTGCCCGCATCCTATGCAAAAGAAGAGCAACTAGAAATAGAAAGTGAATAATTTAGCCTAAAGCAACTTTGTTCATCCCTATTGTAAGAAAAAGTTGCTATAAATCCTTATTGTAAGAAAAAGTTGCTATAAATTGGAAGTCAAAAAAGGCAAGGAAAGACAAATCTTTACAGAACATATGCTTTGTATTGAAACACAAATGTCCCCTTTGAAAACAAAATAATTGCAGCTAGGCATAGATAACAGTGGCAAAAGAAACAAAAATACCTTGATATATACTCTTTGCTCCTGGTCATTTTATTCTTCCAAAAAAATAAATGGTAAACCAATTTACAAAATGAAAGCATACGCTGGGGATAATCTGGCAAAATAATTGGACAAGATATCAGCTAGCTTAAAGGCATCACTTTGCAAGAAAAAGTAGCACAAACTATGCTGCCTAAAAAGTAACCAAACTACAGAGCTTTTAAACCTCCAAATGGTCAGAGAAAAAACATCTTCTCTTGGCAAATCAATCAGGCAAAATGGAGCTATATTCTTAATTTGTTTCAGTGAGATAGCATGAAGTGTATTGGAAGTGCATTTCTATATAAATATAATTCATATAATTTATTCATTGGCGAAATAAACTCATAAAAATATTGTTATGTCTGAAGCAATTATATTTATTCGTTGGAGAAAATAAAATCATCACAATATTGCTATGGCTGAAGCAAAATAAATAATAACTACATTTGATCAATGGAAATATAAAGAAAATATACATATTCTAAAATACATTGCACAATCACCAGAACTACCTTATAGCAATCATCCATAATCTGCCTCTTCTGCAAGATACAGTCAGTTGTAATGCGACGCTAAGGAGGGTACCACCTGCACAAAGAACACATCAAACACACAAAACAAACAATAGGGAAGTATCATGGCAGCAAACAAAGAGTGTCTACAAAGACCAAGTGAAGCAAAAAACTTGAGAAGCATGACCAAACAATTTAAAGTAAGGAGCGTGTGCTAGAATTCAAACAATAGACAGTACCTGCAAAAATAATACGTCAATGTGACCCGTTACGCCCGCTGGCACAAATATCAAAATCATGCCGGAATTTTGATTCCACATAAAGAATATTTTTTGTAACACATAGTTGTGTATGAATACGATTGAGGCATGCCGTTCCTTCACGCAAGTCCCTGATTGCCTCCTGTAGTCTTGCAACTATCGTTCAAGCTGCAGATCACGAATAAAATCAGGAAAATTAAAAACATGTATGGCAACGAAGAGTTAATGGGTTGGTCGTCGGGGAAGCCAAACCCGATCTCACGACCGTTCGGCACGAATAAGATCTATGAGCGACCGCGGAGAAGACAACGGCTAGGATTTGTGCCAGACGGCCGGTCCAGGTACTCATCGTGGCGGCGGCCAGGAGCTTGGCCATAGGTCATCGGGGCCGCGAGCCATGGAGGCAACAGGGAAGGATGTGTGCTCGAAGGCACATCTGGGCGGGCCGGTGGAGGTGAGGTGCAAGGGCGGCGGGGCGGCGACATCAATCTGGGACTCCGAGGGGCGGGGTGAGCGGCGGCTGTGCATGATGTGCGAGGAAGAAGCGAGGACTGCACGAGTAAGGATGACAATGGGCAGGGTATGGACTGGGTAAGCAATATCATACCCATACCGGTATAGTAGCTGGATACAAAATTCTATCTATACTCGTACCCATGGGTATATGGGTATGAAACTTTACCCATACCCATACCCTACGGGTACCCATACCCATTGAGTACCTAACGGGTGGACCAAATACTACACAAGTTACTCACTATTTTACTTTCATCGATAGTACATTGGAGGCTAGAACGTACAATTTCGATCTCCTTAATATGTGCACACATGTGAATTACAACCAATGTATAAGTACTAGAGTAAATGGGGGTGTGGAATGCCAACTTCTTTGACCTATATTGACCAACACTATCGGAATACTCTAGATCGACATGTTAGTATAAATAGGTAGGATATGGGTATACCTGCGGGTAGAAGACTATACCCAGGCCTACCCATAATTTAATGAATATGGTATAGATAGTACCCATGGATATAAAAATGTGTCATACCCTGTCTATGCGGGTATGGTACCCGCGGGTACCCGTACCCGTGGGTAAAATTGCCGTCCTTATGCGCGAGGGTTTCCTATCTAGAAGAAAAATTCAATTTATGAATAAATTTGGAACTCAAAAGATGTACTCCCTTCGTTTATAAATATAAGATATTTTAAATATTTATACATCTTATATAAGATATTTTAAATATTTATATATCTTATATTTATAAACGGAGGGAGTATTAGAAAGTGTCTTCACCGCTCCGCTGTACACTCAACGTGGGCTTCATTCATTTTTGTTTTGTTTTGAGAATGAGAAAGATGTGGGCTTTCTTAGTATTCTCCAGCCTAGTTTAGGCCTTGTGGGCTCCCGACATCAATTTCTACCACCGTGAGCGGTTCGTTCAACTCCACCCAACACGTTCCGACATGACCAGCCTCGGCCGCCTCCCACGCTTGTCGGCGTCGCCGCCGCCGCCGCCGCTGGAAGATGACGACCTGCTCTCCGAGATCCTCCTCCGTCTTCTTCCGCAGCCCTCCTCCCTTCCCCGTGCCTCCCTCGTCTGCCCGAGCTGGCGCCGCCTCATCACTAACCCTCACTTCATCTGCCGCTTCCGCCGCCACCACCGCCGCAACCCTCCCCTCCTGGGCTTCTTGGAGAATAATGATTGCGGCGGCATATTCTTCCAACCAACTCTGGAGGCCCCCAATCGTGTCCCGCCCGGGCGCCTCTCCCTGCAGCTCGACGATGACGACGAATTCAGCAGGATCCTCAACAGCCGCCATGGCCTCGTACTATTCCTCGCCCACAAGCGGAAGCAGGTCCTGGTGTGGGACCCCGTCACCGGCGACCAGTACAGCGTTGCCGTTCCCGGGGAGTTATACATCAACGCAAGCCGGATCCAGGGGGCGGTGCTTCGTGTTGCCGACGAGGTCTTCCACTTCCAGGTGGTCTTGGTAGCTGCACGCGAAGACGACAAACAACACAGGCATGTGCTCGCCTCCGTTTATCTGTCAAAGCCCGGTGTATGGGGTAATCCCATCTCAACACCCCTTTACCCCGAGGCTTACACAGACATTAATTTACACAATGTTGGCCTGCCCAATGTGCTTGTTGGGGATTCACTATACTGGCCGATTACTGGGAATTTTGCTTCGTCATAGAGTTTCATTTAGGGAGACAGAGCCTAGCTCTGATAGAGCTGCCGGTAGAAGAGGACCCGGACAGTGACGTCACGGCTATGCGGGCAGAGGGTGGTGGACTTGGTTTTCTACGTGTGTCAGAATCAGACTTCACTGCCCAACTATGGAAGGGGAAGACCGATGCTGATGGTGTTGTTTCATGGGTGCTAGGAAGAACTATTGAATTGGATAAGCTACTTTCCCTGAATTCGAATGAGTGTGGGCAGTACCTAATGATTGTAGGGTTTGCTGAGTGCAGTAATGTGGTGTTCTTGGGGGCACATAACCATTTCGTCATGGTTGACCTTGGGTCACTGCAGTTTAAGAAACTTTTCGGAACTGAAAGCTTGTGTCATCCATTAGAAAGTGTCTATGCTGTCCCCGCTATCTGTAAGCAGCTCATTTTATGATTCCACATAATCAATGCTTTTTAAGAGTGAGGTGTTAAGTTTGCAAAGTTTCTAGGGATTGAGTTTTCAACTGTTGACCTGCACATGAAGATGGGATGGCAAAATTACTGAAGAAGTACTCCCGCTGCCTGAATCCAATTTCAGCCAAGGCAATGCGATACTACATTCTGTGGTATGTCTGAACCTAGATCGTTCATTCGCCACCACTCACTTTACCATTGGGTATCTCATGCTGACATGTATGGCTACAACACAATTCTGATGAAGGCATGCATGTCAATTCGTTCTTTGCTCTTTGCAGTGGACCTCTCACCACCATGTGGAAGATGTAGTGGACATTTAAGATTGTGTCTGTAATACAACTATGTTATGTGTTAATGGGTGCTCTAGTATGATTTATTTTGTATTACCATTCAGACTATTGAGGTTTTAGTGTTCAGACTCAGGTTGCGTTGTTTAATTCGTAATTACCTTTCAAAATACTTTGTATATATGAGGTACTCTGGTTGATGGTTCTATCTATCCCAGGATCCCAGCAATGGGACCTTCAGGCCGATGTTTTGATGGATGCACACCACCCATGTAACAAAAGTCTATCTGCCGATCTTGTTAATAATCTTTATCCATTACAGAGAGCACAAATTTTATGAAACAGTTGTTCACTTTATCACTTGTAGGGGAGTCCTGCTGCGAGGGCCAAGTCCATTTGTACCAGGTAAAATAATAAGCTGAGTTCATTTGATAGTTTCAGGTTATATGGAGTATTTATTTAAATCTAAATAATCATGATCTTTTATGTGTAGGTTTATTTCTATGAGATTTATTTTATTTTATTCGATATGGCGTGGAACAGGCTTGGGAATAACTCTAGATAACTTCTCTTTTCTGATTAGCTTAAGTGTGATCTTGACGTAAATGTGGCTTTGTCTATCTCTTCTAATGTTGTCTTAAAGTTGAGTTGATTTTTCCAAAACTAGGTAGGAAAGTGCGACAAGCTTCGCATTTGCCCACCTAACGGCGAGCAAGCATTTATAAACAAATGTTGCGAAGATAGTTAAATTAAGGTGGCATGATTTTATAATATAATAGATAGAAGAAAATTTGTAATACATGACATGAGGAACCAAATATTGATACCAGATATATTAAAGCATATAATTATATTACACATAACATAAAGACTGGCTAGGATTTAAGGTGTTTAGGAACTAAGGTGAGTCCGATTATTGGATGGATAAATATATGTTTCAGATATTTTTGGCTCAGCATCTAGGATTTAAAATTCAATGAAAAATATTGATTTTCATTTAGTGCTACTTTGTTTAGTGGCCCGATTAGTACTTTGTTCAGAAAGAAGAAATGTCAGGAAATTGACATAATGGTATAGGCATAGAGGTGCACACTAGGATGGAGCTTTGGACAGTACAAAAATTTGAGACAGGTTCAATTTATCAATGTTATCGCCACACTTTTGTAAAATAAAAGCTATCAGGTCTGTGAGACTGTTAATGTCTGAAATTTACAATGTCAAACATGAACCTCACAAATAATAGTTTAAAACTTCAAATGCTCGACATGCCACAGGAATATATGAAGATATAATTCTATTTAGCGTGAAATCAAAATGAAAGTGCATATCGCAGTTAAATCTGTCCATCCTGCCTTGTCCTGAATCTTGAACCCAAAAGTGCTAGATAAGGCTGAAGCCGGATAGAAGGCTGATCGTCCTATACCTGCCCCCTTAGAGCCACTTTTGTTGATCCTTCGCTAAAAATTGCCATAACAGATTAGCACAAAAAACAGTGTCATCAGAGTGATAAATTGCAAAGAGATGCCAACTTTCTGGAGTCTTCATCTTCATCAAGAGGCCCACTTGACATTGCTGAATCTCAGAACCTCTGGCATCACGGAAGAAGTCGACCCAGAGCCGGCTGCTTCGCTATTTCCAACCTGAATACAACAAGACAATCATTAAATTTAGAAAAAGGCATGATATCTCTAGAAGTAATAGATACAGATGCAATGCACGTGAAGAGTAGAAGATACACTAATGACGGTAAGTTTAGCAGCACAAATTTTTTGCAAACATATAGCAGATACACTGCACTATCTAATAGTCCATATTATTTATACATCTGATACTTTGCTAAAAAGTTTCTTTAGTGAATTCCATCATACAACTTTTGGAACAGGAAGGATACAGATTGAAGCCTTCACTCACACAAAAACACCGATCGATTGATCACTAACATATTGCCAATAAACATTTCCTACTCTAGAGCCTGAAGAGTTGATCCTAGCCGAGAAGAGTGACACAATAGTTATCAGTAGGAAAAGCTTGTTGTAAAATTGTCTTTGTCTTCTCGTAAAGTACTACCCATGTTTCATTTTGGACCATTTTAGACAACTACTACCCATGTCATACTACTTACAATGACTAAACTCTGCAACAACAAACATATGACTGCAGTTGCTTCATGGGCTGTAATAACAGAAACATCAAGACTTATGGTATGTTGTAAATAGACCCGGCAAATAATACAGGGGTTGTTGAAAAGATTTTAAACATTACAATCTTCCTAGACTAAAGAGGAAAAAGATTACTGTATGTCAGATTTGTGGTTTTAGTCAGAATTTCCTTTGTACCTTATGACTGGATGAGGCAAATCCAACATCGTTTACGTGATTATATTCAGAAAATGCATATTTCTTTGAAAAGAAATGGTTTGTGTTTTGAAAAAGATGATTACTGACTGTCATATTTGGGTTTTTATTCAAAGTTTCATGTTTATGAATGGAAGAGGTAGGATGAAATCTAACGTCGTTTCCTGGCTTACATTCAGAAACTGCAGAAGGATTGTAAAAGGAGGTGATATTTGATTGCCCTTATCACCTTATAAATTACGGAGAATGGTCAAACTTTGTAGGGAAGACTGAGTATCTTTTCCGTTGAAAACTTACTCTGATTCAAAGACAATTCCGCATGCTTGTGCTGATTCATGTGAATAAGATACTAAATCTTTGTTTAATCCTGCCATTTTTACACATCTTTGAGATGAGTTAGACCTTGTTCTGTTTTGTCTTTTTTACTTCATCTCCTCTTGCCGATCTCTTCTCAGTGTTTTTTATCACATCTTATCAAGGAATAATCCTTTAGCACCTATGCCATGGATCATTTGTTTCGTCTTGACAAAGGTTGATTTAGAATTCCTCTCGTTGTTCATGAGGTGCTGAACTGGGTGCAGAGTGCAGACCAGGCTTCATGGACTGCACTGCATCAAGAAACCAGAGTTTCAGTATACCTGGCTCCACGGACGTGACCGCTGTACAGACTTAATTAACTTGTATTAATGATCCAGCAAGAAGAAACCAGCCTGGTTTGGTTGCCCCTTGGCGTGCGGTGCTCCTATACATGCGGATGCAAGGCAACATCAGAATTGCAGATTGATCTCTTATCCATATTGTTCCAACTTTACATGGAGGTGTAATAAAACATGATTTATTTACAAAGTCGAAGCCAGTCATGGCCATTTTGACACACTTTTCACAACATAGGCAATATATACAAAAGTATATCAACTAAGCAATTCATTTTGATGTAGAAGCTGGGCTATGCTCCCATTTCAAATAAACTAAGCAATTCACCTAGAGATGCTGCTATTACATGGGCTGATTCTCATCCTCTCTTAAATACTATCACCTAGAGACGCAGCTATTCCATGGGTTCTGTTAGGCCCAATTCGTGACCTATAGAAGACTACTATTCCTTCCTATCTGAAATAACTATCGGTGACCTAGTATAAGCTATATACTAAGTATAAAATCACCGATATTTTTTCGGATCGGAGGGAGTACCGTTTTCCGTCAATTCAAGTGAATTGCTTAGTTGATATACAGAGATCTACCCTACTTGCCACTTGGATGACACTATGCAGGCAGCTGATTCTCTAGCGAGATTGCCCTTAGTTAAATCTTTTACACACACTGTTGATAGTGCCCCAGCCTAACGTGTTCCTAGTAAAATATTTTACAGACATTTAATTTAAAGTGCCTCTAATTTAAAAAATTACACACACTATTGATAAGCTCCAACCAAAAGGTGCCCAAAAAAACCTACCGTGTACTAGTGACATGGAGTGACTTGGAAATGATGATTGATGATGGAAGGCTAAAAATGAGCGTGAGATTATTGAAAACTTTAGGCAAGTAATAATTTGGCAACTCCAATGTATATATTTACGATTTCTTCTATATATATAAGATGTTGAAACACAATCCGTCGTACACGTCTATCAATCTAGCTATTCTATAGAGCACTAAGCTGCCTTATGTTGATGGGGAAGATGAAGGGCGCCGACCCATCAAAGGCGGTGCTGCTGAGCTTCTGCGCGGTGGCCTCCGTGGGGTGGTAGAAGTCCCAGAAGACGTGGTCGGAGCGGTTGGCGCAGTAGTGGCTGATCGGGGTGCATGCAATCTTGGCATTCAGGTCTCCCAGGCCGCAGCACGCCGCCTTCGCCTCCGCAAAACCGTACGCCGCCGGCTGGTCGATGTACCGGAGAAGCGCGGCGGTGGAGTCGAAGAGCGCGTAGTGCAGGTCCGGGTGATGGGCGCTCATGCCGCTCAGCACGGTCTCCGCCGCCTTGTTGTACTGCACGGCCATGGCGTTCGCCTCGGCGCTGCAGTCCTTGGTGGAGCTCAGCTCCCGGAGCGACGGCGTGCAGCCCACCGGCCCCATGCCGAGGAACACCACCTTGCGAGCCCCGAGGTTGTAGAGGCTCTGCAGCTGGCCGGCGAGGGACTGCATCAGCGAGTCGACGAACTGCTGGGAGGGGTTCCTGAGCTTGGTGGCGGCGTTGTCCTTGGCGTAGTGGATGACGTCGTTGCTGCCGATGGTGATGGCGAAGATGGACCTGGCCAGGTGGTTCGCCGCCTGGGCCTGCCCGAGGCTCCGCGCCAGGGACGCGTACACGGTGGAGTAGTACTCGATCTGCTTGTCGAAGGTGATGCACTGATCCTGTGATTCATTTCAGTGATGAGTCTCTGGCTCTCTGTTTGGTAATATCTGAGTATTTTCGCACTGTCGTTCGACAAGGTAGCCTGCGTACCTTGTTTGTGGCGTTGGAGACTCCTGCACCACCAGAAGCGAAGTTGACACCGTTCGCATAGTTGGCATTGCTGCTTGAGGATAAGGCGAGGTAAGGTGGTGATGTCGCCAGTCCCAGCTTCTCGGCTGCATCCAAATATATGTAAGAAACTCAAATTTAAAACATATTCACTTTTGACTATAAATATTCGGTCTCTGTTTTTCGGAATGGAGGTAGTATATATATGGGAGTTGATCCGTCAAAAGGAAAATATAGAATGACACCAAGTGTGAACCTAATACACTTGGCTGAGCTTACATATTGCGACCGTGGGACAACTATGTTTCTGTTTGTTTGGGATGAAAGACATATACGAGATAACAACGTCTGCGAAGAATGATATTTCTTTTTGGCCGCCATATCTGTACGTATGCAGTGAAGTTCCCTATCGCACACAGTGCCTTCTCCAGCTAGCTAAGCTACAGTTGCTGCGACTTGGCGTCGTCCAAAATTGTATTCAAATATAATTGGCATTTTGTAGGGACCGCGTAAATGTGTAAAATATCTGGCCCATGACTGCAACATAGCTGGTGTCCATTGGAATTCTTTTCGATATTTAGTTCTTTTTTACATTGCTTCCCCTTTTCTGTTTTATTCCTAAGATATATTAAAGGATTAACAAAACTCAGTAGTTATTTCACAAGAATATTGAACTAGCAGTACGTTTCTACCTCATAGGACTAACAGTAGCTATGCACAAGAAGTTCGGATCAATATATGAAGATTGAAGGCTCAAGCAAAAAATCAAAGAATATCAACTCATTCGACCCTAGCAGGCGATGCAAATGCGTGACAAATGAGAGATGAGAAAGAATGATATAGTCTGGAGTGAAATGAATACGCACCGAGGAAGTCGGCGGAGTTCTTGCCGTTGCTGAAGCGGCCGGTGGCCTTCCCTCCCGGGTAGTCCATGCCGTTGTGGGTGAAGTCTGCCTTGAGCAGCGTCAGTAGGTGGTTGTTGTTCCCGACGTCGGCGAGAGAGTCGCCGAACACGTACACCGCCGGTACGGACGCCGCCGTCATGGCCACCATAGCCAAGAACGAGGCAGCCATGAAAACCACAACTGCTAGGGAGCAAGATGCAACTCTACTGGCACCCATTGCTGGCTCAAACAAACAAATTGCTGAAGCAGCTGAAGCGCGGTGTGTACTTTGCAGGTAGTACTGATCTTCTCACTCCGAGCTCTTAGAATGAATTCAGGAGGTTTGGCTGACGGCAATTTATAGGCCACGCGCGCTGGAGTGGGAGGGTGCAAGTATGGGATGCAGTATTAATTTAAACTAGGTGTGTACTGAAAAGAACGCGGAAGAGGAGTGCGTACGCTGTTGTAGCGTGTGTGTATATGTGCTGACTGCTGAGTAGTGTGCAGAAGACGGCCAATGTGACAGTTGAGCGTATGGGACGGGTCTCCACTCTCCAGCCGGTTCTCCTTCCATGATTTGGTATAAACTTAATACAATGACGAGTAGCTCTCCTGCTTGTTCTTAAATATGATTTGGTGTATCTCACCCACATAGACAGATGTTCAGATGTACGATTTTTATGATAAATGATCAAGGCATTGCCTTTTCTCTACAGAAAATCGAAGATAATACAATATACTTGCAGCAATAATAAGGTTTGATACGATCGCATTCAGTGAGTTTCCGGAGTTCTTACGGGTTATTTCTGCACAAATAAAAGGGTTATTTGTGTCTTTTTCTCCACAGAAATACTAGTTATGTTATCTCCAAAATCAATAACTAAATAACAATGAGTTATCCATCTCTAACAAAAATTAGTGCCAGTAGTTTCTTCTTAGACGGTTCATCGAAGACATTTCAGTCCGTTTTGAGAACCAATAGACAATATTACATATTTATATTGTTATAAATTGTACTTGGCCCGTACACATGAGACAATTCTGAAGTAATACGAGAAAAAATATCTCAAAGTGTTCTTCTGTAACAATTATCTAATATAAATGCATAGTATATATCGTACATTAATATTGGTAAAATCAATATAAACAAGATCTCCAGCTATATCTTTCCATCTTTTCAAATACTCGGAAATGAAGAAAATACAATAATTGAGAAAAAAACAACAAATTTTGCAAAATTAATCTTATTTCATACTTTTAAACAATCTTTGATTTTAAAGTTGACCGCGTCATCTTGTCCCTGCTAGTAGAGAATCTAGTTAACCCATATGCATGCCATCATTGGGCCACATGCAATCTTCGGTGTGCGAATGCATATGACAAAGGAGCAATATAATTCCACGAGTACGTGCACAATGGGAAGGTCTATGTCGTGGGGATGACTATCCGGGTAGGTCAAGGGCATAGCCATCTGTCGGCTGACGTCCCAGGAATCACCACGACGTTAGGCCAAAGAGGCCGGCTTCAACCGAAGGGCCGGCTGCGCCAGCAGCTGGCTGGCGACTTCACCGTGGGAAGCCCGAGCCGGTGAAGACGACGAAACTCCTCCAACGGGCGCTTTACCAAAAGTAGCGTGGCCCCGACAAGATCGATAGAAGCAGGAGACAAGCGTGACGCCAGCCACGCTCGGCCTCCACCAACCAACGGGCAAGACCCTCCTCCACGAAAGGATCCGAGGCAGAGCAGAGGGCATATGCCTCGAAGATGCCGGTCCAAGGGGAAAAGGCACTTTATAAAGTTGCCAGCATCCAGACAGAGGGCCAGAGGATGGCGGGCCCACGTCAAGACCGCGGCCATGGAGGAGCCGGCAGCCGGGCAGTCGGATACCTAACCTGTAACCAGGCCACCGCCTAACAAAGTTTTCTTCTTGTTGATTCCTTTCCTATTTCTATAGGTGTAGTGCTTTTAGCCCCTATGCTGCCTACTGGTGAGTAGGATTGGTCCGGCCTGTAATCCATAACCTATCCCGTAGGTGTAACCTTTCGCACAATACTCAAATCCATAATTGAAGCATCTGAGGCCGCATCAATCGAGGATACACGACAGAAGGAATTGTTAGTTCACCTCACCTTCCCGAAGCGTGGGTTTTCTTTACTAATACTGTTCTCTCTATGCGAACCCCCTATCTTTCTCGAAAGACTGAGATGCAGGTAGGGCTAAAAAAAAAGAGTCAAATCGCACCATCTCTATAATAAGTAAATGCCTTTTTTTCTCCTGAGGTTGTCGGAATTATTCGCAATAAAATATTGGCTACAATTGAGGAGGTCTTATCAATGAAATTTCCATTTGCGCGGGATCTGGACCCTTAGACTAGGGAGATTGAACTCTTCTTCTTCTACCTCTAGACAATACAGCTCTAGGAGCCTTGTAGCCTCCGGAGTGGAGGGCCTTGAACCTGGGTAATCGCTGGTGTCCTAGTAACACAATCTCGATCCGGACCCATCGTTGCACACCGTCGAGCCCCTCCGTTAAGCCATCCCCATGGCTACTGTCACCAAAATACCACGACAGTTGGCGCCCACTGTGGGGCAACGCGCGGCAACGACCGGAGTGAAGTTTCGACCGGGATCCCCATCGACTCTCGGCAAGAAGGTCGCCTCCAGCCTCATCTGGAGGTTCGGCACCTTCGACTGTGTCAGCGACAATCTTGCCTGCTTCAAGGACGGCTTCAGCGACAGCGGCTCCTTCCTCGACGTCGGTGGCCACCGCTTCTACGTCGCCAAGCCGGTCCTAGAAGAGGTAACCGACATGCTTGACCCTCTCTGTGACATAGGCTCCAGCTGCAGCGAAAGCATCGACCTTTGCGCCATGGTTGAAGTGCTGGCCCTGGAGGAAGATGGTGGCGGCGGCCCGCCGCGCACCGCGCGCCCGCCGCTCGAATGTCCACCCTTGCCGGAGCAAGATCCTCCGCCTTGATGACCCACAAGTATAGGGGGTGTATCGTAGTACTTTCGATAAATAAGAGTGTCGAACCCAACGAGGAGCAGAAGGTGTTGATGAGTGGTTTTGATCAAGGATTCACTGTAAATACTAGCAAACAGGTTTTCAGGGGTATTTGGTAATACGAGTAAATAAAGTGCGAGTAAATAAAAGACAGTAGTAACAATTGCAGCAAGTGGCCCAATCCTTTCTTCAGCAAAGGACAAGCCAGTTGTGTAACTTATAATAACCAAACATTCTCGAGGACACACGGGAGTTTCTGTCAAGAGCTTTCGCTTCATAAAGCCAATAGTCTTTATTGGTTTGATAGGTGTTATGGGGGTGAACCTGTGCTAGCGCACTACCCTTACTAGGATAAATACACACTTGTGATTATACCCCTTGCAAGCATCCGCAAATACAAGAAAGTAATTAAGATAAATCTAACCACAGCCTTAAACTCTAAGATCCTACGCTCCCTGGTGCAACAGTTTCCCAACGGAGGTTTAGGTTTCTGTCACTCCAGCAACCCCACAATTGGTAGCCAAATACACAATGCATCTCACTAGGCCCATAAATGGTGAAGTATCATGTAGTCGACGTTCACATGACACCACTAGTGAAATAGCACCACAACAATATCAAACCATTAAATATTTCTCAACAATAATTCACTACTAACATCTTGACTTCTCCCATGTCCTCAAGAACTAAACGAACTACTCACAAGACATCATATAGATCATGATCAGAGGTGAAATAATGGTAAATAACAATCTGAACATAAACCTTAATTCAACGGTTCCACTCAATAGCATCAACTACAAGAGTAATCAACACCGGGAAAGTTTCCCCTATGAATATAACAAGATCCAACTCAAGATGTTACAGCGGGATGGCGTGGTGATGGTGGAGATGAAGGTGCTGGTGATGGAGATGATGCTGATGATCCCGATGAAGTCCCGTGCGATGATGATGACGATGGCGACGATCTCCCCTCTCCGGGAAGGAATTTCCCCGGCAGATTTTTGCCTGCCGGAGAGCTTTTCTCTCTCTGGTGTTTTCCGCCCCGCAGAGGCGGCGGTGTCTATCTCTGAGCCCCCCTTTGACTTAGGTTTTCGAGGACGATGAAATACACGAAGGGGCGAGACCAGAAGTGGGCCAGGGTGGCCTCACACAGGGCTGGCGCGGCCAGGGGTCAGGCCGCACCACCCTGGCGTGAGGGCCCCTCCTGGCTCCTCTCGACTCCTCCTTCTGGCTTCCTGAGTCTTCTGGGAAAATATAATTTCCTGGTATTTTTCTGGAATTTTCCTGATCTTCAAAATATGGTCCCTTGATGGTCCTTTTTCCAGCAGAATCCTGACTCCGGCAGCAAATCCTCCAATGATCATCAAACATGTGAAAACAAAGGAAATAACATAAGTATCAACTCTAAATATGAAATATATCAATGAATAACAGTAAATTATGATACAAAATAGTGATGCAAAATGGACGTATCAACCCCCCGAAGCTTAGACCTCGCTTGTCCCCAAGCGAAAACTAAACTCGGTAAACATGACCACAGGTTTATGGAGTGAAGTGTCGATAATCGAAATACGGACAAGAAGCATCACATTCACCAAGGCACAAATTATAATAGACAGCAACTTCCCTTTATAAGATATAGACTTGCAATAGGTAAAAGGGAATCACAAGTAAAGATGCACAAGGTAAACTATAATTGGCAATGGCAAACCTTAGTTCTTGGTCAAAGAATGATGAACCAGCTATTCTTTCATTTAAACAGAGCCTTTTAAAACAGAGCTAATATAGCAAAGACCGTATGCTCAACAAAATAAACTTTTGCATTCATAGAAAGCTTTCAAAGATATATTCCTTCAGACAAAAGCATTGTATAAAACAAGGAAGGTAGTAAACATGATTAAACGAATCAACATATGGATGAGTGAAACATAACAACTCAAATGCTTGCTTGAGATAGAGGGGAATAGGTTGACTCAATATAAAAGTAAAAGATAGGCCCTTCGCAGAGGGAAGCAGGGATTAAACATGTGCTGGAGCTTTTCATTTGCAAAACAGAGGTAAAAATTGTTTTGAGAGGTGGTTGCTTTTGTCAACGACTAGCAACGAAGTTCTTGATATCTTCCATACTAAACAAGTGAGAGCGGTTCCGAGATGTTTGATTAATTGGCACATTAGTGCTCTTTTATAGCTTTGCACTCCTCCCCACCTTTTTCCTTTCTCAAACCATGGCTAACCGATTCCATCGGGTGCCGACCAACTTTCACATACCATGGAGGAGTGCTTCTTTTTCTTTTCTTTTCTTTTTGAGATTATAATGGTCTGACCAGCTCCCTTGCAAAATTAATGACGAGCAGATGAAGCTGCCTAGTCGAGGGGTACTTAATTTAGTATGGAAGATAACAAACCCATCCGCTACGTCCTCATGAGCTAAAAACAGTGGCACAAAATGAGAAGTGTTTGAAGGTTTTTGAAAGGTAGCACATGAAAATTTACTTGGAATGGCTTGAAATACCATGCATAGGAATTTATAGTGGACTCTTTGGAAGTGACTTGGCTTTGGGATTTGGATGCACGAGAAGTATTTCCTCTCAGTACAGGTTTTTGGCTAGCAAGGTTGGGTAGCAAGCATAAGAGTTGCATGAAACAAACAAACATACATATAATAAGAACAATCATGCAAGCTCCCTTGAAGGCACAACGATTTTGACTTTAGGAATAACAATGCTTATAAGCCAAACATGAAGGATAAACTGAAGTGATGTAACTACAAGCACTTCTTTATTCTTTTCTACTCAAACCTCAAGGTAAAGTTGCTACTGACCAAGCTAGGTTTGCCAAAACCAACTAAATTTACTCATGCTCCCAAAGTGATACCAATACCAATCAACAAGACTAGTCATACAAGAGAGATTGCAAACTAACATAAAGTGTGCGAAAAGTAAACGATAAAACTTCTCATTAATATTTTATTACCGCAACTCACACCAAGGGATACATAGATAACCAACTAAGGAGGATACTTCCAAACTGCAAACTATTCTGTAAGATAACTTCTGTATTCATGATATGACTCTACTTGAAAAGTAAATGAGCAAAAGGTAATGATGTGATACCGCGGCACTCCCCCAAGCTTGGAACAAGCCAAGGGGATGCCTATACCGATGACGAATTACTCCTTTGGCGGTGGCGGTGAATCTTCATCGTTGTCAAACTTCCAAGGCAGGGGTCCTCCATCAAGGAAGGATGTCTTGGTCTCCAAAATCCTGAAACTTGTAGCAACACTCATTTGTTGAAATCTAGCTTCATACTCACAATTTTGGTTCTGCATGTCGTAGAGTTGTGCTTGTAATTGGCCAGTCGTCTCCTGGAGCAAGAGGATATCCCTCCAGAGCTCTGTAGTCTCCTTCTTGTACTTGGCAACAAGTTCTTGATTAATCCTATAGATAATGTCCACCTCGCGTTCCGCCATCTTCTTGTATTTGAAAACTTCTTGCTCCAGTGCTTCCATCCTTGCTTCGAGACTTGCTTCTCCCTTGGGTCCTTTAACATCTTTAATCTGCAACTCCCCATCCGACGAGGGGTTAACTCGACAAATGTCCTAGATGAAGGACTTAGGATCGGAGAGATAGGGCGTCGGATGAACTCGAAGGTAAAGTTAGTCGAAAATAGGTGTGTGTCGAAAGTAAACTTGGGTGTTCTACCTTGCTTGCTTTCAATCTGCCCTACACCGTCCCCTCCTGGCCCCTATATATAGGTGGCCAGGTCTCGAGGATCGGGTAGGGTCCGATACAGATTACAATATCGACATACGGTAGGAACTCGTATTCGACTATCATTACAATCGGGCCTAGCTTAACGGGCCTCAGGGGTACTCAACTAACGGGCTCTATTAACTATACCCTTGTCAGTAGCCCCTGAGATTCTACCAGAATTGTAGATTCGGGGTGAATCTCTAATCTTCAAATCTTCGACTTGATCAAATCTTCGACTTCTTCTTATCCTCAAATCCTCGACTTGGTCTTTCGACTTATATTTATAATAATTTGTTCGCAAGGGGTCTTGATGAACAAGCCTGACAACTCTGACGGATCAAGAGGTCAGTTAACTGCCGGAACAGATACTTGTCACCTACTTCAAATTCAATCCCCTTGGATTTGAATTCGGGATACCGGTCAAACCCATTCTTCTGCCGCATTTAGGACTTACAAAGAATGAATCCCAGTGGTTCTCAGGGTACCCAGTGCGTCCACCAGGATTTTCTTCGCGTCGTAGACATGGATACATACCAGCAGAGCGCATCTATGTGCGTATACCAGGCCACACAGGACGGATCCCGGGGTCTTACCTTCGTGACAAGTCACGACATTCGAGTTGTGTTGCGATAATGCAACTCGAGAATCTCATGTCGCAGTCAAATCTTGACTGAAAATATTCGGGTTTCTTCAACCATAAAAGTCGCTCCCGATGGGAGTAACACTCCTGCACTTGTCGAATCATAATGCTTTGCCAAGAAATATCATCGGGTGCGCGCTCAACGCTCCCGATGGGAGTAGCCCCCGAGGCTATAGTCGAAAAAGGCTTTTTTTCGAGTATAGGCTCAAAAAATGTAATGTAATTCATCATACTTCAACTCGAGATACTTTAACTTCAATATACTTCATCTTCGAGATACTCTAAGAACACCGTGTCGTCGAATATGCTTCCACAACTCCATTAAAGATTTCCAGTCACCATCTTTTAAGAGTAGTAGCCCCCAAGGCTATAATCGAAAAATCCTTCACACATAATCTTCTCTAAGAATTTTGCATGTGTCGGCGCCATTTCCTGTTTGATAATATATCCTTTGATGACATCAATGAATACGTCACTTCTATATCATTGCGAACCGTTGCATGGGCAGTACTGTAAATTTCTCAATTTTTTGACCGTTAGTGGGCTACCGTTTCCGCTCTTTGCGCCACGTCTCGGCCCACGATCCTTCTCCCAGAAGATATATAAGGGGATCTTGGGGAATTTTACTGTTTACCAGCTCTTTCTCTCCGCCGCCTCCATTGCTGCTCTCCTCTGTCTCCTCCTCTCGTGGATAGCCCCCGAGCGCACTTCGTACTGGATGCGCGTGAAACACATGGCCACTAAGAGCACCATGGCCAAGTCTTCTGCCACCAACTGGGTTCGCTCCACCATCACAAAGAAGGAGGTGGAGAAGGCTACGGCGGACGGCCTCATCGCCACCGAAGATTCCATCAAATTCCCCAGTACTGAACGGATCCCGAAGCCCCCGAGCGGTTATCGGGTAATGTTCCTTGCTTTCCTCCTCCGCGGTTTCTCTCTTCCCGCCCACAAGTTTCTCCGTGGGCTTCTATTTGTTTACGGTGTGCAGCTCCACCAGCTCACACCGAATTCTCTTCTGCAGATCGCCTGTTTCGTGACTCTCTGCGAGTCCTTCTTGGGTATTGAACCCCACTTCCTTCTGTGGAGGTCAATCTTTCGACTCCGCCCCAATGTTTCTTTGGCTAGGAAACCCGAACTGGGCGGAGCCGTCGTTTCTGTGCGCCCTGAGGCGCAATACTTTGAATTTTCCATGGCCGCGTCTGTCCAAGGATGGAGGACAAAGTGGTTCTATATCAAGGACCGCAAATCCTCTCCTGAAGATGAATTCGGCCTGCCTCCCTTTGATGCTTCCCAGGAGGTTAAGAAATTGGCATCATGGGATACACTCCCCTTAGATGCAGAAGCACAAGAAATTCTTCCTCTTCTTTCCCGCATCAAGGCTTTGAAAGGAGGTCAAGGAGGTGCTCTGTCGGGTATGCAACTCATGGCATTTTTCATTCAACGTCGAGTTCAACCCCTACAACACCGCCTTACCAGACTTTGGAATTACTCCGGCTTGGAAGATCCTACTCGCATATCTGAAGATCTGATATCGAAGGAAGAGGTCGACAAGCGAGCCAGGAATCTTACCAAGCTCACCAAGGAACACGCAGTTGCGGATTTAACCGCTGACTTTTTCGACTCCGTGCACCCTCTGCCTGAGGTATGTATCTTTGCATTTACTTATTGTCGAACTTTGCTTGGTTCGATTTCTGTTTATTCTGTGCCATTGCACTCTGCTAATTTATTCATATGCAGGGTCATCAATTCCTTGTTTCTCGTCCTCCTCTTCCAGAGGCAGGGCCCCTACCAGCTGATCTTGCCTCTACTGCATCTGAAGCCCCCGAGGCTGACGAAAGTCAGGATGGAGATGATGTCGAAGAATCAGAAGAGGAAACTAGCTCGTCGACATCGCCTCCTCCTGTACTAGCTGAAGATGTTGGTGTCGACAAGAAAAGGAAGCGTGTCGACGAAATTGCTTCATCGAGTTCTGCAGCGGCTGGTAAAGCTCCCGTTCTTGCAGAAGATATGGAGTACTTCGACATGCTTGCATCGTAAGTATTGTAGTCGAGTTCTTCAATTGCATTGTTCTTGCCTTGTTGTCATAACTTATATTTTTCATGCAGTGATGATGAAGAACCACCAACATATGCGACAGCTGTTCCACCACCTTCTCCTGTGGCGATTGATGAGCCTATCAAACCAGATGTTGCACCGAGGGCTACTAGGTCCGGTGTGAAGAAGGTTCCTCAAGCCCGATACCCTAAACGCTCAAAGAGGGCCAAAGAAGTCGAAGTTTCTCTGGAAGCCCATGCACCTACGGTTTCCTCTGATGACGTGAGCAATTCTTCTTTACTTTCTTTCCTTTCATGCACTTCTACTCTTACACACTTCTTTTCTCAGGCTTTAGTGAAGAGATTTATTGCCTTGGGCACGGAGTGTGCAGGGTACCTAAAGGTTGCGAAAGCTTCCGAAGGTACAATCTTGATGTCCAGTCATTACTTTTCTTCCGTGCTTTTTCTTTTCCCACTTATCTGACTCCCTTTTGTCTTCTTTTGTAGCTGCCTTAGCAACAGCCAATGCTCGAATCGCGTCGCTGGAAGCGGAGCTCAATGCTTCGCGAAAAGCTTATGATGTGGCGGCTGCTGCTAAAGCGGATGCTGAGAAGTCGCAGAAGGCTGCGCTTGGCAAGGCGAAGAAAACTGAAAAAGCTTTAGCTGAAGCCAACAAGGAGCATGCTCAACGAGAGCAAGCCGTGGCGGAGCGTCTTCACACCATGTCTACTGCCGCTGAAAGTAAGTGCTTCGCCTTGTCTTCTGTTTTTGTCTTCTGTTGCACTGGTGTATTTGTTGACACTTGTCTCTTCTTTTCTTTTCTATTGCTCAGAATTCACCGGGGTATCTCCGTCGTCCTTGCAAACGGACGATGATCCTCTTATGGATGCAGTTAACCTACTCGAAGAAAACTGGATATCTATCCAGGAGACTTTTGAGTTGGTTAGCCGCGTTTTATCACGGCTGTTTGCCGGCTTGTGGCCGAAGAAAAGGGCGACAATTCCGAAGGATAACTTGACTGATCTTGCCAAGTCCTTCGATACCACTGAAGACCCCACTCTCCAACTGAAAGGTCTTTCCATTAAGCGCGGCGCCGAAGGTGCTATTGCACTTTCCCTTGCTCATGGGACGAATTTTGACTGGGGGAGGGTTAGCTCCCCTCATGGCCACACCCGTGATGAGATGAAGGCTTTTTTCGAGAAGGCGAAGAAGTTGGCACCTGCATTGTTGACAACTATTTCTCCTTCGGCGGCTTCTGCGGTGCCTGCTGCACCAGCTTCGGCGGTGGAAAATCCAGCACGACCATCGACTTCTGGCGAAGAAGCTGCCGTGCCCTCCTCTGCCATGGAACACAATGCTGAGGTGGCGTAGACTCGGCTTTCTTTGTAGCTTGTAGCTTTCTCCTTTTGGATGCACAAACTTTAGTTGGGTGCAACCCGAGAACCTTAGTCATAGGGTGTTGTACTTATGTAAATATATTTCTGGCGTATGAAGTATTATGCTGTCTCTCTGAAATGCTTCTCCTTTCTTTCCCCTTTGGCTTGCAGTCGATGCGCGCCAATGATCCTTTGACTCACGGTCCTGCTCCTCCTTCTACCCGTGTGTTCGGTTCTCAGATTTCATCGACTCCTAGTCGATGTAATCAATGCGCAGAATATTCGGCAAGGATTTCTGACCTTGAGGTTCGCTTGACTTCAGCCAAACGCCAAGCTCAGATGGCGTTTGATAAGGCTAGCAAAACTTCTGCTCTGACGAAGCAGGTGTCGATTCTTAGTGATGAAGTGTCCAGCTTGACGGCAAGGATTTTGCATCACGAAGAATGCAACTCTTTCATTCTTGGTATCGTCGAATCTGCCTGTGAAATGTTGCGATGTAAGCTTCCTCTCGACTTATTTTCTTCTCTTTGTACTGTTACTTTTGTGATATCCTTTGCCCTTATAGGCACTTGCTTGGACTTCGCTGCTGAAGATCGTCGGGTTACCGAACGAAGCGCAGCTCTAGAGAAGATGTCCGCAGGTGTAGAAAATTTATGGTCTGATCCTCGACGCCGAAGCGCTATTGTATTGCTTCAGGACCGTGCCCAGTATATTGGCGAGGCAGTGGATGGCTGTAGGAGAGCTCTCGTAACTATGCACTCGGTGATGCTTCCTCGCAATCCTCTGCCTGCTACTTTTCCATTGCTCCTTGACGTTTTTAGATCCAGCCAGCGAATCCATCGGTTGATAGAACTGAACCTAGTGGCAGGTGCCAACTTTGCACTTGGGTGGATACGCAAGTGGCATCCAAGACTCAATTATAGTTCTATGTCGCTGAGCTATCCTCCTGGTGGGGCAAGCCTTCGAGTACATTTAGAGAGTACCTTGCAGCCTGGCCGACGAATTATAGCCAGGTTGTTGCAAGAAGACTCCGCGTTTTTCCGCGAGTTTCACTACTTGGACCCTTTAGGTGTAGATGATTCTGACAACCCGATGTTGTAATATACTTTTGTGTGTGTGTAACGCGAGAGTATGTTATTTCGTAACGAAAATTTGTTCTCAGGGCGTTATTGTATGACTCGTGCGTTTGCCGCATTTTTCCTTTGAAAGAGATCTGGCCTGTGACCTGTGTTCTGGATCTAGAGGGCATTGCCCCTGGTATAACTCGTGGCTTTTACAGCCTTTATTGTTCTACTCTGTTGTCTTATGATGCTTATGCCGTCGTGGCTTTCCCTTTTTCCTCTGCGCCTGTTTCTTCTCCTGATGCTCCTACTCGTAGTTTCTTCGTTTCGGGCTCCGCGACGCATCCTTCGAGTAGCTTGACGCCTTCTGTAGTCGCGCTTTTTGCCTTTTCTGCATGGTTGGCTATTATGCCAAAATTTTGCGCCATCTTGTGGAATTCCCTGTCGCAGAGATCTGAAACTTCAAAACTTCCTTTCACTGTAATTATTCCTCTTGGTCCTGGCATTTTAAGTACCAAATATGTATAGTGAGGCACTGCCATGAATCGCGAAAACGCGGGTCGTCCGAGGATCGCGTGATACTGCGATGGCCAGTCCATGACTTCGAAGTCTAGCTTTTCTCTTCTATAATTTTGTCGGTTGCCGAAGCAAACATTGAGTGCTATTCGACCCAGCGGGTAATTGGCACTTCCTGGTACGATTCCATGGAAGGAACAATCTGTTGGCTTCAGGAACTCTAGTGATATATGCATTGCTCGGAGTGTTTTCGCGTATATCAAGTTAATTCCACTCCCTGCATCCATGAATATTCTGTCGACATCATACGTGCCGATTTGAGCTTTGAGTACCAAAGGCGCGTTTCCCGGCCGAGGTACTGTTATAGGGTGATCTTCTCTGTTGAACTCTATTGGTTGCTCTAACCAGTGCAGATACTCCGTTGCAGCTGGAGGTGATATGACTGCTAAGTTGACTTGTCGAGTTATGCTCTTCTCTTCTTTGTTCGACTTGGGTACAGGTTGTATCATTGATATGATGTGTCCTTTTGATGGTACATACCCTTCGTCGTCGTCCTGTCCCTGGTTTTGCTGGTCTTGTCCTTGAGGCGCTCCATTGTTTCCTTGCTGCTTTGTCGGAGGATTGTTGCTTCCTTCGAATCCTTGTCGCCTTGCTTCAGTTTGCTTGTTTATTGCTGCTTCTTGCAGTTTTAAGAATGTTGTGCAGTCTTTCATTGCGTGCCTTGATACTCGTTTCCCGTCGACGAACGCTGAGTGTATATGACAAGGCCCGTTGAGCATATCTTCTGGTGATGGGTTGTACTCTCTGGATTCCCTTATAGGGAACTTCTTATAGTCCTCCTTTCCGTAGCTTCTATATCCCGAGCTTCCGCGATCATTTCCTTGATAGCTGTTGTCTTTATATCCTGCGGCGACTTGGCTATGCGAGCCGTAGGTGTCGTAGTTTCGGGATCGTCTCCTTTGACTTCCATATCTGTTTCTTCTGTCGTCCTCTGGAGATCGCGTCCGCTTGTTGTTGCACACATCTTCTCCATCTGCAAACCTGTTTGCTGTGTCCATGAGGTCTGACACTGTTTTCGGCTTGATTCTACCCATCTCTTCGACTAGGTCTCTTCGCCTTAATCTGATGATGAACGCGTCTATTGCTCTTTCGTCTGAAACTTCGACTGCTGAGTTTTTGATGAGGCTCCATCTTTGGATGTATGCCCGTAGTGTTTCGTCGCGTTGCTGTACGCACGCTTTGACTTCTTCTATTGATGCTGGTCATTTGTATGTCGACCTGAAGTTGCTTGTAAATTGCTTTGTGAGGTCTTCCCAGCTTCCAACAGATTCTTTCTCTAGTTTGCTCAACCATGACCTTGCTGCACCGGTGAGGTGTAGTTGCAAACTTTGCATTGCTGTTTCCTTGGTTCCTCCTAATATTTGAACTGCTTGCAAGTAATCTGCAAGCCATGATTGTGGTTCCTGTGATCCATCGTATTTTTGCTGATCATGAGGTAGCTTGAATCCCTTGGGAACTGGAGTGGTGCGAACCCTGCGGGTAAAGCATGATGCCCCCATCTCTTTTTCGTCGTCTTCATAGTCGCGCTTTTCATTTGGGGATCATGATCTTCGGGTTCCACCGTGCTGCTTTGGTGATGGCGATCGAGATCGGTGTTTGCTGCTTCTGCGCCGAGGACTATTGTGACGGCGAGGTGACCTTGCTTTGTGCACTTCCTTGTGGTGATATGCTTCTTCTCCTTTTGCTGATAGCTTGTGGCCCACCATGTTGAGTCCGTTCAGTGCTGCTCTATGCATATGTTCTCTAGGATCTCCTGGACTTGGTCGAGTTGTAAGTAGATATGCTTGTGCTGTCACTAGTGCTGCTTCAGGAGTTTTTGGTAGGATGTTTCCCTGCTCGTCGACCGATAGGAAGGACGAGTCGAGGTTTTTGGAAATACTTTGCCTGTCAGAATACTCGAGGTTATCGTACCTTGAACCATGTCGACGATTTTTCCTTGCGTTGCTGTATGATGCGTTGCTCCGTGCTTTTCGAGCAGCCTCGCTAGCTGCAATGGCTGAATCTTTTCTTCTTTGTATCTCTGTTTTCTCTTTTGCTAATTGCTTGGCCTGCTGCCTTAGGGCGTAGTGATACCCCAAAAGCATGTCTTTGCTAGAATTTGATGGTATTGGCGTGCCGTGTTCTACGGCTTCTCTTATTATCCTCCATTCGTCGACTGATAGTCGAATTTTTTCCCTGGTTGCGAGGGATTCTGGTGTTTGCTCTTCTGCTAGGTGATTTGCTCCTCTGTCGATATTTGCTGGGTTTAGTACTGGATTGTCGTTTTCGTCGAACTCTTCTGAGTTATCTCCTATAATGGCGAGCACCTGGCATTGTTTGCCGATGTTACCCTTGAAGCTTGAGAAGATCGAGTTACTATCCTCAGAAAGCTCTAATGTTGTCTTCCATGTGTCTGTTGATTTGTCCGCAATATCGTCGAGGCAGATCGTGAGATCTTTGAGTTGGACTCCTACGTGAAAATTTTCCTTTTCTTCGTTGTCCTCTGCGTTCTTTTCTTTTTGCACTTCCTCTGGGCTGACCGGCGAGTTTACCTCGCTGGAAGAGCCTTCAGAATATTCCATCATTGCTGTTGTTTCGGGCTCACTTGCCGACGGATCTTGTTTCGTCGGATCTGAAAGGCGAGATGAACCCGACGGTCCGATGAGGATGTTTAAGCTTCCGATTGTCAACTCCATCTCTTGATTTTCATCGACTTCTGTACTGCTGTCGGCTAAAAGCGAAAAAGCCGTCGAATCCATGATTCCAACGCCCAAGGTCCCCACGGTCGGCACCAATTGACGAGGGGTTAACTCGACAAATGTCCTAGATGAAGGACTTAGGATCGGAGAGATAGGGCGTCGGATGAACTCGAAGGTAAAGTTAGTCGAAAATAGGTGTGTGTCGAAAGTAAACTTGGGTGTTCAACCTGGCTTGCTTTCAATCTGCCCTACACCGTCCCCTCCTGGCCCCTATATATAGGTGGCCAGGTCTCGAGGATCGGGTAGGGTCCGATACAGATTACAATATCGACATACGGTAGGAACTCGTATTCGACTATCATTACAATCGGGCCTAGCTTAACGGGCCTCAGGGGTACTCAACTAACGGGCTCTATTAACTATACCCTTGTCACTATCCTTGAGTGACAACTCCTTCAGATGCATCCTGAGCTCCCTCACGTATGGATTGATGGAATCCGCAAGAGGTTTCTCCTCAGATGGACCGGACGAAGACATTGTAACTCCAAAGCCGAGAGCAATCCCTGACAGAAACAGCTCGAAACAAAACACGACGAGAAAACGATATACAGACCTCGGGGACTCCGGGGGTTAAATAAGCGAAAATTATACATCGAAACGAAATCACAGGAGGAAACCGGGACGGAAACGAGTTCCGGGGTGCTCTCACACCTGGGTGGCGCGGCCAGGGGTGGGCCCTCGCCACCTATGTGTGAGAAGCCCACGGACTCCTTTTCCTGCCCGTTTTCGTCTCGTGATTTTTCATATTTATTAAAAACAGCAAAAATATTAAAGGAAGAGCTTTTCGCGAAACTTCTCTGACTAGAACTGTTACCTATTCAAAAACGAACTCGACAGGTACCTGCAATTTGTCTTGGATGAATTCTTCCGGAGAAACTGTTTCAATAACATCAACATCTTCATTATAAGAATCTCCAGAAATATAATGTTTGAGTCTTTGCCCATTCACCACTTGTGTAGAGTCATCTTTCAATGAAGCAATCTTAATAGCACCTGAGCGGTACACTTCCACAATAACATATGGTCCTTCCTATTTTGAAAGTAATTTTCCTACAAAAACTCTGAGACGAGACCTATACAATAGAACTTTCTCACCAACATGAAACTCTCTCTTAAGAATTCTCTTATCATACCATTGTTTGACTTTCTCTTTAAAAAGCCTGGCATTCTCATACGCTTCGTTTCTCCACTCATCTAGAGAACTCAAATCTAATAACCTTTTCTTACCGGCTAGCTTAAAATCTCTTTTAAGCTCTCTCACTGCCCAAAAAGCTTTGTGTTCTAATTCTAAGGGCAAGTGACACGCTTTTCCATAAACCATCTTATAAGGAGACATACCCATGGGGTTCTTATAAGCAGTTCTATAAGCCCATAAAGCGTCGTTTAACTTACTAGCCCAATTTTTCCTAGATCTATTGACAGTCTTCTGCAAGATAGACTTGATTTCTCTATTAGAAAGCTCTACCTGCCCACTAGTTTGGGGATGATAAGCAGAAGCAATTCTATGATTAACATCATATTTAGCAAGAGTTTTTCTAAAACCACCATGAATAAAATGAGAACCTCCGTCAGTCATAAGATATCTAGGCACGCCAAACCTAGGAAAAATAACATCCTTAAGCATTTTTAACGAAGTCTCACCATCGGCACTCTTTGTAGGTATGGCTTCTACCCATTTGGTAACGTAATCAACAGCAACAAGTATGTGGGTATAGCCTTTTGAAGGAGGAAAAGGACCCATAAAGTCAAATCCCCAACAATCAAATGGTTCAATAACAAGAGTGTAACTCATAGGCATTTCATTGCGTCTAGAAATATTACCAACTCTTTGACATTCATCGCAAGATAAAACATACCTTCTGGCATCTTTAAAGAGGGTTGGCCAATAAAAACCTGATTGTAGAACCTTTTGCGCGGTTCTATCTCCAGCATGATGCCCTCCATAGGCGCTGCTATGGCATTTTCTTAATATCTCTTGTTGCTCATATTCCGGTACGCATCTTCTCATAATACCATCAACTCCTTCTTTATATAAGTGTGGGTCATCCCAAAAGTAATGCCTCAAATCATAGAAGAATTTTCTTCTTTGCTGAGCTGTAAAAATTGGAGGCAAATACTTGGAAACAATAAAGTTAGCATAATCAGCATACCAAGGAAGGTCTCGCGAAGTTACATTTATTGAAGCCAACTGTTCATTTGGAAAACTATCATTAACAGGAATAGGATCAAAAGAAATGTTTTCCAATCTAGACAAGTTGTCAGCCACAGTATTTTCAGCACCTTTCCTATCAACGATATGCAAATCAAACTCTTGTAAAAGCAACACCCATCTAATAAGCCTAGGCTTAGCATCCTTCTTAGTCATAAGATATCTAATAGCAGCGTGATCAGTATGAATAGTAACTTTAGAATCAACAATGTAAGATCTAAACTTATCACATGCAAAAACAACAGCAAGAAACTCTTTCTCAGTAGTAGCATAATTCTTCTGAGCAGCATCAAGAGTCTTACTAGCATAATGAATAACATTCAACTTATTATCTATGCGCTGTCCAAGAACAGCACCAACAGCAAAATCACTAGCATCACACATAATTTCAAAAGGTTAATTCCAATCAGGTGGTTGAACAATAGGAGCAGTAGTTAAAGCCTTCTTAAGAGTTTCAAAAGCTTCCTTGCAATCATCATCAAAGACAAATGGTACATCTTTTTGAAGAAGATTAGTAAGAGGCTTTGAAATCTTGGAGAAATCTTTAATAAACCTCCTATAGAAACCAGCATGACCAAGAATACTATGAATACCTTTAACATCTCTGGGACAGGGCATTTTCTCAATTGCCTCCACTTTTGCTCTGTCAACTTCAATACCTCTTTCAGAAATTTTATGTCCAAGGACAATTCCTTCATTCACCATAAAGTGGCATTTCTCCTAATTAAGAACAAGGTTAGTTTCTTCGCACCTCTGCAAAACTTTATCAAGGTTGTGCAAACAATTATCAAAAGAAGTTCCATAGACGGAAAAATCGTCCATGAAGACCTCCACAATTTCTTCACAAAAGCCATGAAAAATAGCAGACATGCATCTTTGAAAAGTAGCAGGAGCATTGCATAAACCAAACGACATACGTCTATAAGCATAAGTTCCATAAGGACAAGTAAAGTGGTTTTCTCTTGATCTTCCTTTTTAACAGCAATTTGAGAAAAACCAGAATAACCATCAAGGAAATAAAAATGAGTCTTCTTAGACAACCTTTCTAACATCTGATCTATAAACAGTAAAGGGTAATGATCTTTCGTAGTAACTTTGTTTACCTTCCTATAATCAATGCACATCCTATAACCAACTACTACCCTTTGAGGAATAAGCTCGTTATTCTCATTAGGCACAACAGTCATACCTCCTTTCTTAGGAACACAATGAACAGGACTAACCCATCTACTATCAGCAATAGGATAAATAATACCAGCATCAAGGAGCTTTAATACCTCATTTCTTACCACATCCTTCATCTTGGGAATTAGGCGGCGTTGATGCTCCACGACTGGCTTCGCGTCTTTCTCCATATTAATGGCATGCTGACATAAAGTGGGAGAAATCCCCTTTAAATCATCAAGAGTATATCCCATAGCTCCTCGGTGTTTCCTCAATATCTCTAATAATCTTTCCTCTTCCTTTCCTGAAAGTTTAGAGCTAATAATAACAGGATATATTTTCTTATCATCTATATAAGAATATTTAAGATTATCAGGCAAAGGCTTTAATTCGAACACAGGATCTTCCTTAGGCGGCAAAGTGGTACCAAGATCCTCCACAGGTAGATTATGCTTGATTAATGGTGGTTGACGAAGGAGAATGTCGTCAATCTCTTCTCTTTCCTTACTGAAAACATCACTTTCGTGATCTTCCATGAATTGCTGCAAGGCATTATTAGGAGCAAGCGCAATAGAAGCAAGCTGTTCAACTCAAAATTTTTCATTAGGCGTGTCATTTTCATAAGAAGTCTTAGCAAACTTGGAAAAATTAAACTCATAAGACTCTCCATTGAACTTAGTAAAAAAATTCTCCTTCTTACAATCTATCATGGCGCCACAAGTGTTCAAAAATGGTCTACAAAAAATAATAGGACAAGTTTTACTAGCCTCCTTACCAAGTACTAGAAAATCAGTGGGGTATTTAGTCTTACCGCAAAGAACTTCCACATCTCGAACAATACCAAGAGGCCAAACAATATCTCTGTTAGCAAACTGAACAACCACATCAATATCTTCAAGTTCACAAGCGCCAATCTCATGCATAATTTCTTTGTAAAGCTCTAAGGGAATAGCACTTGCACTAGCACCAATATCACATAAACCATAATAGCAATGATCTCCAATCCTGACAGAAATAACAGGAACACTTGTTTTCCTATGCTTTTTAGGATGTGAGAGAATGTTAGAAGCATCTTCACAAAAAAGAATATATTCATCCCCTACGTCTTTAGTAACAAGATCCTTCAATATAGCTATAGGAGACTTAATAGTAATTTGCTCATCAGATTCTGCAGCTTTCTTAGTACTTTTATTAGACACACTTACCAAAGTAGAATACTTCTTTACCTTAGCAGGGAAAGGTGTCTTCTCAAAATAAGGTTCAGGCACAATGCTATCAACAGTACAAACTTCAGTAGCTGCAGCAGGTATATGACTAATAGAGTCTTTATAAGGCGCATGATATTTGTTCCAATCTTTCTTTGGAACATCAAGATAAGAGGCAAAGGCCTTAAGACAATTAGCAAGTATTTGTGAATCAAGACCATAAGCAGTGCTAACACTATGAAAGTCATTGGTCCCCATAAAAGATTTAATGCATTCATAATCATAGTTTATACCTGACTTCCTACCTTTGTCGTTTTCCCATCCTTCAGCATTCTCTTGTATACGGTCAAGAAGTTTCCACTTAGCATCTTCTTTCATATGAGTAAATGATCCAAAGCAAGAAGCATCCAAATAATCCTTATCAGGAAGAGTGATCCGCGCATAAAAATTATCAATAACAATATTATTGGGGAGCTCATGAATGGGGCATTTGAGCATTAGTAACTTCAATCTCCCCCACGCTTGGGCAATACTTTCTCCATCATGAGGCCAAATATTATATATCCGATTACGGTCTTTATGAATTTCACTTGGAGGATAAAACTTGGAATAAAAGAGAGGTACAATATCCTCCCATGCCATAGATGGACCATCTTGGAGTAGTCGATACCACTCTTCAGCTCTGCCTTTCAATGATAAAGAGAATAATTTCTTCTTGACCTGGCTTGGTGAAATACCTGCACATCTGAACAACTCGCATAATTCATGTATAAATAATAATTGATCACCAGGATGGACAGTTCCATCTCCTGAATAGCAGTTATCCATAATACGCCCAACAATTTTCATAGGTATTTTAAAAGGATCAATTTCAGCGGGTGGTGGCGGTGGTGGTTCATCCACATGTGCAGTAGTAGTAGGAGTGTTTCCAAATAGGAAACCAAATGGAGAGTTCTCCATAGCATAGTAAAATAAAAATAAAAACAATACTCACAGTGACGGTTACCTTTACCAATTCCACTCTTCAATAGCGCTACACTCCCCGGCAATGGCGCCAAAAAATAGTCTTGATGACCCACAAGTATAGGGGGTGTATCGTAGTACTTTCGATAAATAAGAGTGTCGAACCCAACGAGGAGCAGAAGGTGTTGATGAGTGGTTTTGATCAAGGATTCACTGTAAATACTAGCAAACAGGTTTTCAGGGGTATTTGGTAATACAAGTAAATAAAGTGCGAGTAAATAAAAGACAGTAGTAACAATTGTAGCAAGTGGCCCAATCCTTTCTTCAGCAAAGGACAAGCCGGTTGTGTAACTTATAATAACCAAACGTTCTCAAGGACACACGGGAGTTTCTGTCAAGAGCTTTCGCTTCATAAAGCCAATAGTCTTTATTGGTTTGATAGGTGTTATGGGGGTGAACCTATGCTAGCGCACTACCCTTACTAGGATAAATACACACTTGTGATTATACCCCTTGCAAGCATCCGCAAATACAAGAAAGTAATTAAGATAAATCTAACCACAGCCTTAAACTCTAAGATCCTACGCTCCCTGGTGCAACGGTTTCCCAACGGAGGTTTAGGTTTCTGTCACTCCAGCAACCCCACAATTGGTAGCCAAATACACAATGCATCTCACTAGGCCCATAAATGGTGAAGTATCATGTAGTCGATGTTCACATGACACCACTAGTGAAATAGCACCACAACAATATCAAACCATTAAATATTTCTCAACAATAATTCACTACTAACATCTTGACTTCTCCCATGTCCTCAAGAACTAAATGAACTACTCACAAGACATCATATAGATCATGATCAGAGGTGAAATAATGGTAAATAACAATCTGAACATAAACCTTAATTCAACGGTTCCACTCAATAGCATCAACTACAAGAGTAATCAACACCGGGAAAGTTTCCCCTATGAATATGACAAGATCCAACTCAAGATGTTACAGCGGGATGGCGTGGTGATGGTGGAGATGAAGGTGCTGGTGATGGAGATGATGATGATGATCCCGATGAAGTCCCATGCGATGATGATGACGATGGCGACGATCTCCCCTCTCCGGGAAGGAATTTCCCCGGCAGATTTCTGCCTGCCGGAGAGCTTTTCTCTCTCTGGTGTTTTCCGCCCCGCAGAGGCAGCGGTGTCTATCTCTGAGCCCCCCCTTTGACTTAGGTTTTTGGGGATGATGAAATACGTGAAGGGGTCAGACCAGAAGTGGGCCAGGGTGGCCTCACACAGGGCTGGCGCGGCCAGGGGTCAGGCCGTGCCACCCTGGCGTGAGCGCCCCTCCTGGCTCCTCTCGACTCCTCCTTCTGGCTTCCTGAGTCTTTTGGGAAAATATAATTTCCTGGTATTTTTCTGGAATTTTGCTGATCTTCAAAATATGGTCCATTGATAGTCCTTTTTCCAGCAGAATCCTGACTCCGGCAGCAAATCCTCCAATGATCATCAAACATGTGAAAACAAAGAAAATAACATAAGTATCAACTCTAAATATGAAATATATCAATGAATAACAGTAAATTATGATACAAAATAGTGATGCAAAATGGACGTATCACACCTCCAGAGCGGGACATCTTGGAATCCGCCATCATGGAGCTGCACGCACCACTCGACCTCACCGCTGATCCTGCCAAGCTCGCCGAAGATCAGGAGCAGATGCACCGCACCCTCCCCAACAACGCGGTCGACATCGAAGACTCTCGCCGGCGCGTCTTCTCCATGCTCCGCGAGTACAACACCGCCCAAGGTTACACGCCGGCTGGAGATGGCCCTAGCCGGGCGGGACAAGTTCGTCAACGGGGTCGAGATCTGGGCACAGAGCTGAACCGGGCGGCGCCCTCGGTGTGGTCAACTCCAGTCATCGCCAAGCCCACCTACAGCACGCCCACGAAGAACCTCCGTGCCACACGCTACATCACATCTGAGCTGGCTGGTCTATAAGGCGATGATCTGCGGGAGAAGCAAGCCCGGCTCTAGGAACTCCTGGACGCTGCCGATCTGCAGAAGCGGGCGATGGAGCGGGACGGAGAGGCGACCGGCACACGACGCAACAACTGCATTATCATAGCTGGCCAAGACAAGTCCCAGGTGTAGCAGGCTTCATCGCCCAATCAAGGTCGGGCGGAGCACAGCCGGAGCAACCGAGCTCCTGGCAAGAGCGGTGGAAACCACCGCACCCAGCACTCTGGCTACCACAGCCGGAAGCCCCGAGATGCGGCTGCGGTCACCAGCAAATCTATGGTGCAAGCTATGCCAGCCCCTGGAGCTAGCCAGGGCGCTCAAGGCCACCAGCCGGCCCGCTCACACGTGAGCCTGAGGGTCAGAGAGCGCGTCAACCCCCCCAAAGGATGACACTCACCATCGGCTCAACCAGCTGGTGAACTCCAAGCTCGACGAGGAAGAATCCTCAGCAGGGCCGATCTGTTTTGGCCCGCGCATCCGCAACGAGCCCTTCCCGCCTAAGTTCGCGCCCCCGTGTGACATGCCCAAGTACACTGGGGCGGTGAAGCCGGAGGACTGGATGTCGGATTACGGCACCGCCGTCGACATCGCGGGTGGCAACAAGAGGGTGGCGGTGTCCTACGCGCCGCTCATGCTCACGGGATCTGCCCGAACGTGGCTAAATAGCCTGCTTGCTCTGCAGATCAACTCGTAGCATGACTTCAAGGAGGTGTTCATCAAAAACTTCACTGGGACATACAAGCGACCTCCTCGCTCATGACAGCTGGCCCTCTGCAAGCAAGGCCCGGACGAGCCGGACCGTGATTACCTCACAAGATGGTCAGAGCTGCGCAACTCATGCGAAGGAGTGGGCGAGGAGCAAGCCATCGGCTACTTCACCGATGGATATAGGGAAGGGACCCTATTGAAGCATAAGCTCCAAAGAACTGAGCCAAAGACTATGGCTGAGTTCATGGTGATAGCGGACAAGTACGCATCAGTCGACTCCGCCACAAGGGTGCAGTACGCAGAATTGGTACCGGCTGCGGGTCAGTCCCAGCCGGCATCCGGCCAAGGCGGCCATCACAACCGCGACCGCCACGGCAAGAGGAAGGACGAGCGTGACGACAACAAGTATGGCTCTAAGCAGGTGGCTGCTGTCCAAGGAAACCCTGGGGCTACGGGCGGAAGCCAGAAGTGCAAGGGAGACAAGTTCAACAAGGACAAGTACACTATCGAGGTGATGCTAGATCAACCCTGTAAGTTCCATAGTTTCTCAGGCAAACCAGTACGCACCACTCGCTAGTGCAGCTTCACTAGAGATATGGAGCAAGGCCACCACCAGCTACCAGGCCCACCGCCAGGCCTGCCAGCTGAAGCGCAAGGGAATAAGAACCGGCAGCCGGCTAAGGCGGCTGGGGACTACCCCGAGGAGGCCAACATTGAGCAGTACCATATCTTCACCACTCAGAAGGAAGATCCAAAGGATGAGCCCTGGTTTGGCGTCGAGGTGAAAACAGTCATGCCAGCGGAGCCGCAGTACATGCACTGGTCCGAGGTGTCTATCACCTGGGGGCGCAAGGATCATCCGCCACTCATGCCCAGACCCGGGGGCTACACGCTGGTCCTGAACCCCATCATGTTCTCCGAGACGCATACCTGCCGTTTCTCACGCGTGCTCATCGATGGTGACAGCAGCATCAACCTGCTCTACTGCACCTCAAAGGAGAAGCTCGGGATCCCAGCAATCCAGCTGAAGCTGACAAAGCTGACCTTCCATGGCATCGTGCCAGGACACTCCTGTACGTCGATGGGAAGAATCCAGTTGGAGGTGCTGTTCGGAGAAAAGGACAACTTTCACCGTGAGCCGATCTGGTTCGAGGTGGTGGATCTCAACAGCCCCTACCACGTGCTGCTCGATCGTCCCGCCCTGGCCAAGTTCATGGCGATCCCGCACTATGCCTATGTGAAGATGAAGCTTCCTGGCCCTCACGGAGTAATCACCATCACTGGGTGCTACAAGAAAACCGATAGAGTGCGTGAGATCCAGCTCCAAGCTCGCCGAGGCCTTGGTCATCGCTGAGGAGAAATGCCAGCTACTTCAACGAGTGGCACTGACTCAGCTTGGATGACCAACCTCGAGCCAGCCGGCTCCCCGCCTCAAGCCGGCAAGCGGCACCAAGGAGATCCCACCTGAAGTAGACAAGAGGGATGAAGCCATTGTCTTAGAGGTTGGCCTTTCCTTGAAGTAGGAAAGCATGCCTAACGACCTCACCCGTGAAGAATCAAGATGTCGATCGCGTAAGACCTTCGGTTCGCCAAGGCAAAAAATCTTGTATCCCGAACAATATCGATGAATAAAAGAAAGATGGGCGGCATACGGCTGATTCCCAAGAAAGAATACCTTGAGTGTCTTTTACCTTTCTGATACTATTCACGAGGCTGAAGACCGGCTCCAAGCGGGAGCCGGCTGCCCCGAACAATCGAACCTCTAGTAAAACAAAAGAGTACTTCGTGCAGACCGGACTCCGAGCCTAACCTCTTTCCCAGGCTTAAGATAGCCACAGGGAACGGAGCCGGCAGGTCGCCCACCCAAGAAAATCGTTAAGAGGAAAAAGCGCGAAATCCGAGCAATCAAACCCTTAGTAAGACGAAAGAGTACTTTGTGTGAATCGGACCCCGAGCCTAACCTCTTCTCCCGGCTTGAGATAGCCGCTGAGAACAGAGCCGGCAGGACACCCACCTAGGAAAATTGCTCAGAGGTAAAAAACGTACAGGCCCCGAAAACGTTATTGTTCACCTAAGAGCTAAGTGCATCGATCGATAATTGCGCGTGGGCTGGACTGAGCTAGATCTCTTCATACTGAAGTACTACTTCTCATCCCATGGCATGCTCCCACCCTAGACTGGCATTCGGCTGCCGGTCCAAGGGAGACCAACCGGCACCAGGCTGCCGGTTGGGGGTAGAAGAGCTGAAGGATGGGAAGACAAATGAAAAAGGTCAAAAGAATCAGGCTAAGGCCAGTCCACAAACGGTTAGAGCTCGAGGCATAAGGAGCTTAGGATGAAACAACGTCGATGTACATGGATGAAATGTCGATGGGCACGGCATAAGTTCAGTACATATACGAACAAGCAAAGAAACCCCAATTTAGTCAAGGGGCAATCGGCGAGTCAGCCGGCTCTAAAGGGGCAGCGTCGCCAGTCCTAGCCGCCAGAATGAAGTCGTCGCCGCTGGGAGACGGAGGGATGGAGCTATCAGCTGGATCCTCGGAATCCTTCTTAGGCGCCTCCGCAGAGCTAGGCTCTTCGAAGTCCACACCATCCAGGGACTCGTCACCTTCTCCAGCGTCGAAGAGCTCGCTGGTATTGGCACAGTCCACAACTGCGCAGGCATGCTGGCAAAGCTTGGCCTCGTCGAGGCCGACCAAGCCGCCCTCACGAAGGTGCTTTAGCTGGTCCAGGCTGACACCCTGGTACCACGTGTCGTCGGAATTTAGAGACAGTAGCCATGGGGTGTCTTAACAAAGGGGCTCGACGGTGGTGACGATGGGTCCGGCTCGGGATTGTGCCAACAGAGATACCTCGGTTTACCCAGGTTCAGGGCCCTCCCGGGTGGAGGTAAAGCCCCTACTTCCTGCCTGCTTCATATTATCTTAGACAGTAGTGATTACAGTGCTCCTCGAGCTGTTCAGGCTAGAGGAGGAAGAAGAAGATTGGATCTCCCTAGACTAAGGGTCCAGGCCTTCTTATATAGGCGGGGGCCTAGTTACAGGTTAGGTAGCGGTTCGGCCGGCTGCCGGCTCCTCGGCGGTGGCGTCCTTGGCGTGATCCTCCGGCCCTGCTCTGGCAAAGGCGCTTTATAAAGTGCCTTTTCCCCGGACCGGCATCTGGGAGGCATATCCCCTCCCTTTTGCCTCGGATCCCGTCGTGGGGAAGGGTCTTCGGTCGCTGATTGGCTGAGGCTGGTCGTGGCGCTCGTCACTCCCGTCCTTGGCCTCTGTCGCTCTTGTCGGGGCCAGCCCACTTTCGGCGAAACAGCCATTGGAGGGCTTTTGTCTTCATCGCCCGGCTCTAGCTCTCCTCGGTGGAATCGCCAGCCGGCTGCTGGCGCAGCCGGCCCTTCGGACGTAGCCGGTCTTCTCGTGCTGAGGTCGTAGAGACTCCTGGGACGCCAGCCGGCATATTGCTCGGCCCTTGGTACGCCCTATAAGTCATCCCCACGACACTAGCCCCTGAAACTGGCGAAGTCTCATTGGTTAGCATGGGGCTTCGGCGGGTTCTTCTTCTCGCCGAAGTCTTGCCCATATTCGTCGAAGTCCCAGGATTCTTTATTTGACTCGGAAGCGATTGGCCTCGAGGTCAAGTCCTGCGGAGTGTTACCAGCCGTCTCGGGACGAGCCGGTTCCTAGACCGATCCGGCTGGCGACCGCCACGCGGCCATCCGCCGTTGTCCGGCTCCTTGGGACTTGCTCCCTCAGGGACTGGACCGAGGCACCACATGTCCGCGCGCCGTCGCGTCACGTCCAATCGGCCCCAGCCCACGATCTTTTGCGGCAACCACGGCGTTGCCCGATCTTTATGCGGTCGTGGCTCGTGACGAAAGGGGTCAGTTGCCACCCCATCGTGGGTGAAATGCGCAACTGACCCGCCCCCTCACTTTTAAACCAGGGACCGTTCCTGAAACAGAGCATCGGTCGCCCGCTTCTCTTCTTCCTTTGGCATCCGCTTCACCTGAAATCCTCTGCACCCAAGCTTCGTCCCCAAGGGATTAGGGTTTTCCGCTTGCTCTGCCACCATTCCGCTCATCCAGATCCGCACCCGGATGGCTCCCAAAGCATCCCGGCCCAAAGGGAAGGGGGCGGCCGCGGACAAAGACGCCGCTCCGCCCACTTTGCCAAAGGGATCTTGGGAAGGCTCTTGGGTGAAGGAGAAGCAGATCGAGCCGCTGCGCCGAGGTCGAGTGCTTCTGCCCGCGGATCTCGTGGGCTGCCGTCCCGCCGGCATCGAGCGGGTCCCCGCTCCTGAGCCTGGGGAGACAGTGGTCTTTTACGACCATTTTCCCTGGGGCTTCGCGCTGCCCGTCAGCAGCTTCCTGCGCCGATTCCTGGATCATTTTCACCTGCAGCCGCACCACATCGGGGCGAACGCGATGATGATATTGTCCGCATTCGCAACCCTTTGCGAGGCGTACTTGGGCATCTGGCCCAATGTTGAGTTGTTCCGCCGGCTGATCTACTTCAAGACCCAGACGGCGGAAACCGTACCGGTGATAGGCGGCACCGCCTCCTTCTATGCGCGCAAGACCGCCGACTTCCCTAGCATAAAAGGAAAGGAGTCCTGCAAGAAATGGCAGCGCTCCTTCTTCTACATGAAGAAACTGAAGGAGGGCATGGACCATATCAATCTGCCGCCCTTTGAAGCAAGCGGGACCGAGCGGGATAGCTGGAGTGCTCCTCTCCCTCGCCCCTCACCGGATATGGAGAAGATTCTTCAGCGGATCTCCACTTTGCAGACGGAGGGCGGCCTGGAGCCGCCCGACCTCCTCCTCGCCTTTTTGGTTGCTCGCGTGTCGCCGCTCCAGCGCCGCTCGCACAAGATGTGCTTCCTAGGATCCGCCAGGGATCCTACTCGTCACTCCTCCAAGGTGCTGTCAGCATTGGAGGTGGCTCGGAAGGCGAACCGCATTGCCGATGTCAAGCTTCAAGCCTCGTGGACATGGGGCCTGGAGCCTCACGACCGTGACAATCCGATTGCTGAGGTGAGCTTGTCGGGTTTGATTTCTGTCTTTCCCCCCTTGCAATTCTGATCATCTGACCTCTGCTTACTTGGCCCGGGCAGAACTTGTTCGCCCTACAGACCGTGGAGAATTTGGCCCAGCGTCGGACCGGCTTTGCCGCCGACAGAGCGGAGTCGGATGACAAGGTAGTTTGGGACGATGCTGAGGAGGTGGAGGACGCTAGCTCCCAGGCCGCCGTCGAGAGCTCAGGCGCCACTCATGGCGACGAAGGAAGTGAGGAGCTCATAGACTCGGGTGAGCCCCTCAGCCACTCCAGTAAGTTTCCAGGTCCCTCCCTCTTAAGAGACTGGTCCGAGGATGATGATGAAACAGGATCAGCTGCCACCCTCGAGGGCGTAGCCCTTCATGTAGCTGCCGCAGCCGCTGCTGGAGCTCAAGCTCCCCCGACCGTGGATTTGCCAGAGTCTCCGGAGCAATATCCTGTTGCTTCAGAGCCGACAGACCATGAAGAGGCTGGGGGCAGGCCGGCTGGCACTAAGAGAAGGGCTCAGCCAGCTCCGGACGAGCCGGCTGAAAAGCGTAGGAGACCAGAGCTGGCAACGAAGGACCTACGCCGCCCTAAGGCGAAGAAGGTGACCAAATGGCGAGCTACTGCCGTAGCCGGGTAAGCCTCCCGCCTCAGTGCTTCTTATCATTACTTGGCCGCCGCGGCTCTGATTGACTCGATCGTGGGGCGCCCTCTTTGTAGGTCTCCTCTTTCCGTTGATCTGGCTACACAACTTCCCCCCGCTCCCGCTTCCGGGGAAACCGTGATCCCGGCTTCTGACCCCTCATGCAACAAGAGGGCGCGCAGGGAGGAGACTAGTAGCGACTTGGGTCGCATTGAAGAAGACCGCCGCTCCATGCGGTTGGAGCCTGCGGCGAGCGAAACTGAAGCAGAGGAGCCTGCCCACCCGGAGGCGCCCACGGATGCTGTTTCCAGCCCGGCTGCTGCAACTGAGGCTGACCCTATGCCAGCCGGGGAGATTACCCCGGCGGGGGCTGCCGTGCCTCCTCCTCCCGCTGCCGAAGACGTCGCAGCAGGGAATGACGCCGCTACCCACGCGTCCTCCGACCCGCCCAGCCAAGAAGGTACGCGCGAGGCCACGGCGAAAGCAACGGAAGAGACCCCGGCGTGCACGGGGTTATTGGAACTCCCTGGGCCGGCTGCCCAGACCTCTTCCAGTCCCACACTCATGCCGAGCGTGCAGGCTGCAGTGCCTGCAACTGGGATAGGGGCTAGCGCGACTGTTGGCTCCCTGCTCTTTAGGCTGGCCTCCGACTCTAGCGAAGCTTCCCAAGGACTCCTCACCACTCGGGTGGCGAGGAGTGGACGCGATGAAAACTTACCAGCTCCTGAAGCTGCGACCCAAGGTGCCTCAAGGGGAAAAGCTCCTGCTACTGCGGCTGGGTCCGGTGTTGGGAGTTTGCGCTCTGCCAGCCAGCTTCAGCAAGAATGGGCGGACACTGCCTCGAGCGCCGATGCTGGAGGAAAACTCAAGGTCCAGGGTAGCAAACCGACCCTAGCAGAGCTGGACAAACAGTTCTCTATCATCAAGGAGTCGCTCCAGAACGTCGGCTTCCAGTTCCTCGATGCCATTCGGACGACTAATGTGAGTATCGCGCCTCTAGCCTCCGACTTCTTCTGCTGGTTGAGAGACAAGGCCCGCAGCTCCGTGGCCCATTTTGCCATACACCCTAGCCCCCGAGTTTCGAGGTAGCTGTAGAAGCAGCTGGCTCGAAAATGAATTTCGCTAAGAATCATTGCCTTTCTGTCTTCCACAGGATCTGAACGCACTTCGAGCCAACGTCTTCCAGAAGCTGCTGGCGAAGTATCGTGCCGGCAAGGTTCAGTATCAGGATCTGAAAAGGGAGCTAGAGAAGCTGCCAGGTAAGCTCAGGACCCTTCGCTTCGAAGTGCTGTTACTGCCCTTTCCACTCTCATGCTTCCATTCTCAGATTCTGCCTCGCTCATTGCTTCGCTTGAGTCCCAGTTGGCCAACACGGTGTCGGCCAATGAAGTTGAGTCGCTCAAACAAAAGCATGCGGAGGAGCTTCAGGGCCTGCAAGCTCAGGCTGCTCTGGCTCAAGATTTGGAAACTGAGCTGGCGAAGGTTCGAGGGGCGGAGTCGTCGCTGCGGCTGGAGTTTGATCGCCAGCTGGCCGAGGAGAAAAGAATCCTCTCTGCGAAGTACGACAGCGAGGTGAACGAGCTTCGCACGACCCTGGAGAGCGAAATTGAAAACCGCAACGCCCAGATCAACGAGCTGGAGACTCTCCGGAAGCTTGACAGTGAGCATCATGACAAGGAGATCGGCGTTTGGCGTGCTCGCGACCGCAAACTCCAATCCGGCCTGCTGGGGCTGGAAGAGGCTCTTCGCGGTATATTTCCCCTCCTGTTTCTCAGCTTTTGCTCCTTCACGTCGCCTCCTTATTATCTGATTGCCCCTACAGGAGCTTTCCCGGACTCCAACAAGGCCGCCGCGGCGGCACTGGAGGAGTATAGGAAGGAACAGGAGATCGTCCCTAGTAGTGACCCCAAGGCCGAACTTTCCTCAGGAGAACTGATTGCATTGGCTAAAGGCCGGCTTCATCCCGTCGCTAAGCTGGGCGGGGATCTCCGCGAAGCCATTGTTTCTGTCTTTAAAACTTTGTGGCCGGGACGAGCGGTGCCTGACAAGATCCAGGCGCTCCTCAAGTGGATCCCTCTCGCATCCAACTGGATCGACGTCTGGAAAGAGTCCGCGGCCCGAGCCAGCGCTGAACAGGCTCTGGAATTTGTGCTCTCATGGTATCCAGGCGTTAACCTGGACCAACTGGAGAATCTTCGTGAGGGCGGATTAGCAGGCCTCGACAAAGTCAAGCTTTGCCAACGCGCTTGTGCCGTCGCCGAGTGCGCCGAGACCGATGTGCTTTTCGACGCTGGGGATAGTGACGAATCCTTGGATGGCATGGACTTCGAGGAGCTCAACTCCGCGGAAGAACCTCAGAAATCCCCCGAGGATCTCGCTGACAACTCCATTCCTCCATCCCCCAGCGGCGATGATTTCGTCCTAGCGTCTCGGACTGGCGACGCTGCTCTGCTGGAGCTGGCTGGCTCGCCAAGCGTCCCCTGACCGTGTCAGGACCTCCTTATTCGTTTTTATGTATGTTGAACTTATGTCGTGCCCAACAACATTTCGTTCATGTGTACCGATGACGTTTCACCCTAAACTCCTTATGTATTGGTTTCTAGTGGTTTATGAACTGGATTTAACCTGACCCCTTTTGACTTTTTCCTTTATCTTCCCATCCTTCGGCCCTTCTACCCCCAGCCGGCAGCCTGGTGCCGGCTGGTCTCCCTTGGACCGACAACCGAATGCCGGTCTAGGGTGGGAGCGTGTCGCGGGATGAGGAGTAGTACTTCGGTGTGTAAGAGATCTGGCTTGGTCCAGTCCACGCACAACTATTAACCAATGCACATGGTTTTTGGGTGAACGCTCGTTAACGGTTTTGCGTTCTGTCCTCTTAGCGATTTTCCAGTGTGGGTGACCTGCCGGCTCCATCGCCCATGGCTCGGGGTGGAGGTTGGGCACGGGGTCCGATCTGCACATAGTACTCGTTCGTCTGATAAGGGACTCGATTCGTCGGGTCGCGGGTGTTTCCTCTTAGCGATTTTCCTAGGTGGGTGACCTGCTGGCTCCATCCCACGCGGCGCGGGGTGGAGGTTGGGCTCGGGGTCCGGTCCGCACACAGTACTCGTTCGTCTGACAGGAGGATCGATTCGTCGGGTTGGGGCTGCCGGCTCCCGTTTGGAGCCGGTTTCCAGCCCCCGAGAATAACGCTTAGAAAGGTAAAAGGCACTTTAGAGCACTCTTTCCAGGGATCAGCCATATGCCGCCCAACTTTCTTTTATTCAACGACACTTGTTCGGGATACAAGGTTTTTGCCTTGGCTTAGCCGAAGGTCTTAAGCGATCTCGACTTGTCTCAGGCGAAGCTGTGAAGCGCTCCCCCTACCTCGAGGTAGGGCCAGCCCCCGAGACAAGAGCTTCTGCCACCTTGCCCGCTTCGGGTGGGACTTCCTTGGCGCTGCTTGCCGGCTTGAGGTGAGGAGTTGGCTGGCTCGACGCCGGGCGGCCCGGCTGGACCGCCGCCACCCGCTGCAGCAGTTATCGCTTCTCCTCAGCGATGACCAAAGCCTCCACCAGCTTGGAACTGGCCCTTGCGCACTCTATCGACTTCTTGTAACACCCAGTGACAGTAATCACCCCGCGGGGCCCTGGGAGCTTCATCTTCAGGTAGGCGTAGTGCGGGACTGCCATGAACTTAGCTAGGGCTGGTCGACCAAGTAGCGCGTGGTAGGGGCTATTGAGGTCTACCACCTCGAACCAGATTGGCTCGCGACGATGATTGTCTTTTCCTCCGAACAGCACTTCCAGTTCAATCCTTCCCATTAGCGTACAAGAGTGTCCCAGCACGATCCCATGGAAGGTTAGCTTGGTTGGCTTCAGCTGGATCTCTGGGATCCCGAGCTTTTCCATTGAAGTGCGGTAGAGCAAGTTGATGCTGCTGCCTCCATCAATGAGTAAGCGCGAGAATCGGCAGGTATGCGTCTCTGAGAACACGATCGGGTCCAAGACCAGCGCGTAGCCCCTGGGTCTCGGCATGAGTGGCGGGTGGTCTTCACGCCCCCAGGTGATAGACGCATCAGACCAGTGCATGAACTGAGGTCCAACTTGTATGACAGCATTTACCTCGACTCCAAACCACGGCTCATCCTTTGGATCCTCCATCTGAGAAGTGAACACATGATATTGTTCCATATTTGCTTCCTCGGGGTAGTCCCCCGCTGCCTTAGCCGGTTGCCGATTCTTGTTTCCCTGCGCTTCAGCTGGCAGGCCTGGTGGAGGACCAGGCAATTGGTGGTTTCCTTGATCCAGATCCCTGGTGAAGCTGCACTGGCGAGTGGTATGCGCTGTCGGCTTGCCTGAAACGCTATGGAACTTGCAGGGTTGATCCAGCATCACCTCGATGGTGTACTTGTCCTTGCTGAATTTATCCCCTTTGCGCTTCTGGCATCCACCCGCAGCCCCCGGGCTTCCTTGAACAGCGGCCACCTGCTAGGAGCCGTACTTGTTGTCACGGCGCTCGTCTTTCCTCTTGCCGTGTCGATCACGATTGTGATGTCCTCCTTGGCCGGCTGCCGGCTGAGATTGGCCTCCGGCTAGCGCTGGCTCAATGTATTGCACCCTTGCAGCAGAGTCGGCGGAAGCGTACTTGTCCACTATCGCCATGAAGTCTGCCATTGACTTCGGCTCGGCTCTGTGGAGCTTGTGCTTCAGTAGGGTTCCTTCTCTGCATCCGTCCGTGAAGTAGCCGATGGCTTTCTCCTCGCCCACTCCTTCGCATGAGTTGCGCGGCTCGGACCATCTCGTGAGGTAGTCACGATCTAGCTCATCTGGGCCTTGCTTGCAGAGGGCCAGCTGTCGTGGGCGGGGCGGTCGCTTGTAGGTTCCCGTGAAATTCTTGATAAACGCCTCTTGGAAATCATGCCAGGAGTTGATCTGCAGAGCCGGCAGGCTGTTGAGCCACGTCCGAGCAGATCCTGTCAGCATGAGCGGCGCGTAGCACACCGCTGTCCTCTTGTTGCCGCCCGCGATGTCAATGGCGATGACGTAGTCCGACAGCCAGTCCTCCGGCTTCACCGCCCCGGTGTATTTGGGCATGTCGCGTGGGAGCGCGAACTTGGCCGGGAAGGGCTCGTTGCGGATGCGAGGGCCAAAACAGACCAGCCCCGCTGAAGACTCCTCCTTGTCAAACTTGGAGTCCGCCAGGAGGTTGAGCCGATGGCGTGCGTCGTCCTTCGGCGGGTCGACGCGTTCCCCGATCCTCTGGCTCACGTGCGAGCGAGCCGGCTGATGACCTTGAGCGCCTTGGTGGGCTCCCTGAGCCGGCTGGGCTGGCGCCGCAGACTTGCCACGCGCTGGCTCCACCGCATCCGCCCGAGGAGGGTGACGCGGCTTGCTGGTGACCGCAGCCGGATCTCGAGGCTGCCGCTTGTGGTGGCCAGAGTGCTGGGTGCGGTGATTTCCACCGCTTTTGCCAGGAGCTCGATTGCTCCGGCTGTGCTCCACTGGGCCATGGTTGGGCGACAAAGCTTATCCCTGTGACTTGTTCTGGCCGGCCACGACGATGCGGTTCTCGTATCGTGTGCCGCTCGCCTCTCCGCGCGGCTCCATCGCCTGCTGCTGCAGATCGGCAACGTTCAGGAGTTCCTGGATCTGGGCTTGCTTCTCCCGCAGGTCCTCGCCTTGCAGTCCATCCAGTTCAGAGGTGATGTAGCGCGCGGCGCGGAGGTTCTTCGTAGGCGTGCTATAGGTGGGCTTGTTGATGATCAGAGGTAGCTTTGCCGAGGGTGCTGCCTGGTTCAGCTCCGTGCCCAGCTCGCGGCCTCGTTGACAAACTTGTCCCGCCTAGCTTGGGCCGTCTCCAGCCGGGGTGAAGCCGTGGGCGACGTTGTACTCGTTGATCGTGGAGAGGACGCGCCGACGAGTGTCATCGACATCGACCGCTTCCTTGAGGAGGTTGAGGCGCGTCCGCTCCAGATCCTCGGAGACCTTGACCGGATCCGCGGTGGTGTCGAGTGGAGCGTGCAGGTCCGTGATGGCTGCGTCCAACACGTCCCGCTCTGGAGGTGGAAGATCTTGTTCCGGTGGAGGTGGGCGTTCAAGCGGCGGGCGCGCGGAGCGCGGTGGGCCGCCGCCACCATCCTCCTCCAGGGCCAGCACTTCAACCATGTTGCAAAAGTCGCTGCTTTCGCCGTTGTCGGAGTCTGTGTCACAGAAGGGGTCAAGCACGTCGATTACCTCTTCCGGGAAGGGCTTGGCGACGTAGAAGCGGTGGCTGCCGACGTCGAGGAAGGAGTCGTTGTCGCCAAGGCCGTTCTTGAAGTAGGCCAAGTTGTCGTCGATGCAGTCGAAGGTGCCGAACCTCCAGACAAGGCCGGAGGCAACCTTCTCGCCGAGAGCCGATGAGGGTCCCGGCCAGAACTTGACTCCGCTCGCCGCCGCGCTTTGCCCCACGGTGGGCGCCAACTATTGTGGGAATTTAGAGACAGTAGCCATGGGGTGGCTTAACGAAGGGGCTCGACGGTGGTGACGATGGGTCCGGCTCAGGATTGTGCCAACGGAGACACCTCGGTTTACCCAGGTTCAGGGCCCTCCCAGGTGGAGGCAAAGCCCCTACTTCCTGCCTGCTTCATATTATCTTAGATAGTAGCGATTACAATGCTCCTCGAGCTGTTCGGGCTAGAGGAGGAAGAAGAAGATTGGATCTCCCTAGACTAAGGGTCTAGGCCCCCTTATATAGGCGGGGGCCTGGTTACAAGTTAGGTAGCGGTTCGGCCGGCTGCCGGCTCCTTGGCGGCGGCGTCCTTGGCGTGATCCTCCGGCCCTACTCTGGCAAAGGCGCTTTATAAAGTGCCTTTTCCCCGGACCGGCATCTGGGAGGCCTATCCCCTCCCTTTTGCCTCGGATCCCGTCGTGGGGAAGGGTCTTCGGTCGTTGATTGGCTGAGGCCGGTCGTGGTGCTCGTCACTCCCGTCCTTCGCATCTGTCGCTCTTGTCGGGGCCAGCCCACTTTCGGCGAAACAGCCGTTGGAGGGCTTTTGTCTTCATCGCCCGGCTCTAGCTCTCCTCGGTGGAATCGCCAGCCGGCTACTGGCGTAGCCGGCCCTTCGGACGGAGCCGGTCTTCTCGTGCTGAGGTCGTGGAGACTCCTGGGACGCCAGCCGGCATATTGCTCGGCCCTTGGTACGCCCTATAAGTCATCCCCACGACACCACGAGAGCACGAAGGACAGGGCTTGCTCAGCGCCGGCTCGGGCCGCAGACTCCTTCCAGACATCAACCCGGTTGGATAGGAGCAGTATCCACCGGAGGAGCGTCGGGACGTCGTCAGGCACCGCCCGCCCAGGCCATAGAGCCTGGAACACATAGGTAATAGCGTCATGAAGCTCGGATCCCAGTTTAGCCACCGGCTGGAGCCGTCCTTTGGTCGATGCCATCAATTCTTCTGAGGAGAGCTCGGCCTTGGAGTCCTTGCAATGGCCGATATCGTGTTCTGCCCAGTACTCCTCCACTGCGGCCGCCGCAGCCTTGTCAGAATCAGGGAAGGCCTCTGCAAGAGCAGCAAATGAGAGGGAAAGCGGTGTGAAGGAGCGAAAGCGGAGAAGCAGAGAAGGAAACGCACCATGAAGAGCATGCTCTAGCCCTTGGAGACCAGCGTAGAGCCTGCGATCTCGCGCACGCCAAATGCCAAGTTCGGCTTCATGCTTCTCGTCATCAAGCCCCCGAAGGGCAACCAACTCGCTGATCTTGGCATCGCGGTTCTCGATATCAACGCCTAGTGATGTGCGGAGCTCATCCACCTTAGCATCGTACTTCGCTGCAAGGATTTCCTTCTCCTTGGTCAAACGCTGATCAAACTCCTGCCGCAGCTTCGACTCCACCCCCTGGACCTTTGATAGCTCCGTCTCCAATTCCTGGGCCTTGGAAGCTTGGGCTTGCAAGCCCTTGAGCTCCTCTGCATGTTTCTGCTTGAGCAAGCCAATCTCGCTGGCCGGCACCGAGTTGGCCAGCTGAGAAGCAAAGGCTTTAAAGCAATCAACCATAATTGCACGTCCCCATAATTTGAGGATCAAGACCATAATTAGCACTAAGCTCTTGAAATTCAGCAGTTTCAGCGAAAGACTTAATGCAATCAAACTCGTAATTCATACCTGATCCTTTACCTTTGTCGATATCCCAACCTTCAATATTGTTTTGAATAGTTTCAAGCAGATCCCACTTGGTGTTAACATCCTTGCTTGTGAAAGACCCATCAAGGCATGCATCTAGATAGTCCTTGTAATATCCTGAAAGCCTTGCATAAAAATTATTAATAACAATATTACGGGGAAGATCATGAATAGGACATTTATGCATTAGTAACTTCAATCTTCCCCAAGCTTGGGCAATGCTTTTCCCGTCATGCGGATGTAAATTATAAATGTAATTCCTATCTTTATAAACCTGACTAGAAGGACAGAATTTAAAATAAAAGAGAGGTACAATTTCCTCCCAGTCAATAGATCGACCATCCTTCAGTGTTTTATACCATTCCTCAGCTCTGCCTTTCAGTGATAAAGAGAATAGCTTCTTCTTAACTTGGTTCATTGAAATACCTGCACACTGGAACAACTCACATAATTCATGTATAAAAAGCAAATGATCACCAGGATGGATAGTTCCATCTCCTAAATAGCAGTTATTCTTAGCACGATCAACAATCTTCATAGGTATTTTAAAAGGATGAGGAGCACAAGCATCATTAGAAACATCACATATGGGAGATAAAATATTATCAGAACAAACTTTCTCCACTAAAGCTGGGGAACTAAAAATATCATGCTTAACAAAACCAGCTTCCCCAAGCTTAGACTTTTCTATAGCATTAGCAATAACGGGATTCAAAGCATTCGTACTAACAACACTATTAGTATGCGAATTAAGCTCCAAAGGTTTTTCAATTTTCTCTTCAAATCTAAACTCAGGAAAAAGACTAAAGAACTCTTTATTTTCCATTAATCCTAACTAGTGAAAAAAAAACAAGAAACAAAAAGATGTAATTGCAGAATCTAAAGGAAATAACTCTGAGCACTCACACAGGAGGATGCGAGTACCTTTTACCTTACCTCCCCGGCAACGGCGCCAGAAAATAGCTTGATGTCTACGTACGCGTCTGTTCTTGTAGACAGTGTTGGGCCTCTAAGTGCAGAGATTTATAGAGCAGCACCAAGTTTCCCTTAAGTGGATCACCCAAGGTTTATCGAATCAGGGAGGAAGAGGTCAAAGCTATCCCTCTCAAGCAACCCTGCAATTATGATACAGAAAGTCTCTTGTGTCCCCAACATACCCAATACACTTGTCAGATGTATAGGTGCACTAGTTCGGCGAAGAGATAGTGAAATACAAGTAGTTGTGATGATTATAAGTAGTAAATGCAATATGAAATAAATATTGCTGCGAGCAAACATGTAACAAAACAGGAAGTAAACGGTGTGCAATGCTTGGAAACAAGGCCTAGGGATCATACTTTCACTAGTGGACACACTCCCAACAAATATAACATAATTGAACCAATAGATACTATCATCAATATGCAACTCAAAACAATTCTCCAATGGAAAACATACTCTAATCATGCGTAGGGCTACGAAGCACTCCTCAAAGTCCGTATGTACCCAAACTAGATTGTCCCACACTATCACCATGAACGCACTAGATGGTTCCAACAAACACCAATATTTCATAGAGACATTAACCAAAAAGATACACATGATGCACACACTAGTCACCTTTACACCATGATACGAGGTATCTCCGGAGAGTACAATAATAAAGCATAGGAGTAGCATAATATCTGAATAATAACATCTACCAATTCAACTAGATACAAAGCTCACGATCACATAAAGATCACATCATAGGAGAGAGAGGTGAACCACATAGCTACCGGTAGAGCCCTCAGCCCCAGGGGTGAACTACTCTCACCTCATCATACGAGACAGCAAGGTTGATGGAGATGGCGGTGAGGTCGATGGAGACGGCGGAGACAGCGATGGAGACCGATGGAGATGGCTCCGGGGGCACTTCCCCGTCCCGGCAGGGTGCCGGAACAGAGACTTCTGTCCCCCGAAATTCGTCGGCGGTGGCGGCGGAGCTATGAAACTGTTCTGGAAATTTCGCCGACTCCCTTAGGGTTTTCCGTCCCGAGGCTTAATATAGGCGAAGGGGCGTCGTCAGGGGGCTGCCAGGGCACCCTCACACGTAGGGGGCGCGGCCAGGGTCTGGGCCGCACCGCCCTGGTGTGTGGGGCCCTCGTGGCCCCACTCCGCCTCCTCTTCGGTTCTCTGGAAGCTTCGGTGAAATTCTGGGCGACTGGCTTTGGTTTCGTCCAATTCTGAGAATATTTCCTGTGTAACTTTTCTGAAACACAAAAACAGCAGAAAACAGGGAACTGGCACTGTGGCATCTTGTCAATAGGTTAGTTCCGGAAATTGCATAAAAACGCCACGAAGTGTAACAAAACACAAGACAAATGGTGTAAAAACAAGCATAGAGCATCAAAAATTATAGATACGTTTGAGACGTATCAGCGGGCATCCAGGAAGGCGAGCAGAAGGTCAAATGGCTTTAAACCGCCCTCCGCCTGAATGGCGATGATCCGCTGAAGAACCTTGGCCATGTCCGGATTAGCGCGGGGAAGAGAGGCGCTCCAACTATCGTGCTTGCCCGGCCCGCTCGCATCAAAGGGCGGCAGGTTGATATAATCAACGCCCTTCTTCAGATTCTTCACATAGAAGGAGCGCTGCCACTTCTTGCATGACTCATTCCCCTTCAATCCAGGGAAGCTGGCGGTCTTGCGAGCATAAAAGGAGGCCGCCCCGCACACCACCAAGATTGAGTCCACCGTCTGGGTCTTAAAGTAGATCAACTGCTGAAATAACTCGACGTTAGGTCAGATGCCCAAATACGCCTCGCAGAGCGTCACAAATGCAGCCAGAGTCATCATCACGTTTGCCCCAATGTGGTGCGGCTGCAAGTGGAAATGACCCAGGAACTGCCGCAAGAAATCGCTCGCAGGTAGCGCGAAGCCCCTCGGGAAGTGGTCGTAGAAGACCACCGCTTCCCCAGGCTGGGGTGCGGGCACCAGTTCTCCACCGGTGGGGCGACAGCCCACAAGATCTGCGAATGGAAGCACCCGGCCTTGGTGCAACAGTTCGATTCTTTTCTCCTTCACCCAGAAACCTTCCCAGGATCCCTTGGGCAAGGAGGCCGGGGCGGCGTCCCCATCCGAAGCCGTGCCCTTGCCCTTCTGCCGAGATGCTTTTGGGGCATCTGGGCACAGATCTGAATGAACGGAATGGCTGTGGATGGAGCTAGGAACCCTAAATCTATTTGGGCGAAGCTTGGGAGCCAAAGAACTTTGAGGCAAGCGGGCACTGAAGGAAGAAGAGAAGCGTACGACCGGTGACTCGCTCCACGAACGGACCCTTGTTTAAAAGGGAGAAGGCGGGTGCGGGCGGATCAGTTGCACATCTCACCCATGACGTGCTGGCAACTGTTCCCCCGTCATGCGCCACGTCAACATAAAGAGTGGGCAACTGCCGTGGTTGTCACAAAAGATCGGGGGACCAGAGCCGATGGGACGCGACGCTGCGGTGCACGGACAAGTGGTGCCTGGGTCCAAGCCCCAAGAGAACAAGTCCCGAGGAGCCGGATGCCAGCTGGAGGCCAGAAGCAGCCACCAGCCGGTTCGGTCCTGGAACTGGCACGTCCCGAGATGGCCGGTGACACTCACCGGGGCTTGACCTCGAGAACGACGACCTCCGAGCCGGACGAAAGATCCTGGGACTTCGATGGATGTGAGTCGACTTCGGCGAGGAAAAGAAATAGCTGAAGCCCCATACTAACCCATGAGACTTTGCCAGTTTCGGGGGCTAGTGTCGTGGGGATGACTATCCGGGTAGGTCAAGGGCAGAGCCATCTGCCGGCTGACATCCCAGGAATTACCACGGTGTTAGGCCAAAGAGGCCGGCTTCAACCGAAGGGCTGGCTGCGCCAGCAGCCGGCTGGCGACTTCACCGTGGGAAGCCCGAGCCGGCGAAGACGACGAAACTCCTCCAACGGGCGCTTTACAAAAGTGGCGGGGCCCCGACAAGATCGATAGAAGCAGGAGACAAGCGTGACGCAAGCCACGCTCGGCCTCCACCAACCAACGGGAAAGACCCTCCTCCACGAAAGGATCCGAAGCAGAGCAGAGGGCATATGCCTCGAAGATGCCGGTCCAAGGGGAAAAGGCACTTTATAAAGTAGCCAACATCCAGACAGAGGGCCAGAGGACAGCGGGCCCATGTCAAGATAGCGGTCACGGAGAAGCTGGCAGCCGGGCAGCCAGATACCTAACCTGTAAGGCTCCCGCCTATATAAGGGGGCCTGGACCCTTAGACTAGGGATATCGAACTCTTCTTCTTCTACCTCTAGACAATACAGCTCTAGGAGCCTTGTAGCCACCGTGTGCTGAGAATAAGAAACAAGGCAGGAAGTAGGGGTGTTACCTCCGGAGTGGAGGGCCCTAAACCTGGGTAATCACTGGTGTCCTAGTAACACAATCTCGAGCCGGGCCCGTCGTTGCACACCGTCGAGCCCCTCCGTTAAGCCATCCCCATGGCTACTATCACCAAAATACCACGACAATCTATGAGTCACTTATTGGAGATATGCCCCAAAGGTAAATAATAAAGTGTGTTTTTATTGACATATCTTGTTTTGTTCATAATGTGTTGTATGCATGCCATGCTATAATTGTATTAAGTGGAAACACTAGTACATGTGGTATATAATAACTAGGTCCCTATTAACCTCTAGTCGACTAGTTCATTGGACAACTGATGATCAAGTTTTCCTGATCATGGAAATTTATGTCAATTGACAATGAGGTTATGTTTGATATGATGAACACACACACCCAACATTAGTATTTGTGATGAGATCAGTCACATATTTCAATGTTGTGATAACTAAAAACAAAATAACCTAATCCTTAGACCGTGAAATCATATATAATCACTACTTCTGGAGGCTGCCTTGACTGCATCAATGGTTACACCGTAACAGGGTGATCGAAAAGGTGTCTATCAGGTATTCCAATGGAGTATGTTGAGGTGTCTACATCAAGAGTGGGATTTATTCATCCACATGATGGATTGATACTGGGCCACTCGGTGACAATTGCATCTACGAAGCTTGCAAGCATGTGACTAGGTCATGGAAACGAGTAAAAGTTTTTGTCGGTAATGAGATTGAACACAGATTCCTAAAAAAATGAAATTGAACACAGTATGGAAATACCGAAGATCAAATCTCGTGCAAAGTAGGTATCATGAAACAAAGGGAATAAAACTCGACGTTTACGGTTCAACGATGAAATTTATCGAGTGCACAGAGGTCAACATGGGTTTCCAAATCCCGCTGTTGATCATTGATTGGAGAGGAGTCTCAATCATGTCTGGATTACTTCCGACCCGTAGGGTGGCACAATTAAAGGTATATGACACTTAGAGATCGATTCAAAGTTCCCATAAATATAAGTGACGAGGGTTAACTCGACAAATGTCCTAGATGAAGGACTTAGGATCGGGGAGATAGGGCGTCGGATGAACTCGAAGGTAAAGTTAGTCGAAATAGGTGTGTGTCGAAAGTAAACTTGGGTGTTCAACCTGGCTTGCTTTCAATCTGGCCTACACCGTCCCCTCCTGGCCCCTATATATAGGTGGCCAGGTCTCGAGGATCGGGTAGGGTACGATACAGATTACAATATCGACATACGGTAAGAACTCGTATTCGACTATCATTACAATTGGGCCTAGTTTATCGGGCCTCAGGGGTACTCAACTAGCGAGCTCTATTAACTATACCCTTGTCAGTAGCCCCTGAGATTCTACCAGAATTGTAGATTCAGGTTGAATCTCTAATCTTCAAATCTTCGACTTGATCAATTCTTTGACTTCTTCTCATCTTCAAATCTTTGACTTAGTCTTTTCGACTTATTTTCATGATATTCTTTCGCAAGGGGTTTTGATGAGCAAGCCTGACAACCCTGACGGATCAAGAGGTCAGTTAACTGCCGGAATAGATACTTGTCACCTACTTCAAATTCAATCCCCTTGGACTTGAATTCGGGATACCGGTCAAATCCACTCTTTTGCCGCATTTAGGACTTACAAAGAATGAATCCCAGTGGTTCTCAAGGTACCCAGTGCGTCCACCAGGATTTTCTTCACATCGTAGACACGGATACATACTAGCAGAGCGCATCCATGTGCGTATACCAGGCCACACAGGACGGATCCCGGGGTCTTACCTTTGTGACAAGTCACGGCATTCGAGTCGCGTTGCGATAACGCAACTCGAGAATCTTATGTCGCAGTCAAATTTTGACTGAAAATATTCGGGTTTCTTTCAACCATAAATCTCGCTCCCGATGGGAGTAACACCCCTGCACTTCTCCAGCTTTACTGCTTTACCAAGAAATATCGTCGGGTGCGCGCTCAGCGCTCCCGATGGGAGTAGCCCCCGAGGCTATACTCGAAAGAGATTTTTTCGAGTATAGGCTCGAAATAGAGTGCAATCCATCATTCTTCAACTCGAAATACTTCAACTTCAAGATACTTTATCTTCGAGATATTCTTAGAACGCCTTGTCATCGAATATGCTTCCACAACTCCATTAAAGATTTCCAGTCACCATCTTTTAAGAGTAGTAGCCCCCAAGGCTATAATCGAAAAATCCTTCACACATAATCTTCTCTAAGAATTTTGCATTTGTCGGCGCCATTTTCTGTTCGATAATATATCCTTTATGACATCAATGAATACGTCACTCTGTATCATTGCGAACCGTTGCATGGGCAGTACTGTAAATTTCTCAATTTTGGACCGTTAGTAGGCTGCCGTTTCCGCTCTTTGCGCCACGTCTCGGCCCACGATCCTTCTCCCAGAAGATATATAAGGGGCGTAGTGGGGGATTTTTACTGTTTACCAGCTCGTTCCCTCCGCCGCCTCCATTGCTGATCTCCTCTGCCTCCCTCTCTCATGCATAGCCCCCAAGCGCACTTCGTACTGGATGCGCGTGAAACACCTGGCCACTAAGAGCACCATGGCCAAGACTTCTGCCACCAACTGGGTTCGCTCCACCATCACAAAGAAGGAGGTGGAGAAGGCTACGGCGGACGGCCTCATCGCCGCCAAAGATTCCATCAAATTCCCCAGTACTGAACGGATCCCGAAGCCCCCGAGCGGTTATCGGGTAATGTTCCTTGCTTTCCTCCTCTGCGGTTTCTCTCTTCCTGCCCACGAGTTTCTCCGTGGGCTTCTGTTTGTTTACGGTGTGCAGCTCCACCAGCTTACACCGAATTCTCTTCTGCACATCGCCTGTTTCGTGACTCTCTACGAGTCCTTCTTGGGCATTGAGCCCCACTTCCTTCTGTGGAGGTCAATCTTTCGACTCCGCCCCAACGTTTCTTTGGCTAGGAAACCCGAACTGAGCGGAGCCGTCGTTTCTGTGCGCCCTGAGGCGCAATACTTTGAATTTTCCATGGCCGCGTCTGTCCAAGGATGGAGGACAAAGTGGTTCTATATCAAGGACCGCAAATCCTCTCCTGAAGATAAATTCGGCCTGCCTCCTTTTGATGCTTCCCAGGAGGTAAAGAAATTGGCATCATGGGATACACTCCCCTCAGATGCAGAAGCACAAGAAATTCTTCCTCTTCTTTCCCGCATCAAGTCTTTAAAAGGAGGTCAAGGGGGTGCTCTATCGGGTATGCAACTCATGGCGTTTTTTATTCAACGTCGAGTTCAACCCCTACAACACTGCCTTACCAAACTTTGGAATTACTCTGGCTTGGAGGATCCTACTCGCATATCTGAAGATCTGGTATCGAAAGAAGATGTCGACAAGCGAGTCCGGAATCTCACCAAGCTCACGAAGGAACATGCAGTTGAGGATTTAACCGCTGATGATTTCGACTCTGTGCACCCTCTTCCTGAGGTATGTATCCTTGCGTCCACTTTTTGTCAAACTTTGCTTGTTTCGACTTGCATTATTATTTGACTTTGCACTCTACTTTCTTATTTATATGCAGGGTCACCAATTCCTTGTTTCTCGTCCCCCTCTTCCAGAGACAGGGCCCCTACCAGCTGATCTGGCCTCTCCTGCATCTGAAGCCCCCGAGGCTGACGAAAGTCAGGACGGAGATGATGCCGAAGATTCAGAAGAAGAAACTAGCTCGTCGACATCTTCTCCTCCCGCTCTTGCTGAAGATGTCGATGTCGACAAGAAAAGGAAGTGTGTCGACGAAATTGCTTCATCGAGTTCTGCAGCAGCTGGTAAAGCCCCCGCTCATGCAGAAGATATGGAGTACTTCGACATGCTAGCATCGTAAGTATTGTATTCGAGTTCCTCGATTGCATTTTTCTTGCCTTGTTTCCATAACTTATATTCTTCGCGCAGTGATGACGAAGAGCCGCCAACAGCTGCTCCACCAACTTCTCCTGCGGCCATTGATGAGCCTATCGAACCAGATGTCGCACCGAGGGCTACCAGGTCCGGTGTGAAGAAGGTTCCTCAAGCCCGATACCCTAAATGCTCAAAGAAGGCCAAAGAAACCGACGTTTCTCTGGAAGCCCATGCATCTATGGTTTCTCCTGATGATGTGAGCAATTCTTCTTTACTTGCTTTCCATTCATGCACTTCTACTCTTACACACTTCTTTTCTCAGGCTTTAGTGAAGAGATTTATCGCCCTGGGCACGGAGTGTGCGGGGTACCTAAAGGTTGCGAAAGCTTCCGAAGGTACAATTTTGATGTCCTAGTCATTACTTTTTCTTCTGTGCTTTCTCTTTTGCCACTTATCTGACTCCCTTTTGTCTTCTTTTGTAGCTGCTTTAGCAACAGCCAATGCTCGAATTGCGTCACTGGAAGCGGAGCTTAATGCTTCGCGAAAAGCTTATGATGTGGCGGCCGCTGCTAAAGCGAATGCTGAGAAGTCGCAGAAAGCTGCGCTTAGCAAAGCGAAGAAAGCTGAAAGAAGTTTTAGCTGAAGCCAACAAGGAGCATGCTCAACGAGAGCAAGCCGTGGCGGAGCATCTTCACACAATGTCGACTGCCACTGAAAGTAAGTGCTTTGCCTTGTCTTCTATTGTCGACTTATGTTGCACTGTTGTACTTGTTGACACTTGTCTCTTCTTTTCTTTTTTATTGCTCAGAATTTACCGGGGTATCTCCGTCGTCCTTGCAAACGGACGATGATCCTCTTATGAATGCGGTTAACCTACTCGAAGAAAACTGGATATCTATCCAGGAGACTTTCGAGTTAGTCAGCCGCGTTCTATCATGGCTGTTTGCCGGCTTGTGGCCGAAGAAAAGGGCGACAGTTCCAAAGGATAACTTGACTGAACTTGCCAAGTCCTTCGACACCACTGAAGACCCCACTCTCCAGCTGAAAGGCCTTTCCATTAAGCGTGGCGCCGAGGGTGCTATTGCGCTTTCTCTCGCTCATGGGACGAACTTCGACTGGGAGAGGGTTAGCTCCCCTCATGGCCACACCCGTGACGAGATGAAGGTTTTCTTCGAGAGGGCGAAGAAGTTGGCACCTGCATTGCTGACAACTATTTCTCCTTCGGCATTCTCTGCGGTGCCTGCTGCACCAGCTTCAGCGGCAGAAAATCCAGTACCACCATCGACTTCTGGCGAGGAAGCTGCCGTGCCCTCCTCTGCCACGGAACACAATGCTGAGGTGGCGTAGACTCGGCTTTCTTTGTAGTTTTTTAGTTTTTCTCCTTTTGGATGCAACAAATTCTAGTTGCGTGCAACCCGAGAACCTTAGTCATAGGGTCTTGCACTTATGTAAATATGTTTCCAGCGTATGAAGTATTATGCTGTCTCTCTGAAATGTTTTTCTCCTTTCTTTTCCTTTTTGGCTTTGCAGTCGATGCGCGTCAATGATCCTTTGACTCACGTTCCTGCTCCTTCCTCTGACCGTGGATTCGATCCTCAGATTTCGTCGACTCCTAGTCGATGCAGTCAATGCGCAAAGTATTCTTCCAGGATATCTGACCTTGAGGCTCGCCTAACTTTGGCCAAATGTCAAGCACAGATGGCTATTAAAAAGGCTAGCCAAACAAGTAGCTATATGAAGAAAATCTCTTCCCTTGAGGAAAAGGTCTCCAGTTTGATGGCTAAGGTTATTCATAATGAAGAATGCGAATCTTTCATTCTTGGCATTGTCGAGTCTGCCTGCGAGATGTTGCGATGTGAGTCTTCTTTCGACTTCTCCTTTCCCTGTTTGTGCACTGCTGTTTTTGTGACATCTTTTACCATCGTAGGTACTTGTTTGGATTTTGCTGCTGAGGAACGTCGAGTTGCTGAGCGAAATGCGGCTCTGGAGAAAATATCGACTGGCTGTGAGACTTTGTGGTCTGATCCTCGACGCCGGAGCGCCATCGTATTGCTTCAAGACCGTGCCCAGCATATTGGCGAGTCAGTTGATGGTTGCCGGCGAGCTCTCACAACTATGCACTCCGTTATGCTTCCTCGTAATCCTTTGCCTGCAACTTTCCCACTTCTTCTTGATACTTTCAGATCCAGCCATCGTATTCATAGGTTGATAGAGCTGAACTTAGTGGCTGGTGCCAATTTTGCTCTTGGGTGGATACGCAAGTGGCACCCCAGGCTGAATTATAGCACGATGTCCCTGAGTTTGGCTCCGGGTGGAGCTAGCCTTCGGGTACATATGGAGAACACGCTGCAACCTGCTCGAAGACTCGTAGCTAAGCTTCTGGAGGCAGATGCTACGTTCTTCCGTGAGTACCATTATTTAGATCCTTTAGGCGTAGATGATTCTGACAACCCTATGTTGTAAGGTGTATGTGGAACGCGAGAGCTTATTTATTTCGCGACTATATGTCTGAAACTTATTCTCAAGGCGTACCTGTATGATTCGTGTGTTTGCCGCACCTTCTCGTTGAAAGACTCGTAAACTCGAATATGAGGAACGCTTTGTCTTTATTTTTACTTGTAATGTAAGATACATGGGGTGACCCAAGAGATCCGGCCTATGACCTGTGTTCTGGATCTAGAGGGCATTGCCCCTGGTATAACTCGTGGCTTTTACAGCCGTTAGTTTTCTACTCTACTCTTTTGGTGCTTATTCTATCATGGTTTGTTCTTCTTTTCCTGCGTCTTTGTCTTCCCCTGATGCTTCTACTCGTGGTTTCTTCACCTCGGGCTCCATAGCGCGTCCCTCGAGTAGCTTGATGCCTTCTGCAGTCGTGTTCTTCACCTTTCTGCATAGTTGGCTATTATGCCAAAGTTTTGCGCCATCTTGTGGAACTCCCTGTCGCAAAGATCTGAGACTTCAAAAATTCCCTTTGACTGTAATTATTCCCCTTGGACCTGGCATTTTGAGTACCAGATATGTGTAGTGAGGTACTGCCATGAATCGCGAAAACGCGGGCCGTCCGAGGATTGCATGATATTGAGATGGCCAGTCCATGACTTCGAAGTCGAGCTTTTCTCTCCTGTAGTTTTGTCGGTTGCCGAAGCAAACATTGAGTGCTATCCGACCCAGTGGGTAATTGGCACTTCCTGGCACGATCCCGTGGAAGGAACAATCTGTTGGTTTCAGGAACTCCAGCGATATGTGCATTGCCCTGAGTGTTTTTGCGTATATAAGGTTAATTCCGCTTCCTGCATCCATGAATATTCTGTCGACATCATACGCGCCGATTTGAGCTTTGAGTACCAGAGGCGCGTTTCCTGGCCGAGGTACCATTATAGGGTGGTCTTCTCTGTTGAACTCAATTGGCTGTTCTAACCAATGCAGATACTCTGTTGCGGCTGGAGGCGAAATGACTGCTAGATTGACTTGTTGAGTTATACTCTTTTCTTCTTTGTTCGACTTAGGCACAGGTTGTATCATTGCTGTGATGTGTCCTTTTGATGGGACATACCCTTCGTCGTCGTCGTGTCCCTTGTTTTGCTGATCTTGTCCTTGAGGAGCTCCGTTGTTTCCTTGCTGGTTTGTTGGAGGATTGTTGCTTCCTTCGAATCCTTGTCGCCTTGCTTCGGTTTGTTTGTTTATTGCTGCTTCTTGTAGTTTTAAGAATGTTGTGCAGTCTTTCATTGCAAGCCTTGATACTCGCTTCCCGTCGACGAACGCTGAGTGTATATGACAAGGCCCGTTGAGCATATCTTCTGGTGATGGGTTGTACTCTCTGGATTTTCTTGTAGGGAACTTCTTATAGTCCTCCTTTCCGTAGCTTCGATATCCCGAGCTTCTACGATCATTTCCTTGATAGCTGTTGTCTTTATATCCTGCGGCGACTTGGCTATGCGAGCCGTAGGTGTCGTAGTTTCGGGATCGTCTCCTTTGACTTCCATATCTATTTCTTCTGTCATCCTCTGGAGATCGCGTCCGCTTGTTGTTGCACGCATCTTCTCCATCTGCAAATTTGTTTATTGTGTCCATGAGGTCTGACACTGTTTTCGGCTTGATTCTACCCATCTCTTCGACTAGGTCTCTTCGCCTTAATCCGATGATGAACGCGCCTATTGCTCTTTCATCTGAAACTTTGACTGCTGAATTTTTGATGAGGCTCCATCTTTGGATGTATGCCCGTAGTGTTTTGTCGCGTTGCTGTACGCACGCTTTGACTTCTTCTATTGATGTTGGCCGTTTGTATGTCGACCTGAAGTTGCTTGTAAATTGCTTTGTGAGGTCTTCCCAGTTTCCAATGGATTCTTTCTCTAGTTTGCTCAACCATGACCTTGCTGCGCCGGTGAGGTGTAGTTGCAAACTTTGCATTGCTGTTTCTTTGGTTCCTCCTAATATTTGAACTGCTTGTAAGTAATCTGCGAGCCACGATTGTGGTTCCTGTGATCCATCGTACTTTTGCTGATCATGAGGTAGCTTGAATCCCTTGGGAACTGGAGTAGTGTGAACCCTGCGGGTAAAGCACGATGCCCCCATCTCTTTCTCGTCGTCTTCATAGTCGCGTTTTTCATTCGGGGATCGCGATCTTCGAGTTCCGCCGTGCTGTTTTGGTGATGGTGATCGAGATCGATGCTTGCTGCTTCTGTGCCTAGGACTATTCTGACGGTGAGGTGACCTTGCTTTATGCACTTCCTTGTGCTGATATGCTTCTTCTCCTTTTGCTGATAGCTTGTGGCCTACCATGTTGAGTCCGTTCAATGCTGCTCTATGCATGTGTTCCCTAGGATCTCCTGGACTTGGTCGAGTTGTGAGTAGATATGCTTGCGCTGCTACTAATGCTGCTTCAGGTGTTTTTGGTAGGATGTTCCCCTGCTCGTCGACTATGGTTTTGTGGTAACTTGGTCTAATCTCTCTATGTATTGTCATTGTTGAAGTCCATATGATCTGCCTTACATGATTATGGAACAATCTGTGTAATTCTTATGGTGGATATTGTGCTATGAGATGATATCTGTTATGCATCTACTGTTGTGTTGAGACTTTATGGTTTTTCATACTTGGGGACACCTATGATACATGCAATGAATTATCTATGCATAATGTCTTGTCTACCATGTCATGAGATGCTTGACACCACCAAGTGTAGGTAGATGGGAGAGTTGTGAAAGCACATATATTTATAAGTCATTGCACTAGTACTTAGGATATATTTTCCTTTAAGAGTACGATGTATGTGGGTAAAGGGTGTCCGAGGTGACAGCCGGCATAAGCATCGAGCGACAAAAATAGTGTAGAAAGCATCCTTTATCTGGGGGTAAAAAGGGAGAAGTATGACATGGTGGAGTGAGAAGTCCACACTCTAAGGCTTACTACAAGGGTGACCCCGGAACACATATGTGTACTTCTTTCAACTATGTATTTTAGGACATGTAGCCGCCACATAGTTATCATTAAAGCATGACATTTGCATTTAATTTTATCATCTATAATATGATCATCAACATAGATAGAGAGAGAGGATTGAGTGAACCATGAACCCAGGTCCATTGTTCCCATAATCACAAACTCCTTGTCTTGTCCTCTTGCATTTAGAGGATTGGGACACTTTTATTATTGTTTTGTTATCTTTTACTATGTTGCATTAAGTCAACCTCCTTTGGTACTTTAAATTGTTTAGTGCATAAACAAATAACATTGTGACACTCTAGTTGGAGAAAGTAATAGCTTTTCCTTTTTGCTCCTACGGATCGATACTCATACTTCCTCATTGAGAGGTGCTACAGTGATCCCCTTCTCTTGGGGGTTATTAGCAGCTCATATGGCATCTAATCAACATAGCACAAGAGAGAGATAGATTAAGCTACTGCCACAAACCCATAGTCCAGAGGTGGACTAGTCCCTCTTCATCATGGTGGCGGTGTTGGTGATGTTGGAGAGGTTGGAGAAGCAACAGGGGATGGCTTTGGCAGTGTTTCCCTCTCCAATCTTCGCACCTCTGTTTTGTGGTTTCATGTTTGTCCACCGCCTCCTCAAGGGAACGCCTCGGGGGGGTCTTTATATAGAACTTTTTAGGTCAAGACGATCAATCTGGGATGAAGACGTACGACATCAAAGCCTCGAGGGGCAAATGGCCTCTGGTGGCGCACCCTAGCTAAGGGCCCATGCCACGTAGGCTTGTTTGAGCCTCATTGGCCTACTTGTGTGTTCATTCATCTCATATTGTTGCTCCGGGACAAATAGTGACTCCAGAAAAAGCCTCGCTTCGTTTGAGTTTTGGAAGGTCCCTAAAACGTTAAAATACGCAAAACAGGTGTTTCATGTTCTACATAGTTATAACCCAAATAAGGGGGGTCGATGGAAAATCCCTATAATTCAATGCAAAACATGACTATAAAATCTCATAACATCTAAATATGTTGGTATATGCAACAATAAACTAAAAAGTTCCTGCATGAATTTTGCATGCATCAGCCACTGATACTTCTTTTTCGTGATGTCCCCTTGCCAAAAAATCTAGACCAGTAACCAGTTTATGCAAGACTCCTTTTTGCAACAGGAACAAGGATAACATTCTTAGTACTAAAGTGATTAGTACCAGTCATCTTCCCAGGCAACAATCTAACTTTCAAACTACTTATTCATTTTTGTAGTCTTTCTTCAACTAACTTCCATTCGAGAATAGTGAGTCTCTGATAACCCACAAGTAGAGGGGATCAGTTGTAGAACCTTTCGATATGAAAGGTTGTCAAACCCACGAGGAGCACAAGGAATTAATTGGTTCATAAGTTTGGATTAATAACAATAAAAGGTGCAAAGTATTTTTGGTGTTTTGAGTGTAAGCGGCAAGAAAACAAACAAGTGAGTATAAGAAAATAGAAAGATAACAAGTAGCCGCTCTTTTCCAAAACAAAGTACAATCCTCTATGAACAAGAGGACAGGCTTGAGTTTGCACGTATATGAAACAAACAATTTCGAGGCAGCCCGGATTAACTTATAAAATAGGTTTCTGCAAGAATATGCTGAATAAAGTGTCAAGTTTAGTCTCATTGGAGAGAGCCAAAAATAGGTGCTGCCACTAAATGCACAAACTCACCCCTAATGGTTGATCCCAAGGCCACCAAAGTGTACAAGCAAGGGAAATATTAAGACTAAAAGTTGAACCACTGCTTTAAGTTCTAAGGTCCCCGATCAAGAACCCCCTTATTGCAAGTCTATGAATCAAAACTGTGTTTCTATCACTCACAATGCATCCTCATATCCTTGCTCTAACGTGCAGCCCTATGAGCCCATAAAGGTGATGTAATACACAGTCGACTTTCTCATATTAGCATCATAGAACCACATCAAAGCATAAAACTTGACATCTTACTCAATGCATATTATATAGAAATCATAAGTCATCCCTATGCCCTTAGGAACATAGAGAACTACTCACAATGATAAATCATGATAATGATCAGTGGCATAATGGTGACAACATAGTATAAAAATATAACTTCACCACAAAATAATCTCAAATCCCCAAGCACAACATGCACAAGGTTCAACAAAAACAATCTAGGGTTCTGATCTACAAAAAATGCAAGGGAGATGATGTCGATCTCAGAGATGATGATGGAGATGGTGATGAAGACTCTTCTCCCAATGCCAAGGGAGCTCCGGTGGAGATGAAGGTGCCAATTTCCCTTCGGTGATGGCCGTGGAGCAGCAGGACCTTCCCTCTCCCAAAGAAAAAGAGGACTTTCGCCTCCACATTCGCCTTAGAAAAATATGTGAAAATTAGGCGTAGGTTTTTCATTGGAACGGGGACTCTGTAAAAACGGGGCGACAAGGTGACAAGGCGATGCTCGGAGGCCAAGACAGGCCCCACAACACATGCAGGAAGCTGATCCGCATGGTGGGCCCTGATACGTCTCCAACGTATCCATAATTTTTGATGCTCCATGCTTGTTTTTACACCATTTGCTTAGTGTTTCGTTACACTTCATGGCATTTTATGCATTTTCCGGAACTAACCTATTAACGAGATGCCACAGTGCCAGTTCCCTGTTTTCTGCTATTTTTGTGTTTCAGAAATGTTACACAGGAAATATTCTCGGAATTGGACGAAACAAAAGCCAGAAGTCCAGATATTCACAGGAGCTTCCAGAAGACTGAAGAGGAGACGGAGAGGAGCCACTGGTTGGCCACACCACCAGGGGGCGCGGCCTGGGGCTGGCCCGCACCCACCTGTGGTGAGCCCCACCAGGTCCACTTCTGACGCCGCCCCTTCGCCTATAATGACCCCCCGATGGGAAAAACCTAAACACCCGATCACTTTTCCAGAAACATATCGCGATCCGCCGCTGTCGTCGACCCGAGATCGGGAGGGTCTAGAAGCTCTTCTCGGCACCCTGCCGGAGAGGGGAATCGCCACCGGAGGTCTTCTTCATCGCCATGCTTGCATCCGGCGCGATGAGTGAGTAGTCTACCTTGTACTATGGGTCCATAGCAGTAGCTAGATGGTTGTCTTCTCCACCATGTGCTTCATGTTTAGATCTCGTGAGCTGCCTCACATGATCGAGATCACCGTTATGTAATTCTACATGTTGTGTTTGTTGGGATCCGATGAATATTGGTGTTATGATTGAGTTGATGTACTAAATTTTATCTTATGTTATCTCTATGTTGTTTATGATCTTGCATGCTCTCCGTTGTTAGTAGCTCTCTTCACCGAGTAGTTGCTAGTGACTCCAAGAGGGGGTATTTATGCTCGATAGTGGATTCATGCCTCTATTTAATCTGGGGGAGTGACAGAAACCTCTAAGGTTGTAGATGTGCTGTTGCTACTAGGGAGAAAACAACATTCATATGCTCGAGGGCATATGCTTTGTTTATATTACACACTTTGCTTAATGCAGTTATCTGTTGTTCGCAACTTAAGATTTGTGGAGTTCTCGGATTGATTCACCATAAGTGGATTATTAGTCATAGATGCAGTTGGATGGCGGTCTATGTATCTTGTTGTAATGCCCAGTGTAAATCTCATAGTGATCCTCTTGACATATCACGTTGTCTTTATTCTATCAATTGCCCAACTGTAATTTGTTTACCTAGCATGTGTTATTTTATCTTATGGAGAGACACCACAAGTGAACTGTGGACCCCGGTCCTATTTCCTTTATATTGCTATCACCTATTTACTTTACTCGCACTATTTACTTTACTCGCATACTATTACTATTTTCCACTCGATACACTCATTCCTTTGTTTACAGCAAACCGGTGAGATTGACAACCTCATCGTAAGTTGGGAGCAAAGTATTTGGTTGTGTTGTGTGCAGGTTCCACGTTGCTACTAGCTGAAGATGCGCTAACTCATTTGATCGTAAACGGCGCCCTTGTTGGAGTGTCACTAGGCTATCAAGCATCACCTTCAGTCGTTTGGCTTCCTCCTCTCCTGATCGACATACCTTGGTTTCTTACTGAGGGAAAACCTTGCTGCTGTACTCATCATACCTTCCTCTTGGGGTTCCCAACTGGACGGTGCTTTTCATAATCAACACCGTGCCGCATCAAGCTCTTTTCTGGCCCGTTGCCGGGGAGGAAAAATAATACTTCTGCAAGGGGAGTTTCGCACGCACATCCTTTACTTTGTTTTAAGTTTTGCTTTACTTTATTTTTACTTGCATTGTTTTATCAAAAACACAAAAAAAATTAGTATCCTTTATAGTTGCTTTTACTTGTCTGCTTTTAGTTTTGCTAGAATGGCTACTCCTGAGAACACCAAGTCATGTGACTTTACTAGCACTAATAATAGTGATTTTATCTGCACTCCTATTGCGCCACCTGCTCCTGCTGCAAATTTTTATGAGATTAAGCCTACTTTGTTGAACCTTGTTATGAAAGAGCAATTTTCTGGTGCTAGTACTGATGATGATGCAGCTCATCTCAACAATTTTGTTGAGCTATGTGAGATGCAGAAATATAAGGATGTGGAAAGTGATATTATTAAGCTTAAGTTGTTTCCTTTTTCTTTGAGAGGAAAAGCTAAGGATTGGTTGTTATCTTTGCCTAAAAATAGTATTGATTCATGGGCTAAGTGTAAGGATGCTTTTATTGGTAGATACTATCCTCCTGCTAAGATTATAGCTTTGCGTAGCAATATTATGAAGTTTAGTCAGTTTGATAATGAACATATTGCTCAAGCTTGGGAAAGAATGAAATCTATGATAAAGAATTGTCCCACTCATGGACTGACTACTTGGATGATTGTCCAAACTTTTTATGCAGGATTGAATTTTTCTTCAAGAAACCTATTGGATTCAGCTGCTGGAGGCACTTTTATGTCCCTTACCTTGGGAGTCGCAACAAAGCTTCTCAACAATATGATGGTAAATTACTCTGAATGGCACACCGAGAGAGCTCCACAAGGTAAGAAGGTAAATTCTGTTGAGGAAACCTCTTCCTTGAGTGATAAGATTGATGTTATAATGCTTATGCTTTCTAATGATAGAACTCATGTTGATCCTAATAATGTTCCTTTAGCCTCTTTGGTTGCCCAAGAAGAGCATGTTGATGTAAACTTCATTAGAAACAATAATTTTAACAACAATGCTTATAGGAACAATTTTGCTAGTAACAATTATAAGCCGTTTCCTTCTAATGGTGATAATAGCTACCTTGGTAGACCTAAAATGCCCAATGAAGAAAGAATTTTTGAACTTGAAAAGGCTACCAAGAATTTTATGCAGGCGCAATATGAGCAGAACAAGGCTTTCACCAAGACCATGGAGGAGCAATCAGCTCCGTTGAGGACTATTAGTCATCAACTTGAAAATTTAAACAAGGCTATTTCTGAGTTGCAAGCTAAGGTTTCCAAAGCTGAAACCGATATTTCATCCTTGTCTAATGCGCAATCTTCCTTGATTAATAGAATGTCCGCTAAGCCTGATCCTTTTGCCACTGCTAATGCTATCCAAGTTAGAATTGATGAAAATGTTAGGATGCTAGCAGAATTGCATGCCAGGTGGGAAAGAGAAGATGAGATGGCTAGAAAGATGAAGGTATGTACCATTAATAGCTCAAATGATGTTATTCCTAATGCTAGCAATCCTCTTACTTTGATTGGTGTAGAGAAAACTCCCACTCCTTGTGTTAAAAAGCCTAAAACTACCAAAACTTTTTCTCAAAAGAGTGCTGAAATTTTTCAGAGTATGGGAGATGATAGCTCTATTTCCTTTAATGATTTTGATGTTGATGGCTGCAATATATCTGAAGTTATTTTGTTCTTGCAAAAGCTTGCTTTGACTCCCAATGCTAGTTCTTTAAATGTTGCTTTTACTAAGCATATTACCAATGCTCTCATGAAAATTAGGGATGAAAAGTTAAAGCAAAAAGCTTCTGTTCCCAAGAAGTTAGAAGATGGTTGGGAACCCATCATTGATATGCATGTTAATAGTTTTGATTGCCCTACTTTATGTGATCTAGGTGCTAGTATTTCTATCATGCCTAGAAAAATTTATGACATGCTTGATTTACCACCTCTTGAAAAGTGTTATTATGATGTTCCTATTGCTGATGTTGCTAAGAAGAAACCTTTGGGAAGGATTAATGATGTTCTTATTATGGTTAACAATAACCTTGTTCCCGTTGATTTTCTTGTCATGGATGTTGAATGCAATGCTTCATGTCCTATTATTTTGGGAAGACCTTTTCTTCGAACTGTAGGTGCCATCATTGATATGAGGGAAGGAACCATCAAATATCAATTCCCACTCAAGAAAGGTATGTAACACTTCCCTAGAAAGAGAAAGAAATTAGTTTTTGACTCTATTCTTAGAGAAAATTATGATCTTGATGCTTCATCACTTGATATTACTTGATTCGCATTTTCTGCGCCTAGCTCAAAGGCGTTAAAGAAAAGCACTTTTGGGAGATAACCCAATGTTTTTACATTCAGTTCTTTTTCTTTTATTTGAGTCTTGGAAGTTATTACTACTGTAATGACCTCTCCTTATCATTTTTATTTCGTTTTTGTGCCAAGAAAGCCTCTAATTTGAGTGAGGTAAGATTTGGGGATGTTGCTGTCCTGAAACAGTTTTTGGTGCTGCACCGTAAAAATTTGTGAAAATTCTCTGTATATATTTTGGACCTGCGATTTCTTGTGCATATGCCCCAGGTTATATCCAAACTTTCATTAGTTGAACACTTTTTGATTTGAGCAACAGAAAACCCTCTAAAAATTCGACCTTTGTCAGCTGTTCTGTTTTGACAGATTTCTGCCAATATTTATGTTTGCCGCTTTATTGCTTTCTTTTTTAGTTCTTTTGATCATGGAACTTTTGGGTAAGTTGCTACAGTAGTATATACTTTATATGTGGTGGTTTTCAGTTGAAACCTGAAGCAAAAAGGGGTTGATTCTATGTTATGCTTACACTAATGTTGCTAATAGATTTGTGTTTAGTTTTGTATGAAGGAAGTTTTCGAGTGTAGGGATTGGAGAATGATGAGATGAGTTGAAGAATGGACAAAATATCAAGCTTGGTGATGCCCATGTCACCCCAAGAAATATCCAAGAAGTACAAGCGTCAAAGCTTGGGGATGCCCCCGAGGCACCCCTTCTTCATCGGCAAAAATTAGGTCACCTTTCAACGCACTATATCTTTATTGCTTCATGCACTATGTGTTTTTCTTGGAGCATCAGTTGTTTTAGTTTTCAGTTTTGTTTAGTTTTGTTTGCTGCAATAAATGGTTGGACCCCAACAAATTTCTTTTGGAGAAGTTGCCTTGCTTTTCATTTGCCAAGAACACTCCGTTTTTCACTCTATTCGTTTTTACGAGTGTTCTCTTTTTCTAGAACTGCGTTTAGCTTTCGATTTTCACCTTGATTTGTGTTCAGATCTTGTTATATCTTTACATCAAGGTGTATTTTTGCCTCTGGTCCATATTGGTTTTCATCAAAAGAGTTGTTTATAATAAATTCGAATGGTGTTGGAAAAGAGAAAAAGCTTTATGCAAAAAAGTGGTACAAGAAGGAGCTTGTGTAGACTGCGGCCTAGCCTTTTGCATGTTGTGCTTGATGTCTTTTTGATAGTATGTTTAGTGGTTTTTCTGTAGCATGACTTGTCTCAAATGACTGAGATTGCTTAATGAGCCTTTGAAAAAATCATGCGTTGTTTTAATTATTTGGAAGCATTATTTTGGTTTTCTCCTTGATGCTTTATTTGGGTTGACTTGGCACATGCTCACACATGTTAGACTCATACAAAGTCACCATTGCCTCTATGATCATTTATTTTTTGACTTTTGATGCCATCTTATGCTTCTTTTAATGTCGCTTTGTCGCTTTGCATGATTATGGCCGTTATTGCTCTCTTAGTTGGTCGCTCCTAGTCTTTTGCTAGCCCTCATTTTGTACTGAGTATGAGCTCTACTCGTGCATCCAACTCCTAAAAACTAAGTTTGTCATTGTGTCCACCATACATACCTATTAGCAATTTGCTATTCCAAAGTAAATTTGACTTGCTTTTATCTATCCTTCAAATTAAACTCTTTTTGGTGTTATGCGAAAGTTGGTCAGTAAAGCTCTCACGAACCTGATGGCACACTTTACTTTTCTCGTTTTAAAATTTTGACATTGTGGCTCTCTTATGTTGAGTTGTTATGCTTGCAAGTTGTAAGTTGGAAAATAGCCCAGCCATGCCGTCATGGGGCAAGCTTTCAATATTGCACTATCTTTCATTTGAGTTGATATCCTGATCTTTTGTTTATGGATACTCGCGATGTGAAATAAGTTGGGAATCTTGCGGGATCATGGAGTTTTTATATGTGTTAGGGAAACGCCTGGGCCACTAATCTAAGCCATGCATCATTCATGGTGGAAATTTACAGCATGCCCACAGTGGACATTCGACGACGCATCTCAAAATAAAAAGATATATCAATGGTAAATAAAAGAGATGTCGAGGTGTTCATTGTCTGTTTGTCTTGTCATTTTGATGTGGGCTTATTCCATGTCATCGGGCAGGAGGTACCCCGTTGGCGGTTCTCGATGATACACATATATTTACAATGACAAGAGCTTGCTTGGGACTCTAAGTCGAGTAGCATGAGGTTTGGGTATTCGTACTTGATACGTCTCCAACGTATCCATAATTTTTGATGCTCCATGCTTGTTTTTACACCATTTGCCTAATGTTTCGTTACACTTCGTGGCACTTTTATGCATTTTCCGAAACTAACCTATTAACAAGTCGCCACAGTGCCAGTTCCCTGTTTTTTGCTGTTTTTGTGTTGCAGAAAAGCTACACAGAAAATATTCTCGGAATTGGACGAAACCAAAGCCAGTCGCCCAGAATTTTACCGAAGCTTCCAGAGAACCGAAGAGGAGTTGGAGTGGGGCCATGAGGGGCCCTCACACCAGGGCGGCGTGGCCTGGGGCTGGGCCGCGCCCCCTATGTGTGAGACCACCTCGGTCCACTTCTGACGATGCCCCTTCGCCTATAAAGACCCCCCGACGGGAAAAACCTAAGTACCCGATCAGTTTTCTAGAACATATCGCGATCCACCGCCGCCATCGACCCGAAGATCGGGAGGGTCCAGAAGCTCTTCCCGGCACCCTGCCGGAGAGGGGAATCGCCACCGGAGGTCTTCTTCATCGCCATGCTTGCCTCCGGAGCGATGAGTGAGTAGTCTACCTTGGACTATGGGTCCATAGCAGTAGCTAGATGGTTGTCTTCTGCACCATGTGCTTCATGTTTAGATCTCATGAGCTGCCCTACATGATTGAGATCACCGTTATGTAATTCTACATGTTTGGTTTGTTGGGATCCGATGAATATTTGTGTTATGCTTGAGTTGAAGTACTGAAATTTATCTTTTGTTATCTCTATGTTGTTTATGATCTTGCATTCTCTACGTTGTTAGTAGCTATCTTGGTTGAGTAGTTGCTAGTGACTCCAAGAGGGGGTATTTATGCTCGATAGTGGGTTCATGCCTCTATTTAATCTGGGGGAGTGACAGAAACCTCTAAGGTTGTAGATGTGTTGTTGCTACTAGGGGGAAAACAACATTCATATGCTCGAGGGTATATGCTTTGTTTACATTACACACTTTGCTTAATGCAGTTATCTGTTGTTCGCAACTTAATACTCATGGGGTGTTCGGACGATATCCCCGAGAGTGGATTATTAGTCATAGATGCAGTTGGATGGTGGTCTATGTATTTTGTTGTAATGCCCAGAGTAAATCTCATAGTGATCCTCTCTTCATATGCACGTTGTCTTTATTCTATCAATTGCCCAACTGTAATTTGTTTACCCAGCTTGTATTATTTTATCTTATGGAGAGACACCGCTAGTGAACTGTGGACCCCGGTCCTATTCCCTTTATATTGCTATCACCTATTTACTTTACTCGCACTGTTTACTTTACTCGCATACTATTATCACTTTCCACTCGATATGCTCATACCCTTTGTTTCAAGCAAACCGGTGAGATTGACAACCTCATCGCAAGTTGGGAACAAAGTATTTGGTTGTGTTGTGTGCAGGTTCCACGTTGCAGCTAGCAAAGCAAAGCTTGGACGAGGCGCCCTATAAATTGTCCTGAGTTGTCGCAAGCTAGCAAGCATCACCTTCAGTCGTTTGTCTGCTCCTCTCCTGAACGATAAACCTTGGTTTCTTAACTGAGGGAAAATCTTGCTGCTATATTCATCACACCTTCCTCTTGGGGTTCCCAACGGGCTGGTCATCAACCAGCAATCAGTACTTCACGGGACACGAGGTTTTCAACTTATGATTTGTCAAGCATATGCACCATAAGTGTTTTTGCATTAACTTTAACCATTCAAGATGCCTATGATGGGGGCAATGAGAGCTCAAAGCCGGTAAGTACCATAATTTTTGAAGGTTTATAAAACTTGCAATCACTGCTTCCCTCCGCGAAGGGCCTTTCTTTTACTTTTATGTTGAGTCTCCACCTTCTATCTTTATGCACCGTTTAAGAGAGCATAGTTGTCATTCTGAGTATAATGTGCATTGTCCCAAAGTTTTCATTGATTGATTCATGATGTTGGTTTCACTTGTTCTTAAATTACTTGTATCTAGTCACCCTCTTAAACTTGAAGGTGTCCAATGCATTTATGTTTTGCTCTCTCATGAAGGACAAGCTGAAAACCATTTGCTATGTTTTTCCATATGATTTGAACACACGTTTGACTTTCATTGTTTCATTTTCATGATCTTTTGTTTGTGTTCTTTTTCATGTTATAACATGGTTGCTAAGTTTCTTCTATCAAGATTATATCTTTCATGCCCATGTTTTAAGTTCTTTTGATCCCAGCGCACAATGCTTACATACATGATCAAGATTGTGTAGGTGCATGTCACCTCAAAAATTATTTCTTTTGTTATCACTTACCTACTCGAGGACGAGCAGGAGTTAAGCTTGGGGATGCTGATACGTCTCCAACGTATCCATAATTTTTGATGCTCCATGCTTGTTTTTACACCATTTGCTTAGTATTTTGTTACACTTCGTGGCATTTTTATGCATTTTCCAGAACTAACCTATTAACGAGATGCCACAGTGCAAGTTCCCTATTTTTTGCTGTTTTTGTGTTTCATAAATGTTACACAGAAAATATTCTCGGAATTGGACGAAACAAAAGCCAGAAGTCCAGATATTCACAGGAGCTTCCAGAAGACCGAATAGGAGATGGAGAGGAGCCACTGGTGGGCCACACCACCAGGGGGCGCGGCCTGGGGCTGGCCCGTGCCCACCTGTGGTGAGCCCCACCAGGTCCACTTCTGACGCTGCCCCTTTGCCTATAAAGACCCCCCGACGGGAAAAACCTAAACACCCGATCACTTTTCCAGAAACATATCGCGATCCGCCGCCGTCATCGACCCGAGATCGGGAGGATCTAGAAGCTCTTCTCGGCACCCTGTCGGAGAGGGGAATCGCCATCGGAGGTCTTCTTCATCGCCATGCTTACCTCCGGTGCGATGAGTGAGTAGTCTACCTTGGACTATGGGTCCATAGCAGTAGCTAGATGGTTGTCTTCTCCACCATGTGCTTCATGTTTAGATCTCGTGAGCTGCCTTACATGATCGAGATCACCGTTATGTAATTCTACATGTTGTGTTTGTTGGGATCCGATGAATATTGGTGTGATGATTGAGTTGATGTACTGAATTTTATCTTATGTTATCTCTATGTTGTTTATGATGTTGCATGCTCTCCGTTGTTAGTAGCTATCTTGGCCGAGTAGTTGCTAGTGACTCCAAGAGGGGGTATTTATGCTCGATAGTGGGTTCATGCCTCTATTTAATCTGGGGGAGTGACAGAAACCTCTAAGGTTGTAGATGTGTTGTTGCTACTAGGGGGAAAACAACATTCATATGCTCGAGAGCATATGCTTTGTTTACATTACACACTTTGCTTAATGCAGTTATCTATTGTTCGCAACTTAATACTTGTGGAGTTCTCGGATTAATTCGCCACAAGTGGATTATTAGTCATAGATGCAGTTGGATGGCGGTCTATGTATCTTGTTGTAATGCCCAGAGTAAATCTCATAGTGATCCTCTTGACATATCACGTTGTCTTTATTCTATCAATTGCCCAACTGTAATTTGTTTACCCAGCATGTGTTATTTTATCTTATGGAGAGACACCACTAGTGAACTGTGGACCCCGGTCCTATTTCCTTTATATTGTTATCACCTGTTTATTTTACTCGCACTGTTTACTTTACTCGCATACTATTACTATTTTCCACTCGATACGCTCATTCCTTTGTTTACTGCAAATCGGTGAGATTGACAACCTCATCGTAAGTTGGGAGCAAAGTATTTGGTTGTGTTGTGTGCAGGTTCCACATTGCTACTAGCTGAAGACGCGCTAACTCGTTTGATCGTAAATGGCGCCCTTGTTGGAGTGTCACTAGGCTATCAAGCATCACCTTCAGTCATTTGGCCTCCTCCTCTCCTGATCGACCTACCTTGGTTTCTTACTGAGGGAAAACCTTGCTGTTGTACTCATCATACCTTCCTCTTGGGGTTCCCAACTGGACGGTGCTTTTCATAATCAACACCATGCCGCATCAGGCCCTCTTTTGGCCTTCTCGGAGCATTTTGCCTCTCCCTTTTGTGGACATGCTTCCCGTTGATGAAAAACCTGAGTTTAAAAATTCCAGGTTTTGTTAACTCTATTATGGTCCCATCATGCAGGGTTAAGTACACAAAAAAGAGATTTTGTCATGCGGGATTAAATAATTATGCAAAGGAGTTTTCAAGATAACCACCATAAATCAACTAAAAGTAATCAAATAACTCAAGATCAATCCTAATATCAGGAAAATCCCAACCCAAAAGACCCAAATATGTTGATACGAATTGCATGTATCAGTCTTTGATAATGAATCGGAATATCCAAATACCTAATTGGAAACTGGCCCTGCTCACAGCGAAACAAGTTGGCATGTGTGTTGGCCTTGCCTTGGGCCTTGCCAAAACAAAACATTATGGAATTTGATTTTCAACCCTGATAATTGCTCGAAAGCTAAAAGAATTAATTTTAGATTGCTTGCTTTATCAAGAGCATGTTCTTTAAAGAATGTTGTGTCGTTGGCATATTGAAGAATGGGAAGTCCACCATCAACTATATATGGAATTACCCCTTCAATGAGACCATCACCCTTAGTGCGTTTGATCATGATTTCGAGCATATCAACCACTATATTGAATAGCATTGGTGATAATGTATGGCCCTGTCAAATACTTTCCTTTGTCAGCAAGTATCTGTCGATGTCATCATTGACTTTGATGGCCACACTACCTCCAGATACAAAATTATTAATCAAAGCGCCTCACTCATCTAAACAACCTTTCATTTGGATTGTTTGTTGAAGGAATGACCACTTAAGTGTGGTAAGTCTTTTCAAAAAGTCTAGTTTGAAAATAACTCCATTCGGTTTTTTGTATGTAGTTCATGGACTGTTGAATACGCGGTACTCATTAGTGAACCTTTAATATATAAGGATGTTTTTACCTCTATTCATATTTCAAAATATGAAATTTAAATGATGTGACAAGCCAACGCTTTGCTACATAATCATTAAGAAATATGATATAGTGTATTTCAATTGTGCTTTATGAAAAATGTCTTAATTAGTAGCTTATATGCCATGGGTAGGACAACACGATGGTGTTGCATGGACAAATGAAGAAACCTTTTGTTTTTATCATTGCAAGGTACATGACAGTGACATAGACGTAGAGGTAACCAAGAAAAGGCAATTATTTTCTTCTTTCTATATCTTTCACGTTTGTCACAAATGTATGTACCAACTATAGTTGAGTTCTCCTGCTGTATTTTCAAGCAATATTGAGTTATGGGCTGCTGGGTATAGCTAGGTATAAATCACCTATATGGTTCTGCTAGTATTGCTAGTATATTTTCAAGCAATACGATGTTTATAATAAGCATACTGCATACCGCTAATTTAGACAAACATGTGCCATCTGAGTTAACGCATACGGTTATTTAACATTCAACCTTTCTAATCTTCGACTCCACCAACAATACAGTACAAAAGGTCGGTTTGTGAATGCCTTTGTCGCAAATGACTCAAGACAACAAATCATTTCAAAATGCTCAGCCTTGTGCATACTATTCATTTAGCCATGTGAGCAGGGGAAGCGTATCACATACCCTTTTGCATAGTGACGATTGGTTAAATCGTGTACGGCGGGCCATTTTAGCCGTGTGCGAAGCATATTTTGTACTAGTGCAATTAGCAAACTTTTGGTATGTTAAGGATATTTATACGTCTTTTCACATCCAAGATAAGCCAAAGCTCTGTCACGTAGCTTCATAATAATTTTGGAGGGAAATATATGTTTTTCAAGATAAACAATGTCCCGTAGGCACCTAATCTTATGTCATAATAGATCCAAACAATTGCCTCGGATTGACTGCAATATATAACTGCTCCTGTGGATACCTAAAAAAAGAAATTTAGAAGAACGGTATAATGTAGAAAAGAACTAATCATAATATCTAACTTTCGAAATGCTGAAAAAGATCACTAAAATTGAAATATGATACTAGTGAATTTCTATTGTGCTTACGATCACTCCTAGGGAAAAGCTTATCCCCGGCGCACCACAAAGGCTTATCCCTAGAGAATTTGGGTTCACCGGCGACCTACACGCCACTAGTACAGAATAGGTCATTGGCAGCGCGACGATTTCGGCTTTGCTGGCGCGGATTCGCCACACCATCAATTTCGCGCCACTATTCGTGGCGACCAATATCTCATTCAATCATATTATCGGCTATTGCTATTTATTCGTACCGTGATAATCCATCTCTATGACCTAATCACTTGCTGCGCAACTTTAATGTAATCTCACTAAGTGGGCCCAGAGTATCATATCCGTCATGCAGATGAGCGAATCCCGATATTGGTTTATACGCCTCAACCTACTCCTTTGGAAACCCAAGAGACATCTCTTCAGTCACCCTGCTATAGTGTGATGGTTGATGCAATCAAAGTTTCCTCCAAAAATAGTGATTAAATATAACCTCACGGTCTAAGGATTAAGTTACAACACTTTCTTCATATTGCAACATGAACATCATGACATGATCGTGTTGCAATACTAACTTTGGGTAAGTCCACCATGGCATTTATCAAATGGCATGATCTCATTATCAATTGGCGTAATCCTCCATAATCGGGAAACCTCGACCATCAGTTGACCAATGAACTAGCAATTAGAGAATTACTAGGGACTCTTTATCATTTAATATCACACCTATATGAATGTTTCCGATTGACATAGTTATAGCATAGTATTAAACTTATTATAAACTATATGAAATATGCAAATAAGTCCATTATTATTTTCCTCTAGGGCATATTTCCTTCATTTATTACATATGTTTGCAGTTTGGGCGCTGCTATTAGCTAGAGCGGCGGCTGGGATGCTGTTACTCGCCTCTTCGGCAGAAACAACGGCGCTCGAGCTAAGGTCGCCGGCGACCAACAGCAGGCTTCTTGGCCTCTAATGGCCTGCACCGCCGCTAGTCGACGGGCCATCGTCGCCAAGGTCGATGAAGACACGCGGCTAGGAAAGCTGGCTTATCGTCTTATTCCTAGCTGATGTCGTCACAGCCCTCATCATCGTCGTCGCCGCTTAGGCCTCCTCTCTACAACATCGTAGTACGCCTGCCAAGCGGGGTAGCCGGTGTCGCACGCTGCCTTCTATTAGAGATCCCTAGCGGCTTGCCGTTCGATAGCTATTAGCGTTTTGGTGGCTGCCTCCTTAGTGCCGAACTCCATCGAGATTTTGGCGGCATGGTCGGTGATGCGTGGTAAATAACTAGCCCATTGGGAACCCCAAAAGGAAGGTGTGATGAATATAGTAGCAGATTTTCCCTCAGTTAAGAAACCAAGGTTTATTGTTCTTGGAGAGGAGAGACAAACGACTGAAGGTGATGCTTGCTAGCCTGCGACAGCTCAGGACAATTTATAGGGCGCCTCGTCCAAGCTTTGCTTTGCTAGCTGCAACGCGGAACTTGCACACACACAACCAAGTACTTTGTTCCCAACTTACGATGAGGTTGTCAATCTCACCGGTTTGCTTGAAACAAAGGGTATGAGCGTATCGAGTGGAAAGTGATAATAGTATGCGAGTAAAGTAAACAGTGCGAGTAAAGTAAACAGGTGATAGCAATATGATGGAAATCGGACCGGGGTCCACAGTTCACTAGTGGTGTCTCTCCATAAGATAAATAACACATGCTGGGTAAACCAATTACAGTTGGGCAATTGATAGAATAAAGATAAACGTGATATGTCAAGAAGATCATTATGTGATTTACTCTGGGCATTACAACAAAATACATAGACCGCCATCCAACTGCATCTATGACTAATAATCCACTCACGGGGATATCGTCCAAACACCCCATGAGTATTAAGTTGCGAACAACAGATAATTGCATTAAGCAAAGTGTGTAATGTAAACAAAGCATATGCCCTTGAGCATATGAATGTTGTTTTCTCCCTAGTAGCAACAGCACATCTACAACCTTAGAGGTTTCTGTCACTCCCCCAGGTTAAATAGAGGCATGAACCCACTATCGAGCATAAATACCCCCTCTTGGAGTCACTAGCAACTACTCGGCCAAGATAGCTACTAACAACGGAGAGCATGCAAGATCATAAACAACATAGAGATAACAAAAGATATATTTTAGTATAGCAACTCAATCATAACACCAATATTCATCGGATCCCAACAAACCAAACATGTAGAATTATATAACGGTGATCTCAATCATGTAGGGAAGCTCATGAGATCTAAACATGAAGCACATGGTGGAGGAGACAACCATCTAGCTACTGCTATGGACCCATAGTCCAAGGTAGACTACTCACTCATCGCTCCGGAGGCAAGCATGGCGATGAAGAAGACCTCCAGTGGCGATTCCCCTCTCCGGCAGGGTGCCGGGAAGAGCTTCTGGACCCTCCCGATCTCGGGTCGACGACGGCGGTGGATCGCGATGTGTTTCTAGAAAATTGATCGGCTACTTAGGTTTTTCCCGTCGGGGGGTCTTTATAGGCGAAGGGGCATCGTCAGAAGTAGACCCAGGCGTCCTCACACATAGGGGGCACGGCCAGGGGCTGGGCCGCACCGCCCTTGTGTGAGGGTGGCCTGTGGCCCCTCTCCGTCTCCTCTTCGGATCTCTGGAAGCTTCCGGGAAAAATAAGACTTCAGGAACTTGTTTCATCCAATTCCGAGAATATTTCCTGTGTAGCTTTTCTGAAACACAAAACAGCAGAAAACAGGGAACTGGCACTCTGGCGACTTGTTAATACGTTAGTTCCGGAAAATGCATAAAAGTGCCACGAAGTGTAACAAAACATTAGACAAATGGTGTAAAAACAAGCATGGAGCATCAAAAATTATGGATACGTCAGAGACGTATCAGCATCCCCAAGCTTAACTCCTGCTCGTCCTCGAGTAGGTAAGTGATAACAAAAGAAATAATTTTTGAGGTGACATGCACCTACACAATCTTGATCATATAAGTAAGCATTTGTGAGCTGGGATCATAAGAACTTAAAACATGGGCATGAAAGATATAATCTTGACAATAAGAACTTAGCAACCATGTTATAAACATGTAAATGAACACAAACAAAAGATCATGAAAATGAAACAATGAAAGTCAAATGTGTGTTCAAATCATAAGGAAAAACATACAAATGGTTTTCAGCTTGTCCTTAATAGAGAGGAAAACATAAATGCATAGGACACCTTCAAGTTTAAGAGGGCGACTAGATACAAATAATTTAAGAACAAGTGAAACCAACAATATGAATCAATCAATGAAAACTTTGGGACAATGCACATTATACTAAGAATGACAACTATGCTCTCTTAATGGTGCATAAAGATAGAAGGTGGTCACTCAACATAAAAGTAGAAGAAAGGCCCTTCGCTGAGGGAAGCAGTGATTGCAAGCTTTATAACCTTCAAAAATTATGGTACTTACTGGCTTTGAGCTCTCATTGCCCCATCATAAGCATCTTGAATGGTTAAAGTTAATGCGAGAACAATTATGATGCATATGCTTGACAAATCATAAGTTGAAAACCTCGTGTCCCGTGAATACGAGTACCCAAACCTCATGCTAATTTACTTAGAGTCCCAAGCAAGGCTCTTGTCATTGTAAGTATATGCATATCATCGAGAACCGCCAACGGGGTACCTCCGTGCCCGATGACATGGAACAAGCCCACATCAAAATGACAGGACAAGCAGACAATGAACACCTCGACATCTCTTTTATTTACCATTTGTTTAGCTTTTTATTTTGAGATGCGTCATCGAATGTCCACTATGGGTATGCTGCAAATTTCCACCATGAATTATGCATGGCTTAGATTGGCGGCCCAGGCGTTTCCCTAACACATATACAAACTCCATGATCCCCACAAGATTCCCAATTCATTTCACACCGCGGGCATCCATAAACAAAAGATCACGATATCAACTCAAAAGAGAAGTGCAATGTTGAAAGCTTGCCCATGACTGCATGGCTGGGCTAGTCTCCAACTTACAACTTGCAAGTATAACAACTCAACATAAGAGACCACAATGTCAAATTTTTAAGAATAAGAAAAAGTAAAGTGTGCCTTCCGGTTCGTGAGAGCTTTACTGACCAATTTTTGCATAACACTGGTAAGAGTTTAATTTGAAGAGAAAATAAAAGCAAGTCAAATTTACTTGGAATAGCAAATTGCTAGTAGGTATGTATGGTGGACACTTTGGAAAACTTGGTTTTTAGGAGTTGGGTGCATGAGTAGAGCTCATACTCAGTACAAGGCGAGGGCTAGCAAAAGACTGGGAGCGACCAACTAAGAGAGCAATAATGGCCATAATCATGCAAAGCGACAAAGCGACATTAAAAGAAGCATAAGATGGCATCAAAAGTCAAAAACTAAATGATCATAGAGGCTATTGGCGACTTTGTAAGAGTCTAACATGTGTAAGCATGCGCCAAGTCAACCCAAATAAAGCATCAAGGAGAAAACCAAAATAATGCTTCCAAACAATTAAAACAACGCATGATTTTTTTAAAAGGCTCATTAAGCAATCTCAGTTATTTGAGACAAGTCATGCTACAGCAAAACCACTAAGCATACTATCAAAAGGACATCAAGCATGACATGAAAAAGCCTAAGCCGCAGTCTACACAAGCTCCTTCTTGTACCACTTTTTTTGCATAAAGCTTTTTCTCTTTTCCAACACCATTCAAACTTTTTAGAAACACCTCTTTTGATGAAAACCAATAAAGATCAGAGGCAAAAATACACCTTGATAAATAAATATAAGAAGATCTGAACGCAAATCAAGGCGAAAACGAAAACCAAAAGCAGTAGCAGAAAAAGAAGAACACTCATTTTTTTGATAAGAGTGAAAACTGGAGCGTTCTTGGCAAATGAAAAGAAAGGCAACTTCTCCAAAAGAAATTTGTTGGGGTCCAACCATTTATTGCAGCAAACAAACTAAACTAATAAAGAAAACTAAAACAACTGACGCTCCTAGAAAAACACATAGTGCATGAAGCAATAAAAATATAGTGTCTTGAAAGGTGGCCTGATTTTTGCCGATGAAGAAGGGGTGCCTCGGGGGCATCCCCAAGCTTTGACGCTTGTACTTCTTGGATATTTCTTGGGGTTATGCATGGGCATCCCCAAGCTTGAGCTTTTGTCCATTCTTCAACTCATCTCATCATTCTCCAATCCCTACACTTGAAAACTTCCTTCATACAAAACTAAACACAAATCTATTAGCAACATTAGTGTAGCATAACATATAATCAACCTCTTTTTGCTTCAGGTTTCAACCTAAAACCACCACATATATAGCATATACTACTGTAGCAACTTCCACAAAAGTTCCGTGATCAAAAGAACTAAAAAAGAAAGCGATAAAGCGGCAAACACAAATATTGGCAGAAATCTGTCAAAACAGAACAGCTGACAAAGGCCGAATTTTTGAGGGGTTTTCTGTTGCTCAAATCAAAAAGTGTTCAACTAATGAAAGTTTGTATATAACCTGGGGCATATGCACAAGAAATCGCAGGTCCAAAAGATATACAGAGAATTTATACGAATTTTTACGGTGCAGCACCGAAAACAGTTTCAGGACAGCAACATCCCCAAATCTTACCTCACTCAAATTAGAGGCTTCTCTTGGGACAACAATAAAATAAAAAGGATAAGGAGCGGTCATTACAGTAGTAATGACTTCCAAGACTTAAATAAAAGAAAAAGTCACTACAACAACAATAGTCCTACAACAACACATAGCTGGCAACGCTAGTATTATGTGTATCTAATGTCCACGTACCCCATGACGCAACACTTTTTTTTACTAGCATGCTTTTGAGGGAACGTCCCAGACCGACGAGCGCTTGTGTAAGTCGTCCCACCGTGCGGCCCATATCCAAACTCTCTATTCTCCTCGTCGTGCAGCTTTAACCCTAGAAGCAGTGCGCCGCCGCCACAAATCGAGTCATCTCAATCCCGGCGCCGGCGCCTCCGCCAGAAGTCGAGTCATCCGAAGACCGGCGCCTCCACTTCTTCGTCAGCATCGCCTTCAGTCTCCTAGTCGCTGCCCTCGTCTACCTGTCCTCCTCAAAACTGCGCGGGGGACAACGCACCACCGCGGAGCCCCGTCGCTACGGGGGGGCGCCTAGGGCGTCGATCTCATGGGTCCGGCGGTCATGTGGATTTCGACCACGGCCAGGTCTCCACCGCTTCTTGCAGGGATACGTGCCTGTAGATTATAGGGTTATGCGCCACAACGGAGATTGTCGCTGTGTCTCGAGGGGATAGGCGCAGATGTAACCATCAGTTCAAGAAGGTTTGTTGTTGTTGGTCGCCCAGACTTTAATCATTAGCTCTCCTATCCAATGCTCATCAATACCTACTTCTAAATACTCTTTGTTTTTTTTTTCAATTTGTCCAAGTTCCCATTCGTAATCTAGTAATCTGCAACATTCACATGACAGTTTACTGAAAGCTTGTCAAAAATTTAATTTCAGAGCCCCAAAAGCAACATTATACATCTATCAATTGGCCAGAGCTGATTTCAAAAGTAGAACTCGCTTGTCCTACATCAGTCGCAGCGGCCAAGTGCTTAACATCAGCAACGAAGTCCAGGTCTCCGTCAACTGCAGCCAATGTAAGAGCTTTTTCGTTTTCTAACTGGTAAGACTGAATCGTATTTTACTTGTTGCAGTGCTCGTGGAAGACACAAAAGGGTGTGATGGCTCCTAGGGGGGAAGGACGTCTCATTGACTTGAAGTAACATGTTTATAACAGGTTTATAAATTGGTTTTGAGCATGAAGCGAGAGGGGTAGTATGTCTTTAGTTTACATAAATATTTGTGTTTGGTTTATACTGTGATTGTACATGCAGGAATGGTTCGGCAGAAAGAAGAATCACACATTTTATGTTCCGGAAATATTTCAACTTAATCTTATTGTCATGCTCCCTGGTACGAATCTCACTATGAACTCAAAGATCATAATTTACTGGTACTATTTTAACCATACTATGATAACAACTTCCTTCTTAGTAGTTTCATTTTCAGTTAATAATTTGACCTTAGCAGACTTCTAATATGAGTTGATCCCAAAAGTGATTATAAGATAATAGATTCCCTCAGTAAATAATTTTTGCACATATATGAGAAATGAAACTTCAATTTTGCTTGAGATTTTTTCAATCAGTCTTTACCCAATAATCAATCATTTCTTAAGAACAACATGAAGCATTATTTTATTATTATATGCTCTGTTTATTATGTCAGTACAAGAAATGGTAGCTGAGCAAAGTGCTAGAATTCAAGATGTTTCCTTCTTATTCACTTATACTGTTTTGATTTGTTCATACTGGTGCACATTGACTCTCGTTTTGGCGAGGGGAAGCTCGTTCTTCCATTGTTGATTCATTAGTATGTAATTATATTTCGACCTGTATGGTAACGACTTGAAATGTAGGTATAACGGGCTGTTTCAAATGCAGGGGTAACACACATTATCTTTCTTGCTGACTTAGCATTGGCATGCTATTGCACTGGACAAAGAATTTCCAAGGAGCACAGTATGCATTTTCCAAAATTTTAAAGGTACATCTACCGAGTTGCACATTCTGCATTATCTGTCATTCCATATACTTTACTCTATAGGTACATACATCATAGAATGCCTATGAATAGTCTTACTGTTACAAAAAATGTGGTCTCTATTCAATTTATAGCTAGAAAAAGCATAATGAGTAGTAGAGCAAGTATATACTACAGTTCACTACACCCTGCCTATTGTTCTTTTGCCACATCGGTTCTGAAATTGTAAGTTTATTTTTGCAGGCACAAAAGATCATCAAGGATTGGTATATTTGGATACCAACTCTGTACATTAGAAGGCAGAACATTACAAGGACAAATATAGGATGGCACAAAAGATCATCAAGGATTGATATATTTGGATACTAACCCTGTACATTAGAAGGGGGAACATTATAAGTTATAAATATAGGATTAGTTAGAATATTATATTGTGAAGCAAGATTGTAAGCTATGTACTACGAAGATAATTTTGATGTATCGGATGAGATCCCACTAATCAATATTGAATTGTTTTTTCTGCAATGAAAGCATATTCTATGATAGTGTGTTGTCAAACTCTCTTATAACTATACATTCTCGATCGAAGGAAAAGATACTAAGCGATCAAGCGAGATAGTCCAGAGAACCTTCCCTGAGAAAAAACTAGTCAAGAAAACAATATTTATTTTTAATAGAATTATACAATCCACATTTATTATCCAGCAACGAATACAATCGCTGCATGGTATCTGTTGCAACTTTGCATCGCCTTTAACCATTCATTACCAACGCATACATATGCGTTGCATTACCTCCTTGCAACGCCCAAAATCGCAACGCATACTAAAACCGTTGGTAAACGTGTTTGCAATGTCTATATGGGCGTTTAGATACAGATGCATGCGTTGTTGTAAGGGGGGTCATGTTGTTGTGAGTACTGAAAATAAAACATTGGGCTATCTCCCAAGAGTGCTTTTCTTTAACGCCTTTGAGCTAGGCGCAGAAAATTGCGAATCAAGTATTTTTAGAAGAAGCATTAAGATCAACTGCAGAGGTCTTGTCAATAAGGCATTGTATTTCATCCACATAAGTTTTTGAAGACCCTTTGTGATCACGCTTTGGTTCACTCAAATCACTAAAAAGATTCTCAGGACAGATCCAATTAAAATTATTTTCGAAAGCTTCATACAATCCCAAGAGCTTGCTAGGTATAGGTATTTCGGTTCCATCATTGTTTGTACTAATAACCTTTATAGGTGAACCAAGTTTATTAAAATGCTTAAGAATTTTCCTAGATTCAATAGCAACATCTTTGAATTCTAAGCGCAAAGTTTCCAAGATAAAGGCCTTCTTTTCAGGATCTTCAATTTCATGAAGCTTAAGGAACATGTTTTGAATAAAAGGATTAAGACTAGCAAACCTAGCTTCCAACATGTGAATTAAATAAGCAGAAGCAACTTCAATACTAGGAGCTAGCTCAACCAAAGACTTTTCCTCAACTTCTTTATGCATACTAATGTGATTAAAGAACTCCTCAATGTTATCTTTCCCAATAATTGAACCACTACCTACTGAGAGGTCCTCCAAAACATACTTAGGGAACAACATGATAAACTAAAGTAAAGGAATAACAACTACCAAGGATTCTAATTTTTTTGGGTTTTTGATAAAAAACGATGGAGGTAAAAATAAATAAAGTAAAGCAAAACAATAACAAAGTAAAGGATGTGCGTGCGAAAAACTCCCCTCGCAGAAGTCTTCTACTTCCTCCCCGGCAACGGCGCCAGAAAATATACTTGATGCGTGATAAATAACCAGCCCGTTGGGAATCCCAAGAGGAAGGTGTGATGAATATAGTAGCAGATTTTCCCTCAGTTAAGAAACCAAGGTTTATCGTTCTTGGAGAGGAGAGACAAACGACTGAAGGTGATGCTTGCTAGCTTGCGATAGCTTAGGACAATTTATAGGGCGCCTCGTCCAAGCTTTGCTTTGCTAGCTGCAACGCAGAACCTACACACACACACAACCAAGTACTTTGTTCCCAACTTACGATGAGGTTTTCAATCTCACCGGTTTGCTTGAAACAAAGGGTATGAGCGTATCGAGTGGAAAGTGATAATAGTATGCGAGTAAAGTAAACAGTGCGAGTAAAGTAAACAAGTGATAGCAATATGATGGAAATAGGACCGGGGTCCACAGTTCACTAGTGGTGTCTCTCCATAAGATAAATAACACATGCTGGGTAAACAAATTATAGTTGGACAATTGATAGAATAAAGATAAACGTGATATGTCAAGAAGATCACTATGTGATTTACTCTGGGCATTACAACAAAATACATAGACCGCCATCCAACTGCATCTATGACTAATAATCCACTCACGGGGATATCGTCCGAACACCCCATGAGTATTAAGTTGCAAACAACAGATAATTGCATTAAGCAAAGTGTGTAATGTAAACAAAGCATATGCCCTTGAGCATATGAATGTTGTTTTCTCCCTAGTAGCAACAACACATCTACAACCTTAGAGGTTTCTGTCACTCCCCCAGGTTAAATAGAGTCATGAACCCACTATCGAGCATAAATACCCCCTCTTGGAGTCACTAGCAACTACTCGGCCAAGATAGCTACTAACAACGGAGAGCATGTAAGATCATAAACAACATAGAGATAACAAAAGATATATTTCAGTATAGCAACTCAATCATAACACCAATATTCATCGGATCCCAACAAACCAAACATGTAGAATTACATAACGGTGATCTCAATCATGTAGGGCAGCTCATGAGATCTAAACATGAAGCACATGGTGGAGGAGACAACCATCTAGCTACTGCTATGGACCCATAGTCCAAGGTAGACTACTCACTCATTGCTTCGGAGGCAAGCATGGCGATGAAGAAGACCTCCGGTGGCGATTCCCCTCTCCGGCAGGGTGCCGGGAAGAGCTTCTGGACCCTCCCGATCTCGGGTCGACGACGGTGGCGGATCGCGATGTGTTTCTGGAAAATTGATCGGGTACTTAGGTTTTTCCCGTCGGGGGGTCTTTATAGGCGAAGGGGCATCGTCAGAAGTGGACCCATGCGTCCTCACACATAGGGGGCGCGGCCAGGGGCTGGGCCGCGCCGCCCTTGTGTGAGGTTGGCCTGTGGCCCCTCTCCGTCTCCTCTTCGGATCTCTAGAAGCTTCCGGGAAAAATAATACTTCAGGAACTTGTTTCGTCCAATTCCGAGAATATTTCCTGTGTAGCTTTTCTGAAACACAAAAACAACAGAAAATAGGGAACTGGCACTGTGGCGACTTGTTAATAGGTTAGTTCCGGAAAATGCATAAAAGTGCCATGAAGTGTAATGAAACATTAGACAAATGATGTAAAAACAAGCATGGAGCATCAAAAATTATGGATACGTCGGAGACGTATCAGTCGGCGATGGTCGCGTTCGTCTGCTCGAGGGTGATGGTGTGTAGCACCCTCGTAGAAGACGCTTTGTGCGCCATCTCAAAGGAGCCGAGCAGGGCGGCATGTAGCGAGCCGCAAGGTGGTGGCAGCTCCTCCTCTTCCTCTTCCAAGCTCATGCTCGCGTCGGTGTCGTCGTCCTCCAATGCGTCGAGGTAGCCTGAGGACTCCAACGTGGGTGGTCGCTAGGCGGCGAGTCATCGTGGTGGCTGGATAGATCTAGATCTAGGGTTTGTGTTCAGCGAGGTGCTTGATCTAGATCTAGGGTTTGTGCTCCATTGTCGGCGAGGAGCGCATGCTTATATAGCAGGGGAAGAGCGGTGGATGGTGCCGTGGCATTAATCGCCAGCGTCGAGATACGAGCCGTCGGAGTGGGAAATCGACCGACATAGAGATACAAGCCATCGGTGAGTGGGGGAGAGAGGACATCGCCCATTGATGCGTCGCTCTGCGGCGGGAGATGATAGGATGGGATGAGCAGCGGGCGCAGAGTCATGGATGGAGCCTTTAGTAAAGGTTGCGAATGAAGAGACGGGACGAGCACGGGATGGGTGCGGTGACCCAGCATACCACTGCATGTTGTAGTATGCAAGTCGTTGATATAATACTTGCGGAACAAGCCTCCACAAATATTACATCCCTCAGAATGGTACAGCAAAAACATTGCGGGCCCCAAATACAATATGATCATCAATTTATTACAAACCAAAGCGTGAAGATAACGAAATGCTCCCGTAAAGAGAACACCTCAAGTGCTTAGTGTTTTAAGCAACTGAAAGGCTTCAAATAATTAAACATGAGAAGAACTCAACAACTTATTCATGTTTTACAGTTGCTCGGTTCCTCGGCTACAATACTACCCTATTAGTTAGTACTCCTTCACTCTGACTCCTCGCCGGAGGATGCTCCGTAGTGAATGAAGTAATCCACGCCTTCGACGCCGCGAGAGAGATCTGGCTCCTCGTAGAAGATGTCCTGCTGGCCTTCGATTGCGTTCAGAGTTGCCTCATTGAGCTCCTCACAGTCTAGCAAGGGTTTAAGAGATTGGGGTGAGTAACGAGCGTTACCCAACAAGTTTCTTTAGAAAGAAGTTGTGTGATATGCACTATCTACAGCCACAGACCCAAAAGAGTCGTAGGCCTATGCAAGGTTTTATCAAGGGTTTCTTGAAAGATTGCTTTTACTTTAGAAAACTATGCCCAACAGCCAACACAGGTAGTAGTGCCTTGAGAGCACCTTTCCTGCGGCGTTCGCAGCTCCTTCCCGGAACAAGGGGTAACATGTCACATCCTTTTACACTCTGCAGATGTGTGTCCTTCCAAAAGAGATCAAAGCCTTGCTGCACAACCGGGCGTACATTCCCGTCCACACTTCCTTGGTGTGGGGCCCAGTCATTGATCCAAGCCAATCACTGCCTTCTCCGCACAATGCATGCCCACCCAATTCACGCATAGCAGGTTATGCCCCTGATATTCATCCCCAACGATGAAGTACCTAGGCGCCCCTTGCGGACCATCATAGACACCAGTGGCCGTGGGCACTAAGGGGTCCCACCCATGTGTACGTATTCTCGCAAGACATATGGCGAACGGTAGCTGAGTGTCCATTGACATGCGAACGAGAGAAGATACAGCTGACTTTCCCGTCCCCTTCCAAGTCTCTTGGATGACACGGTTTTTACGGCGCTAGAATAACTGTGGCATTGGTAGTTAATCCTAGGTTTACTTTCCCGTGCAAGTGGAACCTCCACCACCACAATCTTACCGTGGTTCCACCTGCCAGCCTTCCTAGGTTATCACCACTAGTCGATAACCTCTAGTCATATTTACTTATGAAAATAGGTTTTCCATCCCTTTTGAAATGTAGAGTTTGAAGTCATCACTTTTGCAAGAAGTTTCAAAACCAGTGCAATCAAGAGATATGAGCAAGATAAACTTGCCTTTTGACTAAAAGGTAATGAAGTCGGATACTTGGCGATGCTCCTGATCTCCTTGTTCTACAGAAATCCAAGCATTGTCCGGTAAGGACAATGTTTCAAGAAACAAATGGATGCTATGCACAATGATATGCTATGCATGGTGATTCATGGACTTGGTTTCCATATTTGTGTGTTTTACCCAAGACTTGCTAGGGTTAAAGGATTTTTATAAAACACAAAGTTCTATTTGTGTGTTTTACCCTAATTATGTGTTACGATAATTAATTAAAGTTTGAAATCAAAGTTTAAGTTATAAAAATTTTGTTGAGTTATTTGAAAGGAAAAAGGTTTTAATTTTAAAAGAAGAAATTTCATTTTAATAAAAATAATACTTAAGATTTTTAGAAAATAGAATTTAAAAGCTTTTAAAATTTGATTTAAAGAATAATTCAGGAATATGAATTTAATTTGATATTTATTTCATTAAAGAATAAGAAAATGTCTTATTAATATTATTTGAGTTTTGGGTTTGAATTAAATTTAAAAAGGAAATGATATTCAAATTTGAATTTGGAATTTGTTTTAAAACAAATGACCAAGGCCTGTTTGGCCCAACTGGCCAACTGGCCCAACCGGCCCACTCGGGCACGGCTAAGCCGACGCGGTTCGGGTCTGGGTCGGTCACCCGACCCAGCCCAGCCCCTCTCGCACTCCTCTCTCTCCCCTCGATCTCTCTGGCGACTCGGATCACCGCCGCTGCCGCCTGGCTTCTCCGGCCAACTCCGGTGGCCACTGCTGCCGCCCCCTTGGGCGAAATGCTCTCCTCCGCGCCCTCTACCAGCTCCACCAAACGGAATCGCCGGCCGCCTCCTCTCCGAGGAGATCGGGTTGATCTCCCCTCTCGGGATCTGCCGCCTCCGAGCACCCCCGATGCGGTGCCTCGCCGCTGGAGCTTGCTGAGCATGTTGAGTGTGCTCAGGTGCTTGCGCCTCGCGAGCGCTCACCGGTGGAAGCGCCAAGGTGTGGTGCTCCTGGTGCAGCTCGGTGAAGACCTCCCTCGGCCGCGCCTGGTCGGCCACGCGGGCACTGCCTCGCCATGCCGGCCAGGTATGCACCTAGGCGACTGGTGAGTGTGGATCTTCCCTTCTTCCTCTGCCCTCTCTCACTGGCCACGGTCTCTGACCAATTGGTCAAGATCAGTGAGCCTAGCTCACAGACCTTGCTCTCTGCTGCTGTTTGCCTAATGCTAGATTGATTCAGTGATTGCTCTCTAGTGATAAAAAGCTTAATCAGTGATGATTTTGCTTTGCTCACCCCTCTGTCAGTGAATGTGTTTGACAGAGATGTTTCTCTGAAACTTGTTATGCTGTAGTCTCTCAGGTAGCTCTAAACCATGGTATACTAGATGATTCTCCTGTGATTTATGATATCACAGTGTTGTGGTAGCAAACTGAATTTCAAGATTCAGTTAACTGCTAACTCTAGTCCAGTGATGAATGCGTTGTTGTGCTAGGTTCTGTCACTAGTTTACCTATGGTAAACAAGTGATAGTGAGTCTTGCTGTGTTGCAAGCTTCAGTGAAAATTATCTTGAGCAAAATATGATTCCTAGTTTTACATAACTTGGGAAATGATTTTGTTGCTGCCCACTGACTTTGCTATCAATTAAAATACTTGTTGTGTTGAGGTGCAAGATCTTCTGATCCTGTGCCCAGCAACAATCTTCTATGGTCAACTAATGGTGAAACTTGCTCATTTGATTTAAGCCTATGATGTTGGTCTGAGGCTAGTGATAGGTAGTGAGGTGCCTTGAATGCTTGTGTGCCCACTGCTTGCTTGTGTGATGCTGATAGCAAGTCTTATGTGTTTGAGGTGCATGTCCAACAGGACATGTGCCCAGCACAAGCTGCTCAGTGAAGTTATGATTCCTAAGATATGCCAGTGAAGTGTAAACTGAGGCTGATACTCTGATGTGGTTTATTTGGCTTTTAACATGATTCCCTATGATGAGCTTGGCAAAGCATTACTTTGCCAAACTGAGGGTTTTTCCTATAAACAACACATGCTTGAATCATGCACTAGCAGTGATGTGATGTGCAAGATTTCTACCTGTTGCCTAGAGTTGTGCAGTGATAGTGTTGTTCTCTACTACTGTTGCTTGCTGATGGCGATGGCTTGCTTCTAGCTTGCCTTCTCCTCCTGGTTCAGCTCCTGGCTTGTCCTTCTCCTCCTGGACTTGCTGTTGATCCCCTGTCCTTCTCCTCCTGGGCTTGGTCTTGAGCTTCAGTTGGACTCCATGGTTTTTGCTGATTGTTTAAGATATGTTTGTGGTGCTGTGAAAGAACTGTGGTGTTCTTGGTGTTGGTTCCCTGTTGTTTCGAATGGGAGCTGCTTCTCCTGGTGATGCTCATCTAGCCGGCAGCTTGGTTTGTAATCTACTGTGGTGCTGCCAGCACCACCCTCCTGGTTCTGTGACTAAGCTACTTGTGAGCTGTGTGCTTGTATCCTTCACTCAATTTGATCTCATCCTCACCTAGCCGTGTTGTGAAACTGCTATGTGCTCTATTGATTTGTACCCCAGTGACTTAAAAGAACAGATGCTACACTTGGGCAATATACTCAATGATGCAATGGCAAAATATTTGCCCTAGTCTGAGAGTACTAATCCTAACACTTTACCTTTTCTTGTTTCATGTTTCTTTTGCAGGTTATAATATCAAGATGAAGATCATGAAGGCTATTGTAGTTAGTTTAGTTTTAGGTTTCTTTTGTTTATCACAGATGTAATCTTCTTTTCAGTTTATATAAAGATGTAAAGACATTGTATTAATGTGTAATGTCAATAAAATAATATTCATATTTGTTTTATATTCTACTTCCATTGCTTTTATTCAATTAATACATATTTGAATTACTTCTTCATTAATAATTAAATATTCAAATTTGAGATAATTCAACAATCATTTTAAATTCCAAAATCACTTAAACAACATCATCAAGAGATCATAGCAATGCCCTTTGCATTCTAATAACCTCTAACTCTAAAGGTGATTAGATAGAAGCTTTGCTCTCTCAGGTTTTTGAATTGGCGAAAAATTTACTCGGATTTTAGATGCATGAATGCACAAAGGTCCTAGTTCTACCCTTCATTTAGTCCTAAATGCTGGGATATTACAGTCTTCCCCTCTTATCAGAACTTCGTCCCGAAGTTAAAACTTTGTGTACCTGAAGAGTTCTGGATATGCTTGTCTCAAATCCTCTTCTTTTTCCCAAGTTGCTTCCCGTTCAGAGTGATGTTTCCATTGCACTTTACAGAACTTAATTGCACGATTCCGAAGCCTCTTCCAGTTTTCTTCTAAAATCTTTATTGGCTTCTCCTCATAAGTCAAGTCTGCTTGAAGATCTAGGTCATCATGTGTAACAGAGTCTTCAGGTGCTTTCAAACACTTCCAAAGTTGAGAAACATGGAAAACATTGTGAACTTGCTTCAATTTTACTGGAAGCTGCAATTCAAATGCAACACTTCGGTTTTGACTCAGAATCTTGAATGGTCCAATATATCTTGGGCTTAACTTCCCTTTAATACCGAACCTCTTGATTCCTTTCATAGGACTAACCTTCAGATAGACCAAATCCCCTATTTTGGGTTCCCATGTTCGCCTTTTTTGATCTGCATAACTCTTTTGTCGACTCTGAGCTATCTTCAAATGATCTCGGATGGTATCAATGATGCCTTGCTTCTCTTGGATGAAATCCATTTCAAATTCATGGTTGCCTCCTGGCTCAAACCAACATATTGGAGATCTGCACTTGCGTCCATATAGTACTTCAAATGGTGCTGCTTTCAAACCGCTTTGATAGCTGTTGTTGTAAGAAAATTCTGCTAACGGTAAGTGCTCATCCCACGAACCTCCAAAATCTAGAGCACATGCACGTAGCATATCCTCCAAGATTTGATTTGTTCTTTCTGTTTTTCCACCAGTTTGAGGATGATAAGCAGTACTGAAATTCAGCTGCGATCCTAGTGTTGTATGAAGATCTCTCCAGAATGTGGATGTAAAAACAGACCCTCTATCAGAGACGATCTTCTTGGGCACTCCATGCTTGCTGACGATCTCTTTTACCTAGATTTCTACCAGCTTTTCTACACTATCTTTTTGATTCACAGGCAAGAAATGTGCACTTTTGGTGAGTCGATCAACTATCACCCATATCATATCCTTGTGTCTCTTGGTTAAAGGTAAACCGGTAATAAAGTACATTCCGATTTCCTCCCATTTCCACTCCGGAATGTCCAAAGGTTGAAGTAACCCTGCTGGACTTTGATGTTCTGCCTTAACTCTCTGGCAGGTATGGCATTCCGCTACATACTTGGCTATGTCCCGCTTCATGTTATTCCACCAGAACAACTCCTTGAGATCCATGTACATTTTCGTACTTCCCAGATGTATTGAGTATGGTGTCTCATGAGCCTCCTTGAGAATCAGTCCCTTGATCTCTGGTATTTCTGGCACACAAATTCTATTTTGAAACCAGAGTGAATTGAAATCACCTAGACGGAATTCAGATGGTCTACCCTCTTCAATCCTGCGGATTTCTTCAGCGATGAAAGGATCTTCATCTTGTCTTCTAAATATAGTGTATTTCAAGTCACTTTGTCTTTCCTCCATCACTCTCATAGTGTAAATACTTCCCAAAGATTTGACCTCTAGACATTGTATTTCCAGTCTTTCCAGATCCTTAAGCAATTCCTCTGGAAGTTCTATATCCATCAACTGTGTTTCTGTACTCTTCCGGCTTAATGCATCGGCTACCACATTAGCCTTTCCAGGAGTATAATTGATAGTAAGATCATAATCCTTGATCAACTCTAACCATCTTTTCTGCCTCATGTTCAACTCTTTCTGAGTAAAGAAGTATTTAAGGCTCTTGTGATCGGTGTAAAGCTCACATTTGGCTCCATAGAGAAATTGCCTCCATTGCTTTAGAGCAAACACAACTGCTGCCAATTCTAGGTCATGTGTTGGGTAATTGACTTCATGTGGCTTGAGTTGTCTTGAACCATAAGCAATTACCTTTCGGTCTTGCATCAAAACACAGCCCAATCCATTCTTGGATGCATCACAGTAAACTGTGTAATCCTTTCTAGTTTCTGGTACTGCTAGGATAGGTGCTGTTGTGAGTTTCTTTTTTAGCTCTTGAAAGCTCTCTTCACATTTCTTAGACCACTCAAATGGAGTGTTTTTCCTTAACAACTTTGTCATCGGCCCAGCTATCTTTGAAAATCCTTCAATGAATCTCCGATAGTATCCGGCCATTCCCAGAAAACCTCTAATCTCCTTCACATTGGTTGGTTCTTGCCAATCCAAAACTGACTGAACTTTTCTTGGATTCACGGCAATCCCTTCCTTGCTAATGACATGACCAAGGAATTCTACTTGATCTAGCCAAAAATTCACACTTGCTGAATTTAGCATACAGCTGATGTTCCATTAACACTTGCAATGCTATTCTGAGATGTTTAGCATGATCCTCTTTATTCTTGGAGTAAATCAAAATGTCATCGATAAACACTATCACAAACTTGTCCAAGTATGGCATAAAAATCTTGTTCATCAAATTCATGAAGATTGCTGGAGCATTGGTCAAACCAAAAGGAACAACTAAGTATTCATGATGGCCATACCTTGAGACAAATGCAGTCTTTGGTACATCTTCTGGTTTGATCTTGATTTGATGATAACCAGATCTCAGATCAATTTTTGAGAAAACCCCAGCTCCATGAACTTGATCAAACAGATCTTGAATTCTTGGCAAAGGATACTTGTTCTTGATGGTGACATTGTTCAGATTCCTGAAATCCCCACACATTCTTCTGCCTCCATCTCTTTTATCAACAAATATGACTGGCGAACCCCATGGTGATATACTTTCCTGGATGAATCCCTTACTTTCCAACTCATCTAACTGCTCTTTTAGTTCTTTCAACTCTTTAGGACCCATTTTATAGGGTGCTTGAGAAATTGGTGTTGTGCCTGTCTTCAGATCAATAGTTAATTTTATTTCCCGATCCGGTGGCATTCCCGGTAATTCTTGGGGAAATACATCCATGAACTCCTTAACCACTGGAATATCTTCTAACTTAGCCTCTTTCAGTGAATTGAGTTGAATTCCAATCTCCACATGGGTATGCTTATCTGCTTGATAAGTGATCCTTCCACCCCCAGGCTTCCGGATTGACACAGTCTTCTCTTCACAGTCAATGTGTGCTCCATGATCGGACATCCAATCCATACCCAGAACAACTTCAATGTTCTTAAGTGGAAGAACATAGAGATCGGCAAAGTAAGGACAGTCACAGATCGTAATGACCTGGTCTGGTTTGAATTGGGATACTAAAAGTTTACCCCCGGCCGTCACAACAGTCATAGGATGAGCTATCGCCTGACACCTTAACCCATATTTTTTGACAAAATCTTTGGAAATGAATGATGTAGTGGCACCGGTATCAAAAAGAACTTTGCCGGGATGAGTAAGGATGATGAGCGTACCTATGACCACCGTTTCAGAGTTGTTAGCTTCCTCCAGAGATGTGCAATTTAGCTTCCCAAAAGTCCGGCCTCTTTTACCGTTCCCATTTTTGCTACTACTGCCACCTCCAGATGCAGGTCGTCCACCTCCTCCTGTCTTGCCTCCACTGTTAGCTGGCCAACCACCAGCTGGTTTGTTCAGACAATCTGGATGAATGTGCCCCTCTTTTCCACAAGCGTGGCATATAATCCTTGGCTTCATACATTCACTCTTGAAATATCCTGGAAGTCCACAATTGTGACAGAGGATCTGACTTTTTGATGTGAACATCTTCCGATTGGCTGGAGATCCTCCTGTTCTAACCCTGGGTTTGAAACTCAGGTTTGGAGTACTTCGGGTTGGTTGAACTCTCTTGGCCTCAGTTTTGGCCCTCTTCAGTCAGCTCATCTGAACCAACTTGTAATCATTCTCCCAGGTAATGGCTATATCCATCAATTCTTGGAAGTTACGCGGCTTAGTCAACTTCATCGGCATCGCCGCGTATGGATCCAGTCCCCTGAGGAACCTTTTCACCCTCTTGCTGTCAGTACTCACCTCGTCACTTGCGTAACGAGATAGTCTTGTGAACTCCTTGATGTAAGCCATCATTGCTGCACTCCCCTGCTTGAGGTCTTCAAATTCCCTCATTTTTGAGCTCAACCACACTTTCTGGCACATGAAAGGTACGGAATTTTTCTTTGAACTCTTCCCAAGAGAATACCTTCTCGGGAAGTTGAAGTGTCACCTCGTTGTCCCACCATGCTACGGCTGGTCCAGATAGAAGGTGTACAGCATAACAAACCTTCTCCTCGTCATTGGCTCCCACAGCCTTCAATTTTCTCTCGGTGTCCATAAGCCAATCTTCCGCATCCATTGGTTCAACCGCGGAAGCAAAGGGAAGTGGTTTTGCATTGAGGAAGTCGGAAAGACTTACCCCTCTCACTTTCGGAACCCTTCCGGCTCCAACATGCCCCATGAGCTCTTGCATAAATTTGTTCTGTGTTTCTTCCATGAACTGCATATACTGCATAAAGCTTTGCTCCGCCAAAGGCCTGAATGGTGGTGGTGGTAAATGAGCTTGATTTTCTTGATCAGCCTTAGCTTTGGCTTCCATTTCTGCCTGCTGGTCATTCATTGCCTTCGTTTGAGCTTCTTGTGCCAAGCATTGCTCCTCAGCATCGGCAGCTAAACCCGTATCCATAGCCCCTCTAGTCCTGCAACATAAAGTGAAGATCTCATAATTACACCATGCCCATGCTTTCTGAGCTTCACTTCATGCTCAGAACTAGTCACACAAATGGGAAACAGAAATCCAACTCCAAATGGAAAATCGCAAGAAAACCAAATACAAGTACATATTATACATCTCATACAAACCGATACAAGGTCATTATTACAACACGTACTCTCACACGTAGAGTACACTCATAGATCGAGACTGGATAGTTCTATCGTCTCTCTTATTATTACAACATACTACTAGCACTAGCTGCATTCACAGATACAACTAAGCTTCTGTCTTGGTCTTGACATCACGTCCTAGATCTCTTGGCTCGTAGTACATGCCCGGAGTCCACCCATGCTGGCGTGAAGTCCGGCGCACTGTCTCGGGAACAAACGGCCTACCACCCGGAACATAGTCCGAGTCAGACGTGTCCATCGTAGAGGTATCGCTCAACACGAGTCCATTCAGTCCGAGGTAGCTCTCAAAGTACACCCTGGTCTCGTGAGCAGTCATAGTAGGAAAAGGCTCCGCCTCTCCATAACACACACTCTCCGTGCAGTAGGTGTGATCAAACGGTGCTTCCTGCTCCATAGGTGTCTCAACTGGCTCCTGACTCTCAAACTGAACCTCCATCGGATCCTCCTCCTCAACAGATACAACAGGAGTTACTACGGCATCGCCACCTCCTGCTGCGTGAGCTGTCCCTCCATACGAGCTAGTATACTGCTGGCCGTCTCCCAGCCAGTCAAACCTCCACCCATCAGAGTTCTCAATAGGAAGATCAGCCTCCGAGACCCCCTTGAGACCCTGCTGCGCCTCCATACTAGAAGTGATAACTGGGTAATGTATAAGCTCTGGAGTGAGTGAATACCTGGAAGGTCCAGGCTGTGTCGGGTAACTGTGAGTTCCCACAACCGGTGAGAAGTGTGATCCCTCTAACTCCTGCCTAGTCATCTGTGCTCGCTCCTGCCTCCTAGTAGTGTCTGTGAGGTCATCAAGCATCTCCGCCTTATCCTCCACAATGACCTGGTGAGTGTTATACAGTGATCCTACCATCTTCCTATACCTATCAAGAAGTCTGGCTGCCAACTTCAGCTTCTTCTTCACCAGAACATCGTGATCCATTCCCGGCTCATCCCTCAGTGAGTCATGAGGAATAGCAGTAAAAGTGGTACCTGCTAACTCCACCGCTCTGTACTCCCTAATAGTCGCAATAGCTCTCACTACTGCCTCGTGATAAGCTGCAGTCTCACCTCTTCCCTCTCCCGAAGGCTGAACTATACTAGGTGCTAATCCATCTGGTAGCATGATCATTACACGGTACTTAACCACAGTCCCGTCATCCTTGTAAGTATAGGTCTTAACAGGGATGTCGGTGCTGAGTCCAAAAGCCCGTAGTAGTGACCCTAACTGCTCAGTCAAGGTTCCCTCATAGTCTTCCAGAGTCTTCCTCTGTGACCAAACAGTACGTGCTGGAATTCTCGATGCCATAATAGCTGTTACAAGAATAAGGTACAGAATTAGTATGATGCATCATAATAAAGAATTGTAACACTAAAAGTATGACTAAGTTATTCCCAAGTAAATAACCATCATAGATTTAGAGAACTCTTTACCGTTGCTACTAGACTCCTATAGGTTCTGTCCCTTTACTAGGTTTCCAACCTAAGGTCAAAGCAATTGCTCTGATACCAGCTGCGGTGACCCAGCATACCACTGCATGTTGTAGTATGCAAGTCGTTGATATAACACTTGCGGAACAAGCCTCCACAAATATTACATCCCTCAGAATGGTACAGCAGAAACATTGCGGGCCCCAAATACAAATTGATCATCAATTTATTACAAACCAAAGCGTGAAGATAATGAAATGCTCCCGTAAAGAGAACACCTGAAGTGCTTAGTGTCTACAGCACTTGAAAGGCTTCAAATAATTAAACATGAGAAGAACTCAACAACTTATTCATGTTTTACAGTTGCTCGGTTCCTCGGCTACAATACTACCCTATTAGTTAGTACTCCTTCACTCTGACTCCTCGCCGGAGGATGCTCCATAGCGAATGAAGTAATCCACGCCTTCGACGCCGCGAGAGAGATCTGGCTCCTCGTAGAAGATGTCCTGCTGGCCTTCGATTGCGTTCAGAGTTGCCTCATCGAGCTCCTCACAGTCTAGCAAGGGTTTAAGAGATTGGGGTTTTGTAACGAGCGTTACCCAACAAGTTTCTTTAGAAAGAAGTTGTGTGATATGCACTATCTACAGCCACAGACCCAAAAGAGTCGTAGGCCTATGCAAGGTTTTATCAAGGGTTTCTTGAAAGATTGCTTTTACTTTAGAAAACTATGCCCAACAGCCAACACAGGTAGTAGTGCCTTGAGAGCACCTTTCCTGCGGCGTTCGCAGCTCCTTCCCGGAACAAGGGGTAACATGTCACATCCTTTTACACTCTGCAGAGGTGTGTCCTTCCAAAAGAGATCAAATCCTTGCTGCACAACCGGGCGTACATTCCCGTCCACACTTCCTTGGTGTGGGGCCCAGTCATTGATCCAAGCCAATCACTGCCTTCTCCGCACAACGCATGCCCACCCAATTCACACATAGCAGGTTATGCCCCTGATATTCACCCCCAACGATGAAGTACCTAGGCGCCCCTTGCGGACCATCATAGACACCAGTGGCCGTGGGCACTAAGGGGTCCCACCCATGTGCACGTATTCTCGCAAGACATACGGCGAACGGTAGCTGAGTGTCCGTTGACATGCGAACGAGAGAAGATACAGCTGACTTTCCCATCCCATTCCAAGTCTCTTGGATGACATGGTTTTTACGGCGCTAGAATAACTGTGGCATTGGTAGTTAATCCTAGGTTTACTTTCCCATGCAAGTGGAACCTCCACCACCACAATCTTACTGTGGTTCCACCTGCCAGCCTTCCTAGGTTATCACCACTGGTCGATAACCTCTAGTCATATTTACTTACGAAAATAGGTTTTTCATCCCTTTTGAAATGTAGAGTTTGAAGTCATCACTTTTGCAGGAAGTTTCAAAACCAGTGCAATCAAGAGATATGAGCAAGATAAACTTGCCTTGTGACTGAAAGGTAATGGAGTCGGATACTTGGCGATGCTCCTGATCTCCTTGTTCTACAGAAAGCCAAGCATTGTCCGGTAAGGACAATGTTTCAAGAAACAAATGATGCTATGCACAATGATATGCTATGCATGGTGATTCATGGACTTGGTTTCCGTATTTGTGTGTTTTACCCAAGACTTGCTAGGGTTAAAGGATTTTTATAAAACACAAAGTTCTATTTGTGTGTTTTACCCTAATTATGTGTTACGATAATTAATTAAAGTTTGAAATCAAAGTTTAAGTTATAAAACTTTTGTTGAGTTATTTGAAAGGAAAAAGGTTATAATTTTAAAAGAAGAAATTTCATTTTAATAAAAATAATACTTAAGATTTTTAGAAAATAGAATTTAAAAGCTTTTAAAATTTGATTTAAAGAATAATTCAGGAATATGAATTTAATTTGATATTTATTTCATTAAAGAATAAGAAAATGTCTTATTAATATTATTTGAGTTTTGGGTTTGAATTAAATTAAAAAAGGAAATGATATTCAAATTTGAATTTGGAATTTGTTTTAAAACAAATGACCAAGGCCTGTTTGGCCCAACTGGCCAACTGGCCCAACCGGCCCACTCGGGCACGGCTAAGCCGACGCGGTTCGGGTCTGGGTCGGTCACCCGACCCAGCCCAGCCCCTCTCGCACTCCTCTCTCTCCCCTCGATCTCTCTGGCGACTCGGATCGCCGCCGCTGCCGCCTGGCTTCTCCGGCCAACTCCGGTGGCCACTGCTGCCGCCCCCTTGGGCGAAATGCTCTCCTCCGCGCCCTCTACCAGCTCCACCAAACGGAATCGCCGGCCGCCTCCTCTCCGAGGAGATCGGGTTGATCTCCCCTCTTGGGATCTGCCGCCTCTTAGCACCCCCGATGCGGTGCCTCGCCGCTGGAGCTTGCTGAGCATGTTGAGTGTGCTCAGGTGCTTGCGCCTCGCAAGCGCTCACCGGTGGAAGCGCCAAGGTGTGGTGCTGCTGGTGCAGCTCGGTGAAGACCTCCCTCGGCCGCGCCTGGTCGGCCGCGCGGGCACTGCCTCGCCATGCCGGCCAGGTATGCACCTGGGCGACTGGTGAGTGTGGATCTTCCCTTCTTCCTCTGCCCTCTCTCACTGGCCACGGTCTCTGACCAATTGGTCAAGATCAGTGAGCCTAGCTCACAGACCTTGCTCTCTGCTGCTGTTTGCCTAATGCTAGATTGATTCAGTGATTGCTCTCTAGTGATAAAAAGCTTAATCAGTGATGATTTTGCTTTGCTCACCCCTCTGTCAGTGAATGTGTTTGACAGAGATGTTTCTTTGAAACTTGTTATGCTGTAGTCTCTCAGGTAGCTCTAAACCATGGTATACTAGATGATTCTCCTGTGATTTATGATATCACAGTGTTGTGGTAGCAAACTGAATTTCAAGATTCAGTTAACTGCTAACTCTGGTCCAGTGATGAATGCGTTGCTGTACTAGGTTCTGTCACTAGTTTACCTATGGTAAACAAGTGATAGTGAGTCTTGCTGTGTTGCAAGCTTCAGTGAAAATTATCTTGAGCAAAATATGATTCCTAGTTTTACATAACTTGGGAAATGATTTTGTTGCTGCCCACTGACTTTGCTATCAATTAAAATACTTGTTGTGTTGAGGTGCAAGATCTTCTGATCCTGTGCCCAGCAACAATCTTCTATGGTCAACTAATGGTGAAACTTGCTCATTTGATTTAAGCCTATGATGTTGGTCTGAGGCTAGTGATAGGTAGTGAGGTGCCTTGAATGCTTGTGTGCCCACTGCTTGCTTGTGTGATGCTGATAGCAAGTCTTATGTGTTTGAGGTGCATGTCCAACAGGACATGTGCCCAGCACAAGCTGCTCAGTGAAGTTATGATTCCTAAGATATGCCAGTGAAGTGTAAACTGAGGCTGATACTCTGATGTGGTTTATTTGGCTTTTAACATGATTCCCTATGATGAGCTTGGCAAAGCATTACTTTGCCAAACTGAGGGTTTTTCCTATAAACAACACATGCTTGAATCATGCACTAGCAGTGATGTGATGTGCAAGATTTCTACCTGTTGCCTAGAGTTGTGCAGTGATAGTGTTGTTCTCTACTACTGTTGCTTGCTGATGGCGATGGCTTGCTTCTAGCTTGCCTTCTCCTCCTGGTTCAGCTCCTGGCTTGTCCTTCTCCTCCTGGACTTGCTGTTGATCCCCTGTCCTTCTCCTCCTGGGCTTGGTCTTGAGCTTCAGTTGGACTCCATGGTTTTTGCTGATTGTTTAAGATATGTTTGTGGTGCTGTGAAAGAACTGTGGTGTTCTTGGTGTTGGTTCCCTGTTGTTTCGAATGGGAGCTGCTTCTCCTGGTGATGCTCATCTAGCCGGCAGCTTGGTTTGTAAGCTACTGTGGTGCTGCCAGCACCACCCTCCTGGTTCTGTGACTAAGCTACTTGTGAGCTGTGTGCTTGTATCCTTCACTCAATTTGATCTCATCCTCACCTAGCCGTGTTGTGAAACTGCTATGTGCTCTATTGATTTGTACCCCAGTGACTTAAAAGAACAGATGCTACACTTGGGCAATATACTCAATGATGCAATGGCAAAATATTTGCCCTAGTCTGAGAGTACTAATCCTAACACTTTACCTTTTCTTGTTTCATGTTTCTTTTGCAGGTTATAATATCAAGATGAAGATCATGAAGGCTATTGTAGTTAGTTTAGTTTTAGGTTTCTTTTGTTTATCACAGATGTAATCTTCTTTTCAGTTTATATAAAGATGTAAAGACATTGTATTAATGTGTAATGTCAATAAAATAATATTCATATTTGTTTTATATTCTACTTCCATTGCTTTTATTCAATTAATACATATTTGAATTACTTCTTCATTAATAATTAAATATTCAAATTTGAGATAATTCAACAATCATTTTAAATTCCAAAATCACTTAAACAACATCATCAAGAGATCATAGCAATGCCCTTTGCATTCTAATAACCTCTAACTCTAAAGGTGATTAGATAGAAGCTTTGCTCTCTCAGGTTTTTGAATTGGCGAAAAATTTACTCGGATTTTAGATGCATGAATGCACAAAGGTCCTAGTTCTACCCTTCATTTAGTCCTAAATGCTGGGATATTACAGTCTTCCCCTCTTATCAGAACTTCGTCCCGAAGTTAAAACTTTGTGTACCTGAAGAGTTCTGGATATGCTTGTCTCAAATCCTCTTCTTTTTCCCAAGTTGCTTCCCGTTCAGAGTGATGTTTCCATTGCACTTTACAGAACTTAATTGCATGATTCCGAAGCCTCTTCCAGTTTTCTTCTAAAATCTTTATTGGCTTCTCCTCATAAGTCAAGTCTGCTTGAAGATCTAGGTCATCATGTGTAACAGAGTCTTCAGGTGCTTTCAAACACTTCCGAAGTTGAGAAACATGGAAAACATTGTGAACTTGCTTCAATTTTACTGGAAGCTGCAATTCAAAAGCAACACTTCGGTTTTGACTCAGAATCTTGAATGGTCCAATATATCTTGGGCTTAACTTCCCTTTAATACCGAACCTCTTGATTCCTTTCATAGGACTAACCTTCAGATAGACCAAATCCCCTATTTTGGGTTCCCATGTTCTCCTTTTTTGATCTGCATAACTCTTTTGTCGACTCTGAGCTATCTTCAAATGATCTCGGATGGTATCAATGATGCCTTGCTTCTCTTGGATGAAATCCATTTCAAATTCATGGTTGCCTCCTGGCTCAAACCAACATATTGGAGATCTGCATTTGCGTCCATATAGTACTTCAAATGGTGCTGCTTTCAAACCGCTTTGATAGCTGTTGTTGTAAGAAAATTCTGCTAACGGTAAGTGCTCATCCCACGAACCTCCAAAATCTAGAGCACATGCACGTAGCATATCCTCCAAGATTTGATTTGTTCTTTCTGTTTTTCCACCAGTTTGAGGATGATAAGCAGTACTGAAATTCAGCTGCGATCCTAGTGTTGTATGAAGATCTCTCCAGAATGTGGATGTAAAAACAGACCCTCTATCAGAGACGATCTTCTTGGGCACTCCATGCTTGCTGACGATCTCTTTTACCTAGATTTCTACCAGCTTTTCTACACTATCTTTTTGATTCACAGGCAAGAAATGTGCACTTTTGGTGAGTCGATCAACTATCACCCATATCATATCCTTGTGTCTCTTGGTTAAAGGTAAACCGGTAATAAAGTACATTCCGATTTCCTCCCATTTCCACTCCGGAATGTCCAAAGGTTGAAGTAACCCTGCTGGACTTTGATGTTCTGCCTTAACTCTCTGGCAGGTATGGCATTCCGCTACATACTTGGCTATGTCCCGCTTCATGTTATTCCACCAGAACAACTCCTTGAGATCCATGTACATTTTCGTACTTCCCAGATGTATTGAGTATGGTGTCTCATGAGCCTCCTTGAGAATCAGTCCCTTGATCTCTGGTATTTCTGGCACACAAATTCTATTTTGAAACCAGAGTGAATTGAAATCACCTAGACGGAATTCAGATGGTCTACCCTCTTCAATCCTGCGGATTTCTTCAGCGATGAAAGGATCTTCATCTTGTCTTCTAAATATAGTGTATTTCAAGTCACTTTGTCTTTCCTCCATCACTCTCATAGTGTAAATACTTCCCAAAGATTTGACCTCTAGACATTGTATTTCCAGTCTTTCCAGATCCTTAAGCAATTCCTCTGGAAGTTCTCTATCCATCAACTGTGTTTCTGTACTCTTCCGGCTTAATGCATCGGCTACCACATTAGCCTTTCCAGGAGTATAATTGATAGTAAGATCATAATCCTTGATCAACTCTAACCATCTTTTCTGCCTCATGTTCAACTCTTTCTGAGTAAAGAAGTATTTAAGGCTCTTGTGATCGGTGTAAAGCTCACATTTGGCTCCATAGAGAAATTGCCTCCATTGCTTTAGAGCAAACACAACTGCTGCCAATTCTAGGTCATGTGTTGGGTAATTGACTTCATGTGGCTTGAGTTGTCTTGAACCATAAGCAATTACCTTTCGGTCTTGCATCAAAACACAGCCCAATCCATTCTTGGATGCATCACAGTAAACTGTGTAATCCTTTCTAGTTTCTGGTACTGCTAGGATAGGTGCTGTTGTGAGTTTCTATTTTAGCTCTTGAAAGCTCTCTTCACATTTCTTAGACCACTCAAATGGAGTGTTTTTCCTTAACAACTTTGTCATCGGCCCAGCTATCTTTGAAAATCCTTCAATGAATCTCCGATAGTATCCGGCCATTCCCAGAAAACCTCTAATCTCCTTCACATTGGTTGGTTCTTGCCAATCCAAAACTGACTGAACTTTGCTTGGATTCACGGCAATCCCTTCCTTGCTAATGACATGACCAAGGAATTCTACTTGATCCAGCCAAAAATTCACACTTGCTGAATTTAGCATACAGCTGATGTTCCATTAACACTTGCAATGCTATTCTGAGATGTTTAGCATGATCCTCTTTATTCTTGGAGTAAATCAAAATGTCATCGATAAACACTATCACAAACTTGTCCAAGTATGGCATAAAAATCTTGTTCATCAAATTCATGAAGATTGCTGGAGCATTGGTCAAACCAAAAGGAACAACTAAGTATTCATGATGGCCATACCTTGAGACAAATGCAGTCTTTGGTACATCTTCTGGTTTGATCTTGATTTGATGATAACCAGATCTCAGATCAATTTTTGAGAAAACCCCAGCTCCATGAACTTGATCAAACAGATCTTGAATTCTTGGCAAAGGATACTTGTTCTTGATGGTGACATTGTTCAGATTCCTGAAATCCCCACACATTCTTCTGCCTCCATCTCTTTTATCAACAAATATGACTGGCAAACCCCATGGTGATATACTTTCCTGGATGAATCCCTTACTTTCCAACTCATCTAACTGCTCTTTTAGTTCTTTCAACTCTTTAGGACCCATTTTATAGGGTGCTTGAGAAATTGGTGTTGTGCCTGTCTTCAGATCAATAGTTAATTCTATTTCCCGATCCGGTGGCATTCCCGGTAATTCTTGGGGAAATACATCCATGAACTCCTTAACCACTGGAATATCTTCTAACTTAGCCTCTTTTAGTGAATTGAGTTGAATTCCAATCTCCACATGGGTATGCTTATCTGCTTGATAAGTGATCCTTCCACCCCCAGGCTTCCGGATTGACACAGTCTTCTCTTCACAGTCAATGTGTGCTCCATGATCGGACATCCAATCCATACCCAGAACAACTTCAATGTTCTTAAGTGGAAGAACATAGAGATCGGCAAAGTAAGGACAGTCACAGATCGTAATGACCTGGTCTGGTTTGAATTGGGATACTAAAAGTTTACCCCCGGCCGTCACAACAGTCATAGGATGAGCTATCGCCTGACACCTTAACCCATATTTTTTGACAAAATCTTTGGAAATGAATGATGTAGTGGCACCGGTATCAAAAAGAACTTTGCCGGGATGAGTAAGGATGATGAGCGTACCTATGACCGCCGTTTCAGAGTTGTTAGCTTCCTCTAGAGATGTGCAATTTAGCTTCCCAAAAGTCCGGCCTCTTTTACCGTTCCCATTTTTGCTACTACTGCCACCTCCAGATGCAGGTCGTCCACCTCCTCCTGTCTTGCCTCCACTGTTAGCTGGCCAACCACCAGCTGGTTTGTTCAGACAATCTGGATGAATGTGCCCCTCTTTTCCACAAGCGTGGCATATAATCCTTGGCTTCATACATTCACTCTTGAAATATCCTAGAAGTCCACAATTGTGACAGAGGATCTGACTTTTTGATGTGAACGTCTTCCGATTGGGTGGAGCTCCTCCTGTTCTAACCCTGGGTTTGAAACTCAGGTTTGGAGTACTTCGGGTTGGTTGAACTCTCTTGGCCTCAGTTTTGGCCCTCTTCAGTCAGCTCATCTGAACCAACTTGTAATCATTCTCCCAGGTAATGGCTGTATCCATCAATTCTTGGAAGTTACGCGGCTTAGTCAACTTCATCGGCATCGCCGCGTATGGATCCAGTCCCCTGAGGAACCTTTTCACCCTCTTGCTGTCAGTACTCACCTCGTCACTTGCGTAACGAGATAGTCTTGTGAACTCCTTGATGTAAGCCATCATTGTTGCACTCCCCTGCTTGAGGTCTTCAAATTCCCTCATTTTTGAGCTCAACCACACTTTCTGGCACATGAAAGGTACGGAATTTTTCTTTGAACTCTTCCCAAGAGAATACCTTCTCGGGAAGTTGAAGTGTCACCTCGTTGTCCCACCATGCTGCGGCTGGTCCAGATAGAAGGTGTACAGCATAACAAACCTTCTCCTCGTCATTGGCTCCCACAGCCTTCAATTTTCTCTCGGTGTCCATAAGCCAATCTTCCGCATCCATTGGTTCAACCGCGGAAGCAAAGGGAAGTGGTTTTGCATTGAGGAAGTCGGAAAGACTTACCCCTCTCACTTTCGGAACCCTTCCGGCTCCAACATGCCCCATGAGCTCTTGCATAAATTTGTTCTGTGTTTCTTCCATGAACTGCATATACTGCATAAAGCTTTGCTCCGCCAAAGGCCTGAATGGTGGTGGTGGTAAATGAGCTTGATTTTCTTGATCAGCCTTAGCTTTGGCTTCCATTTCTGCCTGCTGGTCATTCATTGCCTTCGTTTGAGCTTCTTGTGCCAAGCATTGCTCCTCAGCATCGGCAGCTAAACCCGTATCCATAGCCCCTCTAGTCCTGCAACATAAAGTGAAGATCTCATAATTACACCATGCCCATGCTTTCTGAGCTTCACTTCATGCTCAGAACTAGTCACACAAATGGGAAACAGAAATCCAACTCCAAATGGAAAATCGCAAGAAAACCAAATACAAGTACATATTATACATCTCATACAAACCGATACAAGGTCATTATTACAACACGTACTCTCACACGTAGAGTACACTCATAGATCGAGACTGGATAGTTCTATCGTCTCTCTTATTATTACAACATACTACTAGCACTAGCTGCATTCATAGATACAACTAAGCTTCTGTCTTGGTCTTGACATCACGTCCTGGATCTCTCGGCTCGTAGTACATGCCCGGAGTCCACCCATGCTGGCGTGAAGTCCGGCGCACTGTCTCGGGAACAAACGGCCTACCACCCGGAACATAGTCCGAGTCAGACGTGTCCATCGTAGAGGTATCGCTCAACACGAGTCCATTCAGTCCGAGGTAGCTCTCAAAGTACACCCTGGTCTCGTGAGCAGTCATAGTAGGAAAAGGCTCCGCCTCTCCATAACACACACTCTCCGTGCAGTAGGTGTGATCAAACGGTGCTTCCTGCTCCATAGGTGTCTCAACTGGCTCCTGACTCTCAAACTGAACCTCCATCGGATCCTCCTCCTCAACAGATACAACAGGAGTTACTACGGCATCGCCACCTCCTGCTGCGTGAGCTGTCCCTCCATACGAGCTAGTATACTGCTGGCTGTCTCCCAGCCAGTCAAACCTCCACCCATCAGAGTTCTCAATAGGAAGATCAGCCTCCGAGACCCCCTTGAGACCCTGCTGCGCCTCCATACTAGAAGTGATAACTGGGTAATGTATAAGCTCTGGAGTGAGTGAATACCTGGAAGGTCCAGGCTGTGTCGGGTAACTGTGAGTTCCCACAACCGGTGAGAAGTGTGATCCCTCTGACTCCTGCCTAGTCATCTGTGCTCGCTCCTGCCTCCTAGTAGTGTCTGTGAGGTCATCAAGCATCTCCGCCTTATCCTCCACAATGACCTGGTGAGTGTTATACAGTGATCCTACCATCTTCCTATACCTATCAAGAAGTCTGGCTGCCAACTTCAGCTTCTTCTTCACCGGAACATCGTGATCCATTCCCGGCTCATCCCTCAGTGAGTCATGAGGAATAGCAGTAAAAGTGGTACCTGCTAACTCCACCGCTCTGTACTCCCTAATAGTCGCAATAGCTCTCACTACTGCCTCGTGATAAGCTGCAGTCTCACCTCTTCCCTCTCCCGAAGGCTGAACTATACTAGGTGCTAATCCATCTGGTAGCATGATCATGACACGGTACTTAACCACAGTCCCGTCATCCTTGTAAGTATAGGTCTTAACAGGGATGTCGGTGCTGAGTCCAAAAGCCCGTAGTAGTGACCCTAACTGCTCAGTCAAGGTTCCCTCATAGTCTTCCAGAGTCTTCCTCTGTGACCAAACAGTACGTGCTGGAATTCTCGATGCCATAATAGCTGTTACAAGTGATCTAGTTGAGATTATAGGGGGGTTTTTCTAGTCGTCTCCACAGGGATCAACACAAATGAGACTATTTCCTAATTTCCAGAAGCTAAGCAGAAAAGTGGGGTTTTTGGTGTTGTAAACAGAAAAGTAACAGGAGGTTTTAGGTTGGAAGTTTTTAACATAACAAATCCAATGTTTCTTGTTTGTCAGGCAAGGAAACAAAGGACAAACGAGCAAGTGAGGCAGGGAAGTTTTTAACATAACAAATCCAATGTTTCTTGTTTGTCAGGCAAGGAAACAAAGGACAAACGAGCAAGTGAGGCAGGGATGCATTTTTGGGACTAGATGCAGAGGCTAGTCTTGCACCTAATAGATCAGGCAGATGCAACACAGAAATCACAGTAATCTTGGAGTTTACAATGGAGTGTGTCACTCAAACCATAGCAAAGATCCAGGACAAGGTTCAAACTGTTTTACAGTGCTAGATCAACACAAATCATCACAGAGCATGGGAGAGAGGAAGAGAAGTTGTTGTTGGTCACCGAAGGCTTGCCGTGGCAGAGAAAGTAGAAGAAGGCAGAGATGTTGCTGTCGTGGCAGAGGATGAAGAGGGGTGAGGAAGAGCTTGGCCTTCAGATCCTTCGAGCCTTGTCCATCTTGACGTTCTTGGAGGTGTTCTTGGTGGTGTTCATGGTGTTCTTGCTTGCGCCGTTGATCTGATCTTGTTGCAGCAGAGGAGTAGAGGGAAAAGTGGGTGGAAAGGTGGAGGTTTTCGGTGTGTTGGACTATGGAGGAAGAAGGTTTTGGTGGAGTGGTGGATGGAGTGGCTGTGTGGCGATGGATGCGAGGTGAGAGATGGATTCTTGTGGGAGTGAACCTAGACCTCTCCTTTTTAAAGGCTTTTTGTGGCATTCTTGCTGCGGCGTAGAGGAGTAGTGGGAAGTTGGTGGCGGCATCGGCTTTTTTGCTTTTGCCGATTTTCCTGTCTTCTTGTGCCGTGGCAGCCTGTTTCTGCCGATGGCTTCTTTCTTGCTCCTCAAGATGTACTCCTCCATTCCTGGTGGCTTGGTCTTTGGTTTGAATTACTCTGACTTGTAGATTTAAGTGCCTTGGCGCACTGATCTGTGATAAAGAATCAAATGATGTAAAATGTTGGTGCAACACTGGTAGAAATGAGGTAAAACAGACAAGTTTTATGGTTGCAAGGTTCAGATATATGTGTAAATCTTAGAGTGATCAAAACCCCCAGACCAAAACCTTTGCTTGTCCTCAAGTAAAGAATGGTGCATTGTACCAAACAAAATGTAACAGAGCATGATGATGGACATTGCTGACTCAATGCAGATAAATCTTGCAATTGCTAATTCAAAAACGAGTTTCACAAGAGAATTTGAGTATGTCTAGATCAAACAACATGGACACATGAGTATAAAGTAATTGACTCTGAAATTGAAAACTCAAGATCCAGTACATAGCCCAATATGTAATGCAAAATTAGTGCTTCACCTATTACAGTTCCCAGGAACATAATAGGCTAATGCATAGACAAGTTAGTCAGTTAGTAACTTAGCTTGATGGGTCAACTTAGTTAGTGCTTCACACGCTACAATCCCAGGATCGTAGGTGCTAGTGCTTTGGGTATTTACAACAAATTTTACTTAGCATTTTCAGGTTAGTGCTTCACACACCACAATCCAGAGATCATGGTTGCTAATGCTAAACTTTTTCCTTTCTGTTAATATGTTAGTATGTTAGTATGTTAGTGCTTCACAAGTCACAATCCAGAGATCATGTTTGCTAATGCAAAAAATGCAACAGATGCAATTGGTTAGGGGCTAAGAAATGGATCATGAACTTCATTCTTAGGGCAATTAACAAATATGCTGATGTTTCACAGGTTCTTTGAGTAAAGTCATACAAAAGTTCTAAAGTGGAACTAGGCTCTGAACAAAGCATTTGCAAGAGTTATAAGCAGATTCAAAGCAAAGTTCTTCATAGCATGCAAAGTGATAATTTCAGGTCCAAGCAAGCGAAATTGATTCATTCCTTAACAAAGTACTTTCACACAAGATCAACCAACAGTATAGTATATTCTGATTCAGATTTTAACAAATGTGTGGAAATGGAAAGTGTTCACCTGGTGGTTTTCCTGCTTCTCTGCCATGTCAATCAACAGCAATCTTTCTCCTTATCCAAGTTATCACTGAAACAACAAAAAGAAACAAACACACAAGGCAAAAACATAAAAAGGTGAAAGGGAAATATATGATACAAGGGATACCAGGTTTCCTCCTGGAAGAGAGCTTGTTTAAAGTCACTAGCTTGACTATAGCTTCATCATTACTGGTTTGCATGGGTAGAGGATGCATTGGAGCCATCCTCTGGTTCATCATCTTCTTCAACTTGGTTTTCAATCAAATCTCCAATCCTGTAGTGCTTCAACCTCTGGCCATTTACTTTGAATGTTCCCTCAGCTGAGCTATAAACCTCAAAGGCACCATGGCCTAGATCTTTCTTGATAACACAAGGGCCAAACCATCTGGACTTGAACTTTCCAGAGAATAAGTGTAACTTGGAATCATACACCAGCACTGACTGCCCTTCCTTGAATTCCCTTCTCAGAATGTGGGAGTCATGCCATTTCTTGGTCTTCTCCTTGTAAATCTTTGCACTTTCATAAGAATCATTCCTGAGCTCTTCAAGCTCACACAACTGCAGTTTCCTCATGTTTCCTGCTTTGCCAATGTCCAAGTTCAGCTTTCTGATTGCCCAATGCGCTCTGTGCTCCAATTCGACTGGCAGATGGCAAGCCTTGCCATAGACAATTCTGAAAGGTGACATGCCAATGGGTGTCTTGTATGCTGTCCTGTAAGCCCACAAAGTGTCGGGCAATTTCATTGACCAATCTCCTCTGGTCTTGGACACAACTTTCTCCAAGATTTGCTTGATTTCCCTGTTTGACAACTCCACTTGGCCATTGGCCTGCGGATGATAAGGAGTTGTCACTCTGTGATTCCTCACTCCATACTTGGTCAGAAGCTTCTCAAACTGGTCATTATTGAAGTGAGCGCCACCATCACTGATTACAACTCTTGGCACTCCAAATCTTGGGAAAATGACAGTCTTGAACATTCTACAAACTGCCTTGGCATCAGCATTAACAGTGGGAATGGCTTCAACCCATTTTGACACATAGTCAACAGCAACTAAAATATGCTTGTAGCCTTGAGAAGATGGCAAGGGTCCAACAAAATCAACTCCCCACACATCAAACAATTCCACTTCCAAGATTCCTGTTTGAGGCATTTCATTTCTCTTTGACATCTTTCCTGCTTTTTGACAAGGGTCACACTTCATTATGTACTCATGAACATCTCTGAACATACTTGGCCAAAAGAAACCAGCTTGCAAAATCTTGGCTTGAGTCTTGAATACTCCAGCATGTCCTCCATACAGTCCTGAATGGCATTGGAACATCACATCACTTTTTTCATCAGAGGGAACACACCTTCTCACAATGCCATCAGCACAATGTTTGTACAGAAAAGGTTCATCCCAATAGTAACTCTTGACATCATGGAGGAATTTTTTCTTTTGCTGGTAGGAGAGATCTGCTGGCACAATATCACAAGCTAGGAAGTTCACAAAGTCAGCATACCAAGGTGAAGTGGCACTGACTGCCATGAGCTGTTCTCCTGGCATCAAGTCTTGAATCTCTCTGTTTTCATCAATGTTGATTCTGGACAAGTGATCAGCAACTGAGTTCTCTGACCCTTTCTTGTCTCTAATTTCTATGTCAAACTCTTGGAGCAGAAGGATCCATCTGATGAGCCTTGGTTTAGCATCCTTTTTGCTCACTAAATATCTAATTGCTGCATGGTCTGTGTAGACAATGCACTTGTGTCCAACCAGGTATGGTCTAAACTTATCAAATGAGAACACAACAGCAAGCAGCTCCTTCTCTGTGGTGGTGTAATTGATCTGAGCATCATCCAAAGTCTTGCTTGCATAATGTATTACATGCACAGCTTTGTCTTTCCTCTGGCCAAGGACTGCTCCAACGGCAAAGTCACTTGCATCACACATAAGTTCAAATGGCAGTGTCCAGTCAGGAGGTTGAACAACAGGGGCTGTAATGAGAGCATCTTTCAATTGGTTGAATGCTTGCACACAAGTGTCATCAAACACAAACTTCACTTCATGATTCAGGAGATTGGTGAGTGGCTTGGCAAGATAGGAGAAGTTCTTGATAAACCTCCTGTAGAAGCCAGCATGGCCCAGGAAGCTTTGAATTCCCTTCACATTTTCAGGAAGAGGTAGCTTGGCAATCACATCTACCTTTGCCTTGTCCACCTCAATTCCTCTAGCAGACACAAGGTGGCCCAACACAATGCCTTCAGAAACAAGAAAGTGACATTTTTCCCAGTTCAGGATCAAATTTTGCTCAGAGCATCTGTGAAGGACTAAGGTGAGGTTCTTCAAGCAGGCTTCGAAGTCTTTTCCATACACAGTGAAATCATCCATGAAAACTTCCATAATCTTCTCGATGTAATCAGAAAATATGGACATCATGCATCTCTGGAAGGTGCCTGGAGCATTGCAAAGGCCAAATGGTAGCCTTTTGTAAGCAAATGTTCCATATGGGCAGGTGAATGTGGTCTTGTCTTGGTCAGAAGGGTGGATTGGAATCTGCAGAAATCCAGAGTAACCATCAAGGTAGCAGTAGTACTTCTGGCCAGCAAGTCTCTCTAGCATTTGGTCCATGAATGGCAGAGGGAAGTGATCTTTTCTTGTAGCTTTGTTCAATTTTCTGAAGTCATTCACCATCCTCCATCCTGTAACAGGTCTTGTGGTCATGAGCCTTCCTTCTTCATTTTCAACAACAGTGTAGCCACCTTTCTTGGGCACAATGTGGATAGGACTCACCCACTCACTGTCAGAGATGGGGTATATCATTCCAGCCTTTAACAATTTCAGAACTTCCTTCTTTACTACATCTTGCATAGCAGGGTTTAGTCTCCTCTGTCCTTCTCTTGTTGGCTTGCTGCCTTCTTCTAAGTGGATCATGTGAGAACACACTTTCTCACTAATGCCAATGATGTCATCAATGGAATATCCAATGACATTCTTGTACAGCTTCAGAATAGACAGAAGACTTTCTTCTTGCTCACTTGAAAGGGCAGAACTAATAATCACAGGGTGTAACTTTTCCTTCTCCAAGAATGAGTATTTCAGATGGGAAGGCAATTCTTTGAGCTCCACAACAGAATGGTGAGCTAGATGAGCTGGTTCTCTTGCACTTGACACAGGTACAATTTCACAAATTTTCACTTCACAGAGCTGCTGTACATTGGTGGTTTCAGCAGTAACAAAGACTTGAGCTTCAGGCTCTTCTTGCTCAGGTTCTGGCAAAGTTTCTAGCACACTTCTTTCAATAACATCAATGGAATGGCAATGTTCAGGAACATTGGGTAAATGAGTAGCACGTTTCATGCTGAATTCAGCTTGCTCTGATCCAAATTGTAATTTGAGGGTTCCACCTTTGACATCAATGATGGCACCAGCAGTTGCCAAGAATGGCCTGCCTAGGATCATTGATTCAGCATTGTCTTCCATCTCTAGCACAACAAAGTCCACAGGATATGCAAAGTTGCCAACTTGGACTGGCACATCTTCAAGGACTCCTACTGGTTTTCTCAAGGTTCTATCAGCAAGTTGAAGTGTCATTGGGGTAGGCTTTAACGTTCCCAGCTGCTGAATCTGGCTTGCAGCAGATGGTAACACACTCACAGAGGAACCTAAGTCACAAAGGGCTGTGAAGGTTTTTCTTCCCACTACACAGGGAATGCTGAAACTTCCAGGGTCTTGTAGCTTCTTGGGCATGTGGTTCAAGATCACAGCACTGCAATCTTCTGTCAAGGCTACTAACTCAGGACTGTCCAAACTCCTCTTCCTTGTGATCAGATCTTTGAAAAACTTTGCATATAGGGGGATGTGCAACACTGCATCCAAGATGGGGATGGTGATTTGCACTTCCTTCATGGTCTCAAGGAATTTAGAGTATTGCTTCTCCTCCTTGGTCTTGTCCAATCTCTCTGGAAATGGTACTTTCATCAACAAAGGCTTCTCTGTTGGTTCTGTGGCAGAGATCTGAGCCTTGGCAGGGTTTTCTGTCTGGGCAGGCTGTCCTGTTGATTTTTCCTGCCTTGGCAGAACAATTTCTGGAGGTGCTTGTTGCTGCACGGTGGGTCTTCTCTGTGGAGCAACATAAGTGACATTTGGTGGGGTTTTGAGTAAGGGTTCAGTGTTCACCCCACTCCTAGTGGTGACTGCATCAATAACTTCAGTAGTGGAAAGGGCACCACACTGTTTTGGGTTTTCCTCTGCTTGGGCTGGCAGTTTTCCTTCAGCTTGTTTTCCAATGTTGTTGGTCTGGATTCCAGCAGTGAGTTGCTGCATAGTCTTGTAGAAAAGTTCAGATTGCATTTTCATAGTTTCTTGCATTCCACTGAACATTTCCTTCTGTAGCTTCATCATTTCTCCAAGCTCAGATTGACTGCTACTGCTGGATGAAGTAGTTTGCTGATGTACTGGGTGGTGTTGTTGTTGTGGGTGTTGCACTTGACCTTGGGGTCTGAAATTTTGTTGTCCAGGCTGATGGTAACTCTGCTGGGATGCTTGGGCATAGTGCTGCTGCCCTGGTGCTGGGTAACTTTGCTGATTATTGCTCTTGTAAGAAAGGTTGGGGTGGTTTCTCCAAGAGGGGTTGTAACTTTGGGAATATGGCCCTTGATTCTGGGCATAGTTCACCTCTGATATCATGGCTTCAGGAGGTGCAGACAAGGTACATTCCCTGAGGGAATGGCCTTCTTTTCCACAAATTGCACAGGCAGAAGTAACTTGGTTGACAGGAACCAAAGCTTGGCTGTTTCTTTCTGTCATGAGCTGGGCAAGCTGAGTTGTTAAACTCTCCAACTTAGCTTCCAAAGCATTCTGGCCACTTGACTGAATCTGCAGCTGATTGTTGGGGTGGACAGCTCTTTCATTTGTCTAGGAGAAGTTGTGTGATGCCATGCTCTCAATCAACTCAGTAGCTTCATCAAGGGTCTTGTTCATGATTCCACCTCCAGCAGCTGAGTCAACAAATGATCTGGTTTGTACTGTCAAACCCTTGTAGAAGGTTTGCAAGATAAGCCATTGCTCCTGGCCATGGTTGGGACACATCCTGATGAGACCTTGGTATCTCTGCCAAGTATCATACAGGCTTTCTCCTTCATATTGCACAAATCTTGTTATCTTGTCTCTGCACTCGGCTGCTTTGGTTGGAGGGAAATATCTCTCAAAGAAGGCTTGAAGAACATGTTCCCATGTGTCTCTGCAGTGAATAGGAAGAGAGTGGAACCAAACTTTTGCAAGTCCAGACAGTGAAAAGGGAAACAATTGCATCCTGATGGCTTCAGGAGGAACACCATTGTGCTTCAAAGTGTTGCAGTACTCCAGAAAGTTTCTGATATGCTCATGGGGGCTCTCCAAAGCAGAACCTTTGAAGGGATTATGTTGCACCATATTGATCAGAGCTGGCTTGATTTCCCAGTTGTTTGCTTGTATTGCAGGCATAATCACATCTGCATTGTTGATCTGGTCCTTGGGAATCCACAAATCTCTCAACTTCTTATCACCCATGCTGAAATCTGAGGATGACGATTCCAAATCTGAGACAGATGTTTCCAAATCTTCAGCAGAAACTTCAGAAGCTGCTCTCTTTCTTGCAAACAAAGTCCTCTCTGGTTCAGGGTCAAATGGGGCTAGTGGAGAATCTTCAGAGGACTGCATCAACTGAATTCCCACGGAGATTAGATGAAATCATTGTTCTACACACAATCACAGACAAGAACTTGATCAAGGGTTAGTGAACTAAATCCCCTAATAAAAGTTCTAAGCTTGATCACAGACAAGTCATTAAAACAGACAATCAAAGATCGCAAATTGGAACAAGTATTTACACAGCTTAGTCTACTGTAATCTAAGGAAACAATCAAAAGTTGATCCCCGGCAACGGCGCCAATTTTGATCTAGTTGAGATTATAGGGGGGTTTTTCTAGTCGTCTCCACAGGGATCAACACAAATGAGACTATTTCCTAATTTCCAGAAGCTAAGCAGAAAAGTGGGGTTTTTGGTGTTGTAAACAGAAAAGTAACAGGAGGTTTTAGGTTGGAAGTTTTTAACATAACAAATCCAATGTTTCTTGTTTGTCAGGCAAGGAAACAAAGGACAAACGAGCAAGTGAGGCAGGGAAGTTTTTAACATAACAAATCCAATGTTTCTTGTTTGTCAGGCAAGGAAACAAAGGACAAACGAGCAAGTGAGGCAGGGATGCATTTTTGGGACTAGATGCAGAGGCTAGTCTTGCACCTAACAGATCAGGCAGATGCAACACAGAAATCACAGTAATCTTGGAGTTTACAATGGAGTGTGTCACTCAAACCATAGCAAAGATCCAGGACAAGGTTCAAACTGTTTTACAGTGCTAGATCAACACAAATCATCACAGAGCATGGGAGAGAGGAAGAGAGGTTGTTGTTGGTCACCGAAGGCTTGCCGTGGCAGAGAAAGTAGAAGAAGGCAGAGATGTTGCTGTCGTGGCAGAGGATGAAGAGGGGTGAGGAAGAGCTTGGCCTTCAGATCCTTCGAGCCTTGTCCATCTTGACGTTCTTGGAGGTGTTCTTGGTGGTGTTCATGGTGTTCTTGCTTGCGCCGTTGATCTGATCTTGTTGCAGCAGAGGAGTAGAGGGAAAAGTGGGTGGAAAGGTGGAGGTTTTCGGTGTGTTGGACTATGGAGGAAGAAGGTTTTGGTGGAGTGGTGGATGGAGTGGCTGTGTGGCGATGGATGCGAGGTGAGAGATGGATTCTTGTGGGAGTGAACCTAGACCTCTCCTTTTTAAAGGCTTTTTGTGGCATTCTTGCTGCGGCGTAGAGGAGTAGTGGGAAGTTGGTGGCGGCATCGGATTTTTTGCTTTTGCCGATTTTCCTGTCTTCTTGTGCCGTGGCAGCCTGTTTCTGCCGATGGCTTCTTTCTTGCTCCTCAAGATGTACTCCTCCATTCCTGGTGGCTTGGTCTTTGGTTTGAATTACTCTGACTTGTAGATTTAAGTGCCTTGGCACACTGATCTGTGATAAAGAATCAAATGATGTAAAATGTTGGTGCAACACTGGTAGAAATGAGGTAAAACAGACAAGTTTTATGGTTGCAAGGTTCAGATATATGTGTAAATCTTAGAGTGATCAACAAGAATAAGGTACAGAATTAGTATGATGCATCATAATAAAGAATTGTAACACTAAAAGTATGACTAAGTTATTCCCAAGTAAATAACCATCATAGATTTAGAGAACTCTTTACCGTTGCTACTAGACTCCTATAGGTTCTATCCCTTTACTAGGTTTCCAACCTAAGGTCAAAGCAATTGCTCTGATACCAGCTGCGGTGACCCAGCATACCACTGCATGTTGTAGTATGCAAGTCGTTGATATAACACTTGCGGAACAAGCCTCCACAAATATTATATCCCTCAGAATGGTACAGCAGAAACATTGCGGGCCCCAAATACAAATTGATCATCAATTTATTACAAACCAAAGCGTGAAGATAACGAAATGCTCCCGTAAAGAGAACACCTGAAGTGCTTAGTGTCTACAGCAACTGAAAGGCTTCAAATAATTAAACATGAGAAGAACTCAACAACTTATTCATGTTTTACAGTTGCTCGGTTCCTCGGCTACAATACTACCCTATTAGTTAGTACTCCTTCACTCTGACTCCTCGCCGGAGGATGCTCCGTAGCGAATGAAGTAATCCACGCCTTCGACGCCGCGAGAGAGATCTGGCTCCTCGTAGAAGATGTCCTGCTGGCCTTCGATTGCATTCAGAGTTGCCTCATCGAGCTCCTCACAGTCTAGCAAGGGTTTAAGAGATTGGGGTGAGTAACGAGCGTTACCCAACAAGTTTCTTTAGAAAGAAGTTGTGTGATATGCACTATCTACAGCCACAGACCCAAAAGAGTCGTAGGCCTATGCAAGGTTTTATCAAGGGTTTCTTGAAAGATTGCTTTTACTTTAGAAAACTATGCCCAACAGCCAACACAGGTAGTAGTGCCTTGAGAGCACCTTTCCTGCGGCGTTCGCAGCTCCTTCCCGGAACAAGGGGTAACATGTCACATCCTTTTACACTCTGCAGAGGTGTGTCCTTCCAAAAGAGATCAAATCCTTGCTGCACAACCGGGCGTACATTCCCGTCCACACTTCCTTGGTGTGGGGCCCAGTCATTGATCCAAGCCAATCACTGCCTTCTCCGCACAACGCATGCCCACCCAATTCACACATAGCAGGTTATGCCCCTGATATTCACCCCCAACGATGAAGTACCTAGGCGCCCCTTGCGGACCATCATAGACACCAGTGGCCGTGGGCACTAAGGGGTCCCACCCATGTGCACGTATTCTCGCAAGACATACGGCGAACGGTAGCTGAGTGTCCGTTGACATGCGAACGAGAGAAGATACAGCTGACTTTCCCATCCCATTCCAAGTCTCTTGGATGACACGGTTTTTACGGCGCTAGAATAACTGTGGCATTGGTAGTTAATCCTAGGTTTACTTTCCCATGCAAGTGGAACCTCCACCACCACAATCTTACTATGGTTCCACCTGCCAGCCTTCCTAGGTTATCACCACTGGTCGATAACCTCTAGTCATATTTACTTACGAAAATAGGTTTTTCATCCCTTTTGAAATGTAGAGTTTGAAGTCATCACTTTTGCAAGAAGTTTTAAAACCATTGCAATCAAGAGATATGAGCAAGATAAACTTGCCTTGTGACTGAAAGGTAATGGAGTCGGATACTTGGCGATGCTCCTGATCTCCTTGTTCTACAGAAAGCCAAGCATTGTCCGGTAAGGACAATGTTTCAAGAAACAAATGGATGCTATGCACAATGATATGCTATGCATGGTGATTCATGGACTTGGTTTCCTTATTTGTGTGTTTTACCCAAGACTTGCTAGGGTTAAAGGATTTTTATAAAACACAAAGTTCTATTTGTGTGTTTTACCCTAATTATGTGTTACGATAATTAATTAAAGTTTGAAATCAAAGTTTAAGTTATAAAACTTTTGTTGAGTTATTTGAAAGGAAAAAGGTTATAATTTTAAAAGAAGAAATTTCATTTTAATAAAAATAATACTTAAGATTTTTAGAAAATAGAATTTAAAAGCTTTTAAAATTTGATTTAAAGAATAATTCAGGAATATGAATTTAATTTGATATTTATTTCATTAAAGAATAAGAAAATGTCTTATTAATATTATTTGAGTTTTGGGTTTGAATTAAATTTAAAAAGGAAATGATATTCAAATTTGAATTTGGAATTTGTTTTAAAACAAATGACCAAGGCCTGTTTGGCCCAACTGGCCCAACCGGCCCACTCGGGCGCGGCTAAGCCGACCCGGTTCGGGTCTGGGTCGGTCACCCGACCCAGCCCAGCCCCTCTCGCACTCCTCTCTCTCCCCTCGATCTCTCTGGCGACTCGGATTGCCGCCGCCGCCTGGCTTCTCCGGCCAACTCCGGTGGCCACTGCTGCCGCCCCCTTGGGCGAAATTCTCTCCTCCGCGCCCTCTACCAGCTCCACCAAACGGAATCGCCAGCCGCCTCCTCTCCGAGGAGATCGGGTTGATCTCCCCTCTCGGGATCTGCCGCCTCCGAGCACCCCCGATGCGGTGCCTCGCCGCTGGAGCTTGCTGAGCTTGTTGAGTGTGCTCAGGTGCTTGCGCCTCGCGAGCACTCGCCGGTGGAAGCGCCAAGGTGTGGTGCTCCTGGTGCAGCTCGATGAAGACCTCCCTCGGCCGCGCCTGGTCGGCCGCGCGGGCACTGCCTCGCCATGCCGGCCAGGTATGCACATGTGCGACTGGTGAGTGTGGATCTTCCCTTCTTCCTCTGCCCTCTCTCACTGGACACGGTCTCTGACCAATTGGTCAAGATCAGTGAGCCTAGCTCACAGACCTTGCTCTGTGCTGCTGTTTGCCTAATGCTAGATTGATTCAGTGATTGCTCTCTAGTGATAAAAAGCTTAATCAGTGATGATTTTGCTTTGCTCACCCCTCTGTCAGTGAATGTGTTTGACAGAGATGTTTCTCTGAAACTTGTTATGCTGCAGTCTCGCATGTAGCTCTAAACCATGGTATGCTAGATGATTCTCCTGTGATTTATGATATCACAGTGTTGTGGTAGCAAACTGAATTTCAAGATTCAGTTAACTGCTAACTCTGGTCCAGTGATGAATGTGTTGTTGTGCTAGGTTCTGTCACTAGTTTACCTATGGTAAACAAGTGATAGTGAGTCTTGCTGTGTTGCAAGCTTCAGTGAAAATTATCTTGAGCAAAATATGATTCCTAGTTTTACATAACTTGGGAAATGATTTTGTTGCTGCCCACTGACTTTGCTATCAATTAAAATACTTGTTGTGTTGAGGTGCAAGATCTTCTGATCCTGTGCCCAGCAACAATCTTCTGTGGTCAACTAATGGTGAAACTTGCTCATTTGATTTAAGCCTATGATGTTGGTCTGAGGCTAGTGATAGGTAGTGAGGTGCCTTGAATGCTTGTGTGCCCACTGCTTGCTTGTGTGATGCTGATAGCAAGTCTTGTGTGTTTGAGGTGCATGTCCAACAGGACATGTGCCCAGCACAAGCTGCTCAGTGAAGTTATGATTCCTAAGATATGCCAGTGAAGTGTAAACTGAGGCTGATACTCTGATGTGGTTTATTTGGCTTTTAACATGATTCCCTATGATGAGCTTGGCAAAGCATTACTTTGCCAAACTAAGGGTTTTTCCTATAAACAACACATGCTTGAATCATGCACTAGCAGTGATGTGATGTGCAAGATTTCTACCTGTTGCCTGGAGTTGTGCAGTGATAGTGTTGTTCTCTACTACTGTTGCTTGCTGATGGCGATGGCTTGCTTCTAGCTTGCCTTCTCCTCCTGGTTCAGCTCCTGGCTTGTCCTTCTCCTCCTGGACTTGCTGTTGATCCCCTGTCCTTCTCCTCCTGGGCTTGGTCTTGAGCTTCAGTTGGACTCCATGGTGTTTGCTGATTGTTTCAGATATGTTTGTGGTGCTGTGAAAGAACTGTGGTGTTCTTGGTGTTGGTTCCCTGTTGTTTCGAATGGGAGCTGCTTCTCCTGGTGATGCTCATCTAGCCGACAGCTTGGTTTGTAAGCTACTATGGTGCTGCCAGCACCACCCTCCTGGTTTTGTGACTAAGCTACTTGTGAGCTGTGTGCTTGTATCCTTCACTCAATTTGATCTCATCCTCACCTGGCCGTGCTGTGAAACTGCTATGTGCTCTATTGATTTGTACCCTAGTGACTTAAAAGAACAGATGCTACACTTGGGCAATATACTCAATGATGCAATGGCAAAATATTTGCCCTAGTCTGAGAGTACTAATCCTAACACTTTACCTTTTCTTGTTTCATGTGTCTTTTGCAGGTTATAATATCAAGATGAAGATCATGAAGGCTATTGTAGTTAGTTTAGTTTTAGGTTTCTTTTGTTTATCACTGATGTAATCTTCTTTTCAGTTTATATAAAGATGTAAAGACATTGTATTAATGTGTAATGTCAATAAAATAATATTCCTGTTTGTTTTATATTCTACTTCCATTGCTTTTATTCAATTAATACATATTTGAATTACTTCTTCATTAATAATTAAATATTCAAATTTGAGATAATTCAACAATCATTTTAAATTCCAAAATCACTTAAACAACATCATCAAGAGATCATAGCAATGCCCTTTGCATTCTAATACCCTCTAACTCTAAAGGTGATTAGATAGAAGCTTTGCTCTCTCAGGTTTCTGAATTGGCGAAAAATTTACTCGGATTTTAGATGCATGAATGCACAAAGGTCCTAGTTCTACCCTTCGTTTAGTCCTAAATGCTGGGATATTACAATGGGCGCGTTTAAATGCGGGCATGGAAACTTTTGCAACGCCATCATTGACCGTTAAAACGTGGCGCGAAAAGACAGAACGCCACCATTATTACCGTGCTCGTGGCGAGGAGAGAACATCATGCCACCATTACGATTGTGCATGTGGCGCGGCAAACGCAGCCCACGCCACGATTCTTACCCGGGTTTGGCGCATGGTTGGGCCCACTAACCAACTGCGTGGTGGATAATGCCGTCACGCCACCGACCAGTCTACAATGGTAGCACGGCGTATTTTTCCACATCGCTGCTCATAATAGTAGCGCGGCGCCAAAACAGTCGGCCACCAACATACTGACCCCTATGAGGGTTTTCCTAGTAGTATGCCGGCGTTAAATGTCTTATCGCCGACGAACAACAACAGTATGCCAGGTGAAAAATACCGCCGGTGAATTTACTGTGTGCGCCGAGGATAAAAGTTATCCCCGGCGAACCAGAAAAGAGGAGCGATAGGGATAAAAATCCAAAAAATTAAAAAATTAAAAAATTCTATAATTCTAAAAACCTAAATTATATTAAAAACCAAAAATATATGATTTTTGTGACCATTTTATCACATCTGGAATCTCCTCAGCTCACATCGAAACGACAACTTCCCAATCGGTCACCCATCCTCGAATTGCTCTAGGCCAAGCACGCTTAACTTCTTCGTTCGATTTCATATGCTATCCCTACACTTGTTATACATTATTGGTACTATTACCCTTTCAATCCTTATAGGCCTTATGTGTGAGTGTGTGAGCGTGTATGTGTGCGCGAAAAATCCCAAATATCTCATATAATCTAAAAAAAATCAAGAAATCTAAAAAAAAATCCCTAAAAAATATAAAAAATCCCAAGTAAATGATAAAGAATCCAAAAAACTAAAAATCTAAAAAGATCCCAAAAATCTTAAAATTTCATGAATCTAAAAGTTAAAAATATTCTATTTTCCCTTTTGAATTTGAGGATTCTAAAAATTGTCGAACTAACCAAAGGTTGTTAAATTCGGATGTAACTTTTCGTGTAGATACTTTTTCCTATAAAAAACTTTTCAATCCAACGTCGTATGCAAAAGTTATCATCGTTTTACCGTGGAATATATTTTTTTGCAAAATATATCAAAATTCAAGTTTGTTATTTTTCCTATCAAGTAGAAAATATAATATATGGAAATCTCAAAGTTTTTAATTTTTTGAATTTTTTATCATTTTCTACTATTTTTCACAAAACTAAAAGGGCGATCCAACGGGGGTGATGTGGCTGGAAATAAAAATTCCATTCTCCTCGGCGCATTAGCAAGGTGCGCCAGTGGTTGCCCCTATCTCCGGCGCATAAGACCTCCGTTCGCCGGCGGTATTTTTTAAAAATTTGGTTTTTAAATTTTGAAATTATCCCGGGCACTGGCACTCAATTCGTCGACGATACACCCCTTATCCTCGGCGCATCTCTGGTCTATTCGCCGGAGATAACGGTGAAAAGGGACCGGCCCTCCCGGGATGGGCCTGGTCGGTCTTATCCCGGCACATCGGGGGCCTATTCACAGGCGGTATTTCGACTATCACCGGCGCACACGGGCAGATTTGCCGGGGGTACATCGTAGCTGGCCTGGAATGCGTTACCCCCGGCGCATGCAATATGGATTCGCTGACAATAAACCTGCTGGCTATAAGCAAAACTCTAGTAGTGGATGGGCCTGCGCATCTCTCTATGTGCATATCAGGTTTGACATTTTATCACTACCGAAGTGAATTGATCTGGCTACCCGTATTATTCGATGGAGGGGCCGGGTTATCGTCCTTTAAGAAAAAGGATAGATCATTCCTGCCAAATTCGACGCTGCATGCACCACACACTGTTCTGGTCAACCAAACATGAAAGTGAGGTGGGAACCAGAAAGAAGCGGAAGGAATCCGCGTTCTCCTTATCGGCTATGGCCGACGCGGTGGCGCGAGATGGAGACGGTGAGTTATATGTAGACATACACACATACCTGTCTGTTCGTTGGCTACATATGCCCAGCCAGATAGAATGCTGCTAGACAGCTAAATTCGTGCTAGTCGTGTGTTCCTTTGACCAATAAACGGCCACGAAGATCAAATCATTCTGTGGTCAGCTTTCATTCGAAAGCTTGTCCAACCCGTTCGCACTGCTAGCCACACCAATTGGGAAGAGGAGTATCTAAAGGGTTGGGAATTATTCACTGTAGCAGTTGTGCCATGGACGATATGCTGTCATGATCAGGTTCAGGAATGCCGATTTTGTTTCTGAATTGTCCGATTGGCCAGGAGTGTCGACTGGAGATTGGACCATTACGCACAGTGATAATAACTGAATACTGAATAGTGTTTGGTTGTTTCTGACTTCCGGCGCCGAGAGTGTGGATACATCGGTGGCTCTTCCTGGCATTCTTTTTCATTTGAGAATTGCGTTGATGTATGACATGCTCCGCGCTCAACTACAATCGTTTGATATTACTCCGTAATATATAAAGAAAAGGGTTTGCCTATGTCTCAGTTGGCTGAGAAATTCTTATTTCTCAGTCAACTCAAAAAAATGTAACCATAGTTTAAAAAAATGTGCAACTGCAACGAGTTGTACATTTCTGATAGAAAAGTGAAATTGCACTTTTCAAGTGCAACTGATGCATATTTTTAGAGTGAATTTCTCAGACGCCTGTTACTTAGCAAATCCGTAAAGAAAATAGCAGAGTGTATATATATATAATAATCAGATGTGAAGGCAAGAATATTGAGCGCTGACTTTGCTTCCTCAGCATGTGAAACTACGCTATCAAAGTTGTCCGAATCATGTGAGATTTGGAACGAGTTCAACGCTGGAATTTTTAAAAACAAGAGCTCCACGGTCTTAATTGGGTTTGTCCGAATCAAGTTTTTTTTTGCATAATGGATATAATTTATTAGACTCAAGAGTTTACATCGAGAAGATGCAATCTAGAGTCTACACCCCGCCTCTGCACAAGAGCGGTGTACACAGCCACAGAATGAAGATAGAAGAAAAAGATCTCATGAGGCAAAACACATGGCCAAAAAATACACAAGAAAAAGCCTATGGTGAATGTGGACCAATCCGCAGACTATGTCATCAAAATTTTCTTCTTCAACTACTTTAACTGCGATCACACCTCAATAAATAAGGCACGGTGTTCCGTTTCTAAAGAGTAGACCAGGACTCAAGATAGTCATCACACTAGAAAATAACCTACATAGAATAAGAATTTGTAGTGTTGATAACTTTATTATTTTTACATAGCCATGTCAACCATGATAAGGTTGTCAATCCTAATTGTATAAGCATCATATCCCGGTAATCTATGGTGTGCGACCATATACCAAAAATTAGCGACATTGCATGCTGGATACAATTTCGAGGCCACTTCGACGACTGACCATATAGAACGCGCGAACTTGTATTTGAAGAATAACCGTTTTATGCTTTAGAAGGATGTCTTTTGTTAGGCGGAGAAGATACCACATAAAGATTGTAATCTTAAGCGGTTTTGTCTTCTAAATTTGTTGTTATCTATGACTAGCGCATCGGAATTGACCAGTGCTTTGAACTCATTGTATTCCTGCGAAAATTGGACAAAAGACGCAAGTCTCGCACCGATGGAGACCACCTAAATGCAACGTTTAGTAGGTAAGTTCCCATAACCTCAGAGAAATGTTGTTATAATGTTGGTTCTAACAAGATAAGAGTTTCTCTTTTTTTTAACATTCAAGATAAGAGTTTCTCACTTTTTGCCGTTTACCCACAAAAATATCCACGGGATCTATAGGTGGCCTTTTCTTCACCGTGAGGAGTCGCGGACGTCTATATGTGACCATGTAGACTTTACATGTGTGTGCATGTATTTGGAGACCGTGTCAATAACCGCGTGTCCAACAACTAACCAGCTTCCAGCTTCCCTAAACAATTTTTTAGAGCGGTGCCGAACATCCAAACTCCGCAGAGCTAGATTTGAAAAGCTAGGTAAAAATAATGTACTTCTTATGTTTAAAAATAAGTGATGTGAATTTATCTAAATTTATATTTATCTATGTACTAAAATATATCTAGATACATGTAAATTTAAATAAACTCAAATCACTTATTTCATAATAGAGGTAGTATAAAACACGGAGCACCTGTTTTGCAGATTCCCGGATCAAAAATGGAACCCTTCCCAGCGAATGGGCCGGCCCATCTAGGCAAAAGCCTGACTAAATACTAGCCCACCCAGCCGTAGCAAGCATTTCCTACCAACGAGCTCAGCTGAGTGTTTTCTGCTCCATTGGAGACACTAGAGTTGCTCCCAGAAGCTGGATCGACGGATTTCCGGGAAGCTGGACCGTTTTCGAACACGTCCTAAGTACATCATGTAATTTTTTTTTGTGACCGGACGAGCTTTGTATCCACTACTTTTCTTTATAAAACTCACTACAAAACTTCGTAATGAATATGGAAGTGCATAAATTGATGCAGTTTTTTGATTTTCCTCTTTCAAATAAATTGAGTATTAGTACATAAATTCAAATAAATCAACCACAAATTCCTGCATGTGGATGGTAGATTTAGTTATGTATTTTTTTTAAAAAAAATAGAATATGAGGGGACTTGTAATCCTTATGAAAAAAGACAAGAACGATGATAGAAAAATCATCTTATGCTAAGACACACTAACTAATATTAATGTTTGCACGAAATTAAACCTAATATCTGTGATGCTTCCAAAGTGTAGACCTTTTTGAAAAGCACATCGCTTTGCTCCGGGGCAACATGGGTGGAGACCAAACCCTAGCCTGCCGTCGGCCCCCCTTCTCCTTCCTCCCGCACCTCGCCGCCACTAGAGTCATCTCCTGAGCAAGCCTACGAGCTTGTCGAGGACGGCGGTGGTGGGGATTTCTCCGCTTCTCCATGAAGGATGTTGGATATATAGATTGATCCCCCATATATAGCTATATATAATATCGCATGCATAAATATGACCACAGTCCTCTTCATAGCTACTCCATCCGTTCTAAAATATAAGATGCTTTAGCCTTCTTCGAGAACACATGTATCTAGCCATCTTTTAATATATAGGTTCAAAGTAAAACAAGTAAATATATATTAAAAGATGACTAGATACATGTGTTTCATAATAACACTAGAACTTCTTATATTTTGGATATGAAGAGAGTTGCACACGCTTTGCCTAGATGGTGTCACATAGCTGCTGAACATTTCTTGGGGTAACAAACGGCGCTGACCCGTAGAAGGCAACTGCCGTGAGTTTCTGCGCGGTCGTCTCCGTGGGATGTACGAAGTCCCAGAAGATGTGGTTCGTTCGGTTCTTGCAGAGGCTGCTCGCCGGGGTGCAGCTAAACATGGCGTTTTGCGCCCCTAACCCGCAGCATGCCGCATCCACGACATCATAACCTATCACGGTAAAACCAGACCACGCCGTTAAAGAATGCCAAGCAACAAGAAGAATCGGCAATAAGCAGATTATTAATTAGTCGATCGATGCAATACCTTTTGCTTGTGGTTGCCGGATGTACTGAAGCAAAGCGGTGGATGCGTCGAACAAGGAGTAGCGCATGTCCGGGTGCCGGGCGCTCATGTCTTTGAGGAGGGAGGCCACCTCGATGTTGTACCGAGCTGCCAAATCGTTCGCTTTCGCGTCGCACTCGCCGGCGGGGGTCCGCACCCGCAGCACCGGGCAGCACCCGAGTGGCGCTGCTCCGACGACGAACAGCTTGCGCATCCCAAGGTCATACATTCTCTGAAAAAACCATCAGGCAGATGTTTGTATTCAGTTATTGATTGATCTTCCGAGAAGGAGGCTTTGCCACAAACAAATATATACTGTGATTTGTGAAAAGGGGTAGTATATGTTACAAACGCAGGAATAATTGCATGCAGGAAGATAAAGCTTGCAATATGAAAGTAAAGCCGAGTCAAGAAGTTCCTTTACCTGAAGCTGCCCTTTCAGTGACAGAGCCAAGGAGGCGATGAATTTGTCAGGAGCTTGAGGAGGATAACTTGTCAGCTGGTTCGCAAGGCTAGGACGGACATAATTGATTATGTCGTTGCCGCCGATGGCTACTGCGAAGATCGATCTGCCCAAGTGGGCTGTAGCGTTGTCCTGGCCGAGCTCCTGCACCAATGATGCGTATACCTCGGAGTAGTGGTGATCAATTTGGTAGTCGAAGCTAATGCACTGTCCCTGTAGACGCATCTCAATTACTTATTCATCAGTAGTGTATTTGAGTTAAATTTGGCGATTTGTCTACGCCGTATCTCCATTTTTACCTTGTTTGTCTGACTTGATACTCCTGCACCTCCTGAAGCAAAGTTGACACCCTTGAGATATATGGAGTTGCTGCTTGAGGTGTTACAGATGGACAGGTATGGGTGAGGGCTGGCCAGCTTGAGATGCCCAGCTGTAATGGTAGTAAGAGGATCATAAGTTCCTAGTAATAACCATCGTTCATTCACAAATGTGTGCACATCAAGATATTCTGAAAACGTCAAAATAGTGACCATTATTATTTTGGTGACACTTCACAAGAAAACTTAATGGCGCATCCATCACCTCTCTGAAACCCATAAGGGTGGCATCCTTGTCTGTCTCTAGCACAAGCAGATCTTGTCTACACAAACTTCATTGCTGGGTCTGGGTGGATGTGCTATCTGACCAGTTTCGAAGGTAGAACAGAAGTAGATCTAACGAAATGTGTTCTGTTAACCTGTTTATTCTCCCAAATTTAGAGGATTGCAACTACCCTCATTAATATATTCTCTTTATCAAAAAAACCCTCATTGACCATAGCCCGACGTGGCGACGTGTACTGTGGTGGTGCACAACACATGGCAAGTTCCTTCTTTGATTCTTGTGTAATCTTGCACTTGGTTGTTTAATGGTCTTGATTAGCGCTAGTTCAGGGAATCGTTCTAAACAACTAAAGCTAGTATAGTTTACTTTGGAGATCAATAGCTGTGCTAAAAAATTCAGTCATCGGTGTCATCTTACAGAATTAGAAGATCATGCAGCCGTGCACTCACGAATGCCCTCGGTACATTTTCCTAGCATCTGACAATGCAGAAGGTTCGTTGTCTTTCGAACAATGGTCATGTTAAGAAAAATCGGATCAAAAAGAGGAGGGCATAAACGCACCGAGGAAGTCGACGAAGTTTTTGCCATTGCTGAACCTGCCGGTGGCCCTGCAATCCGGGTAGTCGACGCCGTTGTGCGGGATGTCCGCCCTGAGCAGCGTCGGCAGGTAGTTGTTGGTCCCAGCGTCTGCCTGAGAATCGCCGAGCACGTATAGCGCCGGCGCCGGGATCGAGCCCTCCGCCGCCGCCTCGCGCAGACAGCAACTAGTCAGGAACAGGATGATGCAAGGCAAGCCACAAGAGAGGACGATCCCAATGGAAGAACCCATTGCGCGTCAAGAGAAAGCTCGCTGGCCACCTACGTATCTCCGAGCGTTCGTTGGTATATATAGAGACACAAGGGGAACTCTCGACACCCTCATTATCAGTTAACTCAAACCTTGGCAGATGTCGACCTGTGACGGCATGCAAATAAAGTAGCAGTACTGCGTTCATGGCATAGAAGTGGAACTAGCCGCAAAGTGTGGACAAACAGGTTCTTGATAACATTTTCAACTGACGCGCAACTCTGTACCTCCTCAATTCTCCAGGGTGTTCACGTTGCCGTATCTGCATATGTCAACTCTGAGATGGTACGTCTCCCAGAAAAACTTGCACACCACGAGGGAGGTTGAGTATAACATTCTGTCGTGTCAGATTCAAACACATCACCTGTGTTATTCCCCAAACAAATTCAGCAAGGGAAAGTTGTAGCAGAGCTCCCATGGAGGTACATCTTCTATCCACATCCATTTTCACAGAAGTGATCCCCGCGCCCCGAGTTTCTCTTTTTTGTTTCTCCCAAGTTAAAGAATATAAAACCTAGAAACTGTATTCTTAATGTTAGCTCAAAAGTATTCACGAAAACTGTAGTCCATAATTTGTTTTCGGATGAAGTGTGGCTATCAAAGTCAATAGTAACGTTGGTCGATACTTTCAACCAAACAAAGGGTTAAGACAAGAGATCCGTTATCACCAATATTAATAAATATAGTGGCTAATATGTTAACTATAATCATGGAGCACGGGAGAGAAATTATGACACATTTCAATTTATAGAAAATGATCTTCAAAAGGCAAGAAACTTGAAATTCATATTATCAACTTTCGAATAGCTTTTAGGACTCAAAATAAACTTCAACAAAAGTGAATTATTTTGTTTCGGTGAGGCTATAGATGACGAAGCCCTTTATGTTGATATGTTTGGCTACGGGAAGGCTAGTTTCCTATTAGTTATTTAGGTATTCCAATACACTATCGAAGACTCACAAATGTTGAATGAAAACATGTCGACGAGAGACTACAAAATTATTAAGTAGCAGGAAAGGAAAACTACTTTCCCTTGGAGGAAGACTAATTGTCATTAATTTAGTACTTAGTAATATGGTACTATATATGATATATTTCTTCCAATTGCCTAGAGGATTCTTGCAGCGTTTTAATTATTTTCGATCTCTTTTGACAAGAGGATAGTAAAAAAGAAATATCAGATGGCCAAATGCAATGTAGTTTGCCATGCATCCTAAAGTTCAAGGAGGTTTTGGGATGCAGGACTTTGAGGTTAAGAATAGAGCTCTCTTAGGTAAATAACTCTTCTAAACTTACCAAAGAAGGGTATGGCAAACTCTTCTAAAAAGGAAATGCTTCGACTCTAGTGCATTGTCCCAAATTTATTGGAAACCAGGGGATTCGCACTTCTGGGCCAGCCTCATGGCGACGAAAAAGTACTTCTTCCCATATAGTTTATTTATAATTAAGGATGGCTCAGGAATTAGATTCTGAGAGGATAAGTTCCTAGGTAATGCTCCACGGAAACAATATCCAGCTTTATACATTATTATTTGTCACAGGGGCGATACAGTCACCAATTGGAGTCTTACCCACCAAATGTGACATTCAGAAAAGATTTAGTTGGTCCTAAATTGGCAGCATGGAATGCTTTGCTACAGCGTTTGGCATTGATCCAGTTAATCGAAGGGACTAATGAATTTCGACGGAGTTTATGCAAGAATGGAAAATCTTGATAGACTCGATGTATAAAGCTTTAATCTAGCTAGACGTGGCAGCAAAAATAACAATAAAATTGGAAGTGAAGATTCCTCTCAAGATGAAAATCTTTGCTTGGTATCTTTGTAGAGGAGAGTAATCCTTACTATGTAGTGCAAATCTATGAGATCTATATGGTCGATCGTCCAAGTAGGTTCAATCTTATATCCATTACTTAGTGTTGATAATGTATTTGGCAGTTTGTTAAATGGTAGGTTCAAATTATTTATTTATTTTATAGTTGGAGCGCTTATCGTTATTTGGTCGTCATGGCTATGTAGAAATGACAAGATATTTAATAATAATAAAATTTCTCTCATGTAGGTTATCTACCGGTGGATAGCTTTGCTCCGTTCATGGTCGTATCTACAACATGTGTAGAATCACGACATGTTTATGGAGGTGTCTACATGTTTGGAGGATACGGTGAGAGATATTTTTATCCAACATGGATGGCAGCGTGATTTTTTAGATGGGTCCTCCATCACCTCAGGTGTCCTTAGAGTGTCAAATGATTACTCGTATCGAGTCTACTTTTCTAGGTTTTTTCTAGGATCTGTGTGGCTGTGTGTATCTTAGTTATGCCGAGGTTGGGTGTAAGTCTTAATTCTATTAATTAATAAATCTCTCTTTATTGAAAAAAAAACTTTGCAGATCAACGGTACATTAGAACTATAATAGGTAAAAAACAAAAAAATCAGGTTTTTTGGAGAGTGCACGGATATAGGTAGGTCCTATATTGAATCTCATTTAGAAAATTCACTCTCATTTTGAATATAGGAGAGTCTTATATATCTTATCGTACATAAGTAAATACGAGTATGTAACTAAATAGATGATTGATGGTTACACTCGTTGGGTCTCCCAGCATGAAGAGATGCAGTATGTAACAACTTTTCTCTCGAGTAGTGTCGGGAACACGGCAGAAACATACTGAACTTTCTATTCTATCAGGAAATTTGAAATGAATCTAGAAGGTTTATTGTCCCCAACAATACCAAAATAGTGAATGTAATATTAAATGATAAGACATATATTGTATTTTGAAATAACATTACTATCAAATAGCAGGTAAATTAATTTTATTTCTTATGAAGGTAAATGGACCAAGGTTAGTGGGTTCACTTGATATCCCTCGGAAACATGCATGGTTGCAAAAAAACATAGATATGAGAAACAGATAAATTCCTAATTGCATGTCAAGTATATCACATCCATAATATCCAAGAGCTACCCCCTCCCTTCCGAGCCCCATTTATATTGCATCCACGACACGTCGGAAGATTAAGTACTCGGTAAGAAGAGTGTCTTTAGTAGGATCACATGACTTGGAGATCAGTCCACGGCTATCGGGGCATAAATAATACCTATTGCTTTTATCCCTATTGTAGCAACTCAATAAAGTACCAATGGGCATAGATAATCACACTCAAAACATCTAATGCACAATATCCTTACTATTTTCATATCCTCTAGATTGATCAAGTCTAGTATCAAGAAGGGAGCAACAATATACATCTAAAACTAAGTCGCCACCGTTCGTGTCTGAATCAAATGAGCACGGGTATACTCTGGACGGTGTACTTGCTTCCTACAACAAATGGTCGGGGCAACATTGGTAAGGAGGGGATTTGGCTATTGTATGCTGAGGTTTGAGAAGATTGAGATAAATTGTGTGGGAGTTTATGAGAAGCTGCTGCTGTTTGGCTGCATGGTCCTGCTCGAGGGCATAACGATTGAGCAAAGTAGTGAGATTTATTATTCTTGCTCGTGCTTGCTACACCTGCATTAGAGAGCAAAGAGGATGGATAGATTTATTTTGCTTGGTTGTGTTTTCTCCATAAGAGAGCAGAGAGGAGGACCTGCTGTTCTGATGCGTGTCTGATAGCATAGAAAACAAAGAAGTAATAGATCTTTTTTATGTTGATGTTGCACATAGTACAGATTATTACCTCAGAGGAGAGTGCTCGAACTTCTTGATCACGAGATGCTAAAAGATGGGAAAGATCAACCTGCAGAATTAGAAAAGGGAAGACCTTTATTGCAATCCACCACTTCATATACCAGCTGAGGAATTTCTTCTCTAATTCTACCACATGTGCAAGTGCTAGTTAAAACGAATGCAGCATATGCAGTCAGTTCGTACAGACCTGAGGAGTATTCCCAACATCAGTTCTCTGGTATTTCTCAAGCATTCTTGCAACCGCATCACCATTCAGCAAAAGAAATATTTTGGTTGGTCAATAACAAATCTTCTGAAAGCGCAACTGATTTAATATCATATTCTTTGATAAGTTCGACCAGAAAGGTAACTCTATATTCACTATCCTATACTTCAGCTTCAGTGCCAAGTACTGATCTGACCAAGTTAGTGATCAATTACAAATGTTCAGCTTATTCCACCTTTCATGAAATAGTATGACTACCAGTTCTGCTGCTTGTGTTGCTTAACAATTTAAATAAGATATTGCAATCTTAAGGCAACAAAGTTTAAATTGCACATAGTTCTGCTGCATTCTGAAAAGATCGATGGTGTCTGACATGAGCTTGCTTGCTTGATGATTTTGATGAGATTTAGAGGTTGGAGATGGCATGGGATCATCAAGCATCCGGACTGAGCAAGGAAGATTTTTTAGACTAAAAGGGCTCCTGCCCCGGTTCCATTTCAAACGAAAAGAAACCACCAGTTCTTACAACAAGTACACAAAGCAAAAAAGAGTTCAGCAAAAGGTAAAAACAACACAAGTTTCAGCTGCTGGAAACAAAAGCAGGGACTAGAATTGAAGAGCTATTCTCTCTAAACTCGCTCCAGCAGACCACATCACCAAGCATTTCCAATGACAATGGCTTCGTATCAGCATGAGGTGACCACATGGATGGCATCTCCCTCCTCCGGGTGGGCTTTGAGGAACTCCAGCGAGGCTCGGCCGCCATGCACCATCGAGGAAGCGAGGGTTCTCCAGGTCGCCGTCCAGCCAAAATCACAGCAGATCATGGGCTGGGTAGTGGTAGTCGACTTCTGAGTAACACCAGCAGACAGTCCAAGAACTGACTGCTTTTTTCCCCTTCTAGCTCCTTGAATGGTACTTTCCATTCTTTTACGAATGACAGCACCAGGCGCCAGACCTGTTTAATATTAATCCAAGAAGTATTATTAAAGGCCAGGTTATTTCTATTAATCCACAGCCCCCAAAGAGTTGAAGAGGTGACTAAATTGAAATGGAGAAACTTTTTATTACACAACCATTTAGAAGCAATTGATTCAAAGTTATCAATTTTGCAATCAAAGACTTCTTCCACAATTGTCCAAAGTTGTCTAGCCACTATACACTCAAACATAAGATGTTTGACAGTTTCCAGTTCCTAACACATTTCACATTCAAGAGGTTTCACCATACCTCTAGTTCTAAGGTTGTCCCTAGTCATGATTTTATTTTGAGAAAACAGCCACAAGAAAACCTGGATTCTGGGTGGAATTTTTAATTTCCACACAGAAGGCAGGTAAATGGGTTGAATCCCTCTAAAATTAACTAAGGCATACATGGAACTAGAAGAATAAATCCCATTTGTTTCATATTGCCAGATGAGTTGATCATTTTCATCAGAATATGAGATTGTCTTGGCAATTTCTATGAGTTCAAGCCAATTGATCATCATTTCATCCAAAAAAATTCTTCTAAAAGTGCCTCTAATCTGCTCCCCATCCCAGAGATCCCTAATGGTTTGGGTCTGTTGATTAGAAACAATGTAAATATCCCAAAATTGGGTGGCTAAAGGAGAATTACCAAACCAAATGTCTTCCCAAAATTTGATACTCCTACCATCACCTACTTTCCATTTGTAACCAACAGAAACATCCCTAGAAGCCCACATAACACCCTTCCAAAAAGTGGATGGCTGGACGTCATGACAGGAAAGAATGTTAGGATTCTTAGTATTATACTTAGCATCTATCACTCTTCTCCAAAGAGCCCCTTCTCCCTGAATATATCTTTTAATCCAAGATCCTATTAAACACAGATTTAAGTCCTGGAGGTTTGGAATTCCCATTCCTCCATACTCCTTTTTAAAACACACAGAAGGCCAGTTAGCCAGATGAATCTTGTGGTTTCCTTCTTCATCATTCCACAAGAAATTGGCTAATTGAGTACCTAGCAAACTAAGGGCCCACTTAGGGAATTGAAAAAGAGATAGCAGATATATAGGAATACTAGACAAGCAGGCTTGAATGAGCACCCTCTTAGCTGCTAATGACAGTAATCTACCTCTCCATCCAGTAATTCTTCTCAGAATACTTTCAATAAGAGGTTGTAGATCCTCTCTCCTAAGTCTATCAAAATGCAAAGGAATACCTAGGTATTTAACAGGGAAAGCTCCTTCTTTACATTGGAAAATTTCAATGAAAGGAAGGAGTTCCTCTGGTTCTATGTTTATGGGGATTAACTCACTCTTGTGGAAATTAATCCTCATCCCTGAAATTTGTTCAAAACAAGTTAAAATCCATTTCAAGTTCAAGGCAACTTGTGGGTCATTTCTAAAAATAGCAAAGTGGCATCTGCATATTGCAAACTGACAACCCCACCTGGAATAAAATTGGGGCAGAGACCTCTAATCGGCCCACAATTCGTTCCTTTAACTAACATCCTAGAGAACACATCTACTACACAGTTGAACAGCAAAGGAGCAATGGGATCTCCCTACCTAAGTCCTTTTCCAGTGAGAAAGAAATCACTCTCGACATCATTAACTTTAACTCCTACAGAGCCACCTAAAGCAACTTGTTTAATCATTCTGATAAAAATTGGACTAAAACCCCTAAGATGTAAAACTTCAAAAAGAAAATCTAGATTGACTTTGTCATAAGCCTTCTCATAGTCAATTTAAAAACTAAACCTTATTCTTTTTTCCTGTGGACCTCATGTATAATTTCATGAGCCGTAACAACATTCTCCAGAATGTATCTACCCCCAATGAAAGCAGACTGATGATAGGAAATCAGTCTATTAATAATTCTAGCTAATCTATTTGTAAGAACCTTTGTGAAAATTTTAAAAGAGCAGTTCAACAAACTAATAGGTCTGAACTTTTTCATAGACCTTGCCTCATTTTCCTTGGGAATGAGAGTGATCATAGCAAAGTTCATTCTATATAAAACTAAATTACCATTATACCAATCATTAAACATATCAGTTAAATCTTTTTTAACTATATCCCAGTAGGTTTGGTAAAACATGAAGGAAAGAGCATCTGGCCCGGGGGCACCATCAGCATAAGAGCCAAACACTGCCTCCTTGACCTCTTCCTCAGTAAAAACCCCGCCTAGAATTTCATTCTCTGCTACACTAACTTTTTCCTCATCAGAGAAAAAGTCAGGTTTAAGTCTAATATCAGGTCTAGGTTCTAGACAAAAAAGATCCTTATAGTAATCTACAGCTATCTTAAGCATCTCCTCAGTCTCATGAAGTGGACCATCAGGGCCATCTAAAACTTGAATTATTTTCTTCCTCCTTCTCTGATTAGCTACTGCATGGAAATAAGCAGTATTCCTATCACCCTCAGCTACCCATTTCTCCCTAGATCTTTGTTTAGCTTTTGTCTCCTCCATGATCCAAAAAGTATTCAAATCCCTAAGGATAAAGTCTAATCTAGCCTTCTCTTCAGCAGAAAGAATTTGAGTTTCAGATTTAATATCCAAAAGATCATATTCTTCCATGAGTTTTCTCTTCTGTTTCCTAATAGCAACCTCCTGATTGGCACTCCAACCTTTGGCTAAGCTCCTAAATTTCCTAACCCTAGCTTGCCACCTATCTAATGCAGAAGAATTATTAATCTCAAGTGACCAAGTTTTTGCTACTAGATCTTTAAACTCGGGATTAGCTAACCACCATTTCTCAAATTTGAAACCCCCCTTTCTTTGGCCTATGGGACTCCCCAGACTCCCAAATAATGGGTGTATGATCACTCCCAATTCTAGCTAAAGCCCTTGCAGAGGACAAAGGAAAAACAGCATCAAAATTAGTTGTACAGAAGATTCTATCAAGTTTACACATCACTTGATCTTCTTAATTATTGCTCCAAGTATAAGCTCTTCCTACTAAACCTATTTCCAGGAGAGCCCACATTTCTACCCAGGTGTTAAACTTATCTACCCACCTATAGTCTATGTTCAAATTATTCTTATCCTCAGAAGATCTAATCAAATTAAAATCACCTCCTATCATAGCAGGGCCATCCTAGTTAAGAAAAAGTTCATGAAGTTCAAAGATAAACCCCTGTTTCTTTTCCTCATAGGCAGAGCCATATACTGTAGTAATTCTACAAACATTCTCACTAATCTTATTTTTAAGAACAACACTAACAGAGAAAGTTTTAATTTCCCAAGCTGTGACTTCAAATAAATCACCATTAACTCCTACCAGAATACCACCTGCAGAACCTACAGCAGGTAAATGATTCCAGATAAAATTCCTATTTCCTAACAATTTTTTCAGAAAGGAATTACTAAACTGCTCTTTCTTAGATTCTTGAAAGCCGATGTAATCAAGATGTAAAGGCACTAAATTATCATCTATAAATTTCTGTCTTACAGGAGCAGAAATACCCCTACAATTCCAAAAACAACAAATCATTGCAACTTTTTCCTGGGGTGCTTGCCCCGAGATTTTCTGACTACTTCAGTCCAAAACTCATCCAGATCCTCCTGCCTATCTTTATCAGAAATAGGCATACTAGAGGAGGAACTAGAAGACCTTGTCTGATTATCTACTTCTACAAATTCTTCAGTAATAGAAATACCAACTTTATCAGCTCTATGATCTAATTCATGAATAGGTAAAACTGTAAAAGGATTAGAACCCATAATACCTTTCATCTTTGGGATTTCCAAATTAGTCTTTCTCTTCCTTTCTTCAGCTTTCTCCATGATATTTTTTGACCTATCAATCCTGGAACTCTGTTTGACAGCTTGAACAGGCCCCCATTTCTGCTTCTTCTCCTTGTGAATCTTTGAAAGTGCAAGCTTAGCAGCAAGATCTTCAAAGTCAGGCATGATGTTGTTAGGTAAGGATAATTCAGCTTCCACAGCATCTTCCAGCCTCTGTTGAAAGGTGACATCAGTAGTAGTTTCCTTGGCCTAGAATTGCTCAGTTTCAGCAATAACAGCCTCCTCCACCTCAGCTTTGTCCCAGACAAAACAGCCTTCTTTGTTGATCACTCCTTTTTGCACCAACAACTGATATACAGCAGAGGCAGAAGTAGGACCTTCTTGTTCATGAGAATACCCCAAGTCCCTAGTCATTCTAGTTCTGTTAGCACCACCAGCCTGGTTGTTGTTTGTAGCCCCAGCACCACCCAAGCTGCTGTTTGGAGGAGCATCAGACCTACCTCCATTGTCCACACCTCTGTCACCATTGTCTCCATTGCCATCCCCACCATTCCTTCTGTTTTGGTCTTCCAAGTCCTCACCAAGCAAATCATCATCATCATTAGCAGGCAGTAAAGACTCTGCAGTGAAGCCCAGGATGAACGGATTCTTGTGAAACTCAAAGAGCCTCCCAGAAGGAATTTTGGAAGGGTCTCTGTAGCTAATTTTCACTCTAACTTCTTGAGCATTGTTCTTGAACACACTTAGCCAATCTACATCCCTCATAATGCCACACACAGAGACAACTTGGTCAAGAGTATTCCACTCACACCATTTTGACTGAAGACCAGTGACTTGAATCCAAATGTCAGAAAGGGTTTCAGCAGGCTCAGGATCATCAGCCCAAGCTTCAACCTTGACCCAAACACCTTCTTTTGACAGACCAAATCTGGGGTAACCAATAACCTGTTCCACTGTGATGTGTGGGGGAAACTTGACCAAGAAGAGATCAGACTGCCCTAGTTCCCTGATCTGCCAAGGCCAGTTTGTCTTGTAAATCTTGGAAAATTCAGCAGCAAGCTCATCTCTGGAGATAATTCCCCCTTCCACAATTACCACACCACAATTCTTGGTAGAGGCTACTGGATTCACCACCATCTCAGGGAGTTCAATATGGTAAAACCCCAGACCAGTGGCAGCACTCCCCACATACTTGGCCATTTGATGAGGCATTTTCCTAACAGGACATTCCTCCACAGGATGAGAAGTGGCCTTGCAGATGAAGCAGAATTTTGGCTTTGTACACACAGTTTGGTGGTGCCCTGGTTCACCACAGCACATGCAGATGGAACTAGTATAGTTCATCTGAGCAAAGCTCTCTGCACCAGTAACCACTTCATCTTTGGGTGCAGCCATCAACTTCTTCTTAGCCTTAGCTTGAGTCTTCTTGCCAGTCTGATCAGTGCTGCTCTGGGATTGCTGTTGCTGCTGCTGCTGGCTGCCTCCCTGCTGCTGCTGTTGAGGTCCCACCCACTGATTGGATTGCAGAGCAAACTGAGGGTTTGGGGGGAATTGAGGATAAGGCCCATTGAAACCCCAGGTGGGAATTGGACCTGGCATGAAACCATATGGAGGAGGAAAACCAAACTGCTGCATAGGACCAAAATCCATTAGCGCCTGCATCTGTTGGAATTGTTGTTGCATCTGTTGATGTGGCCATTGCTCCTAGCCACCAGTACCTCCTCTACCTCTTCCCCTCGCACCACCTCTTCCAGCCATCACCAAACACAAAGGAACTGAGAAATTCCCCTGATCAGACTCAACCCCCAAACAAGCAACACCAGATGGCTCCCCTACCGCCGCCGCCACCAGCAAACGAGGAACCCTAGATGGTGCTGGAGGCTTTTTTATAGAGGGTGGAGCTGCTTTGGGGTGGGTGGGATGCCATGGAATATGCCAAAGCTGTTGGAAAAAGCCCTCAGCCTCGCTGTCACTGTCACCACGGTCCCTCACCCCATCCTTGCTCTGCTGCCATCCATGCCAAAGCACAAATCTCCTCGGAACCTTTTTAGTTTGGAATTTGGAAGGGAGCCTGCCATTGCCACAAGGGATCACTTGCTCTGTCACAGAAGAAATGTCCGAGCTCACCTGATCGTCCTCAGTTCCAGTACCATTTTTGACAGAAACGCAGTGTGATAACTGAATTTGAGCAGCGAGTTCGCTGCATCTACCTCTGCTGGAGACAAACCCCTCAGACTCTGCACTGGGTTCCACAACCTAGGAGCACGCAAGTTCGCTACCTCTGCAGCTTGCTCCAATGGAGATCGAGGCCGCCGCGGGCGACCTATTTTCTGAGGAACTGACAGTTTCTGACATACCTTCGGGCTGGGAGGAGTTTGTGCTTGCGTCTCCTCCTCCAACGCTACCTGCCACGACCTCTCCATGACCGAATTGATGGACGCCAACCTTCTCGGACCAGGCTTCATCACCTGATGCCTCGTGAGAGGCAGAGCACCTTGAAGACCTTGGCGAGCCGATTCGCCGACCATGTGCTTCGATATCGATGGAGCCGACGAGGACTGGTCGAGGAGGCCCGGAGGAGCTGCAGCGCCCCTCGATCGCGCTTTCTGGCAGCCCCAGCTGTCGCTCAGGGCCAGCGGAGGTGCTCCCGAGCTTGCACCAACTTCTCCCGGCTCGTCCGATGATCCCTTCTCCCTCAAGCGCGCCAGAGCGCGGCGCATCCTCCCCTCCATCCGCCGGAATCGCCAGCGTTAGCCGCCGCGTCGCTGCAGATCTGGGGCGGAGATGGCGAGCTAGAGGAGGTGGAAACGGCGGAAATGAATGAGAGGAGCTCACCGCGGTGGAAATCCCCCTTAGGGGCGACGCGTGGCTGCATCCCCCCTCTCTCCATGGCCCGCTGCGGGCGAGGATCGAGGCGAGCAAGGAAGATTCAGAATTGATTGTGTTGTCAGGGAAGAATGGCAAGTTTTCTGTACAAAATGGCAAGTCTTCTGGACATGCTAAATGGGTTCAAGATGTGTGGGGACTTGTAAAACTGAAGCATTGGAAATTGGGGGAAAGCACTATCAAAGAATCAGGCATTCATTGGACCAGAATCGATCATACAAAGACATGCTTGTGAGGACCTCTATGACCCGACCAAAGTAGTGAGTACAGTATGATGACCATTGTGATTGATAACATGACCACCGTGAGTTGTACGCTCACAAAAAACAATGTGCATTATTTGGATCGCTGTTGCAGGATAAGCCTGAAATTTGTGCTAGCCTGTAGTCCCTGGTTCATGTCCGTCGTGATGTGCTGGGCAGTCAATTTTCATACATGAGGTTGCTTGTTACTAAATACTCCCTCTGTTTCAAAATATAAGATGTGTTAGGTTTGTAAAGCAAGTGTATCTAGATATTTTTTAGTGTTTTTTTTTAGGAGAACAGCCCCAGTCTCTGCATCAATTGATGCATACGGCTTTTTATTAAAAAAAATAGTGTGTGTATTCAGTTGAACCTATACACTAAAAAATATCTAGATATATTTGCTTCACAAAACTAAAACATCTTATATTTAAAAAAAGGGAAGAGTATATAATGAGCCAATACTTCAAACCAAATTCAGTCAGACACCGAGGATGATAGCAAAAGCTAGAATTTTGATGAACATGGTATACATAGTGCAACACCAACAAGATATCCTAATCGAATCACATAAAGAAACAACTCTGTTTGGGCATGATTTTATTAGTCATGATTAGTGAAATCCTTTGTCTGTAATATCTACAAATCTACAAAGTTGATTAAAAGTTGTTTTGGAAAGAGTGTAATCAATTATGGCTACAAAAAGATGGAGGGAGAGTCTTCGTGATGAGACTTCATTAGGGATGGAGGTGGAATATTATAAAAATAAGAAGATATGGAGGTGTGTTATATGGTATGATGATTTTTTTTTAGTAACGCACGGATATTGTGCTAGTTCTTATAATCTACTAAAACTCAATATTTCAAAAGCTTTCCGGAAAGTTGCATATCTGCACGCCCAGGTTCATCTAGGTCAGGAAACCAAAGCGAAAGTTAGAACGTGGGAGTGGGACCCCTTTACACAAATATCGAACTCATACCTCATTCTTCCAAATGTGTAAGGTTCCCCCGGAATTTGTGACTAAACTTGATCACGAATTTAACTAACACAATATGAGTCATATGACACAAAAATAATACCTTTCAAATATGGATCTAATATAATAACGCGGACTTTTGGCTCTCGGGTGCACCAAACCTCCATAAATCATGATTCCTAGAAAAAGTACTAAAATTTAAAAATAAATTTCGGTATAAATCATGGTTGGAGATAGTATGTCTAGGTATGAGCATGCCAAATCTAAACCTAGAATATAAAAATATGTGACCTATAAAAACTAACAAATCGTACTGTTCCTAGTATGAGGAATGGACGTACACTGTTTGCAGTGTAACAAAGTTTTAGGTTCTCTTTTTTGTGTAGATCACATACCATAGTATTGTTTCTTGGAAATTTACATGAGTAAGTGTTAAGGTGAAATGAGTTCCCGTGAATAATTTTAGATTTTTTTGAGATACTTAAATAGTATTTCTAAAAAAATTAAATATCAGGGTGTGTAGCACCCGGACGCCCCTCTGTATTTCTCCCTAATATATAGTATTTTGTAGCATATGACTTTATATTATATGCTGCACAAAAATGATAAAATCATGGATTTAAGAATATGGACATGAAGAAAGCTTTTTGGAAACAAGGACATGAAGGAGTCGTATTGGATGCAAAGCATTATGGCGCTTTGGGACAACGGTATACCCATAACCAGCTCGATTATACTGACGTCTAGTGGAGCTGTCCAATAGTATTTTACGGTGGTTAGAGTAGATGGGCGCCCCACGCTCTAACTATTTTTTTTAAACGAGATATTTTTTTTGTCTCAATCTATTAATTAAGAAGAAGAAAATTGACCAGTTGATTAACGGAAAACCAGAAAAACCGCTCCACTACTCATGTAATTAAGACTTAGTTGTAATCCCTCGTCTCCTCAAATTAAGGCAAACGAAATTTAGCCGCCTCAGTATGCTATCAACAAATGTAAAATAGTAAATAACTTGTGTATATTTGATCTACCCGCGAGATATCCAATAGGTGTAGGTACCCGTCATGTATGGGTATGGGTAAAGTTTCATACCCGTAGATACGGGTATGGGTAAAGTTTTATATCCAACGGTTATACAGGTATAAGTATGATATTACTCTACTCTGCACGTACCCTACTACCCATTGTCATCCTTAGTCCTTGATTATAACTTTCATTTCGGCTTCCTTCCCTGGATGCACCTTGGTGCATGCACATATGCACTTTTCGGGAAGCTTAGAGATGTAGAGTTTTAGCGGACCAAAAGAATTTTGGTTCGATGGATTTTCTACATAAGAATTTTTTATAAAGAGAATATATTAATATCACAAAGATACCAATTACACTCAGACTCTGGAATAACAAAATATCCTAAAGATATTACGGATAACACAACCCTACAAAAAAGAATAAGGAAAAAAGATTCCGCTGCAGTGATCCAATCCTTGTAACTGCAACATGAACCACAACCAAGACATCCCCAAGTTTTAGATTCTCCAAAAGCGACATCTTCAAAAAGGAAATAGTGCACAAGCGTCATCGTCGCCTGATCATACATCTTAGGTTTTCATTCTGGAGAAAGTCTGCGCTTTTAAAATAATGCCTTCAGCAAGATCATTGTCAGGTACAACCAAATAAGGTAGGACTTTGGATTTTCACCCTAAAAGATAAAACCATGTACTCCTCCTGTAGACCTCGCTTGCTGATACCACTGCTACAAGTCAAGAATCACCAAGCAAATTTCTCATCACCATGAAGATTCAGTCCAACGTTAATAAACCTTAAGCGCGAATCTACCAGGTAGGCTTTGTTAGGCTCTAGCCTACCCTCCATTTTCATCCTAAAACTTTGATTTGAAACTGTGAGAGTCATAGATTTGTGGTAGCAGCGGTCATGGTTTGTCCGACAAAGTAGGGAAGACCAACAGTGCTCCTAGACTACAGAGGAAGGGTAACACACCATTTACTCATCATGGGCCTGGAATCCTTCTTTAGCTATATTGGCCCACCAGCAAAAATCAAGGAATTAAGGACTCATATGTCAGAGTGGCAAATCCTATTTGTCGCTCGCGAGCGCGCTGGAATGCGTTGCGTCTGTGGGCAGGGTGACATGGGCAGCGGCCCGTTAGCACTCACAGGCATTTTTTTCTTTTTCTTCCGTATTTTTGTTTTCTGGTTGGTTTTTTTGGTTTTTTTACTAATTATTTTTGGATTTTCTTGCTTCCTCTGATTCTTGGGTTTCGTCGGGCGGCTTTTCAAACTTTTTTCAAACATAAAATTTGATACGGACCAACGTGATCCAAAGGGGGTTTGGCCCAATCTTTCACGACGATTAAACGGACAGCAAGATAAATCAGTCGTTGAGCAAATTTGATCTACTCCACAAACTGCAAAACAGATCCTTACGAATCAGAAGGCAAAACCAGCGATATTGGTGTCCCCCGATATGGGACCTTTTTCCTGTATATTCTCAACTCGAAAAATTCAACTCCCCTTACATTGGTGCGCACCCCTTTGGCTTTATAGTTGCAGCCGACCTCCCTATTACTTGACTTACAAGCAAAACAAAAATATGGAAGTAAAATAAACTCAACAACTCGGACAGTTGTTTCCTAAACCAAAAACTAAAACAAACAGAACTAAAATAAAAGGACTCTTTTGTTGGTGCGTCGCCATCTTCAACATGCCGCTAGGTGGCCCCCAACCATACTCCTTTAAGGACAACACACTCCACCAATATTGCACTCCAAATGCTTCCTTTATCTTTTCCTTGCATGGTAGAAATAGGAACAAAAGCTTTGTCTTGATAGTATCAGCAACAATATAACCAGGGATAGCATAGTAAGCACTATCAAGCATGGGAGGCGCCACATCATCCTCCCCTTCTTTAGGCGAAACCGACCTCGATTTTGAGTCAGTTTTCAAAACAATAAAAGGAAAAGATGTGATGGATGCTTCAACACTTGCAGTAGAAGAAGGTGCAACATCAACATAAGTAGCAGCTTTGTTGGCTTCTGTTTCAGTAGATGGAATAGCTGAAGACAAGATTTCAGCAGCGTCGGTCTCCTTCTTTACCTCTTCTTTTTCACTCTGTGACTTCAGCCGTTCATCACGCCAAGATTTAAATAATGCCTTTGTCATGGATAACAGATTGTATTCTGTTGTGCCATAACAAATAGAATACTTAAAATAATCATAAGCATCATCCATATGGTAAACTGCACCTTGAGCAGTGCAACATGGTCTGCCGAACAAGAGATGGCAGGAGACAATATGTACGGGAATCACGTCGCATAAAACCTCCAATGCTAGTTGTCCAAGTGAAAAGTGGACTGTCGTTTGACGCGTAATAGTGTGATTATTCGAACCCCAATGCAGCAGATATGGATGTGTGATACGTCTCCAACGTATCTATAATTTTTGATGCTCCATGCTTGTTTTTACACCATTTGCCTACTGTTTCATTACACTTAGTGGCACTTTTATGCATTTTCCGGAACTAACCTATTAACAAGTCGCCACAGTGCCAGTTCCCTGTTTTCTGCTGTTTTTGTGTTTCAGAAAAGCTACACAGGAAATATTCTCGGAATTGGACGAAACAAGTTCCAGAAGTCTTATTTTTCCCGGAAGCTTCCCGAAGACCGAAAGAGAGCCGGAGGGGGGCCAGAGGCCGCCCTCAGACATAGGTGGCGCGGCCCAGGCCCTGGCCGCGCCACCCTGGTGTGAGGAGTCCCTGGCTGCCCCCTGACGACGCCTCTTCGCCTATATAAAGCCTCGGGACGGAAAACCCTAGGGGAGTCGGCGAAATTTCCAGAACAGTTCCGCAGCGCCGCCACCGTCGAAGACGAATTTCGGGGGACAGAAGTCTCTGTTCCGGCACCCTGCCGAGATGGGGAAGTGCCCCGGAGCCATCTCCATCTGTCTCCATCGCCGTCTCCGCCGTCTCCATCGACCCCACCGCCATCTCCATCAACCTTGCTGTCTCCTATGATGAGTAGGGAGTAGTTCATCCTCGGGGCTGAGGGCTCTACCGGTAGCTATGTGGTTCACCTCTCTCTCCCATGATGTGATCTTTATGTGATCGTGAGCTTTTTATCATGTTGAATAAGTAGATGTTACTCTTCTTCATTATGTGTACTCTAGTGTGTTATTAAAGTAATCTATTCCTCCTGCCATGGTGTAACGGTGACAGTGCGTGCATCGTGGTGGTACTTGGTCTAGGCTACGATTGTGATCTTTTATGGATTATGAGAATAATTATCACTATGATAGTATTGAAGTGATCTATTCCTCCTTTCATGGTGTAATGTTGACAGTGTGTGCACCATGTTAGTACTTGGTCTAAGTTGCAATAATATCTATCTTGAGTTGTGATTTGATTTGGATATCTCTATGAGTGGTGTTTGTCAAGTACTTGATGAACTTTGAGGAGTGCTCCGTAGCCCTACGCAATGATTAGTGTTATTCAATAGGAGAGTAATTCAGAGTACCATAGCGAAGAGAAGTTATCTATTGGTTCAATGTTATATTTGTTGGGAGTGTCTCCACTAGTGAAAGTATGATCCCTAGGCCTTGTTTCCAAGCTTTGCACACCGTTTACTTGCTGTTTTGTTACTTGTTTGCTTGCTGCCATTTTTATTCCAGATTGCATTTACTACTTATAATCATCTATACCACTTGTATTTCACTATCTCTTCGCCGAACTAGTGCACCTATACATCTGACAAGTGTATTGGGTGTGTTGGGGACACAAGAGACTTTCTGTATCGTAATTGCAGGGTTGCTTGAGAGGGATAGATTTGACCTCTTCCTCCCTGAGTTCGATAAACCTTGGGTGATCCACTTAAGGGAAACTTGCTGCTGCTATACAAACCTCTGCACTTGGAGGCCCAGCACTGTCTATAAGAACAAAAGCGTGTGTAGACATCAAGCTCTTTTCTGGCGCTGTTGCCGGGGAGGTAAGGTAAAAGGTACTCACATCCTTTGGCTACTAAGTCTTTTAGTTGCTAGTGAGTGCTCAGAGTTATTTCTTTTAGATTCTGCAATTATACCTTTTTGTTTCTTGTTTTTATTTTCACTAGTTAGGCTTAATGGAAAATAATGAGTTCTTTAGTCTTTTTCCTGAGTTTAGATATGAAGTGTTTGAAGAGAAAATTGAAAAACCTTTGGAGCTTAATTTGCATACTAATAGTGTTGTTAGTATGAATGTTTCGAACACTGTTATTACTAATGCTATAGAAAAGTCTAACCTTGGGGAAGCTGGTTTTGTTAAGCATGATATTTTTAGTTCCCCAGCTTTAGTGGAGAAAATTTGCTCTGATGATATTTTATCTCCCATATGTGATGTTCCTTCTTATGATGATATGTTTGATGAATATGCTTTGCGACATAGTAGTTCTCTAGCTTGTGATGATACTAAACCTCTAGTTTATGATGGCTATGATGATGAGTATAATATTTTCAGTTCACCTACTATTGAGGATAAAATTAGTTATGATTACAATATGCCTCCTATTTATGATGATTATGGTGATGAGAATAATTATTCTATTGAATTTTCTCCTACTACTATTGTTCCTGTGGTGAGTATTAATTCTTTTATGCATGTGGCTCATGATAGGGATGCTTTATGTGATAGTTATATTGTTAGTTCTATTCATGATGCTACTGAAAGTTATTATGAGAGAGGGAAACATGGTTTGATGGATCTCAATAATATTAAGTTTCCCCTCTTTATATTGCAAATCTTGAAGTGGCACTTGTTTTATCTATCCATGCTTGCTACTATGTGCCTCGTTGATTTATTTTCTTACAAGATTCCTATGCATAGGAAGTGGTTCAGATATAAATGTCTTTCACATTTGCTTTTTGATGCTCTCTATTGCTTTAAGTTCCTATATGGCGCCTTTGCCTCAAGCTCTTATATGGCGCCCACATGAGCATCTTTGCAAATTACTACGCCTAGCTCAAAGGCGTTAAAGAAAAGCACTCTTGGGAGATAACCCATTGTTTTATTTTCAGTACTTTTTCTTTTATTTGAGTCTTGGAAGTTATTACTACTGTAATAACCGCTCCTTATCCTTTTTATTTCGTTGTTGTGCCAAGAGAAGCCTCTAATTTGAGTGAGGTAAGATTTGGGGATGTTGCTGTCCTGAAACAGTTTTCGGTGCTGCACCGTAAAAATTCGTGAAAATTCTCTGTATATCTTTTGGACCTGCGATTTCTTGTCCATATGCCCCAGGTTATATCCAAACTTTCATTAGTTGAACACTTTTTGATTTGAGCAACAGAAAACCCCTCAAAAATTCGACTTTTGTCAGCTATTCTGTTTTCACAGATTTCTGCCAATATTTGTGTTTGCCGCTTTATCGCTTTCTTTTGAGTTCTTTTGATCACGGAACTTTTGGGGAAGTTGCTACAGTAGTATTTGCTATATATGTGGTGGTTTTGAGTTGAAACCTGAAGCAAAAATAGGTTGATCATATGTTATGCTACACTAATGTTGCTAATAGATTTGTGTTTAGTTTTGTATGAAGGAAGTTTTCAAGTATAGGGATTGGAGAATGATGAGATGAGTTAAAGAATGGATAAAAGCTCAAGCTTGGGGATGCCCAGCACCCCAAGAAATATCCAAGAAGTACAAGCGTCAAAGCTTGGGGATGCCCCCGAGGCACCCCCTTCTTCATCGACAAAAATCAGGTCACCTTTCAAAACACTATATTTTTATTGCTTCATGCACTATGTGTTTTTCTTGGAGCGTCAGTTGCTTTTGTTTTCAGTTTTCTTTTATTTTTTTTGCTGCAATAAATGGTTAGATCACATCAAATTTCTTTTGGAGAAGTTGCCTTGCTTTTCATTTGCCAAGAACGCTCTAGTTTTCACTCTTATCAAAAACCGAGTGTTCTTCTTTTTCTGCTACTGCTTTTGGTTTTCGTTTTCGCCTTGATTTGCATTCAAATCTTCTTATATTTATTCATCAAGGTGTATTTTTGCCTCTGGATCATGTTGGTTTTCCTCAAAAGAGTTGGATTAAAAAAGGTCTGAATGGTGTTGGAAAAGAGAAAAAGCTTTATGCAAAATAGTGGTACAAGAAGGAGCTTGTGTAGACTGCGGCTTAGGCTTTTTCATGTCATCCTTGATGTCTTTTTGATAGTATGCTTAGTGGTTTTTCTATAGCATGACTTGTCTCAAATGACTGAGATTGCTTAATGAGCCTTTGAAAAAATCATGCGTTGTTTTTATTATATGGAAGCATTTATTTGGTTTTCTCCTTTGATGCTTTATTTGGGTTGACTTGGCACATGCTTACACCATGTTGACTGCAAAATAAGTCGCCTATAGCCTCTATGATCATTTAGTTTTTGACTTTTGATGACATCTTATGCTTCTTTTAATGTTGCTTTGTCGCTTTGCATGATTATGGCCGTTATTGCTCTCTTAGTTGGTCGCTCCCAGTCTTTTGCTAGCCCTCATTTTGTACTGAGTATGAGCTCTACTCGTGCATCCAACTCCCAAAAACCAAGTTTGCCATTGTGTCCACTATAAATTCCTATGCATGGTATTTGTAAGCCATTCCAAGTAAATTTTCATGTGCTACCTTTCAAAAAACCTTCAAAATACTTCTCATTTTGTGACACTGTTTTCAGCTCATGGGGACGTAGTGGTCGGATTTGCTATCTTCCATATTGCTTATTCCAAAAAGAAAAAAAAAGAAAAAAAAGGCACTCCTCCATGGAATGTGAATGTTGGTGGGCACCCGATGGAATCGGTTAGCCATGGTTTGAGAAAGGAAAAAAGGTGGGAAGGAGTGCCAAGCTTTATAAAAAGAGCACAAAAGTGCCAATCTCTCTCTCAAAAACTTGCTTCATTTTTGTATGGAAGATAGTAAGAACCCCATTGCCAGTCGTTGACAAAGACAACCACCTCTCAAAACCAATTTTTATCTCTCTGTTTTACAAATGAAAAGCTCTAGCACATGTTTAATCACTGCTTCCCTCTGCAAAGGGCCTTTCTTCTACTTTTATGTTGAGTCACCACCTTCTTGCAAAGCGACAAAGCCTCACACATAGGTGGCGCGGCCCAGGCCCTGGCCGCGCCACCCTGGTGTGAGGAGCCCCTGGCTGCCCCCTGACGATGCCCCTTCGCCTATATAAAGCCTCGGGACGGAAAACCCTAGGGGAGTCGGCGAAATTTCCAGAACAGTTCCGCAGCGCCGCCGCCGTCGAAGACGAATTTCGGGGGACAGAAGTCTCTGTTCCGGCACCCTGCCGGGACGGGGAAGTGCCCCCGAAGCCATCTCCATCGGTCTCCATCGCCGTCTCCGCCGTCTCCATCGACCTCACCGCCATCTCCATCAACCTTGTTGTCTCCTATGATGAGAAGGGAGTAGTTCATCCTCGGGGCTGAGGGCTCTACCGGTAGCTATGTGGTTCACCTCTCTCTCCCATGATGTGATCTTTATGTGATCGTGAGCTTTGTATCATGTTGAATAAGTAGATGTTACTCTTCTTTATTATGTGTACTCTAGTGTGTTATTAAAGTAATCTATTCCTCCTGCCATGGTGTAATGGTGATAGTGCGTGCATCGTGGTGGTACTTGGTCTAGGCTATGATTGTGATCTTTTATGGATTATGAGAATAATTATCACTATGATAGTATTGAAGTGATCTATTCCTCCTTTCATGGTGTAATGTTGACAGTGTGTGCACCGTGTTAGTACTTGGTCTAAGTTGCAATAATATCTATCTTGAGTTGTGATTTGATTTGGATATCTCTATGAGTGGTGTTTGTCAAGTACTTGATGAACTTTGAGGAGTGCTCCGTAGCCCTACGCAATGATTAGTGTTATTCAATAGGAGAGTAATTCAGAGTACCATAGCGAAGAGAAGTTATCTATTGGTTCAATTATGTTATATTTGTTGGGAGTGTGTCCACTAGTGAAAGTATGATCCTTAGGCCTTGTTTCCAAGCTTTGCACACCGTTTACTTGCTGTTTTGTTACTTGTTTGCTTGCTGCCATTTTTATTCCAGATTGCATTTACTACTTATAATCATCTATACCACTTGTATTTCACTATCTCTTCACCGAACTAGTGCACCTATACATCTGACAAGTGTATTGGGTGTGTTGGGGACACAAGAGACTTTCTGTATCGTAATTGCAGGGTTGCTTGAGAGGGATAGCTTTGACCTCTTCCTCCCTAAGTTCGATAAACCTTGGGTGATCCACTTAAGGGAAACTTGCTGCTGCTCTACAAACCTCTGCACTTGGAGGCCCAACACTATCTACAAGAACAGAAGCGTGTGTAGACATCAATGTGGATGCAGTGTAGTTGTCAGGTCTAACTTTTCCACCATCTCAAGACTTGCAGCATTGAACAGATTCTTGTAATCGATTGTCAACGCACAAGCTCTATCTCGCACAATAGCTTTTGTATGAAATAACCTGTCTCCATAGCCTTCCTCTTCGAGCCAAAACCCCGTGGTTGGATAAATCAGATCAGCCATGGTGTTAGGATAGGGAAATTTCAGCAGCAAAAAATTCAGTCAGACTTGGCGCTTGGCACAAAACTGAGCTGAAACTTGGATCAACGGGCGCCTGACCACATACGCGGTAGGGAGAGATCAGATCTTGGGTCGATGAGATCTTGCAACGAAACAATCCCAGCAGGGAATCCAAGGCGCGCGACGAGTGACAGAGAAAACGAGCCAGCGTTGGGGGTGAGACTAGCGACGCCCGACTGTGACGACCTCAAATTTGATACAAATTCGAAGTGCCCGTTATGTATTCCACCGCAATCCCAGAACCATTGTTGCGATATACATAACGTAGTTGGTAACCAGTTCCATAGACATTACAATACGGTAGTTCAAATACAATGGTCATATTGACCAAGTTCATATTACAACACAATATAGCAGCGGAAATAACGTCTTCGGCCCATGCCTTCTCCCTACAGGCAAATGGCGACTCACGGAGACGAGCTTAGTTCTGGTACTCTTCTTCATACCCTTCCTCCGGATATTCTTCCCCATAGTCTGGCCAAGTTGATAGCCAGGGACACAGCCGTGAGTACATTGGATGCACTCGCAAACCATCTTATAAATGAAAAGATGAAGTAGATATGCAAGGTTTGGTAGAGTGGACTAAGCACTAAGTTGGTTTGCAAAAGCTAGTTTTATTTCCCAAGAATATTTGTTTATAGGAAAGATATTTAGTTCTCTAAGTTCCATCTAAAAAGGATTTCAAGTGTCAACAACATGTCAAGTCAAGTCATTCACCAAGTCACCATTGTCACTTTTAGTCCTGACAAAAGTCAAGTACAGATTGCCAACCGTCCATGACCGCGGACGCGGCTATTCGAATAGTTTCAAAGCCTCTGCAGAGGGGTACACTTTACCCACAAGATTCGATACATCTGCCGGGAGAAATCCACGGTTCGACATACACAAAGTATGCGAGGTTCAGATAATCAAACAAAATCTTTCACTTGCTCATCCTAGTATAGGATCCTTCCCTAGAGCCCGGGATACGGAATTCCCGCTCCGGCGCCTCTAGTTCTGCCCATCCCGGAGGCCGGGTTAGTGGAATCCACCTGGTCAAGAAGTATCCGCCCGTGGAGTCCTTCCATGAAGATTTGATGCAAGACCTCCCATACTAAGATAAACAAGCTACAGATTGAGCCCCTTCCCATATAGGGGTAATATGGTTGTACGGTAGAATTGGCTCCCATGGTACATCACTCGTTGTCATTGAGAAGATATTTCATAGTTCTTAGTCAAGATTGATTTTCTTTCATAAAGCCATTATGTAGGAGAGATCTCCATTTCAAGTTCAAGTCACCACTTTTCAAATGGGGTTCCTCCAGAGATGGCATCAACTTTTATTAGCGACTAAGCAACTACATTGAGTGATAGTACTACTAGCTAGGGTTGGATAAACTCAGCTTGATGCTCTTGATAATCAAGACATCAATCTACTTCTATCATTCTACTCTAGCAATTCAATCATGCAATTTACTTAAAACAAGTAGAATGCAATATTAAAACTAGGTAGTGGGAGTATGAATCAAAAGATGGCTTGCCTTGGTTGGCAAAGTGTCCGGGGTTTTCTTCTTCTTCTTGATAATAATAATCCCCTCCAATATCCTCCTCGGCAACACTAGCGTCTAATAACGAATAAACACAGAGCACACCATCACTTCACCAAGCTAACAACACACCAAGCACACATCTTTGTTTGCTAACCAAGCATTCATGTTGCATTTTTAGGGTGTTGGATTGTAAGTCTTTCTTCTAAGTTTTCTTCAAGTGTGCAAGCTAGATTCTATACTAAGTAGCATAAGTGGTTCACTTGTGCAGCATGGGTGTTGATCTAGGGTTACTAAGTCAAGTCTGAGTGGGAGGGATCCACTAAGTGGAGTGGCAATGAGGGCAATTAATTCTAAGTGTGCACTAGTGATCTATCAATTTATGCTAACCAATAGGTTTAGGTTAGGATCTAAATGATCACACTAATATGGTTTGGGGTAGATTAGTGTTGACTAACAGTAAGAGGGGTCATTAGCAAGTTCACATTTTAATTTTCATGATTTTTGATGGCTTAAATAATTTTCTAGAAATCTTGCATTAATTAACAAGCTATGGTCACACTATTCATAACCATTTTAATTCCTAACTTATTTTGAACTCTAACCAGGACTATTGGATAGAGTATTTCATAAGCTTTCCAACGAATATTTATTTGCTAGATTTGGATTTGTAAAACTCTAGGAATTAAAGTTTGAAAATAACATCTGAAACAGATTTGAAATAATGAAAAAGGCGGGAATTTAATTAAAAACGATTCGGACCTAATTCGAAACGAGCTAGGCCGATTTCTGAACAAACCCGAACGGGCCGGCCCGAAAACGCTTCGCTTCGGCGGGAAAATAACAAATGGGAGCTGACAGGTGGGGTCGGGGTGTCAGCGCACTTAACAAATCCCGAACCGGTAAGTTGTCGTCGGATCGAGATCTAACGGCGCAGGTTCATCGTCTTCCTCAACACGGCGGGAGCTCACCTGCGAGCAGTGACGAGTGTTTGACGGCGATGGCGAGGCGTAGGGGAAGCAGGGCTCGTCGGTGACGTGCGGGATCGGCGGCGGTTCGTCTCCTCCTCCGATTCCCTGAAGCAGCTTGCTCCCAGGTGCTCGGACGCGGCGGCGCTCCGCTCGTCCAGTGCTGCTCCGGCGAGGCTAGCGACGGCGAACTATGGCAAGAGGGAGTGAGCGGCGATGTCTGGGAGGTAGAGGGGAGTGAGGTGCGTCTCTGCGTTTGATCGACGGGGCTTTATATAGGCCGAGGCGACGAGGAACCAGGCGACCAAAAGCTTCACTGCACGGGGGTCCTGGCGGCGTTGCGAGCTCGCTCCGGTCACGGCGTTCACGCTCGCGTGCTGGGAGGTTGCTGGGTCGGCCGCGGGGTCCTGTGGGTCTCCTCTGGCACCTCCAGGCTGGTCGGTATCGCGCAGGGCAAAGGGTTACTGGGAGGGGGCCCTGGGTGCGTTTCTCCTCCTTCCTCCTCTTCTCCTGGCTTGGGTCGGGGCTGGGGGAGCTGGAAACGATCGAGGGGAGGCCAGAGAGCATGGCTACAGCGCTTGGACGAGCTCGAACAGTGCAGCATAGTGAAACTTGATTTGATTTGATTTTCTTCTGCCGGTGTTCGACGAAATGCCCGCAAGAACTCAAAATTTGATTTTTCAAATTTTTCCACTTTGGGTGCTCATCATATTGGATAAGGTACCCAGGCATATTTTTGTTACAGTGAAAGGTTGAGTTTTGCAAAAATTTATATTTCAAAATTTGATATGGTTTCTGTTTCAGATTCAAACTTTGGCTCAAGTTTGAGTGGTGTTCTGGTTTGAAATTTTGGTAAATCTTTGTTGGTTGAGTTAGTCCATAACTTGGTTAAGCTCAACTAAAAGGTTAAACCTGCAGGTGAGCTGTAGATTGCTTAATCTAAGGGCTCAAAGTGGGGTAGTCATTAACAGTTTCTAGATCATATTAACTTTATCTCTTTCTTACCTATTTTTATTTCTTGTTGCTTTGGTTCATATAATCTTTCTCAAATGATTCTGTTGGTTCACTTAGGATTATCTAACCAATGCTCAAACAAAAATAACACACATAAAATCATAGAACACATATAAGAGGAAATACATGTATGCATAAAATAATGAATGAAAAGTTTTATCTTGGACCAAAATTTGGCACTTTATTTAATAAGAGTTGGATTACAATTTCTGAGTTGTTACAATCTTCCCCCCTTAAAAAGAATCTCGTCCCCGAGATTCACTAGTTAAGAACTGAAAAGATTGGGAAACTCTTTCTGAAGGTAATCTTCTCGTTCCCAAGTAGCTTCATCTTCGGTGTGATTACTCCACTGAACTTTCAGAAATTTGATGCTTCGGGTTCGAGTGGTTCTATAGGCTTCCTCGAGGATACGGATAGGCATTTCACGATAGGTCAAATCCTTGTTGATGTCCACCGAACGGTGATCAATATTCTTGAAAATTTCTGGCTTCTCCGGCACTTCCAGACATTTCCTAAGTAGGGACACGTGAAAGACATCGTGTACTTCCGACAATTCAGGGGGCATTTCCAACTGATAGGACACTTCTCCTCTGCGGTCGAGTATCTTGAAGGGTCCAATATATCTTGGTGCAAGCTTTCCTTTTACTTGGAATCTTTGCATTCCCTTGAGGGGTGATACTCTGAGATAAACAAAATCTCCAATCTGGAAGGTCAGTTCTCGACGTCTCTTGTCGGCATAACTCTTTTGTCTTGATTGGGCTGCCTTGAGGTATTCACGAATCATGCGAACTTTCTCCTCAGCTTCTTGCAGAATATCTGGTCCAAAAATCTGACTGTCTCCGGTTTCTGACCAATTCAGAGGGGTACGACACTTTCTTCCATACAAAGCTTCAAATGGGGCCATTTGCAAACTGGCTTGATAATCGTTGTTGTAGGAAAACTCCGCGAAAGGCAGACAATCTTCCCACTTAGCTCCATAAGCTAGAACACAGGCTCTCAACATATCTTCAAGTATTTGATTCACTCTTTCAGTCTGTCCGTTAGTCTGAGGGTGGTAAGCTGTGCTGAAAGCTAACTTGGTTCCCAAGGCTTGATGTAAGCTTTTCCAAAATCTCGAAGTGAATTGGGTTCCTCGATCGGAAACTATGGTTTTTGGGACTCCATGCAAACTGACAATTCTGGATAGGTACAGATCTGCTAGCTGTCCCGAGTTGTAAGTGGTCTTGACAGGAATAAAGTGGGCCACTTTGGTTAGTCTATCCACAATGACCCAGATAGAGTCATTTCCACGGCTAGACCTTGGAAATCCCGTGATGAAATCCATTCCAACAGAATCCCACTTCCATTCCGGAACTTGCAAAGGTTGCAACAATCCTGCAGGACGTTGATGTTCAGCCTTGACTCTTTGACAAATATCACACTTAGAGATGAACGATGCAATCTCACGCTTCATTCCATGCCACCAAAATTGTTCCTTCAAATCTTGGTACATCTTAGTTCCACCGGGGTGGATGGAGTAAGGTGTCTCATGGGCTTCCTTCATAATCACTTCCTTCAATTCGGAATCAGCAGGCACACAGATACGTCCTTTATACCAAAGAACTCCTTGATCATCCTCTTCAAATCCTGGCACCTTGCCGGAACTAATTCTGCGCTTGATTCCTTCAATACTCTCATTCCCCTTCTGGGCTTCTTTGATTTGGCTCATCAAGGTGGGGTGGAACTCAAGGTTGGCTAAGAATCCTTGGCTAACTAGTTCCAATCCAAATCTTTCAAACTCTTGGTGTAACATAGGTTGCTCTTCCTTGATCCTCATATTCAACGAACACGGCGTTCTACTCAACGCATCGGCCACTACATTGGCCTTACCGGGGTGATAATGAATTTCCAGATCATAATCCTTGATCAACTCTATCCATCTTCTTTGCCTCATGTTCAACTCCTTCTGGGTGAATATATACTTCAAACTCTTGTGATCAGAGTAGATCTCACAACGGTTGCCCATCAAATAATGCCTCCAAGTCTTCAAAGCTAGGACCACAGCTGCTAACTCTAGATCATGGGTTGGATAATTTTCTTCATGAGGTCGAAGCTGCCGAGAGAGGTCAGCTATGACCTTGCCTTCTTGCATCAGTACGCAACCAAGTCCAAGTTTGGAAGCGTCGCAATAGACATCAAAGTTTTTGGTGATATCGGGCATGGTTAGGACGGGTGCGGTCACCAATCGCTTCTTGAGCTCTTGAAAACTCTCTTCACACTTAGGGGTCCATTCAAACTTCTTGTCCTTCTTCAACAATTGGGTCATTGGCCGGGCAATACTGGAAAATCCTTCAACAAACTTGCGGTAATATCCCGCTAATCCGAGAAAACCTCTCACTTCCGTCTGAGTGGTAGGGGCTTCCCATTCCAGGACTGATTTGATCTTCTTGGGGTCTACCGATATTCCTCCTGCTGACAGCACATGGCCTAAGAATCCAACTTCCTTCAACCAGAACTCACATTTACTGAACTTGGCATACAGCTGATGCTCTCTTAAGGTCTCTAGAATTAATCTCAAATGGGTTGCATGCTCTTCTTCGGATTTGGAGTAGATAAGAATGTTGTCAATGAAGACAACAACAAACTTGTCCAAGAACTCCATAAAAACCTTATTCATGAGGTTCATGAAATAAGCAGGGGCATTGGTTAATCCAAATGACATTACGGTGTACTCATACAATCCGTATCGGGTAGTGAAGGCTGTTTTGGGGATATCCGTTGCACGGATCTTCAGTTGGTGGTATCCAGTTCTAAGATCTATCTTGGAGAATACTCTGGCTCCAGCCAATTGGTCAAACAAATCTTCAATCTTCGGGAGAGGATACTTGTTCTTGATGGTCACATCGTTAAGCTTGCGATAATCAGTGCACAGTCGGCTAGAACCGTCACTTTTATCCACAAACAGAACAGGTGATCTCCAAGCAGAAGAACTTGGCTGAATCAATCCTTTGCTCAGAAGGTCATCCAATTGCTTTTTCAACTCAACTAATTCAGCTGGGTTCATACGATAGGGTCGTTGGGCTATTGATCCAGTTCCGGGGATAAGCTCAATGATAAACTCAATATCCCGATCCGGTGGCATTCCGGGCAGCTCATCGGGAAAGACATCCGGGTACTCACAGACGATGGGGACTTGCTCCAAAGTCGGTCCTGAGATACTCTTATGACATCGGGTGGTTTGGGGTGGTTTTACGGACACATGCTTGACTATGATTCCATTGCTACTCTTCATGGTGATGGTCTTCTTGGCACAATCTATCACTCCTTGATGTAAAGACATCCAATTCATACCAAGAACTACTTCCAAACCTTTGGTTCCCAACACTATCAAATTGGCTAAGAAAGCTATCCCATGGATTTCTATGGGCACTGCCAAGCAGGTACAACTAGCTTTGGTTACTGACCCGGGAATTTGCACAGACATGACATCTTTCAAGGGTGTGGGTTGAAGTCCACTTTTATCAACGAATAATTGGGTAACAAATGAGTGTGAAGCTCCAGAATCAAACAGAACTCTTGCAAGAACTGAGTTAACAGGGAACATACCAAGCACAACGTCGGTTGCTTCCTGAGCTTCTTCAACATTCATGTGATTCAGACGGCCATGAGAATGAGGCTGGTTCCTTGGTGGATAGTTCTTGCCATTTCCCACACGACGCTGCTGCTGAGCAGGAGCAGTAGCCTTGGATGCATCATTCAGCTTCTTGGGGCACTCATTGGAGTAATGCCCTTTTAGTCCACACTCATAACATGTAACACCAGACTTGTCACCGGGCTTGGGTAACACAGGGGCGCCATTTGGCCTTGGAGTATTGGTGTTGAAGTTGTTGCCACTAGGTCTTGGGGGTGCACGGTTGAAGTTGTTGCCGGGTGGGCGGTTAGGATAGTTGGGACGCGGAGCAGGTGCAGACGGCCTCATTGGTCTAGGAGTGAAACCCATTGGTGCATTTCCCCTTGGCTTCTGCGAGTTGCTCGAGTTGCCTTGATACATCATACGGCGCTTGCGGTTCTCGGTAGCTTGTTTGAGTTTGCCTTCCATCTGAATGGCAGAGTCCACCAATGACTCCAGGTCGGCAAAGGGAATGCTGACCAAGACACATTGCATCTCATCATGAAGTCCATCCAGAAACCTTTCTTGCTTCTTTTCAGTGGTGTTGGTGTCATCTGGGGCATACCTAGACAAGGTAAGGAACTTGTCACGGTAATCCACCACAGACATGGAACCTTGCTTCAGATTTCTGAACTCATCTCTCATCCTTTTCACCAATCCCATAGGAACATGGGCTTTGCTAAACTTGCTCTTGAACTCCTCCCAAGGCATCACATACCCTGGGGCTTGCATTGCACGGGTACTATCCCACCAAGCTCTCGCTGCTCCAGCAAGATAGTGGGTGGTATACAAAACCTTTTCATTTTCACCAACTTCGGCGACTGCCAAGTTGTTCTCCATGGTACGAAGCCAATCATCGGCATCTAAGGGCTCTTCAGACTTAGTGAATAAGGGCGGGTTGGTGTTTTGGAAACTCCTTAGCTTGGATTGGGGCTCTCCATTGCCATGATTTTCTCCTTCACCATTGCCATTGCCATTGTTGTGGTTCATTGCCATCTGGGTTAACTGCTGAAGAGTGGCCAAGTTAGCTTGGCGCTCAGCTCGGGCTGCTTCCCGGTCTTCCATGATCAACCTTAGCAATTCGGCCATTTCCGGGTTCGGGGGTGGGGGTGCTCGCGGCATCTGAAGATAAGGTGTGTAAGACAAGAGGGAAAAAGCTATCTTGCAAAGATTTAAAGGTAACATGGATGATGCAATTTTGTCTTACTAAGGCCTTAAGGGCCAAATTCATATTTCATTCAACATTCATCAAACATATCATACATACGAGTTCACACATTACAAATGGTTTGCATAAAACCATTGCGACTCGTCTACTAGAGAGGGGGATACAACTCACACCTACACGAAGTGAGAAATAAAGTGGAACTCATAGCTAGATAACACGTGGATCTCGAGTCTAAACAGCGGGCTCCTCGGGGTCTTCCTCCTCGTCACTCACAATGAATCCATTGTGTCCACCATCCTCCGGATCATCGAGGTCCTCCATGAAGTCATCCTCATCACTAATGAGGGCATTATCCTCCTTGCGGAGATCAATGCCTTCCTCCTCACCAAGGTGATCCTCAAGACTCTCAATGTATGCAGTCAACTCCGCCACATTGGCCTTCAACTCCTCAAGGTCCTGTTCCTTCTCCTCGCGCTGGCGACGAAGGCTCTTGCGCTCCTTCGCAAGAATCCTGATAGTGCTCCTCGCCTCCACCAGTGCAACGTGCTCGAGGTTGGCCCTAGTACGGGCACGGTCGGCCTCCTGCTGAGTGGAGTACAGCAAGAAGTCCATGTGGTCGATGTAGGCACTCGGCTCATTCTGCCCGGGCATGTTTGCGGGACGCCCATCCGCATCACGCCGAGCAAAGTCCTTGAAGCGTCCTCCCTGAACCTCCTCAACGTGCAGTCCGCATAAGCGGGCGTGCATCTCCTGCATCGCTCGGACCAAACCATCGGCCCAAGTGTTCTCCACAAGCTCAAACTTGACCCTTGGAGAACCCAACATCCCCTTCTTGCCACGGCAACTAGCTCGGATGAGCCACCGTAGCTCTCCATCCGGGTGCTCATTGAGCACGGCTCCCTTGAACTCCGGGTACAAACGGTTCAGGAACAAGGTCAAAGTGGTGAGGTCGCGCTCGAAACAAAGGCTGCCACCTTGGCCCAACTGGTACTGCTCAGTGAATACCAGGGCCATCTACAAAATTTTAAATTAGTTCAAGTTAGTGATCAACTCAAGTGTGCAAAATTTTAAGTAAGCTAAAACTGAAGTATGTATAAAACTTTGCAACTAGAGAGGAAAGACTAAGCAATTTTTGCAACCGTTCTTGTATCTTTCTTTTATCAAGGTTTTGTTTAACGCCCATTCTAACTAAGGTCTCCTATGGTCAGCCTAGGCTCTGATACCAACTTGTGACGACCTCAAATTTGATACAAATTCGAAGTGCCCGTTATGTATTCCACCACAATCCCAGAACCATTGTTGCGATATACATAACGTAGTTGGTAACCAGTTCCATAGACATTACAATACGGTAGTTCAAATACAATGGTCATATTGACCAAGTTCATATTACAACACAATATAGCAGCGGAAATAACGTCTTCGGCCCATGCCTTCTCCCTACAGGCAAATGGCGACTCACGGAGACGAGCTTAGTTCTGGTACTCTTCTTCATACCCTTCCTCCGGATATTCTTCCCCATAGTCTGGCCAAGTTGATAGCCAGGGACACAGCCGTGAGTACATTGGATGCACTCGCAAACCATCTTATAAATGAAAAGATGAAGTAGATATGCAAGGTTTGGTAGAGTGGACTAAGCACTAAGTTGGTTTGCAAAAGCTAGTTTTATTTCCCAAGAATATTTGTTTATAGGAAAGATATTTAGTTCTCTAAGTTCCATCTAAAAAGGATTTCAAGTGTCAACAACATGTCAAGTCAAGTCATTCACCAAGTCACCATTGTCACTTTTAGTCCTGACAAAAGTCAAGTACAGATTGCCAACCGTCCATGACCGCGGACGCGGCTATTCGAATAGTTTCAAAGCCTCTGCAGAGGGGTACACTTTACCCACAAGATTCGATACATCTGCCGGGAGAAATCCACGGTTCGACATACACAAAGTATGCGAGGTTCAGATAATCAAACAAAATCTTTCACTTGCTCATCCTAGTATAGGATCCTTCCCTAGAGCCCGGGATACGGAATTCCCGCTCCGGCGCCTCTAGTTCTGCCCATCCCGGAGGCCGGGTTAGTGGAATCCACCTGGTCAAGAAGTATCCGCCCGTGGAGTCCTTCCATGAAGATTTGATGCAAGACCTCCCATACTAAGATAAACAAGCTACAGATTGAGCCCCTTCCCATATAGGGGTAATATGGTTGTACGGTAGAATTGGCTCCCATGGTACATCACTCGTTGTCATTGAGAAGATATTTCATAGTTCTTAGTCAAGATTGATTTTCTTTCATAAAGCCATTATGTAGGAGAGATCTCCATTTCAAGTTCAAGTCACCACTTTTCAAATGGGGTTCCTCCAGAGATGGCATCAACTTTTATTAGCGACTAAGCAACTACATTGAGTGATAGTACTACTAGCTAGGGTTGGATAAACTCAGCTTGATGCTCTTGATAATCAAGACATCAATCTACTTCTATCATTCTACTCTAGCAATTCAATCATGCAATTTACTTAAAACAAGTAGAATGCAATATTAAAACTAGGTAGTGGGAGTATGAATCAAAAGATGGCTTGCCTTGGTTGGCAAAGTGTCCGGGGTTTTCTTCTTCTTCTTGATAATAATAATCCCCTCCAATATCCTCCTCGGCAACACTAGCGTCTAATAACGAATAAACACAGAGCACACCATCACTTCACCAAGCTAACAACACACCAAGCACACATCTTTGTTTGCTAACCAAGCATTCATGTTGCATTTTTAGGGTGTTGGATTGTAAGTCTTTCTTCTAAGTTTTCTTCAAGTGTGCAAGCTAGATTCTATACTAAGTAGCATAAGTGGTTCACTTGTGCAGCATGGGTGTTGATCTAGGGTTACTAAGTCAAGTCTGAGTGGGAGGGATCCACTAAGTGGAGTGGCAATGAGGGCAATTAATTCTAAGTGTGCACTAGTGATCTATCAATTTATGCTAACCAATAGGTTTAGGTTAGGATCTAAATGATCACACTAATATGGTTTGGGGTAGATTAGTGTTGACTAACAGTAAGAGGGGTCATTAGCAAGTTCACATTTTAATTTTCATGATTTTTGATGGCTTAAATAATTTTCTAGAAATCTTGCATTAATTAACAAGCTATGGTCACACTATTCATAACCATTTTAATTCCTAACTTATTTTGAACTCTAACCAGGACTATTGGATAGAGTATTTCATAAGCTTTCCAACGAATATTTATTTGCTAGATTTGGATTTGTAAAACTCTAGGAATTAAAGTTTGAAAATAACATCTGAAACAGATTTGAAATAATGAAAAAGGCGGGAATTTAATTAAAAACGATTCGGACCTAATTCGAAACGAGCTAGGCCGATTTCTGAACAAACCCGAACGGGCCGGCCCGAAAACGCTTCGCTTCGGCGGGAAAATAACAAATGGGAGCTGACAGGTGGGGTCGGGGTGTCAGCGCACTTAACAAATCCCGAACCGGTAAGTTGTCGTCGGATCGAGATCTAACGGCGCAGGTTCATCGTCTTCCTCAACACGGCGGGAGCTCACCTGCGAGCAGTGACGAGTGTTTGACGGCGATGGCGAGGCGTAGGGGAAGCAGGGCTCGTCGGTGACGTGCGGGATCGGCGGCGGTTCGTCTCCTCCTCCGATTCCCTGAAGCAGCTTGCTCCCAGGTGCTCGGACGCGGCGGCGCTCCGCTCGTCCAGTGCTGCTCCGGCGAGGCTAGCGACGGCGAACTATGGCAAGAGGGAGTGAGCGGCGATGTCTGGGAGGTAGAGGGGAGTGAGGTGCGTCTCTGCGTTTGATCGACGGGGCTTTATATAGGCCGAGGCGACGAGGAACCAGGCGACCAAAAGCTTCACTGCACGGGGGTCCTGGCGGCGTTGCGAGCTCGCTCCGGTCACGGCGTTCACGCTCGCGTGCTGGGAGGTTGCTGGGTCGGCCGCGGGGTCCTGTGGGTCTCCTCTGGCACCTCCAGGCTGGTCGGTATCGCGCAGGGCAAAGGGTTACTGGGAGGGGGCCCTGGGTGCGTTTCTCCTCCTTCCTCCTCTTCTCCTGGCTTGGGTCGGGGCTGGGGGAGCTGGAAACGATCGAGGGGAGGCCAGAGAGCATGGCTACAGCGCTTGGACGAGCTCGAACAGTGCAGCATAGTGAAACTTGATTTGATTTGATTTTCTTCTGCCGGTGTTCGACGAAATGCCCGCAAGAACTCAAAATTTGATTTTTCAAATTTTTCCACTTTGGGTGCTCATCATATTGGATAAGGTACCCAGGCATATTTTTGTTACAGTGAAAGGTTGAGTTTTGCAAAAATTTATATTTCAAAATTTGATATGGTTTCTGTTTCAGATTCAAACTTTGGCTCAAGTTTGAGTGGTGTTCTGGTTTGAAATTTTGGTAGATCTTTGTTGGTTGAGTTAGTCCATAACTTGGTTAAGCTCAACTAAAAGGTTAAACCTGCAGGTGAGCTGTAGATTGCTTAATCTAAGGGCTCAAAGTGGGGTAGTCATTAACAGTTTCTAGATCATATTAACTTTATCTCTTTCTTACCTATTTTTATTTCTTGTTGCTTTGGTTCATATAATCTTTCTCAAATGATTCTGTTGGTTCACTTAGGATTATCTAACCAATGCTCAAACAAAAATAACACACATAAAATCATAGAACACATATAAGAGGAAATACATGTATGCATAAAATAATGAATGAAAAGTTTTATCTTGGACCAAAATTTGGCACTTTATTTAATAAGAGTTGGATTACAATTTCTGAGTTGTTACACCGACCCCAGACTATCTCCGTCTTGGGGCGAGCGACACGCCCAGTGAAATGGCAGTTATTGGGCCGGCCCATGATGGCTACCAAAACCTGCCGCTGGTGCAGAGAGCGCACGATCCCCGCGATCGCCTGGAGGCTGGAACGCGCGAGACAGAGCGCACACGAGGGCGGCGGCTAATCCCTCATTCGAGCGAGATGCAAGATCGCCCTATCTTCAAGCGTCCTGGCAGATCGCCTCCAGCAGCAAGCCCCTTGATGTCTACGCACTTCTATTCTTGTAGACACTTGTTGGGCCTCCAAGTGCAGAGGTTTGTAGAGCAGCAGCAAGTTTCCCTTAAGTGGATCACCCAAGGTTTATCGAACTCAGGGAGGAAGAGGTCAAAGCTATCCCTCTCAAGCAACCCTGCAATTACGATACAGAAAGTCTCTTGTGTCCCCAACACACCCAATACACTTGTCAGATGTATAGGTGCACTAGTTCGGCGAAGAGATAGTGAAATACAAGCGGTACAGATGATTATAGGTAGTAAATGCAATCTAGAATAAAAATCGCTGCGAGCAAACATGTAACAAAATAGGAAGTAAACGGTGTGCAATGCTTGGAAACAAGGCCTAGGGATCATACTTTCACTAGTGGACACACTCCCAACAATATAACATGAATGAACAAATAAATAACTTCTCTCCACTATGGTACTGTGAATTGCTCTCCTATTGAACAACACTAATCATTGTGTAGTGGCTACAGAAACACCCCTTAAAGTTCATCAAGTACTTGACAAACACCACTCATAGAGATATCCAAATCAAAGCACAACTCAAGATAGATATTATTGCAACTTAAACCAAGTACTAACACGGTGCACACACTGTCAACATTACACCATGAAAGGAGGAATAGATCACTTCAATACTATCATAGTAATAATTATTCTCATAATCCACAAGAGATCACAATCATAGCCTAAACCAAGTACCACCACGATGCACGCACTGTCACCGTTACACCATGGCAGGAGGAATAGATTACTTTAATAATACCACTAGAGTACACATAATATCTGAATAATAACATCTACTTGTTCAACATGACACAAAGCTCACGATCACATAAAGATCACATCATGGGAGAGAGAGGTGAACCACATAGCTACCGGTAGAGCCCTCAGCCCCGGGGATGAACTACTCCCTCCTCATCATAGGAGACAGCAAGGTTGATGGAGATGGTGGTGAGGTCGATGGAGACGGCGGAGATGGCGATGGAGACCGATGGAGATGGCTCCGGGGGCACTTCCCCGTCCCGGCAGGGTGCCGGAACAGAGACTTCTGTCCCCCGAAATTCGTCGGTGGCGG